>CM021102.1:754078082-754729647 GCA_007115665.2 Sequoiadendron giganteum | reverse complement strand
TTATGATCTATATGAATCACATTAGAATCCATAAATCTATACCTGAGTTTATTACTTCTTTATGAATCCTATTTGTTATATTGCATGAACTTATTGGTTAACTGAAGCATTTAGCCGATCCTTATTTCATTAATAATCCATGAAAAATATCACAATAGGAGAGACAATAAACTCCAAATATTCATGATCTTGATGCAAACATGCTCAAGAACCCCATGATTAACTAAGTTCTCAAATCTGACTCAAAACTTTAAAACCTGGACTGACAATTCATACTCTCTATATCACTAGACTCTTATTTCTCATATTTTGAGTATTTCAATAGACCTCTCTCTCGGCCCATTATTCCCTTTTATAAAATAAGGAAGCCAACAAGCTTCAGGCCAGAGAGTACACATGTCCATTTGTAATTGGACTGCTAATTCCCAATTCAGTTACAATTCTATTATGTGAGTGGAGAGCATAAGACAAGAATCATCATTAGTTGATATGGAGGAAAGAAAGCATCGCTCCAAAGGCCGCTCACTCTACATCAAAGACATGCTTAACCGTTATAGTACTTATTCCACCTCAACACCCTGTACTTGAAGTCAAAAGGAGAATGCATTTTAAAATATAATATCAAGACCAGACCTGTATTATACATGACCAAGTTGCAATTCTTGACTATAACATTCATAATTCAAGTTCATCAGTGAAAACCTTTTTCCATAATTCAAAATCCTCCTCAGAGGGCCACTTGAAAGCCACAACCTGATCAAACTTGTTTCAATAGGGGGCATACTTCACCATTATCGATGTGGCTGTTTTATCAAAGTTTTCTAAGAAACTGATGACAAAAGACAACTTTTCCAATGTATTGTCTACCATGCAGATGTCAACATTTTTGCATATCTCATGTGTTTAAGTCCTCATTATATTGTTCATCCGATCCTTCCAAACCTACAGGGGTTTGAATTCAGCTTGACTGTGTAAACTATGCAGCAATGGGGTTAAGTCCTTTCCATCATATACATCCTTTAGCAAATTAATATTGGAATCCATAGGGGCAGAAAATCCCTAAAACTTATTTTCAACAATTCCCTTGACAAATTGATATGTTGCTATGACAGTAGGATATTTATCCCCATCCTGTTTTCCCCCTAGTGCCATGAATTTTAACTTCTCCATTCTAGGGCTCCATTTGTTCAACAACGGGATAGCCAATTCTCTATCCCTTGGAAAATTTTTCAGTGCTTGCAACATTAGGAAATAATTTGCATGAAAAATGTTTAGCTTACCCTGGACCCTTTTGTTTAAATGTTTCAAAAGAGTGTCCACTATCACTAAATTGCTTCTCCCTGCTGCATCTCAGATTTTCGTACCATCTCCTTATACTCCTCAACCTAATGAATCAATTTGTCCCTAGAGAGTCCTCTATAGACTACTAACCCTCTCAATTTCAATAGGCACTTGTCCCATATTATATGGAACACTAGCCAAAGACTATGCTTGTGCAGAAGGTTGAGACTGCTCTACAGGTGGGTCAGAGATAGTGTGGCTAGAACTGGCTTGCCTTTGAGACCTCATGGTGTCTATTTGCTGCTTCAATAAAGCCAATTCAATTTCTAACTCTGCTACCTTTTGTTGACTCTTATTATACTCAATAATAATGTCATTATATTGGCCTCTCAGAGTATCCCGATCCTTGGTCAAATCTTCAACAGTTGCCCTGGTGAATTTGAAAACATTTATGACCATATCAACAACTTCCAATGCTGGGGTATCAACAACTCTTCTCACAACCAAGTGACCACTAAAATCAGATGGTTCTACAACAATTGGTTTTTTAGACCTAGTGGATAGAGACCAGATTGCCAAAGCATTCCATTCCTCACTAAAGGCTGATCCCTTGAGTGCTAGCATAGCTTCTTCTTCAGTAGCAAGAAGTGGCTTATTGGCCCTTCATATTGTATCAAACACCATAGCATCGACAATATCCCATTCAGGGAGTAACAATACTCCACTTTTCTATACTAATGCTCAGCCCTGCTCTGGTGTTATTTCTCTGAGTTTGTCTTTCATCTATTCTCTGACCTTAGATTGAATTACCTTCTCTGGAAGCTCAAGGTACATACTTCTTTCTTGTGCTACTTTCTCAACATATAATGCAGTATGTGATCTCCACACAAAATATTTAAAAGCACTAGTTTGAATAAAAGAGTCATCCATCATGAACTCTTTGCAGGATTCTATACTCAAATCATCATTACTTGTTATTCCTTTGATTTCATCTTTTCCTAACCTCAAAGTAACTACCCCTGAACTTATTGCAGTGTCAACTCTATCTGATGGCATCTCTTGATGCATTTCATCTAGAGTCACAATAATATCGTCATCCTCATCACTATCACAATCAACCATCCTTGTTCTTTCGACCTTCTGCCTCTTTGGTGATGGTGGGTAGGCCTACTTTGAAAATATCGGAGGAGAATCCAATTCAAAAATATTTGGCACTGACTGCCCTGAAGAAGATGGTGCAATATTTTTAGCAACATCTTCAGCCCTACTTCCCCTTCTTCTAGAAAAAACCTTTATCTTCTTTTGGGGCTGATAAGTAGGCCTCTCCTCCAATCTTACTTCAGGGTACTCCTCGATAGTTTGTAACATTCCCCTTTCTTCCACAACCCTTTCATCTTTCAAAACCCCAACTAAAATCTCAAAATTATCAATGGAATATGTTACCCCGCTAAACTCATCTTTAGCATTAGGTATGGGATTGAAACCAGGTATTCTTTCCTACTTACTTTTTACTATTTTAGAGTAGGAAATGTACATTGCCTTTGTCTCTTTTAATTCCAAATCAAAAATATTCCTGATGATGTCCTTAGGAAAGTAGAAATTATGGACAAAGGTTTCAGTCCAATGCTTTTCCTTCATTTGAGAGATAAAACCCTCAGGATCATGATTCCTAGGGCACACAATTTTTAACTCCTTCCATCCTCCCTTTTCCATAACAAAATCGACAAATGCTGTATACTCAGGGAAGAAAGAAATTTATCTTCTGTTCAACTGGCAAATGTGATTCTTGAGCGCCTCTCAACTGCCTCATGATTTTCAGAAATCCAATTCTAAGGGGCACCTCCTGTTATGCCTTGCATAACCACCCCATCTTTTTCCTTGGTCAAAATGGGTCCCCCTTTGTTGTTCTTTATCTTTGTTGTTTTTCAAACCAAGTTTGGAGTCATTTTGCTTCCAACACTTTGTTTATTTTGGTTTAGTCTGTTGGAACCGGAATCGGAACTGAATCGGGTTCTAAAAGTTCTTTTTGAAACTTGTTTTGGTTCCCATCCCGATAGTCTTTCTTTTGGCCTTTTGTTTGTCTTTAGCAGACCCGGAGCCGGAGTGGGTGTTAAGTTGCTCTTTATCAAAAATTGCAAAATCATTTTCGACTCCGCCCCTGCCTCCGCTATTTCAACTTTTGGTTTTAGTCGGTATCTTAGTGTTTAGTTTTATTATATCGGTCTTTTGCTTTACTTTTTGTGTTTGGTTTTGTTTTGTGTTTAGTTGGCAGACTCGGAACTGGAACGGGAACAAAGTTAGGAAATTTCTTAAGTTTCTGAATTAGTTTCCATTTCCGACTCCGCCCCCGCCGCTTTTGGGTCGTTGACTTTTTGACTGAAGTTGCACTATAGAGAAGTGTTCGTTCTCTTTCAGTTCCGACTCTGCCTTAACTGCGTTTAATGCATTAATGACAGCTGCTCGTGTAGGTAGAAATCTTAATTTTTACCTTCACTAAGGACTAAATGAATCATTATTATCATTGTTAAGAGATTAAAGAGCACGAAAGAGCAGCATTGGAGTTTGTTTGAGAAAATTGATTGAAGGAGGAGAAGATTGTTTTGAGCGAATCAGTTCAGAAGGTTAGCTGGGTTCTTGTGTATTCGAGGTAGGGTCTCATGTCATTGTTGTTCTTTGTTTATTTATTGTCGTGTTTGTTATATCTGCTCGTGCTTTGAATCATTTCATTTTTAATGAATTCGTGGTTTTTAGTTTGTTTGTTCGAGTAGGTTCTTGCTTTTTTTGTTTGTTTGGTTGTGTTCTTCGCATCTTTGCTTTTGTTTTTAGTGTTTTAGGGCGTGATCGCTTTCATGATTTAATCATGATCGCGTCGTGCTATTTTGATTTGCAGTAGCATTGGTTTAAAATTAGGGATCTACAGTGAGGTAGGTTAGATTCGTGTTTTTACAGTGATTTAGGGTTAGTTGAATTTCGTTTTTACTTAGGGTTTTATCGTGCATTCAAACTGGTAAAGTGGTAAGGTTTAAAATCCATGCCCTAGTTTTTATCATGTAATTATTTTAGGGTTTCAAATGTTTCTGTAATCATGTTTAAATGATTAAAATATGATGCCCTAAAAATATACAGTCATTCCCTAGGGTCATGTGGGTATAGTCTTATTTAAGCCTCTTTTCATTTAATATGACCTTGGTTTTAATCATGGAGTTGTGTGTTAAATCGATGAAATCTTTGATGACATCATGGACAACCTAGGTGGAGACAGGATCAGAATCGATCTTGAACTTGAGAATTATGTTTTGCAAAAAGTATCGATTCCATTTCCATTCCGTCTTCGGCTTCGCATATAATGAGAAGTCTTCTTTTGAAATAACGATAACCTAGACTGAGGTGGGGGCGGAATGGAAATAGAATATGAAAATATAAAAATTTGAAGAAAAACCAAATCTATTTTTCATTCCGATCTTGGTTCCGATCACCTTCCCGATTTCGACTCCAAGCCCGTTCATTGTTAGTGAAATATCTATATTGGTTTTGACTCCGAGTCCGGCAGTGTTGTAAAAGAGACTATTTAGATTATGTTTCTACCTGGTTCCACCTCTGGTGCATATGTGAAAGGTATGGGTTTTAAATCATGTTTTATAATGATATCTAAATATCTAATTAGAGGTTTTTGCTTGCACGAAAGTTGAAGGATTTCAGGAACATCAGGGGAAGTTGCTCGAAGGAACCAGCCCGCAGGAACATCAAAGGCAGCACCAAAACCAAAGAAATTGAAGCTGGAACAATTGCCTTACACCTTGAGGTATAATCACAAGAGTCCAATTATCAAAGTCAGCAAAGTGGAATCAGACTGGTCGGACATCACTGACACAAACTTAGGCCGGTATAACTTTGAGGAGACATATGCTAAAGCATTCATTGAGGATGCAACGCCTAGAATGAAGAAGATTGTTAAGTCTGGATTGGCTCATATAACTTTGTTTCCTTTGTCAGTCCAATGTCTAGAATTGATCTTAACTGCAGCTAGTGCCTATAATCCTGCTACAAGACTATGCATGGATTCACAAAACAATATGATCATCAATCTTACTCCTCAAGCATTTCAAGATATATTTAATGTCCCAGACCCTAAGAATTTGGTGCAGTTGGATGAGGCAGAGGCTTTGGAGAAATATATTGAGTATAAGGACTCCAATGAGTCTCATTTAAACAAAAAGTGGTTGAGCACAAAAAAGAAATCTTTAAGTAAACTTGCAGACCAACCAAAGAGGGCAGATTTCTATAAAGAGGTATCAGACCTAATCATGATGCTGTCTAGGGCCTTTGGGAAGAGAAATACATTTCGGTTCAAGGAGTGGATGTTTCCTTTCATCCAGACTATCTTAAATGGAGCCCAACAATTTGACTGGCCGATGATTGTGTCAAATGCTGTTCATGATCAATTAACTAATGTTGGGTAGACCAAATCTTTCTTTATGACTTCTTACATTGTATATGCCGCAACAAGGTCGGGTGTTTTCCCAGGTTTGAATAGAGTGGGCATAATGGGAGCCTTGGAGGGACAAAAAAGAGTATGGGAGCATTATGACCAGTTATCTCTTGAGGTTGTTGAGACTCATTTCAGAAGAGTCAATGATGCATTTATATATGTGGTCATCAATCAATTGAATGGGGATGCAAGGTACCGGTTGAGTCAAGAAGCCATGGTGTTCATTGCTGAATGGGGATGTTGGTACATTCAATACCCGAAATTCACATATTTCAGGTTATTTTGTTTTGAAGCTCACTCACATTTGCTTCCAAGGTGTTGCAGTAACAGGATAGTGCTAATGGAGTTTGTATATCAAGCTCTTGGGGTTAATGCTCAGTTTGGGATCAAACATAAGACCGGATGTCATAAGTTTCCCATGAAGTTGGGTGAGTATAGCTATCAACACTTGGTAGGAGCAAAGGTGGTCTATAATGAATTGATACAGTTGAAATTGGGATTATACATAGCTCATAAGTATTTTGATCTAAAGGGTAAGATGCATGCCTTGTTGGCTTTGGTGTTTACTAAACATTTCAATTTGTTAGAAGAATTCTGGAGTGATCGACAAGATGAGTATGATCTAAGGAAGAAGAACTATGAAAGATTGTTTGTCGCACTCATGTCAGAGCTAGGTGTTAAAGAAAACATTCCTGACACATTGGTGGATGATGGAATTGTATTGGATCCATCTTATGAAGCTTTGAACATTGGCACCAAGAGCCTGGATCCAATTGACTGGGATGCTGAAGAAATAATTGATATTAAGAAGATTGGAAGGATAGTGTTGGATAGGAGTGTGCAGTGGTTAATGTTAAGAACTCAAGCTCCTCAAGGACCAATCCTTAAAAAGGGTAAGGGATACAAGAGGATTAAAAGAAAGACACCTCCCAAAGAGCCATTAGAATTCCTTCCTCCAAACATTGAAGAGATAGAACTTGATGTGGTAGTTGATGAAGAGGAAACACAAGAAGGAGATGTTCTAGTAGGATCTACTATTTCAACACCTACATTAGGTGAATCATCCACCCAAATCCCAATTACAAGGAAGAATCGTAAAGAAATTCAAGAAGGAGCTCTTCATAGCATGGCTGAAGCTGACAAGGGAAAAGAAATGGAGAAAGAAGTTTTGGAGGTAGGGATAGATTCAGAGGAGACTCTATCAGAAAAGGATATGCAAGAGACCATGCCTCTAGAAGAGGATATTGAGCAGACCTTGACACAAGAAGATCAATGGAAGCTATTTGAAGATGCGAAAAGAGATTCTGATGCAAGGGTTGTAGTGGAGAAACAAAAGGAAATGGAGGCCAAGGTAAAAGATGATGCTATACTGCACCAACAACAATTAAAAGCCAAACAAGTTAAGGAGAAGGCAGTAGCTGATGAAGTGGAGAAACAAAAAAGGCAACAAGAACAAGAGCTCAAGGTTAAAGAAGAAAATGACAAGCTGGAGCTAATACAAAAGATTCATGACCTTGAGGAAGAGAAGCCAAGGAACCAGAGGGAAAGAGAAATCTTGGTTGCCAAGTTAAAACTTGCAGAAGAAGCTCGCCAAAAAGAAGAAGCAGAAAGTTTGAGAAAGGAAAGGGACGCTGAGGAATTGGTAAAGAAGCAAAAAGAAGAAGAAGCAAAGGCAGAAAAGTTTAAAGCTTTAGAGGAGAAAAGATTAGAAAAGGAAAGGCTAGAGGCTTTGGAAAAAGAGAAATTAGAAAGGGAAGCTCTAGAAAGAGAAAGAATAGAGAAGGAAAGGTTGGAAAAAGAAAAAGTGGAGAGAGATCGGTTGGAGGAAGAGAGTCTGAGGAAAGAAGAGGAAGAAAAGAAAAGGCAAGAATAGAATGATAGAGAAGAGGCTGAAAAGCTGGTGTAGATGCATATACTACAAGAGCAACAAGAGAAATCAAGGGTTGACTCTCAACCTTAGGTAAATATGTAGCCACCTTCTACCATTGTTCCCTCTTCTTCTATGATGACTACTGCTCCAAGTGCTCCCACTTGGCTAAAACTGGATCTGCAAAAGAGGGCAGTAACACCTTCACAACCTCTCAATTGGGAGGATATGATGAAGGGAATTGAGTAGGAGAGGCCTGAAAAGAAGGCTAAGATTCTACATTTTACCCGATTCACAGATAAAGGAGAAATTGTTGCTGAATGTGCCATGCCAATGACAAAAAAGGAGGTAGGGGACATGCAGCTAATAGATTATCAGTTAAGTACTGTCAACTTGGGAAGACCCACTAGGAATCAGCAGATGAACTTGATTGATGTGGTGGCTTCAACAACCAAGTCAAGAATGATCAAGGATAAGCAAAAGAAAGATGAGCTTAAGGCTCAATTGGATCAACTACATTCATTCTTGAAAAGTGTTTCCTCTCTGAGATCACAATAGGTAGAAGCCATTGAGACTCCTATTTTGTTAAGCAAAAAGGAGGTAGATAATTTGGTGCAGGTAAAAGGCAAAGTGGAGATGGTAGACCGATGGGTAGACAAGTTAAACCGAGAGGTGGGTGAAGTTTTGGTAGAAGGTTTTGAAGCCTACAAGGACACATAAGGGTTAATAAAAGAGATGCATCAATACATTGAGGCATCGGAGAAACAAGAAGAAGAGTATAAGGAATATAGTCAGAAGTTGGAAAGAGTGAGTGCATTGCCTTTAACTACTCTTCTGGAACAATCAATACTTGAGGAAGACAATAAGGACTTTGTGGAGAAAAATTCTCGTATACTCTGGTTTAGAACTAACTTCTTGAGTAAACATAAGGATGAGATTCAAGAGGCTGTTAACAATTTGACTGAGCAATTAGAGGAGCTGGAAGCCGTCATTGCTATTATTGTAGATGTAAATGCATTTACAAAAGAAGGCATGCCTTCGAGTCAAATAAAAGAGAAGTGGGATGAAAGGTTCAAAGGAATCATGCAGAAAGAAGATGATGGAGAAGATTTGATAATAGATCAACTAGTGGAGGTCAAGGAAGAAATAAAAGCTGCTAGAAGATAGTTGATAAAAATAAAAGGTATGAGGGAGTTTGCTGCAGCAGAATTGTATCGAATCAAATTTGAAGATAGCTAGATTGATGGGCCGGAAATAGATACATTACAACAAGTCTTCACCAGCTATGATGAGTTCATTGCAGATCTAGCTTCGCATGCATGAATCCCTGTATGCATGACTTTTTCTTCTTCGCATGTTGCATGCAGCACTAATAGTTTTTGAACGCATGACTTCTTTTTCTCTCCTATCTTCTATTTTCTAAAGTTTAATTGAATGTCTAATGTAAGAACTCAAGATCCAAATTGATCTGAGTTTCCAAGGGAAGTTTAGTCCCTAAAAAGGTGGATAACCTAAAATAAGAAGTGGAGTTCGAGTTTTGTACATCTATAAATACCCTGTGGGTATCATATTGTAAAGGTCAGCTAATTGAGAATAGGATTGGCTTACCTAAGATTAGGAGATAGAATTTTGTAGTGATTTATAAAGATACTTTGTACTTGATCTTTTTACAGTTAATAGAATTACAGGTTTTACGCAATATGGTATTACAATTGAGTTGTTGATTTGATAAGGCTAATAAGTTATAATCTATATGAATGCCAGTGATTGTGCTGAAGAATGCTAGTTTCTTATGTGATGAAAGTCATTAGAAGAAACCAGATTTAAAGATTATCTTGTTAGATTGTCATTGAATTGAAGTTATTGAAGTCTGTTGATCTATAATCTTGATGATGAATGAATGTGTGTTGCTTTGAAGAGTCCTTGAAATATTTGTGATGTGTAATTGTGAAGTTAATTAAGCACCTAAAATGTATGCAGTGGTATAGACTATGCTATAGATTGTGTCATCTTATGGTTTTCTTCATTTGATTGGAAGAAAATTTATTATTTGAAGATATATGTCTGAATGATAGATAAATTTGATTCATACTTACTAGTTTACCCCTTTTATCTATCTTTTTCTTTTGTTTGAAACCCCATTGATTTACTAAAAATAGTTTGATAAAATGAGTCATAGCTTGAATCTTTTGTTACCAACATAGGCCCCTTGAAT
Organism: Sequoiadendron giganteum; assembly: GCA_007115665.2. Taxonomy (NCBI): domain Eukaryota; kingdom Viridiplantae; phylum Streptophyta; class Pinopsida; order Cupressales; family Cupressaceae; genus Sequoiadendron; species Sequoiadendron giganteum. The sequence goes on along the minus strand of CM021102.1, from coordinate 754,719,795 downwards.
ATTACAGTTGCATGAACCGATTGAGTGACACCAGATAGTTGAGAACCAACTACCAGGACCTTGGGAGTTAGGCCACTACATGTTGTCTTTCTTTTTCAAGAGAAATAGAGTAGAAATATTTTGTTTTAACGTTGTTTGTGTCATTTTCACCATCAACAGAAGTTGGCACTAGAAGGAGGGCCTGAAAGAACAAGCTGGATCACATAGGGTCATTCTCATCGGACAAATATGGAAGGATTCTCAGATCTTCTACTGATCCTGAACCATTACAAGAATTGCAAGCCCCGGTTAGACCAAGACCTCATGCTCATAGGATTTTGCTACCTACACTTCCACCACCACTTACTCCACCTGGATTTCCTCCAAATCCACCTACACCACCACCAGTTTGACCTACATCACCACCTCCAATTAGGCCTATGTCACCACCACCAATTTGGCCTATATCACCACCTACCCAACCAATCCCACCAATGGCTTACTTTGTGAATAATCCCTCCCCGTTAGGGACTATTCCTGGGGGATTCCATGATTTACCAACGAACCCAGAGAGGTTCTGTCCAAAATACATGCATCGAGAATCAAGAAGTGTTGAGGAACATATACAAGCATTTAAGGATGCTTGCACACGAGCTCAGGTCACTCATCAAGATGTGGTATGTAGACTGTTTCCCTACTGTCTAGGAGATATGGCATATAATTGGTATCTAAATCTGCCGCAGGGATCTATTCTAGGTTGGACAGATTTAGAAAATGCTTTTATTAATCAATTCAGGGTTTATGTGGATCCTGCAATATTATATCACCAGTTTGCCACCATAAGGAAAGAACATCATGAACCATTTCCCTTGTTTAACACTAGGTTCCAAAGGATGTATCGTAGGCTACAAGAGCCTTACTTAGTACTAGAGGGTATAGCCATACAGGCATATTTGAGAGTTGTTGATCCTTTGATTGGCTTGTTCTTGCAAAGAACTTATCAACCTGCTGAGATTGACTCACTGTCTAAGATTTATCACTTGGCTATCAAATTACAAAATCAGATAAGTCTGCAATCTGGAGGGTTAGGAGCAACTCTTCCTCCAATGAATTATCAAATGCCTAATCCATTGTTATACAACATTGTCCCAGGGATGTCTTATTCCCAATATGGACCTGCATCTGAGTTGCAAGCTCCACCCACTGTGCCCTTCTTTGGCAATGGCGTGCAAGATTCCTCTCATCAACCTCAACAACAACAACCTCAAAATCAATTGCAAAAAGGGGGAGGATCAACCCATGTCCATTCCCCAGCCATAGTCCAAAATGTGCAAAATGAACAAATTGTTCAACTCACAAGTGAGGTAGAAACTCTTAAGAAAAATCTCTCTCAGATGTCAAATGACATGGCACAGCTCAGGAAAAACCCTCTTCATAATCAAAACCAGAATTACAACAATCAAGGAGGTTATAACAATCAGGGTAATTACTCTAATCAGAACCAAAATCAGAACACCAATAGGAACTTTCAGGGTCAAAACTCCTCAAATCAAAATGATCAAAATCAGAATAAAGGATATAATCAAAGGTTCAATAACAACAACAATAATAGGCAGTGGAATACTGGACCTAACAATGGGGGAGTTCCTCATAATTATCAAACGGGTGAAGAAAGACCCCATACTGCTAATGTTGCTGATTTGAATTTTATGACAAATTGGTGTAGGTTGCATGATACAACAACACATTCTGAGGTCAATTGCCCAAAAATGGAGAAAATTGTGAAAATTGCACAGGCTGATGCCCATCCTCCAGCAAGAAATTCCAATCAGGATAATGGGTCAGTCAACACTGCCATGACTTATGAAACCATTGAAGAAAAATATCAATTCCTTATGCAAGGAGATAATGAGCCAGAAGAAGATGTTTATGATGCTCAAGCTTTTCAATCTAAGGGTGGTCACTTTTTAAGGAATCAGAATAAGGGGCCATTCACTACATCTGCACCCCTGAATAATATGGTTCCACCAAATCAGAATGCAGATAACAATCCGCCTCCACCAATTTGACATCCTTTAAAATATCTACATCCAAGTAGACATTAGGCACCACCAGCTTACCCAAGTCCAATCTCCACAGATTACACAAAGGGACCGAAAAATTTCTATTCCCAAACCAATTGGAGAACAATTGCCACTCGGTATATGGTAACTAGACATCTCAAATTGCACATTGCTTGTCTATTAGAACAAAACCTTTCCCTCCTACTTCTTGTTAGTAGAGGGCTTCAACAAATCAATAATATCTTGGGAGAAAGACCTAGTAGTGGTTTTAGAACCAAAACTTTAGGCCTTGGGTGCCATCTATATCAGACAGATGATAATTCGAGCTAAGGTTTTCTTATTTTCAAATGACAAGCAATTACAATTTTCTCCCTATAGCCTTAAGCAACGAATGCTTTACAATTCTGTAAATCTCAACAATTATCAAGACTAGCCTTAAGATCCTTTAAAGCAAATCTACTTGAACAATCTTTCAATAATGAAACAAGAAATAATTGAAAATAGTTCCTTAGGAAATCACAAAACTTTTTGAAGATACAAAAGATGGTGTACATGTTACTTACGTTTACACTTGCAAAATTCTTTTGATAGTGAAGCTGGAAAATCACAAGAATAGTTTGCTTTGCTCGACACCAAGCAATTCCTCTTCAGCGTGAAAATAAAACATGAAAATAGAAAGTAGCTAATCTTTTAGCATTTAATTATGTAGGTAGAGTTGAACTCGACCATTACTATTCACTCACGTGAGGTAATACGACTATAGTACAACTCCAGTTTATTCAAATGCAAGTCATTGATCAAAAAAAATGTAGGCGAGGAGAACGGTCCAGATTAAGTCAAAATAGTTTGAAAATGCCACATCGTTTTTCCAGTCCTTAGGAAAACATGAAACCACCTACCAGGCAACACATCAGCATGAAATGGGTCCCACCCCAATCATCCATCATACAACATCAGCGTCCATGTGTCAAAAAATCGCACACCTCGCAACATTATTGAAATTGAAGTTTTAATTACGTGAGGTTAGCGAGGAACGACCACGATGCGTCGATAAAGAAACAACTGTCAACACCAACACCAACATCTGTCATCAGTCAGCGAGAAAAATTGGTCCCCACCATCAAATGCAATAGGTGGCAGCATCTCGCACGCCTCACACCACTTTTATGACGTAAGCCGAAACCTTGCAAGGTCTGTGAGGAACGGTCTAGATGAAGATCATTTCATTCGATGGTCACACAATCTACACATGTGAAAAGGCTATTTATAAAGAAAGGGACCGACTAGGTGGACGGGGAAATGACCTTTGAGATCGAAAAGATTATTTAGAGGTTAATCTAAAACAATTTAGCAGCCCGACACTAAGAAAAATATAACACGGTCAGGACACATAAAATTGAGAGGAAAGGTAAAAGGGGCTGGTAAAGACATGATCAAAAAGGGATAAAACATCACTTAAATGACTGATCACCATCGGTAACAAGTCAATGTTTGAAAAGAAAACCCATAACCCAGACTTATTTGTAGAACCCAAAACCCAACCAATTAGAGCTAAGGATAAAATAAACCTACAAGGGAAAAAAATAAAAGCTCCACCGTTACCTATCTCTCCAACACTAAAGAATTTAAAGGGTAACTTACCTTCATACTTGTCGGAGCCTTTCCTCATCCTTCTCACAAAGTTATCTTCCACTTCATCAAGATTTTATTCATCCAGATCTTAAGCTTTTGTAGCCTTAAAATTAGTCTCTCATTTGAATGCATTTCTCAAATTTGATTTCCTCATCTCATAAGATGTTAGAGATCCCAACAATAGATCTTTAGTGTAAGTCTAATAATCTATACTCTATTCAATAACACATACCTTTTCATTGTAAGCATTAGGGAGAGTTCTAAGAATCTTCTTTACAATCTTGGTTTTCATATACAGTAGCACCAATTCCTCACATCCCAACTATTATCTTATCCAATCTCTATACATAAGCTTTAACATTCTCATCTTCAAACATATGTAGGAGCTCAAACCATGTCTCCATATTCTACAATTTTTCCTCTTTGACTCTCTCATCATCTTCATGTGCCCTTTCCAAAGCATCATATACTTCCTTAGCAGTCTTCTAATTCTAAACCTTAATAAACTCAAAATGTACTCAGATCATTAGTAGGAGGAGTGTAAGGATTCTTGTAAGATTTCACCACATCATATCCATAATAATCCGGATATTCTTCCATCAATATTTTCTAGACATCATAATTAGTTCCATCAAACCTCAAATAATCATAAGTAACTTTTCCAGCCATCCCAGACCTTCCTTAAGTGGTTAAGCTCTTCTCCAAGGAACCAAGCTCTGATACTGATTGTTGAACAAGACAACTGAGAGGGGGGGTGAATCAGTTGTCACAAATTTAAACCTCAATTTGTTCACTGTAACTAATCCTTAACATTGCTTAAATGATTTAAACATAAAGTGCAAGTGCAGAAATTGAAAACCATCACACAAACACAACACCAAATTTACATGGAAAACCCAATGAGGGGAAAATTGTGGTGAGGATTAACTCACACTATAGAGAATATCAAAACTGATTACAAAAGGCTTACTGCCTGAGAAGTAAGGCTCACTGCCAAAACAAGTACTCACTATCCGAATTAGGACTCACTATCCAACATGGCTAAAAACCTAGAGGGCTCAATACCATAGAGATATAAAGAAGATAAAAGAGATATGTTACAGAGAGAAGACAATATCAATGCAATAGAGAAATCCACCACAATTTTCTCAACCACTTGCAAACATGCATGAGTGATAGAGTACACCTTCAACTCACTACTTCCAGAAACTCAACATTTAGGATTCACACTGATTTTCCACACTTGCATCACACACACTCACTGATTCACATCTATCTACTCTATTTTTTGCACTTATCTCTTTCCTTCTCTTATCTTTCTTTACCAGTAACTTATCCTGTATTTATAACATCTTCAACTTTGAAATATATCCAAAGTTAGCCATCCAACATTAAATTCAAATTAGGTTGACGCCAAAACATCCTAGGGTTGAATTAGAATGAGGGCAACCCATGCTTGATAAGGACCCAAATACATTCAACACGCTTCATCAATTATAAAAATAGTGTTCAACACAAGGTTGGCCAAATTAGGTTAAAACACAGAGAAATTGAGCACGAACCTTCCAGATACCAAAATTATCTTCAATATAATCATAAAAGCTCATCTCTAGAACCACAAGTCATAAGACTTTATCAAAGAGAAATTCAAACCAACAATATTTCTCTCAAATCTCAACCAGAACCACAAAAAATATAGTTCACAACTGGTGAACACAACTCACACTGTACAATGAATTAGTAGCCAAAAATACAGATATAACAACTCTAAAAACCATGATCAACATATTTGAACCACACAAACATAGGAGCAAATCTCAGAGCAAAACCTAGAGAATCCATTGAACACTTGCAACCTTTCTTCAATACAATTTTCTCAATATCCTCAAAATAGATAGCCAATAACCTGTAACCATGACATCAATGAAAACAACAACATGTTGATAACCAATTGACCAATTGACATAAAAGACAACACCATCATTCTTTTCATTCTTGCAACATTACCATCAACCACTTCTACCAATGTTGAAACCATGGTTGCCCACGTTCTTGAGGATATACTGAAACAATTGGACAAAGCTTTAGAAAAAATTCAAGATTATGTAAGTATGAAATATGTAACTAGAACAATGGTCCTTGTCATAGATAACATGAGGAAACTTCTTAAGGATGCTCAAGGATTAGAGGTAATGTGTATTCTAGTCTATATAATAGATAATCATGTACCTACAATGACTAGTTGTGCTCAAGCTTTGGGATACACTCAAAGCCAAGGATGAAACCAAGTTTCCCTCCCTATAAATATAGCCTCTATTCCCACATATACAAATCCAAATTTTACCACCACAATAGAAAAAAGCAACAATATAGCTCCAACCTTGGGTATTTCCTTAGGAAATCCTTATAGTTTTGTAAACTCAAACATCATATCTCAAAATCCATCACCCCTCGTAAAATTGAAATATAGTAGTCCACCTAACACATATAATCTTCTTCCATATTCACCTCATTCCAAAAACATGAAAAGAAATGATTCTATTATAAGCCAAATTTTGCAAAATGTGACATCCCTTCAATAATAAATATCAATATTGAACCGAAACCAAAATGGACAATCATCACAATATGTCAACAAAAACCCATTGTCAATGAAGATATTGAAAGACAATTTTCCACAAAACATAGAGGTACCCTATTTTGAGAAATACAATGATAAAAAAGACCCTAGAAACCACATATTGACATACACAACCTTGTGTAGTGACTTTATTTTTGAAGAAAAGCTTCTGGATAAGATTTTTCTTAGGTCATTGAAGGACACAACTTTGGAATGGTCTTTTTCATTTTTGAATAACTTAATTCACTCATTTAATGAGATTGTTGATGCCTTCCTCAACCATTTTCATGTGCGTTATTTTTTCAAGATCGGATAATTCAAACTAAAAGGAATCAGAAAATGCAACACATAAGACAGTGAACAACATAAGATACCCTGGGAAAACCCTCCACTTTAGGGAGAAAAACCCAACAACAATATATCACTTATATATTGAACAAAAACAAAGAAAGTCTCTTTTACAATGAGCCGATTGAAGGGCCAATAAGAAGCATCACAAACTGATGAAAAATTAGATGTAACTCAGATACAACCAGATGTATATTGCCGATTAGAACTCATCCAACAAAATGCTCTTCTACATAAATCACTATCTCCTCTAGATGATTCACCCTTTTAACTCCAAAGAATACTATCGAACAAAACTATGAATGGATGATGGCAACAAGGAAATACATTGAATATAGATACAAGAGGAAGTGAAAGGATGCATTCCTTGATCTTCAAGATGGCCTCCAACAAAGAGATACATTCTTTAACTAATGAGGTTGGCCATGCATAATAAAAAATTATAAGTTTCTTCTTAATGAAATCACATTCATTAAAATATATGAAGTTGGCCAAGGAGAGTTCACATCACTTCATTTAATCATGCCTTCAAAAATCATGCCATTTTAAAGATGTAATCTCAAAATTCAAATAGTCGTTAAGGTTATTATTTGAATTTCCTTCAAGGAGACAAAGCATGTTGGAAGTAGCAGCCTAACGCTGATTCATAACATCAACACTCCCTCTCAGCTAGGGAGGATACTTCCAACATCATAAGACATATCACATCATCATGATGTCTACCAAAATGGCTAATCCTATAGGTGGAAAGGAAAGATATCACCTCATCATGATATCAGATATTACCTCATCGTGATATCAACCATTATGGATACACCCATGTATGGTATGTACAAGTGTTCATCACTTAATGTGATGTTGTCACATCATCGTGACGTTCACCATGGCTCTCCCAGAGGGTGAAACACAAGTACAAGAAAATAATCACAAACTCTCTCTCATGATGCTATCATGGAGTCACACACATGAAATCCACCATGGCTCTCCCAGAGGGTAGAAAATAAGGGATTTCAATGCATTAACAAGGGCTTGCACCTCAAATCTCCCTTAAAGAGAAATGCATTAAAGAGGATCATTGTTACTGAGAATCGTTCTCAGCTAGGGCTAGATTCTTTACCATACCAAGCTTATCTCGAAAGTACACAAACTTTATCCTAGAGAGAGGCTAGGTGAGAATGTCTGCCGTTTGCTCATTAGTGCTGATATACCTCAACTAAATTTCTTTCCTCAATACCATATCTCTGATATAGTGGTATGCTTAGTTCTATCATGAAACACTAGAATGACATAAAGCTTCTCAAAGCTTTGATTATCACAATGGATGAAATTCAGATCCAGTGATTGTACAAACAATCTTGCAAGGAGCTTCCGAAGCCACATTGCTTCTTGAGCTACCACACAAGCTATAATGTAGTTGGCCTCTATTGTAATCAGTGCCACAAAAGACTGCTTCCTGCTACACTAGGATATCATTGCAGACCTCAAACTGAAACAACATCCAGAGGTACTTAATCGATTTGAAAAACAACCATATTGTTTAGGTTCAGTAGGATCCTTCTAAATCTTCAAGTACTTGCCTCAACCTCCTAACCTCATCGTCCAAGATTTCCTGCAACGCTTGCCTTAGAGAAATGGTTTCCAATGCACACCGCTGGTGTTGTAGAGAGTTCAGGGTAGACCTCGACCTCATTGTAGATCACTCTATTTTGAATAGGTTTGCGAAGCTACCAATATCAAATCCAAATGACTCTCTTGTGCAATTATGATCTTAGTGACTGAAGAGGTTTTTCAAGGATTAAACACTTGGCCTTGCAACAGTGCAACCTTCACTTCTTCTCAGTGATTCATAGAACTCCCTCTTGATCCCTGCTTTAGAGATTGCAAAGAAGACTTCTGGAAGTGAACTACCACTATCCACCAACTTAGTCCCATGGCTGCAAGTTTTGACTTCACACTTGATCATTTCTTTGGTTGGCATGAATTCCTCACAAGATGCCTCAAGCTTTTCATCACTGAGCAATCTCTCATCACCTTCTTGCCCCTAGATTTGTCCTGGAAGAATTTTAGAGAGATTACCAATAGTTTATAATTATCCAAAGAAATATCAAGGCTAGAATCATACAAGGTTTACTATCTCAGGCTATAGCATGAATACATGAAATCTTCAAAGGATCTTATGCTAGTGAACACAATTTCAAGAGAAGCCACTATCTCTCTTTACTAGTTATAAGATCCAACATAAATGATATAACTCAACAAACAAAGAATAATTATCTCTTTAAATATTTTGATGGATGCAAATACTAGACATATTATAGAACACTTCTCTTATGCTCAGATTAGTCCACCATCTTCAAGGCTTGAACAAATTCCCTTTGCAAGATTAAATTTGAACATGGTCTTTAATCGTTCAAATTTACGATGCACTCTATTTTCAGCTGCAATCCACCAGATTATGAAACAGATGCAACACACTTACTAGAAACACCCAGAGAGTTAGAGATGGATAAGATCATCACTCATAAAATATATCAGATCTGCACAACTCAACAGACTGAGTTTCACATAAAAAATATAAACAACAAAAACCAATACTTATCTCAAAATTCATCCAACAGTGACGAACTGTACTTTTGTTTGAGAGCCCATTCAGGATTCACAAAATGCATGATGTCAACAGATTGTAATTCATTCCTTCAATCTTTTCGGGACTCAATCCAGTCATTAGCATGACTTAGCAACAATTGCTTCCACATGACCTACTGCAAAATTATGACAGATCCTTCAGACTTGAGTCCGTCAACAATGAGATAAAATGCGAATATTATGTGGCACTCTAAGCTATTGGCATGATCTGGAGAATGATGCACATAGGTTACTATGAGGACTTCCAATATGGCATCAGTCAGAGGATGCTTAGCTGGAAGACAAACATTGCAAAGTCTATGGGATGGTGCTAGCCCAAGATAACTGGCATATGTCATTCATGACTTTAGAAGGACGCTAGCCAAAGCCCCTGAATGGTGAATCTAGTCTCCATATCAGGTCTTGGTACCTTTAGATGAGTGCCCCTTTGACATCGAATAGTGGTTGTTCCTTACCAATATACATTTGTGGTCACCACAATGTGACAAATAACTTGATTCCTGAGTATTATGATCAAGATAATGTAGAATTATATCTGAACAGAGAAACCTTCATGAGAAATGATGAAATTGAGATGAAGGAGGTATGTGATAGATCTTCTTATGATTGTAGGCAAACTAAACCAAGAATCAATAATTTCAATAGTGACATTCACTCAGATCACTAAACAAGAGAAACACTCCAGGTCTTTGACGGTTAGATGATTTCCAGACTTGGCCTTCACCCTTGCAGTGGTGATGGAAACTTGAAGTCAATCAAATCATATCATCCTTACTAAATACCTTCTATTTCCTTGCATATTTCCAATATCTCCAAATTTGACTTAAACAAATCTGATCTGTGCTCTTGAATCCACTCTGATACCATGCTTTTTTTTCAAGATCAGATAATTCAAACTAAAAGGAATCAAAAAATTCAACACATAAGACAATGAACACCACAAGATACCCTGGGAAAACCCTCCACTTGAGGGAGAAAAACCCAACAACAATCTATCACTTATATATTGAACAAAAATAAAGAAAGTATCCTTTACAATGAGCCGATTAAAGGGCCAATAAGAAGCATCAAAAACTGATGAAAACTCAAATGTAACTCAGATACAACCAAATGTATATCGCTGATTAGAACTCAGCCAAAAAAATGCTCTTCTACAGAAATCACTCTCCTCTAGATGATTCGCCCTTTTAACTCCAAAGAATAATATCGAAAAAAACTATGAATGGATGATGACAACACACAAATACATCGAATATAAATACAAGAGAAAGTGAAAGGATGCATCCCTTGATCTTGAAGTCAGCTTCCAACAAAGAGATACATTCTTTAAATAATTGTGTCTTTTCATGAGGTCGGCCATGCATAATAAATAATTATAATTTTCCACTTAATGAAATCACATTCATTAACATATATGAAGTTGAACAAGTAGAGATCACATCACTTCATTAAATCTTTCCTTCAAAAATCATGCCATTTCAAAGATGTAATCTCACAATTCAAATAGCCATTAAGGCTATTATTTGAATTAACTTCAAGGAGACAAAGCATGCTAGAAGTAGCAGCCCGACACTACTTTATAACATCAACAATGTGCACATCAGTCGTAAAAACTCCATAACTGACTTGAAGAGGTGTAAAAAAAAGAAGAATGAAAAGGTCACAAAATTTATAGCACGTTACCAATTACTTTACTCACAAATCAATCTTAGCCTTCCTAATACATATATTCAAAGAATATTCATTGAGAACTTACAGTCAAACATAAATGATCTTGTTAATGAAATTTCCATCCTTCATACACTTGTGTATGACCCTTTGTGATTATTAAAATTAGGTTAGTCAATATGAAGAGGCATCTTCATCGAATCATACTGAAAATTCCAAATCTGTACCTCAAAACAATTATCAACTATTTAAGAAACCAAACAAGAAATTTCTCAAAATAAACCCATCTCAAACAACATACCATGTTGAACCTCAAGTTGCTACTAAAAGTCCAACCCCATACCAATTTAGACCAAGGGATAGAAAATTCACTCCATTACTTGATTCCCTCCATTCAGTTATGTTTCAGCTTTTATGTAAGAACCTAATTTATTTACCTCCAAAATATAACCCAAATACCTTTTGTCAATACCATCACACAAGTGGACATGGTACAAAATGATGCATGTGTCTTAAACATCAAGTGAAAGACTTCATCGATTCCAATCACATCCATTAGGGTTGTGTTAATGATCAAGGGAATTAAGTTTGTTTCCTCGCCTAACCAAAATTTGCATTTTTTTAGTAACCCAATGCCCAATCATTCAACCAACTTTGTGAAATCTTGTGATGTTAAGAATGATGTGATGAATATTGATAAAATTGATGACATGAATGATGATAACAATAATGATAAGAGTGATAATGAGGATGATCTACACGACATGGTCACTCTCATAGACATTCAACCTTGTAAGGGCCAAACCACTTTGTTTCCTAACATTAATTTCACACATATTGATGCATCTATACATGCCCGATGGTCTCTCTATATAGCTGGAAGAATCAATGACAAGCCCAAAATTGGGATACTTATTGATCCTATGTGTGTAATTAATTTGATCACTAAGGAATTCTTGTTTTTGCATGAACTTTATCAAGATTCTTATGAAAAATAAAAAAAAAATGGATAAAAAGTCATAATGGTTTTGCTTGCCCTACGATAGGTTCAATCACTCTTCCTCTAAAAGTTGGACCAAATAAATTAGATGTATCATTCTCCATCATACCATCATCAGACCAATTTTGTGTGAAGCTAGGCTTCCCATAGTTATGCTCCATGAATGTCATCCCATTAGTTATTCACAAGTGCATAAAGCTCCCCTTTAAAAATGAGATATTTATAGTGCATCATAGTGGTTTTAATCCTTTGTCTTCCCATGGGAAATTTTAGTTGGATTTCTTTTGGCCTCAACTTATGGAACCTATTAAGCCTTCTGAGGATTTATTCTTTAGATCATACCAAAATTTTAAGGCAAAGCATATAGTAGAATTATCTCTTACTAATCTCCCACTTGAGAATGCTAGGTATATGATTTTTCCTTCTCCCCAACCCATCATGGATTAACCCATGCTTGAAGCGAAATCCCTTCAAAATAACCAAGGTAAGTATACTACAGTTCCTCCACCCATCTCCTATAAAAGACCTAGAGACAATAAAATGATCCCTTTTGTGCCACCAAAGGTAAAACAAACGTGTAAACCTAAAGAGATAGTGGTTTCCCAACCCCTGGTGGTACCTTCATTTTTCTCCCTTAAAGGAAGAAAATAAACCAATGATTGAAAAACCCACTCCTACACCTTCATAAGCTGAAAAATATGCAAGAAGAAATTGAAATGCTAAAGAGCGTAGGCGTAGGGATCATGCTATCACTTGTTAATTGGAAGAAAAGAAAAAAACAATGAATGATAATCCAACTATGGAAACAACTCGAGAAGAATTACAACTCACACCAGAACAAGAAATGGGACCAAAACAAGAAATGAAACAAGAAAATTCAACTATAATTATCATAAAGCCCCTCATTGTGATTAATTTGGATGATGATGTTGAAATTGCTAAAATTGATGAGGGGGTGCATAATGAGATTAAAGTTTTATTTTCAAAGCAAATGAATTTAGATGGGGGCAACAGTGATGATCCTTTTGATGAGAGTGGCCCACTACATGTTGAACCTGGAGATGCTCCTAGTATGAAACTTGCTATAGTCTCTTTAGCTAGTTGTTTTCCTTCCATTTATGATGAGCAAGATTGGGATGCAAATGATCTGCTTTAGGTCGGCTCATATGTGTGGTACTCCATTATAATTGATTGTTTCATGTGTTCTTTGTGTTTTCTTGCGCATGATGTGATCTCCCATTTTGTGCTTCTTGGTATGTCTTTGTGTTTTTGATTTTTCTTTGGATGACCCTTGTCGCTCTGTTGGTACAAGGATATAAAGGAAATGAATCTGTCATAACTTTCTTCTATTTGTATCTCCATTATGCTATATGTCGTCAACTTTGTCTTTTATTTTTTTCTTGTTTTTTCCTTTTAGGGATGATGCAAAGCATTGAGACATTTAGATCTCTTCCATTTTGAACCAAAAGCTTATTATCTTCTCTCTCCATGTTTCATTCCTCCTTTATGTTCATTTTTCCATGAGTATTTCAAGAATGATGATAATTCCACGCTCCATTATATTACTACGAGGACTCTTTTATTCAAATTTTCTCCAAAAAAATTGGAGACCAAGCACCAAAAACTCAAACTCATCACCTGGAACACTTCTACAACATCTCAACCACACAAAAGGTTAAGCATTACCAACACATGTTCATCAAAGCAATAATAGAGGTTGATATAAGTGACTACTAATGACAACATAATGCAACCAATCAAAGCATCTCTATAGAGTTCCAAAAATCTCCCCATAGATCTATTGACATCAATGCAACAACAAAGATCTGTTGACATCAATGACAACACAAACTTCCATCACTACCACCATAAATACTTAAAGTACCCTTACTAGAGATTTTGGCAATTGAATTATTTCCAAGGGTCACAAAACCACCTTCAAATTTTTCAAAATTCATGAACTTACTATTATCTCCAATCATGTGGCTAGAGAAACCACTATCTATGATCCACACATTCTTCTCTTTTTTATCATGTAGAGAATTTTGAGAAATTATTGACTTTTTTGACTTCTTCTCTTTAGGAACCTTCTTCTAGACCTTCCCTAATTCATGAATTCTACTTTTTGATTCTTTTCTTCCACTTTTCGACTGAGGAGGACTCACAAAATTTCTTTTGGAGTTCCTTGCAATGTGTCCAAAGTTGTTGCATTTGAAACAAATGATATTAAAATTGTACAGAGGAGCAAATGCATTTTTACTGAAAAGGTTATTTCTTCTTACCAGATCTTTCCTATAGTCCACAAACTTATGTCCAAAATTATTGCAATTGAAAAAATAACCAGAGAAAGGAAAATTTAACTTGGTATTGTATCCCTATCTTCTAGATATTCTTATTTTGTTATGCACTTGAATGAAGCCATCATTGTGTGTCATGATGTCATCACTTGCCATGGTTCTTTCAGAATTCAAACTTCCAAAGCCTATCACTTCTTGACTTGCATTAGCCATATTGATAGTCTACTATGTCACCTTATTTTGATCATCAAAATCTATTCTGATTTTGATATGCAAAGCTCTTTGATTTTCCAAAATCTGATCTAGGGTTTTAGTACTTTTACCAAACTTCATCTGTAGCTAAGCTGGTTCACTTTCTCAAGCTCTTTTCTTACTGTCACAATTTCTAGTTCTATCTTCTTATAGTCTTTGTATCTTAATAGTATTTTGTTTGTCAATACTTCTTCAATCCTTTTTGCTTCTTTAGTTTTGGTTTTTAGTTCAATAATCATCTTTTCCGCTTTCTTCAAATCTTGAGATACCTTTTCTTTAGCTTTCGCTTCTACAATTCTTTTCTTTTTCCTTTTGATTTATTTTCCAACACACATCAATTCCTCCATAATATCTACCTCTTCCTCATTATCTTTGTAACCCATATTTTCATCTCCTTCACCAATCTCAAATTCCATGAACATAGCATTTTATTTTTCATCTCTAGATACATCTTCATCTTCTTCTTCAATGGATTAGTCTTCTTCCTCCTTAATGTAGAAAATTTAATGTTTCCTCTGGCCTCTAAACTTTCTCTGAAATGAATTCTTTCCATTATTTTTCTCAACACTATTAGTATTCTTATTGGGGCACTTAGCCATAAAATGTCTTACTTCTCCATAATTGAAACACTTGAAAGGTAAAATTTCCTTTGTACTTACCAAAACCTCTTTGAATTTTTTTGACAAAATTTTATTCTTCCGGATCTGATCCAATATCAAAATCTTGATCAAATTGCTTCACAGACACTCTAAAAGTAGCCTCTTTTTTATTGAATCTTGAATTTCAAGCCTCATCTCAAATGCAATTAGAATTCCATGCAGTTCAATCAACTTTAAATTATTCAAAACCTTAACTTCTTCAATAACAAAGACTTTAGATTCAAACCTTCTAGGAATAGATTTGAGTACCTTTTTCACAACACTCTTTTCTTCCAATTCCTTACCAAGACCTCAAATAGAGTTGACAACTTCATCAACCCAGAGCATGAATGCAACAATATTCTCATCTTCTATCATCTTCATACCTTCAAACTAAGATTTGTAATTTTTTAGCTTTGCATCTTTGACTTTCTCATTACCTTCATAGATTATCTAAAATTTATGCCATACGTCCTTTGTTTTTCTACACTGCATCACTTTCATAAATTCAAATTTAGTCAATCCATATAAAATAGCATTCCTTGCCTTAACATTGAGTTCACAAGACCTCTTTTCGACCTGATCCCTAGGAGGGTTTTGAGGAGGCTCATATCCTTCTAAAACTAACATCCAAATGTCCATTCCCAAAGAAATCAAATAGAACTCCATCCTAACCTTCCAAAATTTAAAATTGGATCCATCAAAGATCTATGCTTTGTT
This sequence comes from Sequoiadendron giganteum, assembly GCA_007115665.2. Taxonomy (NCBI): domain Eukaryota; kingdom Viridiplantae; phylum Streptophyta; class Pinopsida; order Cupressales; family Cupressaceae; genus Sequoiadendron; species Sequoiadendron giganteum. The sequence goes on along the minus strand of CM021102.1, from coordinate 754,703,932 downwards.
TCTAGAAATTTTTTCCTATGCCATCCTAAACCTACCTTAAGTTGTTAGGCTTCTTCAAATGAACCTAGCTTTGATACCAATTGAAGGGAAAATAATCGATTAAGAGGGGGGTGAATTAGTAGATTTAAACTATTTTAGAATTGTTTAAATTTTTCTACAGTTATATGATTCTTCACAACAAACCCCACTTAAGAAAATGAAGCATAAACAAACAAAACATAACAACACCAAACACATAAGGGAACACTAGATGTATGTGGAAACCCAAGATGGGAAAAAACAAAGTGAGAATAGCTACTTGAATCTACTATCCAAAACCAACCTCATAATGTTGAAATTTACAAATGAATTTTATACATTGAAGTAGGCTCCAACTTGTTGGCCCCACGATTGTTGTTGCACCAAAAGTTCGACCTGTTAATGCCTACTACAATTGCTAGAGTTAAGCGATCCATAGGAGGATGTTAATGTTGGATGTTGTGGTTGTGTTGCTGATATGTGGTTGTCATTGATGTCAACACTATTAGCATTAATGTATTTAAGATTTTATATGTCGAGGATATTGAGAAAATTGTAATAAAATATGTTGTAGGTTGTTTGTCAAGCAGTGAAGATTAGTATGATGGAAAATTTAGTATGTTGATGGTGAGAAGTTTCAAATTAAATGATTTTTTTTTTCAGGTGTATCTAGTTTATCCACCAAAATTTTTAGAGGTGCACATGAAGATTTGAGCAAGTTATGAGTTTCTGTGTTCCGTTAGTTATTCTGTTACTGTAGCTGGTGTTTGTGGAAGAAGATAATGTGATTCTAGTAATCTGAGTTGTTGCGAATGATCCTATGGTGTTCGTGGATGTTTCTAGATCATTATATATCTACATTGCATATTCACATTGATCATTGTGCTCGCGATCAATGATTTTCTCTTGTGTGTTCATGTTTTTCATGTTCATGGCCGATAGGGTGATGTAGCATGTTGTGGATCTTTGAGGAATAATTTTTGAAGGTGTTTAGTATTTGAGGATATTATTTTGGGTCTTCAATATGTTGTGCTTGACCTTGGTAGATTCACATTAATAATATTTATTATTTTGGGCTGACAGTTTTCATTCATCTTATTATTTTGTTGAAGCCAACATGTAGTGATGTAATTCCTTGTTGCAGATATATATAAGCGATTGTTTCTTCATTTGAATGTGAACGAGAAAGTGTGTGTGCACAAATAATGTTCTAAATATTTTTAAGGAAGAGAGAGTGTGAAGAAAAGTGAAGATTGAAAAAGTGTTCATGTGCTTAATCAGAACTATAATAAGGCATTAGCAAATTCTACTTTCTCAGTTCAAAATCTGGATGGTTGTAATCCGAATGTTTATGTAAGACAAGGAGTATTCCTTTTGTATTTGAGCAGTGAGCTCTAGGTAGTGTGCCTGAATGCATGTGCATTCCCCATTTATTCTTCTTATACTTTTAACAAGGTATAAAATTGTGGATTGAACTCCACCATGGTTTTTCCCCTAACAGGGTTTCCACATAAAAATCTTGGTGTTATGTGTGTTTCTAATGTGTTGTTGATTTACGCTCTCATGGTTATTAATCAAATATGAGAATAGTTGTTAAATAATTTAATAAGTTTGAAATTCTGTGACAACTAATTCACCCCCCTCTTAGTTGTCTTCCCTTGTGTTTCCAACAATTGGTATCAAAACAAGTTCCTTGGAAGAAGTTTAATAACTTGAGGTGATTTGGGATGGTGACATATAAGAAGGATAGTCTAATATTTGATGGAACAAATTATTCTTTGTGGAAGACTCGAATGGAGTGCCATTTGAGATGCATTGGTGAATCCTACTAGAGCATTATAAGTAATAGGTATGTTATCCCTCAAAATGGTCCTACTACTACTGCTGAGTTTAGGGATGCTAAATACAATATTAGGGTTAAGGAAGCATTGTTGAGTGCTTTGAATGATTCTAAGATGACGAATGTTATGGATATGAAGACTGCTTATGAGATCTAGAAAAAATTGGAAACTTTGTATGAAGGTGATGCTATTATGAAGATTTCTAAGCTACAAAGTATAAAAGGGAAATATGAATTGTTGAGAATGGGCGATGATGAGAATATTACTACTTTCATGCAAAGAGTTAATGAACTTGTGTGTGGTATCATATGTGCTAGTGGACAGTTGGATGAAGCAGAGTTTTTTGCTAAAGTGCTTAGATCCTTGCCTAATGCATAAAAAATCAAAGCTACAACTATTGATGAGCTCTGGAATGTGACAAAATGTAACCAAAGATATGTTGGTTGGTAAACTTACTACTTTTGAGTTGAGTGAATTCAGTGATGCCCTTTCGAAGATAAAATATGCATTCAAAGCTACTACCTCCGGAAGAGACAAGCAAAGATATGATCCGTGTGAAATTTCTTCTAGAGAGGTATTCAAGTATGAGGAAGAAATGAGATAGATTGAAGAAGAAGAGAGAGAACTGAATGAGCTTGAAGCACTTATTGTCAAAAGAGAAGCTAGAGGACAAGGTAAGTATAAAGGAAAGTTGCCTATTAATTTTTTTTCTTGCAATAAGATAGGTCATTTTGCATCAAGGTGTCTAGAAAGAGTTCCTAAGTCAAGACCGAACAAGCCTAAATTTCAAAGGAAGTGTTATTATGCTACTAATGAAGGTGTGACAAATGATGAATCTGATAAAGGGAATGTAAGTGAATATGAGTTTGTGTTTATTTCTATCAAGAAAATTAATCATGTGTCTACTAAATCTACTAAATATGTGGAGAAAGCCATAGCTGCTCGAGTTGAAGAGAAGGATGAATGGGTAATTGATAGTGGATGCTCTCATCACATGACAGGTGATAAAAATAAATTTGTGAGCCTGGAAAAGTATGATGGTGGTGTTGTAAGATTTGTTGATAACAATGGTGGTATAATCCGTGGCAAAGGATGTATTTATTTTGATGGTAAGAATAATAATGATGATGTTCTTTATGTGGAAGGTTTGAAGCATGATATTTTAAGTGTCAAACAGATGGTTGATAAGGGATACAATCTTCAATTCAAGGATGGAAAGTGTAGAATATTGGAAAGTTCTGGAAATGTGATTGCTTCAGGTACAAAAACAAAAGGTAACATCTTTCACCTGAATTTTGGTAGTAAAATCTTTTTGATTGCTCAAGTTGATGAAATATTGGTTGTGGCATAGGAGAATGTGTCATGTAAACTTTGACAATATTATCAAGATAACTTCTACTCAGGCAGTGAGAGATCTTCCTAAGTTGGTAAAACCCTCTAACACCATATGCAAGGAATGCTAGTTAGGAAAGCAAAATAAAATATCATTTTAGAGCAAACAACATTGTTCAAATGAATTGTTCGAGCTTGTGCATACTAACTTGTGTGGTCCTTTTAGAATCAGAAGTTTACAAGGCTACATGTATTTCATTTTGCTTATTGATAGTTATTCTAGGACTATGTGGGTTACTTTCTTAAGGGAGAAATCTGAAGCTCTAGAGAAGTTCAAGATCTTTAAAGCTATGGTTGAGACAAAGACAAGTCTAAATATTAAGTGTATGAGATCAGATAGAGGTGGTGAATTCACTTCCCATGATTTTAATTCTTTTTGTGAAGTACATGGGATAAAGAGACAATTATTTGCACTGCGGACCCCTCAACAAAATGGAGTTGTGGAAAGGAAGAACATAATAGTTCAAGATGTTGCTAGGACTATGATGCTGGAAGGAAATGTTCCTCATATCTATTGGAGAAGAGCTATGAGTACTGCTATTTATATCCTCAATCGAGACCAAATCAAAAGTGATACTGGTAAGACCCCTTTTGAGCTATGGTTTGGTCATAAGCCTACTATTAGAAATTTCAAAATCTTTGGGATTAAATGCTATATCAAAAGAGACGAAGATATATGAAAGTTTGATGCTAGGAGTGATGAAGGAATATTTCTTGGTTATTCTACTAAGAGTAAGGCCTACTGATGCTACAAGAAGAGATTGAGGAAAATAGTTGAAAGCAGAAATGTTAAGGTTGATGAAGACATTGCTAGACCATCCAAAACCCGTGGATATGATTATGATGATCAGAATGACAATACAAACAAAGGTCAAGCTTCAAATCAAGTTCAGATCATTTCAATGAATCAAGAAGATTAAGAGGAAGGAGAAACTAGTGAAAGTGTAGAGGAGAGATCATAAGAGCCTAAAGTTCAAGAAAATCCTATGACTCCAAGGTATGTGAGATTAAATCATTTAGAAAATTAGATTATAGGTGATAAGAACAAAGGTGTCCAAACTAGGAGAATAATTGTAGAAGAATACTATTTTCTATCAAAGACTGAGCCAAGTAATGTAAATGAAGCATGCAAAGATGAAAATTGGATTGAAGCAATGAAAGAAGAACTACAAAAAATTGAGAAGAATAATACATGGATTCTTGTTCCTAGACCTAAGGACAAAAATGTAACTGGAATTAAATGGGTCTTTTGAAATAAACTGAATGAGCAAGGTGAAGTTATCAGAAACAAAGCAAGACTAGTATGAAAAGGATATTCTTAGATGGAAGGAATTGTGTTTGAAGAGACTTTTTCCCCTATTGCTAGTATTGAAGTTGTGAGACTGTTTCTTGCTTATGATGCTTACAAAAACTACAAGGTTTATTAGATGGATGTCAAGTCAACATTTCTAAATGGTGAATTGGAAGAAGAGGTGTATGTTGAGAAACCTAATGGATTTCAACTGATTGATTAGGGAGATATGGTTTGTTGGTTAAAGAAAACTTTGCATGGACTCAAGCAAGCCCCTGGAGCTTGGTATGCTAGATTGGACAAGCATTTTCTGAAGCTTGGATTTAACAAAGGTACTGCTGATAGTAATTTGTATTTCAATATTGATGAAGATAAAGATTTGATTGTGGAAGTCTTTGTTGATGATATCATATTTGGAGGAGATGATGGTTTGTGCATGAAGTTTTTTGATGAGATGCATAATGAGTTTGAGATGTCAATGATTGGATAGATGAAATTCTTTTTGGGATTGCAAATTACTCAGTTAGATAAAGTGTTCTTTATATCTTAGTCCAAGTATGCAAAAGAATTGCTAAAGAAGTTTGGTATGGAAGATTCAAAGCTAGTCGGTACGCCCATGGTGACCAGATGTATGTTGACAATAGATGATGATTATCTGAAGGCAAATAAGACTAGATACATATCGATGATTGGTGGATTTCTTTATTTGACTCAAACTTGACCTCATATCATGAATGTTGTATGTATTGTTGCAAGATTTCAAGCCAATCCTAAGGAATCTCATGTGACTATTGTGAAGAGAATTTTTAGATACTTGAAGGGAACATTTGATTTTGGCCTATGGTGTCCTAAAGATGATGATCTTACTTTGAGTGCCTTTACTGATGCTGATTGGGCAGGAGATGTGAATGATAGGAAAAGTACTAGTGGTGGCACATTTTTCTTGGGAAAAAAATAGATTTCATGGTTAAGTAAAAAGTAGAATGCCATTTCTTTGTCTACTACAGAGGTAGAATACATTACTACTGCTAACAATTATACTCAATTATTATGGATGAAGCATATGTTGAAAGATATAAAAGTTATGTATGATGAGCCTATTGTTATATTTTGTGATAATTCAAGTGCAATTAACATTTCTAAGAATTCGGTGTTGCATTCAAAGACCAAGAATATATCTATCAAGTTTCACTTTTTGAGAGAGAAGGTGAGTGAAAAGGAAGTTAGATTGGAGTATGTGCCTACTAAGGAAAAAATTGTAGACATCTTTACCAAGTCGTTGCCTAAGGATAATTTTGAGTATCTCAGAGAGAAGTTAGGGGTGATTACCCCTCCTAATCAGAACTAAGATGCATTATCTTTCATTAGTTTGTGCATTTCACAATCATATCTTGATCCAGATTGATGTTGTGGTGACTGCTACTTAGGGGAAGTAGTTAGATGATTAAGATACGTGGTTTAGATCTTATGTAACTTTTTCATTTATGTCAAAGGGGGAGGAGAGCAATGTGAAAAATTGGGAATTATTTGAGGAGAAAGGAGTCAGAACCTAAGGGGGAGTACGTGCTGAAGTTAATTGTATTGATGGTTCTTTTTACATCATGTGTTACCATCAATGCCAAAGGGGGAGATTGTTGGATGTTGTGGTTGTGTTGTTGATATGTGGTTTTCATTTATGTCAACACTATTAGCATTAATGTCTTTAAGATTGTATATGTCGAGGATATCGATAAAATTGTAATAAAATATGTTGTAGGTTGTCTGTGAAGATCAATATGATGGAAAGTTCAGTATGTTGATGGTGAGAAGTTACAAATCAAAGGGTTTGTTTTTAGGTGTATCTAGTTTATCCATCAAAATTTTTAGAGGTGCGCATGGAGATTTGAGAAAGTTATGAGTTTCTGTGTTCCTCCAATTATTCTGTTACTGTAGCTGGTGTTCTTGGAAGAAGATAATGTGATTTTGGTAATTTGAGTTGTTGTGAATGCTCTTGTGGTGTTCGTGGATGTTTCTAGATCATGCTCTATTTGTGTTGCACCTCCACATTGATTGTTGTGCTCGTGATCAATGATTTTCTCTTGCGTGTACATGTTTTTCATGTTCATGGCTGACATGGTGATTTTAGCGTGTTGTGGATCTTTGAGGAACACATTTTAAAGGTGTTTTATGTTTGAGGATATTATTTTGGGTCTTCACTATGTTGTGGCTGACCTTGGTATATTTGCATTAATAATCTTTATTATTTTGGGCCGACAGTTTGTATTCATCTTATTATTTTGTTGAAGCCGACATGTAGTGATGTAATTCCTTGTTGTAGATATATATATACATATATATATAAGTGATTGTTTCTTCATTTGAATGTGAGCGAGAAAGTGAATAATTTTCTAAATATTTCAAAGGCAGATAAAAGTGTGAAGAAGAGTGAAGAAGAGTGAAGAAGTGTTCATGTGCTTAATCAAGACTGTAATCAGGCATTAGCAGATGCTACTTTCTCAGTTAAAAATCTGGATGGTTGTAATCTGAATGTTTCTATAAGATAGTGAGTCTTTCTTTTGTATTTGACCAGTGATCTCTAGGTAGTGTGCCTGAATGCATGTGCATTCCCTATTTATTCTTGTTATACTTTTAATAGGGTATAAAATAGTGGACTGACCTCCACCATAGTTTTTCCCCTAATAGGATTTCCACATAAAAATCTTGGTGTTATGTGTGTTTCTGATGTGTTGTTGATTTATGCTCTCATGGTTATTAATCAAATATAAGAATAGGGGTTAATAAATTTAATAAGTTTAAAATTACGTGACAACCGATTCACCCCCCTTCTTAGTTGTCTGCCCTTATGTTGCCAACAGTTAAACCATGTCAAAAATCATGAGGGGAGTGCTGACTATCTACCCAAAATATCCCCCTCAACGTTACTCGAGGGGATTTGAACCTGACACCTTTGGCTCTGATACCAATTGTTGGCCCCATGGTTGCCATCGCACCAACAGGTAAACCAATTAATGCCTAATACCATCGCTAGAGTTAACAAACCCACAAGAGGCAGTTAAAACATGTCACAATCATGAGGGGAGCACTGACCATCTACCAACACAACCTACTAGAGACACAATCCCCTAATGTGCTATTAGGCACCAACCTACCAGAGACACCAATCCTTCTGGAATACAATGATAAAGCTTACAGATCTAAAATATAACTCTGCTATGTCTTGGAGTCAATGTTGACACTCTTCCTCATTGAAAATGATCTTATGATACTAGTGCTCTCTCTTTTCTTCATAGTTCTATACTCAAAATATCTTCAATCAATTATAACTAATACAATTGATACAACTTACACAACACACACTTATATAATGCATCTAAACATTTGAAATATATACATGACATTACATTAACATTCTTCCATGTCGGCCAGGGATCCACAAAGAACCAGAATGACATAAGGTGGACCTAAATTCAAATTACATGAAACATGTAGCACATTGGTCCAAATATAAAATTCTTTCCACCAAAATTTTTTGATGTTGTGCACCGCCACAAGAACCTTAACCAGGTCCTATCTTAACATCACATGCAATATTTGAATTCCACATTTTAGTAGTCATTACCGCACACATCTTGAACTTTGAATAGGTTGATGAACCTTGTGACACTTCAAACTTCTTACATTCTAAATATATCCTCTAGAAACTCAGGAAATTGATAAAAAAAGTGTAGACATACTCTCCTTCCAAATTGTAGAGCAACACTGCACTTTTGAAAGAAATGCCAACCACATTTGTAATGCTAGAGAAATATCTCTTCTCAAAAGATATCCTTGTATAGATTTTCAATCCACCACATTCATACTAACTGCATACTTTGCATGGTATAATAAGAATACAATACAAACCAACTATCATAAGGCAGTCACGTCTCAATGTTACTTGATATAGGATCTGATTAACAAGACAACATGATCAATACTTCCAGATACATAGCAATTTAGGTCAAGGGGAATATAATGATAACTCAAGTACTCCTACAATCTCTTTCATCTTTGACAACCTTCACATTTGACAGCCTTAACACCCTTTGACAACAACTGACAACAACCTTTGACATCAATGACAACATATGCTAAAAAAACCATTTCTTAAACCATTACTAGATATAGTGTTGTCACATAGTAATGCATTTGGATCTAGGTGGATCTAGGTCACTATCATGTACATCCACAAAATATTGTTATCATCGTATATTAGGTATTGTATATGTGTACCAAACCTAAGTAAGGATCTTGGATAATTCATATGTATAGTAAACTATAATCAATAAAAGAGCTATGGATGTAGGGTTGGAAAATCCTAGGATGTGGTGATGAAAGAACAATAAGAAAGATACCAAATATGAAAGGAAAATAAGAATTTCTTAGTAAAATATCTACTTTGGCTTGAATGTCAAGTTTCACAAAAATTATGAAGAAATAGAATGATAACCCTAATCCTTCAGATGCACTATCAAAGATGCACTAAGATGCACTAATGATTTAAATCTAATTAACTTAATCAAGTAATCAATCTAACAATTAAATTTAAATAGCCCTTGAGATTCAACTCTATTTGTTGAGTAGCTTGCTCTAAGTGCATGGTGTGTTAGCCAACCCCATTTTGATTCATAACTATTTTTTTAGGAGTGGGATGAGGTTTTCATCTCTTCACTAGTAGAGCCCCCAAGGATTAGATCGATTAGTTGTGTTTTCCACTCTAAGTGAGTGATGTATTGGCCAATCTAAGTTTGACCATTGAATAATTTATGAGTGGGGTAGAGCCACCATCTCTTCACCTAGTAGTTATAGTGGCTTTCCTCATATTTCTAGCGTGTCATTAAGGAATTAGCCATTTAGGTTGCTACTCTAGGTCATTTAGTCATTGATTCTTATTAGTGATATATGTATTTTAATCTAAGTTGAATAAGATGAGAAATGAGTAGTTGGAAAAGGATAAGGAGTGCTTAGTTTTTTCAAATGACATGGGGATTTTTAATTTTGACATGGATTTGCATATATGTGCTATAAATGTAACTTAAAAATAGAAAAAATGGTGCATATCAAACATCAAAATCTTGTGACAAAGGCTTGTTATTGCAAATAAGAGCATATTGTGTGGCCTAGTCTAGACTAAACTATGTTGTGTAGAATTGATGTGGCCTAGTTTGACATTAACATAAATTTTGAGGATCAATTTACCTATTTTTATGACCTATAACTAAAAATGGGTTATGCTAAGCATGGTGGTGTGGTTTGCTTTGAATCAAGAAGTGAAGACTCTACCTTGCCTAAATTGTGAGTCAAGCTCCAATGAGATTGATGTATATTTTAATAATCACATGACATAAATAATGTAGATGCAAATGTCTTAATTGAACTAGAGTGTACTACAAAGATACTCCTTTTCTATCTAATTATGAATTAGATTATTGTAGTGTATAATTCACCGATTGCCAATTTTTTACTAATGATCTCAAATTGTTTATGAATACATTTTTTTAGTTGCATAATGAATTTTTCTGATACTCAAGTCAATAGAACTAGTTTAAAAAATGTTGAATCAAAAATAGAAAAACTAAAATTTAAATAAGATAGATTAAATCATGTCATACAACTTAAATAGAATGGTGTTAAAAGAACAAATTGATCTTAATTAAGATAGTATAAAAATGATTGATTAATGAATCCAAAAGTTAAAAGAAATTATACATCTAAAAAATTACACTAAGTATAAATGAAAATATAAAAATATAATATATACTTTTATCTATTATTTAAATTACAATAATATTTTTTTAGAATTGATAAACATGTTTAACATTTATATAATTAATAGATGAACATTTATTAATAAATTAGTAATTTTTTTATATTAACAATCTAAAAAAACTCAAAAGAAACAAAATCTAATTTATTTATTAATTATTTTAAAGTTATTAATTTTTTTTAATAAAATTTACCTTGATTCATTCCAAATATTTGGAGACACCTACTTATAACATTGTACGTATTATTTCGTTCATTAGGATGGCGCCCCACTTATAAAGTTTTTTGAGACACTAGACGGTATTACGTAGAATATGTGTTTTTATGAATAAGGTTATATTATACGTAAGGGAGGAAAAAATTATTTAAAAAAAACTCTTATTTTAGGAATTAGGTAGGGAAATTAATTATTAAAATTTTACTTCATTAAAAATTTATTATAAATTACTATACTTAATATATTAATTTGATATTATAGAAAATGTGTAAAAAATATTTATAAATTAAAATATAATAGTAATAAAAATAATTATGTAGTCTAGTGATTATTTATTTATTAGTAAAAATATTTGATCTATAAAAAGTTTACAAAATCTTAATATGTATAATTTTATATATAAACTAGTTTTAGTTCTAAAGACGATTCAAAAATTACATCCATAGAAAGCTATATATATGTTAATATGTAAGAGAGTATGTGTTTGTATATGGATGCACTGCAAATTCTAGTTGCATGTGATTAGATTAAACAATTAATAATAAGTGTTAAACAATGAAATAAAATAAACTTAAACAAATCTAGATTTTTCTTAAAGAAATGAAGTATCATCTGATTATGAAATATTTGCATAAAGATTTAAAGCATAAATCAATACAAATGAGAAAAGAAAATTGCCATCAAATTGAAAAAACCACTGCAAACAGAAATAGAAGGTTCCCATCTAGTTGTCAAATCAATATTTATTTGGCTTTTATGTGATAAGTGAGATTTTGGAAGCTTTTACCATTAAATGATAATCGATTTACCATTAAAGTACAATCAATAATATTTATCAAAAATGAATTTTTTTTTTTTTTATAAATAAATATATACTTAATAGATAGTTGAATCATTTTGTGTGATAAGATGATCACACTTCTTTAAAATAATCATTTAATTACTATTTTACTCTCATATATAATATGATACACCCTATTCTTTATAGATTCCATATGTTTATTCATGACAAAATTTCCAAGACATGTTAAAAGAGTGAGAGGCTCCTATTCTTGTGCTTGATGAACTACGCCTATGGATTATTTCTCAAGCATGATGATCCTCCTTTCCACTCCCTAGTGCTATTACTTGTGTTTAAAGTTTATATTACTTTAATAAACTATTAAAGGTTTACATTTTGATAAATTGTATATGCCATCCTTTTATTGTAAACCTTTCAATAAATACTTTTCTTAAAGTTTTTAAATTTAATATAAATCTTAAAAATATTTTCAATAAAAATAATATCTTACCAATTCAAAAACAATTATAATAAATTATAATGATTATTTTTGTATAGTAAATTTGTGTTAGGCATCCAACAAAAAATGATTATTAAAGTCTAGATTATTTGTAACAAGGCGTCCACGAGATTCATCAAAAAACTAAATTATAATTTCACTTTCTTTTTCTTTTATATATTTTTAAAAGATGTTTTGGTAATTCTACCACTCACTATTTTATGTAAGTTAATAAAGTTGTGAAAGATATTTGGTTGCACATCATTTAGATTTTATTTATATCTATGTTCTAAATTAATAATAATTTTAATTTTTACTCTTATTTGAATTTAAAATAACTATTTTAGATACTAATATATTTAATTTTTAAACCAGGTTATACATTTTTAATAGTTTTAATTAAAATTTTAGAAAAGAGGATTAAAATATTGTAATATAATAGGTACCAAAAATTCTATGTAACAAATTAAATACATATGTTTTCATAACTTATTAAAATTTTAGCGAAAAAGATAAAAAGTATTATCAACCTAGAAAATGACTATGTTAAAGACAACAAACACATTGTTATCAAATCTTTAAGAGTTACCACTTGTTTCTTTCTTGTTCAGAAATTTATTTATTTTATGAACTATTGTTTATATTTGTTTAAAGCATCACAATCATACATGTTACTACTTAAATTTAAAAGGCGAATATGTACCTAATAGTCAATTCTAACATACTTGAATAAAGAAATATGAACACAAGTCATCTAACAATCAACAACTATAAAATATTGATGGAGAAAAAGACTAATTAGTATACATTCATAGATTGTTAGGCACAACCTAAGGCTCCAAGTAAACCACATCCCCACCCTAGCTAGCTAACACCCTCCTTGGAGGGATTCTATCACTATTAAGCTTTAAATACTCTTGTACATATCATATGAGATGGTGGAAATAACCATGCATATACTATTATTATTTTGTTGGATCATATTCTTATTTAAGAGGTTGAAGTGAGCCAATTATGTCCCTTTATAATTATAGTGAGGTTCCACCTAAAGAAAGAGTAAAACAAGATATATGCTTTGACTTCTTTTGTCCATAAGGAAAACATTATAAGAGAAAACAAATTATTTGAGGCCATTTATATGTCATTATTTTGTTCTTATTTTGATGATATATTGTTATATGATTTGAAATGCTGATATAAAATAATTTTTCATCCCTCTCTTACTCATCTTCATAGACTATTGAAAACTCATAAATACTAAAAATATTATAGTCATCTTGAATTATCAATGATGATGTCATATCCACAACAATTAGAAAATTGGATATCCACAAGTAACAAGTTAGAAGGGATTTTATGAGCATTATTGTTTGAAAGAGGTATTTTTAATATTTTACAATATTCATAATATTGTTTGAAATATAAATCTCTTGAGTAACTTATTAATGTGTCCTTTTCATAGTGATGGAGTAAATTAAGATCCCTTGTGAACAAGAGATTATATGATATAACGTAGAGTACTATATTTATTACAACATAAAACTAGTATATTAAAATATTACATTTTTCTTGATTTTAAATGCTAGTAAGCATATGATACAATGGTGATGATTGACTGGACAAAAATCACACCCATTCTAAATTTGAGAAAAATTGAAGTGTGTTATTTGAATATAAAATATCCTTGATCTCATACTAAACAATTATTTGAATCAAATTCTCAATCCTCAAATATTAAATTCAATGCTTTATTAACATATAATTATATAAGTCTTAATTACTTTCTCAATAAATAGTCTCTTAGTTACTCACACATAACTACTAATAAATTCATTAAAAATGATCAATTCAAAAATTCTTTAGAAGACTCACTCAACTATTTTATTATTACAATAAAAGTATAACTATAAACCATTTCTAATGGCAAGTTCATGGTAGTATTACTCTTCTCCTAAAAATGTTGGCATTATATACCATGATTGCATTCAATTTCAATGAGAAAAATCTTTAGTTTCCCTTTATTATTACTCTTAGACACCTACTTAACAATCATCAACTTATCACTCTTTAACTAGTGACATGAACATAACCTTCATCCCTTTATATCTCTTCAATTTCCCTTGGATCTAACAATCTTGTCATTGTATGGGTTTATTTTACTTTATACATGATTAATATTTCACATCGACTCAATAAGTACTTGCTTATGTTATGAATATCAATTTTTTAAATGTGCATTTATCAAAATTCTTGGAATAAAATTTGTTGCATGAGCTCTGCTAGGGTTTTGTGCTTTCTAAGGTCATTCATGGCCCCTCCCATGTCATACTGTGCTTCCTGCGTAGGAAATTGTTTCCTTCATTCAGTACGACCACATTTACTGCGGTTTTAGGGGTTTATTATGCCTTCAACCAGTACTAACCCAACAATTTTTGTTGGTGTTAGTGGTTCATCGTCGCAGTTTAATGGCTCCCCCACCGAACAAATGCCCTCAGAAATTTGTTCCAAAAGTCTTTCACGAGGTAAGCATTCTGATGCCCCTGCTGATGTAGTTTTACCTTTACCTAATTTTGATTATGCATGTCAATGGCTTGAACAACACACCCTTGTGGGTTATTTTTTTGGGAGGACTCCCCTCGAAAGTGTGCTGAAAGACTGGGTCAGGAAGACCTGGGTCCCTCATGGGGTTTGCCTTGATATGGTCCAAAATCTGACCAAGGATTTTTTTTTGTTTCACTTTACGAAAGTTAGTCATGTCCAAGCTATTTTGGGTCATGGGCCCTTGGTATGTTCGGTCTTCCTTGTTGGTTTTCCAGGCATGGACCCAGGATTTTGCTGTCTTAGAAGACTCCAAAATACGTGTCCTAGTCTGGATTGAGTTTCCCGGGTTACCTTTGCCTTGTGTGCCCTTCTTGAACCATATTGCTTCCTCTTTGGGGAGGGTTGTTTGTATCGAACCAGATAGGTTCTTCCAAGCCCGTCCTCAGAAGAGGGTATGTGTGGAAGTTGATTTATCCAAGGATTTGAAAGAGTTTGTAGACATTCAAATTGGTGATATTAGACACACCCAAAAATTCACATATTTCAATTTACCCAACACGTGCTATTGATGCCAGTCAGCTGACCACAAGATCAAGGAATACCATTTGACAGTTCCTTGTACATCCTCTCAGTCATGGGATGTTTGAAAGCCTCATCCAACGGAGCCTTCTGCTAAGGCTAAAACAAAGTGGACTACGGTTTCAAACCAGAAAAATAAGTCGTCTAGTTCTGGGTCGGATCCCAAGGCCCCTGAACCAACCAAATTGGTTTCAAACCCTTTAGAGAAGGGGATAGCTACTCCCTCAGGAGTTACTTTTGCTATTTTACAAACCAGGTCAAAGGCCATGCCTCAGCCTGTGGTTGTTTTGTGTGCTCAATCGACTTTGTCCTTCGTAGCGAGGACTCAATGATGATCTCGCAGCCCGTCTCCTCCACCGGAAGAAGGTGAATATGTGCCTGAAAAATGAATATTCTCTCCTTCTATTCAGATTGGTTTTGTTCCACAAGAGTTTTTTAAGAATAGCTTCTCTTCCTTGGGTGAAGAGGACCGAGATTCTGCAAGTATGGAAAATTTTCCATGAGTTTTATCTCATGGAATGTTTGAGGTCTAACTAACCTCTCTAGGAAGTATTATGTTAGGAATACTTTGAAGAATTACCCAAGGATTGAAGTGCTTTATCTCCAGGAAGTTAAAATTTTAGGTTTCTTGCTTGCTTCGGCTTGTCGCTCTATTTGGCTAGCCAGTACTATGTTTTGCACTTTGCATGTGGCTAGTCATGGTGGAGCTGCTACTCTTTTGGTCCCATGAATGCATTCTTGTGTGATGGACCATGGGGTTGACCCCTCCCAGTGGGTAGTCTGGGTTCTTCTCAATATTGAGAATCATTCCTTCGAGATTATTAATGTTTACGCCTCTAATGATGCCGTGGAGCACTGCTTGCTTTGGCGCTGGATTGCTGATTCTTTTCTAGTTACCACTGGTTGCTCTGCGGGGATTTCAACGTGGTAGAGATGGCGTACGAAAAGAATGGCACTTTGCCTTTGCGTTGGACAGTGGGTGAAAGGGAGGCGTGGTTTTACATGCATAATAAATTGGGGCTTTATGATCCCAATATGGGCTGCCACCATTCTCATTCTCTCTGGCACACTTGGTGCAATTACAGGGCTGGTTCTGACAGAGTCTTTAAATGCCTTGATCATGCTATGATCTCGGCTCAATATTTTTTTTCCTTCAATAGTTCTTCCTTGCCTGTTAAGCGGTTAGTGGATGCGACTCTTTTTGATCACTTCCCAATTCATTTTTGCATTGAATGGGCATCTTGTCAACGTAGCATGTGTAAGACTCAATTATTCTTGAACACGTCTTTGCTTTGTCACAAGTCCACCCTGGCCCACATTCACCGGGTGTGGAATTTTGAGTGCAGGCCACCTGACCGTATGAGCTGGATTGCTTGGTGAAATGATGCCATCATTCGTACTGCACATTTTTTGTGCATTTATTGATGCCAGCTTGCTATCTTTTATCGACGTTCATATGAGGCCACCATCATCGACTTGTGTACGACTATGGAGGCTTTGGCGGCCAGTCCTTTCTCCCCATCACATCAAGTTAGGGTGGCAGATTTAAGACAACAAAAGAAAGTGGCAAATAATTATTCTACTAGAGGCACTCAAATCAAGGCTCGACTTCACTGACTCAAAATTGGTGATTGTGCCTCCAAAGAGTTTTTTTTGGCTCTTCGTGCAAGACACTCATCCCTAGGCATAAAAGAAATCAAAGATGGTAATCAGGTGTTCTCTGAGCTACCTGACATTCTCTAGGCTTTTGTGCATCACTATGAACAAGTTTTCAATGCTCAGGACCCCACGCCTGCACACCAGCAAGCCCTTCAGGACTGCCTTGCTGTTGTGCCACATAGGCTTTCTTCAGCCCAAATTAATTTTTGTGATCAATTGTTAACAATTGATGATCTCAAGGAAGCTGTTTCCTCCATGGCCGATGATAAGGCTTTTGGGATTGATGGTTTTCCTTATGAATTTTACAAAGCTCTTTGGGACTATGTTGGGAGTGACTTGCATCATGTTTATCTTGAAGCCTTTCAAACCAATTGTCTAGGCAATTTAATAAATAAAGACAATATTAAATTCATACCTAAACCAGGAGATCCGGAGGATCTTTGCAACTGGCGGCCCATCGCGCTTCTCAATGTTTCTTACAAAATCATTGCCAAAGCCCTGGCTCTAAAAATTTGTCACCTCTTGCCTCAGGTTGTGCATCCTAAGCAGACTGGTTTCATTAAATCTAGGTTTATTCTGGATAACATTATTGCAATTTGGGAAAGCATGGAGTGGGCCCGATGGTCAAACCAGAAAGTGGTGTTCATTAAAATTGATTTTGTCAAAGCTTATGACCGCATTGAATGACCTTTCATTCTTGCGATGTTGCAAGCCTTGGGCTTTGGGCCCAACTTTATACAGTCAGTTTGTATGCTTTTTTCTGATGCCTCGGCTTACATTTCCATTAATGGCCACCAGTCTTCTTCTTTTGGTCTTTTTCGTTCTATTCACCAGGGATGCCCTCTTGCCCCTGCTTTGTATGTTTTGGCTACTGAGGGCTTTGGATATCTCCTAGCCAATGCTTTTCCTAGCAATGTGTTAAAGGGATCTCTCTCTTGGACTCTCAGGAAAAGCTTGTCAATGGCCACTGCGTGGATTATTCCTTTCTCACTGTCTTAGAGGATGAAGGTTCTATCACTGTTGCCCTTGATTTTATTAATACCTTTTTTCTTGACTCTAACTTTGCAATTCAATGAAACAAGACCTTGTGCTTCAGACAATCGATGCTCCCCACTCCTGCATGGCTCCAAATGTATAACTAGAAGTGGATATGGCAGGGAGAAATATTTTGATTTTTGGGCATCCCCTTCGCCTTTCAGGCTTCCCCTTGGGAGCTTTGGAAAGCCATGCTCTCCAGGGTTGAATAGAAGCTGGCCTATTGGATTACTAAGCCTCTTTCTTTGGCTGAAAAATTCCAGGCGTGCTCTAAAATTTTAGCTGCCATTCACATCTACTATTCTTCTTATTGGGCTCCTTCTAAAGCTGTCTACAGTAGGCTTGAAAAGTTGCTTCGCGATTTTTTATGGGCCTCTTTTGAAACCCACAAGGGTTTTCATTGGGTCGCTTGGGAATTTTTCTATCTCCCCAAGGACTCTGGAGCGCTTGGATTTCTCTCCACTCAATGACAAGGGACTGCTCTCTGTGTCAAGCCTGGAAGATTCTCCTTAGGCATTGTATTCAGTCTAGTTTTCCTGCTCATAGGACCGCCTGGAAAGGAATCGATCTCCAAACACTCCTAGTTATGAGGGAGTCGGTTCAAATTGTTGGCTCCTTTGTGGCCAAGAGCATCTGGCACTCTTGGGAAATTGTTAAGCCTTGGCTCCATTGGGTCGAGGCTGGATTTTGTGATGGGCTTTCCATCAACCAACATAACTTATGGTGGTCTCCCCTTTTGGCTCAGAATGGTCAACCCCTGGCCAAGTTGCCTTGGGTCAAGGCCCTCAGATTTCATAAGAAGGGCATTCAAAAATTGCATCAACTCTTTCACCGACCTACCATGCATCTCTTGCAGTGGGATGCTTTTAAAGCCCAGTAACTAGGACCGTCCTACTTTTGATGGGCTGGTGAGCTCCATTTCAGCGGAAATGCTTCAAAAAGTTGGCATTCGTGGGCACAAAACTTGGTGGAAAGATTGGAAATGGTTTCCAGACACTCCTCTCAAGAGCTACAAGCTGCGGCTTGGTTATTTCACCTCATTTTCCTATGATCAGTTCCTTGAACCAGAGGTGGATTCTTAATTCCTCTACCCATACTTGGCGTAAAAGGTTTGATGCCACTTGGTCTGCAATTGTTAATCCGAAGCTGACCCACTTTGCTTGGTGTATTCTTTTTCAAGGCTTGCTTGTGGGTTCTCGGCTTGTTCATTTGGGGGTTCCTGACCCTCGTTGCCATTTTTGTGGGTATTCTAAAAGCTTTAAGAATCTTTTTTGGTTTTTTCCCAGAGCTCAACAACTTTGGACTTGGATTCATGGTTTCTTTCGGCCTTTTCGGTCAGAACCCTTCTCTTGGCATATGGTTCTGCTGGGGGACCCGCCTGGAACCTCGGCTAAGTTCACCCAACTTTAGAACACTTTCAGGGTGGAAATCCTCTTCAATATCTATAAAGACATAAATGCTTGTATATTTTCTCATTCTAATTTAGATGTTAATGTGTCTCTTTATGCTAAAGTAGTTATATGTTTTAATGTTCTCTTGCAGATTCAAGTGCAAGCCAACAAGGTTGCACTGGAAGTGGCTCACCTGCAGGTCCTCCTGGACCACTGGGGCAATGCCCCTTGTACTATGGCTTGGATCCTTGATTCAACCTCCTCCTCCCGTGGCTGGTCGCCTTCTTGAGGCCGGAAGTGGAGTGACTCCGGGCGTTCCCGCTCCCAGCCTCCTGCTCGGCGGGATTCTTGACCTCCTAGGCGGGCTCGTTCTCCTCGGCTGCATCCTGGTCAGGGTTGGCACTCTAGTGGTGCTACGAGGAGTGGTGGTGGCAGTTTTGGGTGGCCCTCTGATGCTCTGCCTGCTTCTGGCTCTGGCTAGCCTATCAGTGGAAAAAGTCTTCCGTGACTGGCTCTTGCAATCTCGTCTTGGTGCAAGGAAGATGATAAAGATGATGATGGTTGGGGTGCACCTCTTGACGTCACTCCAAACCCCGCTGATGTATGGGGGAAAAATCTGGAAGATAGGGATCCCCTAGGATCTACTGGCACTGCTTTGGCTGCTTAATTTTATTTTCTATTATTGGACTTCTGGGCTAGGCCCATGTGATTGATATTTTGGCTTTTCTGGGCTCTGCCCATGTGATATTCAGGGTGTGCCTTTTCACCACCTGCCCCTTTTTTGTGAATTTGTAATTATATCTTTATATTAATATAGATATCTGCCTATTCATAATTTTTTTTTTAAAATTCTTGGAATCCCTTATGTAATCATTTCTTTATGTTAATAATGTTCCCCTCTTTTCAAGTCATAATTGTAATGGATAAAAAGATTTAACTTATTAAAACGACATAAAGGATGTTCTTTTATAAAATGTGTAATTAATTATCTAATTTTCTTAATTTATTTTATTATGAAATATTCTATATTATTATTATTATTATATCTATCAAACATATCTATTTATTAATATATTTATATTACATAAATTTATATAAAAGATGTTAGAGGTTCTATTCTTATTGGATTTGTGATATAAATGGAATACTAGTATATATAGAAATTTTAAACACTTTTAAAAGGGTGTTGTGGCTTTCATAACCACAAAACCGTATAAATTGTGACCCTTGGGTTGTGCCTACAAAGAGTTTCTAATCCATGATGGGCTATGAATCCATTGACCTATGCCTATGGGGAAAGGTTTGGACTTAGAAGCATTTTATTTATTTATTTTCTTTTTCTCTTGATTTTTTATTTATCATATCTTGGATGATGAGGCATGTCACCCAAGATCTATTGGATCATGAATCTATAGAATGTCTACATAGCATAATAAAAATTTAGATAAGGTTTGCATCACTTTCTAAAAAAAATTAATATAGTCACCCACCTTAAATGAAGGAGAACTTTTATTTCTTGCGCTAAAATTACATGAAAAAATTATTAGCTGATTTTATGATTTAAAGATGGATGTCCTCCCTCTAGTTATATAAATTTCTGACAAAAATTTCACACAACAATAGTGAGAGTTGATTTATATGCACACTTTACTTAAAAAAATATTATTTAATCTTCCCAAGGGTTGAATATTATTTATAAGTAGCCATTTCTTGGATTCCTTGAGTATGCAAATTATTTTGTTTTCATAAGGGCTACAATTTTATGATTTAATAACCAATATCATTGTTCAACAATAATTTGAGTTCTTTAAATATATTTTTAATTTATAGGAAAAAGGGAAGCTCAAAACTAAATTGAAAAGAAAAGAAATTCTAACAGTCCTGATCTACTATTTATTTTCAAAAAATATCCCAAGTAAAATTAGGCCAAGGAAAAAGAGTCATATTTATTTGATAATTTTAAATTCAAATTCAAATTAAAGAATAATCTAGTTTACTAAAATTTGAAAAATGTACACATGATTTAGGTATTCTAGAGTAGCTCTCTTTTTCTTAGTAAAAAACCAAAATAGTAGTTCAATATTAATCAATATAATAACACTATGTCAAACCAGAGACATTTTATTAGAGAATCAAAATATAATACAAGTTTAGTTCAAATATTAAAATAATGTAATAAATTAGAATTAGAGAAGAATCTAGCTTAATGAATGATCATATATGTGTAGAAACCTAAAATTGACCACTTGTGTTTGGTCGATTGTATCCCTTCATTTCATCTAATCCCCTTCTATCTACATTAATTAAATAATATTATAATTATTTAATTAATGTTATCAAATTTTATAATTCTTCTAAGGTCCTAAAGTAATTAATTGATTAATTACTTAGCTTACCTTTTATACCCTCTCTTCTGTAAATTAAATAAATATCTCTATTTATTTAAATTAGTCACTTTATTCCCTTACAAAAATTAAATAAGCCATTTAATTATCCCTTTTCTCTCACCTCTTGTCACATCCTCCATCATTTTTCATTATCCTATAGTCCTTATACTAATCCAACTCCTTATGATGTGCACACACTTAATCATGGATAAGAGGTGTCACATCCTCCAACTTTTCCCAATTATATTCTAATCATTCTTCATTATTCCTAATTCTCACCTAACCCATCCCCTAATCCTCATACAATTGGTCATCTCTTTAATGATTGATTCTTTTGTTTTGCAATTCCATTCTACTGAGGACTGTAGGGAATTGTATGCTACAAATCAATGCCTTTTGAAGCACAATACTGCACAAACCTATGGTTGACATATTCCCCTCTTATCTGTACACAAAACTTTGATGAATTTCCTACTTTTTTTCTCTACATAATCCTTAAACTGTAAGAATGGATTGAAGACTTCAAACTTGTATTTGAGAAAGTACACAAAGGCGTACCTAGAAAAATCATCAATTAATACCAAAACATAATAGGATCTACTAAAATATGGATGTGGAAATTGGCCCTTCCAAATCACTATGTACTAAATCCAAAAGATGAGAGGCTCTCCAATATTTTCCTTTATCAAATTTCTCTTCTAGATGCTTGCCAAGAATGCAACAATGAAAAAACCCATCAGAAAACCAAACTATAGGCAATCTTGTAACCATGTCTTGTTGAATGAGTTGTTGCTAGTAGCAATAGTTCAAGTGGCCAAATCATTGATGACACACATTAATCACATCATATGAATAAGTGAGTAGATCAAGAACAAAGTGAGAGAACAAATAAAGTTGAGATTGATGATCTGATCTACCAACTGCAACTGTAGAATCATTATGTAACTCGTGAATCACCATTGAATTAAGAGTAAATAAACCCACTTTCATGTACCTATGTATCTGATTTGATAAATCAATAGGAGATTATTTGAAAATGAGGACACACAAAGAACATAATAAAATGAGCCATCCCCCATATAAACATACCCTCTCCCACATAACTCAATTGGAGTGTTGTCACCCATCAAAATGGAAGGAATAGTTCATGGATCCAAAGATTCAAGTTTATCTTTAGTTGAAGCCATGTAGTGCAAGGAACCCAGATCAAGAACCTATGTGGATGGTGGAGAAGCAACTACTACAAGGCCCTTTCCATTTCTTTTCCCCTTGTTATCTTTGGCCTTGTGAGACCCCTCGTATAAAATCTATTTGATGGAATCAAGAACACTAAGATTATTCTTTTCAAGAATGTATGTCAAGTGATCTTGTTCTTCAAACATTTTTGCTCACCATTTATGTCAAGATTGGCATCTAACACATATTGTTGATGTTATGACAACTTCGGTCTGCACTTCCCAAGGAAAGATAAATTAAATGGATAGCCTCTCGGCTATTTAATTTATATCAAACAATATATTTGCTATAGGGCCGACCCTTTATGGTTCGCCTATCCTTGTCTTAATTTGAGCCGACCTAAAGTTATATTTCTGTTTTCAAGAAAGGCCGACCTAAATGAAGAGGCGCCTATGATGTATAAGTATAAGGTCATTATCATTGTAAAAGGTAATTCGATTTCATCAAGCAAGTTCACACTTATCATTGGAAGAGCAGAAATTCGCATATCTTCATCAAGAGCAGAATTCGCACCTTAGAGCAGCAGTCCGATTTCAAAGAAAATACAGTCATTTGTATCTTGTGTAGAAGGGCGAATATATTGGCCATTGTTGGGCCTGAGTTGTAAGCAGATTTCTGTTATTGTGTTACCTTATATAAGAGAATAATTTGCTGGGTTTTTCTCCCTCAAGAGGAGGGTTTTCCCAGGGTATCTTTGTGTGTTCATTGTCTTATGTGTTGCAATTATTTAATTACTTGTATTGTTCAATCCGATCTAAGAAACACTAACACATATGACTTAGAAGACTTAAGAGTTCCCATATGGATTGGTTTATCTTGCTCCTATGTGAGAGAAGTAGAAAAATCATCCAAAGATGGTATAGTGAATTAAGGCGCAAGTGCATCCTTAGTAGAATAGAAGGTAGAAACAAATACTGAATATTCAAAACTTAGCTTTGAGAGAATAAATAGAATCAATTGTTCATATTTCTTAGTAACTCCACATTGTTGTAGTTGTAACCTTAGTGATTTTAATTTGGTGAAGAAATCTTGAATTGCGTTGAAGTTTCTTGGATTTAAATTGATTAGTTCATTCTCTAACATATTACCTGTCATACAATATTGAGTGCCAAAAAGAGATTCTATCTTTTCCCATATTTCATTTGGAGTATTCAAAGATTCTATATGAAAGAGAAAATCAAGAGATATAGACAAACACAATGCTCCATATGATTTATCACATCTATTAAACTACTTATGATTTTTATCTTTAGCTGATTCAATTTCAAGTACCATTGTTTTTCTATGCAAACCAAGACTTCTTAAGTGAATATTCATTTATGATTTCCACTAAAAATAGTTGATCTGGTTAGAGTAGGATTTTTTTTTGAAGTCATGATGAAGAAATGCAAAAGAAAGTATTGAAAGAAATTCAACACAAGAGTTCCAAGAACACCCCCACCCTTTTCACTAGTATCAAAAATCACTCCTCCCTAAATATTATAAGGTTGACACTTTATAGATTAATGTGATTACAAAGCCTTTTCCAAGATATAATTCTGATACAAAATGAACTTGAGACAAAGTCTAGAAAAATTATCCTTATAGACATCTAGTTCTCTTCACCACATTTCTAATGTCTACTTGTTTCTAAAAATCAAAGCACCAGGGTGAAAGTTATGGCCTGTCAAATAAATTAGCACAAATAAATTCAACCTAAAATATCTGGTAAGAAATGGAAAAAAGTCTTTTCAATACCTATGTGGATAGAGATTTATTGTCTCCAGGTTTTTGAAGATATCTTGTTTTTGAAAAATGGACACCATGAAAAAAATTTATGCAAGTTGAAAAAAATGACCTAATTTGGCCTATTGGAGGGCTCTGGTGGCCCCCTAGTGGTGCTCTAGTGACATTTCTTATTTCTAGCCACTTGGGTGATGCTCGAGTGGAGTAATGGGTAGAAACTATAGTGTTGAGTCGACAGTTATATTAACCAATAGTGGTTAAATTTTATAATGCATGGTTATTATAACAACCACCCATGTGGTGGTTTCCTCCGATGATCACAGTTTATAAGGGAGTCATTGGTGGCTTACCCTTAATTTCCAGCTATCTTGCACTCTATAGGTGGTAAGGAAATGACCCTGAGCACTAAATTCAATACTTATTAAGCACTAAAGCACTTATAATTTTTGTTTGAACTTTTTAATAAAACTACTTGAAATAATATTTTTTGATTTTTAAAATTTTGATGATTGTCCCTACATGATTTGGGGGATCGTACAGATCCCTAGGAAAAACATTTTTTGCCTCAACTTCTCCCAACACCAAATATGGGAAAAATTTATGTTAAAATTCATCTCTTCAGCCTCCTAAATGCAATAGAAAGGTCCTTTTTTGCCAAAAAAGCTCCTATAAAAAATTATTCACCATATTTGAGATTTAAACCCCCTTTTACAACTATGTCAATGATTTCCAATTTGGGTGAAATTAAAGTCAATATTGACTTTCTCGAGCCTCCTAGATGTGCTGGAACATTCAAAAAATTTGTTAATATAACTAGAAATGTTACAATCACTTAGATCTCATAAAACACATATGAAAAATGAAGAGGTTATTAGATCTTTGCAAACCCTTTCTAATTATCCAAATCACTCAAAATACAAGAGAAGAGCATACATAAATTTACAAGATATTACGTGAAAATCTCAATCTCTCAATTAGGAATCTATGAACTTAGATTTATCAAAACAAATCTCTAATGCCATGTTAGAAATCTGACATAGATTGAATAATCCAAGGAGATTTTTAAGAGAAAATCAAAGTTACATAAACTATAAAAACATAAATAATGCAAACCAAAACTTTGAGAGATTATACAACTGATATGAAAAAATTATATTAAGAGCTTCCAAGATGCAAGAGTATGCAAATAGAAGCTAGGTGGCGAGTTTATATAGAACTAAGGAGAGGATGGAGGTGGAAAACACAACCAATAGGAATTAACCACAAAAAGTGGAAAGTGTTCCACCCTTTAAGGAAGGGGACATCACATCACTTATCTCCTAGTTATTAAATAACAAACTCACTTTATTATCATAATCTAAAGCTTAATAAAAATGTAAGAAAAACCTAGGACTAAGGGAAAATAAATTTGTGAATGGTGATTATAGACCTGCACAAACACAAAGAACAAACACACAATTAGTCATTTTGCAAGTTAGAATCAACATTCCCCATGAAATCCATTTGAAACATAAAAATAAGGAATAATACGAAGAACACAATAACAAAGCTACTAAATCCTATTTAAATGCTCAAACTTTCAATCCCATGGGGGAATTGGTGCCATTTTGATGTGGAAAATATCCATTTCTCAATTCCTTGCAAGCTTGATGATAAATGGTGAAGATTTGATTCTCCTTGATGAAATTTCTTCATAACCTAGCTATGCCAATATGAAGATGGATAGAAATTTCTCAAAACTCAAAGATAATAATGTTGCATGAAGTTGTAGTTCCAAAATTCAAATGAGAGCCTTCTATAAATATAAGAGAATGATGGAGAAAGAGGCAAAAGGGATGAATGTGGGACAAAATACCAACCAATAGGAAGAGGCCACTTGTCAACATGTCAGTGGAGGAGGAATGAGCACATTTTTATGAATGTACAAATAAATGTGGCTAGATGGAATTTGAAATTGGTGAAATGACAAGTTGGAGGGAGAAAGGGATGGAGTAAATGCCACTTGGCTCAAGGCTAATGACATGTAAGAGGCCTTTAATACCTTGTTGGATGTACTCATCCCTTTTGGAGGGTTTTTTGAATTTGAGGAATATTCCCTCTTTGATGCCATGTTGAGAGAAAATAAAAGAATTTATAAATCAATTAAATTGATTTACTTGTGCAAGTTGCAAAAGCTAGAGGATTTGATTGTTTAAGATTAAGATTAAGATTAACCAGGATTTGATTAATTTAAGAAGAGATTAGTTGATGTGACAACTTGATATAGATTTTTGGATTAATTTAAATCAAAGTCGAGAGGAATATAGATTTAGACCTAATTAAATAAAGTTTAATTTATTTAATTAAAGATAATAGTGTTAGTTTTAAATCAAATAAAGATAAATTTATTTAATTCAAATGAGATGACTTTAGAGATTAATTAAATAAAATGAATTATTTAATTAAAAGAGGGACTATAGGATTAACTAAAAAATAATAATTTATTTAATTAATAGAAGATGATGACTTAATTAGATAAATTTGATTTATTTAATTAAGCAAAAAAATATGATGAATTTAATTAAATAAAGATTATTTAATTAAATGACTAGCATAGGAGATGATTTAGGACAAACTAGTGTTAGTAAGATCAGGATCAAGTGTATATGATCAATCTGTATATTTTCCATGTCTACAAAATTAGCCCACTAAGAAAATAAAAAACTACACTAACAGTTTGGTCTAGATATGGTTATATTTTTGGAGCTTCCTTTATAGTCATGCCAAGATGAATAATTTTAAAATTCTAACAATTGGTGAAATACCAAAAATAAATCTAAGAAAAAACAATAAAATTAAACCAAGCAAAACGGAAATAAAAGAAGAAAGCAAACAAGGAAAAATAAGAAAAAGGAATGGGATCTCTATTTTTCCAAAAAAAAATTGGGCATGTATATTTAAGACACAACAAGGCCACTCCATCATAGCCTTGATTTCATTTTAGTGATACAACCTTTACTCCTTCATTGAACACTATGTGACCCAAGTAATCCATCTCTTTGAGACCAAAATCACATTTGGGAGATTTAGCATAAAGTAGGTGTTGTTTGAGAAATTTTAATGCATGATCTACACTATTCAAATGGTGTTATCGTGTCTTGCTACAAATAAAAATGGAATTCATCAAAAATTGAAATTTAGATGGAAAATTAGTAATACTAAATGACATCACTAGAAACTCGTAATGATCCTCATGACTCCTAGATAATATCTTGGTCATATATTCTTCCTTAATTATAATTTCATGATAACCTAATCTGAGATCAATAACTCCATTCAATTTTTCTAGTAAATCATATACAAAACTTATTTTTGATGGTGTACTTTTTGATCTTTGGACATATGTGTCAAATAATCTCCTTCTTATGCACCATCACCATAGGAGAGGAGTAAGCATTCTAGCTATGATGAACACAATAGATACTAAGCCAAAGTGAATCAGTATCTTCAAAACCTTAAACCCCTACAAAACTTAAGATCTTCAACACATTTCAAACTTCAAACTAGAAACACTTAAACAAATCAATTGCAATGAAAGATGTAGTAATTTAACCCTTAATCGGCTTAGTAGCAATAAAAGATGAAATAAGGAACACACATACACAAGATCACACTAGATTTATGTGGAAATCCCAATGAGGGAAAAACCACTATGAGAGTTAACTCACAATATATGAAGCTCATTGCTTACAAAATAAGGCTCACTACCAAAATACTTGCAGACTAAGGTGCACAACCTTAGGGAAAGATACACAAACCTATTGAGGTTCACTATATCAGAGCAACATACATGAAATTTTAAAATTTACAAAATATGTCAACAATACACTCTGTTGACTGAGGCATTAAACAAAATATGTCCTATCTTCCACACACTTTCATACTTATTCTATGAGATATTCAATACATTCCACACTCTCTCACCTAACAACACTTTCATCTAAAATTTTCTTGCATTTATATCCACTACAAAACCTCAAAACATCAATTAGGTCACCCAAAAAGAATATAAACAATGATTTCAAAAAGTTGACCACACAACATAATACAGTCCTATCCAAAAGATAGAGAGGACCAAAAAAAATATTATTGCATCTTCCAATGTGATCTCAAATAATTCACACACTAGCACACATCAACCCAAGTTGGAAACTAGGAAATGTACAGATAAAACATGAAGCACATAACCAATCAACCAAACAAAACACTTCCAATTGAATTAACTCAATGCAGACCTCAACAAGATAGGTCAAGACCCAAATCCACCATAAAAAAACTTCATGTGCTAGTGCAAATCCTCAAGCACATAGTCCAAGTAAGATGACAAGCCATGTCAACCAGATATCCATAAATTACACAAAAGACCAACTCAAACACAATGCAACACAAAAAGATATCAACCATTGGTGTGTGGATCACAAAGATATGTTTCTTGAAAATCCAATAACACTTCTAGACATTTATTTCATATTTTCATGCCAACAACAACTACTGCAACCCAAACATGAACATGACAATTCATCCTAGAAGCACAAAACACACAACCATGAGATAGAACCTAAACAAATCAACTTGTGGACCACTTCAACACATGAAATTTGAACTGAGACAATGCACAAAAATTGAGAGAACATTCACCAAGACATATGAGTAGAAACATCAATGTGAAGAAATGTGGAGCATTTCCCAGACTAGTCTAGATAATCAACAACACTTCCATCCTTATTAAAATTAACAAAAACCTCCTCAACAACAATGGTGACCTAAAAAGATAGGAGTGCAACATCCATAGAATACAAAATAATAATAATGACCTAAAAATATAGGAAACTCTGAATCCCAAACCACACGACCATATCTCCAATAGTGGAGGAATGCAAAGCGTTCTCCTAAACAATCTTCACAAAAACATTCTAAAATAAAAACTTCTTACTCACTTACGGAGGCCAAAAAAACCTTGAAGCAACACATACTTCTTTAGGAACAATATGAGAGAGAATACACAATTATATAAGCCATCAAAAACATCTCTCCACCATTAGCAATACTTCTAATCCTCATCTTACGGCTTCTAATCCTCATCTTAATGAAAACAACTCTGCTGAAAACAACTGTACACAATAATCCTTTACATGACATTAAATAAGGCATGACATCCAACCATGAACTTTATAAAAATAGAATCATACATCAAGATAACCCAACAATGCAATAATATTCATAGGTGTTGACAAACAATGCCAATAATCTCCCAAACACACACAACAATCTTCTCAAGTATTGACATAAACGAAAAACCACAAAAAATTAACCAATTGTTGACATTTGACATAAATGACAACCATAAAAAATTCACCAAGTTTTGACATCAATGACAACCACTGAAAAAAATCTCCCCCTTTGGCATTGATGGAAACACACACCTACTCACTCTCCCCCTTTGACATCAAGGACAAAGGGCCACATACACCTACACAATCCAATAACACATTTTTTGATAAGGGGTCAAAATATCTTCAATTTAAACAACATATTATCATCCTTTGACCAAAAACCACACATTTTTATTCAAACAACTATACTAGCTCCCCCCATCAACAACACTTATTTACAATATTTTCACAACTCTTCAAACTCTCATTTACTACCAACTCCCCTTGAGAGATAACTTACATCAATCTAGGAGAAAAAGATATGACATGAATTTCTCCCCCTGGATAGATGCACCATATATGCATCTATTTAAAAAAAGGAGGGGAAATAACCCCTAGCTTCTATAAAAAATACTCAAAATTATCCTTTGGATGTTCCTTAGTAAATATATTTGCAATGTGATCCTTAGTAGGCACATACTCTAATCTGACTTCTTGTTCTACAACCTTCTCCTTTAGAAAGTGATACCGGATAAAAGTGTGTTTGGTTCTTGAATACATTACCAAATTCTTGGAAATATTAATTACATTGGTATTATCACACAATATAGGAGTGGGATAATCATATACCACCTTTACATCCTTCAAGCTCCACTTCATCCAAAGAACTTGGGTGTAGCAAGATGTTGCAACAATATATTTAAATTTTGATATGGATAAAGACACCGAGTACTACTTCTCACTAAAATAGGAGGCCTATCTATCTCCCAAATAAAATTCACTACCCTTGGTACTTCTCCAATCATCCACACATCCTGTCCAATCTATATCAGTATAAGAACTCAGAGGAAAATTAGTGTCCTTATTATACCACAAACCATAATATATAGTTCCTTTCAAACATTTGAAAATTATTTTCAATGCCTTCTCATGAGTTTTCTTAGGATTGGCTTAAAATATGACAACCAGACATACTGTATGCATGATATCAGGTCTAAAAGTAGTCAAGTACAACAAACCTCAAGTCATAGACCTATATAGAGTTTGATCAACCTCTAGAGACTCATCAAATTTTCTAAAGTGGCAACTAGTCACCATAGGGGTACCTACTAGTTTGGAATCCTCCATGCCAAACTTCTTCAAAAATTTCCTTACATAATTAGCTTGATAAGTAAAGATACCACCATCTTGCTAAAAATTTGAAGTCCAAGGAAGAAAGACAACTCACCAATCATAAAAATCTCAAACTCTTTCTACATCCCTTTTGCAAATTTCTTACACATGTCATTATCTCCACCAAAGATGATGTCATCAACATATAAAACCACAATAAAAAACTTGTCTTCTTGAACCTTAATAATGAGATTTCTATTTACATTACATTTCTTAAAACCTTGTTGAAGTAAATACTTATCCAACCAAGCATACCAAGCTCTAGGAGATTGCTTGATACCACACAAAGATTTCTTGAGTTTACACACCATGTTCAAATCTTCTAATAACTAGAAACCATCTGGTTACTCAATATATACCTCTTCCTCTAGATCACCATTCAAGAAGGCAGACTTGACATCCATTTGATAGACTTTGAAGATCTTATCAGTACAAAAAGCAACAAACATCCTCATTGCCTCCATTCTAGCTATCAAAGTAAAATTCTCCTCAAAATCAATACCCTCAACCTGAGAATATCCCTTACATACTAATCTAGCCTTATTTTTCACAACTTCACTATCTTCATTCATCTTATTCTAAAACACCCACTTAGTTCCAATCACATTCTTATCAAAAGGTCTAGGAAATAGCTCCCATGTCTAATTCTTTTCT
Source organism: Sequoiadendron giganteum (assembly GCA_007115665.2). Taxonomy (NCBI): domain Eukaryota; kingdom Viridiplantae; phylum Streptophyta; class Pinopsida; order Cupressales; family Cupressaceae; genus Sequoiadendron; species Sequoiadendron giganteum. The sequence continues at coordinate 754,672,297 of CM021102.1, read as the reverse complement.
ATCTAGTCCAACTCTTCTTCCAGTGCCTTTACCAAACCATCATCTTTTCTAACATCAACAAAGTTCTTGGGCTCAACCTTTGATAGTAAACAAAAATTTACCTACTCACTTTATCTTGCAAGCCTTCTCCTGGTCAACACATCTTCATTCTTGTCTCCAATGATCTGATTTGATGAATGGTTCCTCTACACATACTTTGTTGGATTCTTGGGAGCCTTTACTAGTTCTAGTTCCTTCTCATATTTTTCTTCTTCTTCTTATTCTTCTTCTTCAATATAGGGATTTATATGAGATCTATAAACCTCTTGTTCTTGTGATATCTAATACAAGTCTTCATCTACCTTAAAATTTATGCTTTCAATCATATTTCCCAATCTCTTTTTGTAGCATCTATAGGCCTTTCTTTTGGTTGAGTAACCAAGAAAGATCCCTTCATCATACCTTGAATCAAAATTTCTGAGGTATTCTCCATCTCTTCTAATGTAGCATCTAATGCCAAAAATTATGAATTATTTAATAGTGGGAGGCCTTTCATACTATTGACATGAATGTTGCACACACACACACACCAATAGGAAGATAAATTCTCACCAAAGAATGCGGGAACCTACCTTTACTTGAAAGATCCATCAAGAACATCTAAATCTAAAGGCAGTCTCACCTTGATCCCAAGGTTTGAGAATGTCAGGTCTTGATGCACTAGGTTCACGTAGGGTTCATTGTGTAAATTTTTGTTAATCACGAGGGGTCTATGGTTTCTTAGGTTAACTGGTATCCAAAGGATCATAACATAAGCTCAGATTGACCACTCAACTTTATGAAAACTAAATATTTGCAATAATATTTCATGAATTCAAATTACTTGCACATATTCAATAGATTTAACATAAATTGCTCTATAACTTCATGGAAATGAAATATCTACAATAATACTCCATAAATTTATCATTTTAAAACATTTTCTGAAAAGATTTAACATCTACTCTAAAGCATAGCATTAAAATCCTAAAACTTAAAGATTATCCTAGTTATTATACACGCATGCCCCAAGAAACAAACTAAATCAAAGAAAACCACTCTATACTTCACCAGATTGCTTCAGAACTAGGCATAAAATGATGCAAGTATTTTAAAGAAATAGGATCATTTTTGACCAGATAGTGTCAACATGCACCCAAATCTGGCGTAGCACACATGATTTTCTAATAGGAACAAACAATAAAATACATATGATTTCATATCAAGAAAGAGCTTTAAATTGTTTTTGGTATTAATTAGCTTCAAATGGAACATACATTTTTTTAAGCTAGAATGGAACAAAAAATAGGAAAAAGAAATAAAACTAGCAAGAGCTTTAGATCTTTGAAATTCCATAAATTTTCAACTTAACTAAAAAAGAAACAACTCCTAGCCTTTTATAAGAACAAGGAAATTGAGGAGCTCCACCAAAACACATGAAAGAGAATCCAGGGAACAAATCATAACATAACATATGACACATGAAAATTGGTAAGAGAATATTTTGGAACAAGTCAATAGAAACTATGACTTTCTTCGACACTGAGAACTTTCACTCGAGTCTTGAGACATGGAATTTTCACACAAAATGTAATATTACTCTTCAAAACCTCTAAAGCTAGCCAACCCCCATCGTGTATGCGAACAAACTTGAAAAATTTACTTCAAGTGAATTACCATCACATCCACACAAAACCTCCATATTTCCATTACCCAATCATAAGCACTTTTTCATGGGACACCCCGTCTCCAAACTCATCTATTCCTCTCTTTAGTTGATATTACCAAAAATTGATTAACCCCCGATTTATGTGCTCTCTAGGAACACTTTATGCCATTTTCCAACTATATTTTCACTTTGCATACTCTTCCATTATTTTCTTTACAACTTTGTTCCACTACAAATTTTTTATCTCATATCTATTCATGTGATTCCTGCATTTGATCACCTCATCAACAACCTCCCATCTTAAAGAATGAACAAGATCTTCATTGTTCTTAATCCATCCTTTGAATACTTTTACTTCTGCATCATCTTGCCCCATATTTTTAGGATCACACATTTGTTGTGCCAACATCTCAATGAGGTTCAAATATTTATCCACGAGTTTCTCACTCCTTTTGGTGATTCTCTCTAATCCACTTACATATTGCAACAAAGTGTCACCTTCCCAACTCAGCTACAATCTCCATTTCTCCATCATAACTTCTTGTTCCGTAACCACCTTTTCGTTTATCAACTCTTGGACCTTTTCATTGAGAATTTCCTTCAACCACTACATCTCTATGTCATTATTCTCCCTACAGTCCTTACACTCATCTACGAGCTTTCTAGACTTATCAAATCAATGGTATACCTCTTTGCATTTACCAATTTCCTCTCTTATTGATTCTTCACCCTATTGCACACCATATTATTTATCCAGTCCTCAAACACATTTATCTTATATTTTATCCCTTCAATGGAATCCACCTACTCTTTCAACATCAACATTGGATTTGGTGGAAACTCAGTCAGGAAATGATTGGGCTGAAGTATGACTCAAATAAAATTCTCTAAATGGGAAACTCTTTCTTTCAATTATCCTTTCTTCTATTTATCCTTCCTCATATGACTAGTTGTAGCTTCTAGATTCATTCTCATTTATTCCAATTCATTCTCCCTTGATGAATGTCTTAGGTTGATTGTAATGACCTGATAATCCCTAGCTATCACTTTATTCTTGTCCTTTTATCCCATAGGAGTGGCTATTTGGAGATTCTTCCCTCCATCCGAGTTCTGCTTGACAACATGCACGATTCTTGATTTAGACTTAGGCTTAGGGGTTTCTGTCTCCTACACTAAACTCTTGAAATAAAGAGGCACCAAATCCACTTCCATTAGTGGAGCCAATTGCATGATTAACCAGTCAAGTGCTTCTTCATCTTGCCTCACTTCTTCATGAATTTGTTCTTTCCAAAAAAAATCTATAAGAACATTCTCCTCTAATTCTTCATCATTACTTGTTATAACCCTTGAATATTTTGCATTCTCCACTCCTATCGATAAAGAATTTGGATTTACATCACCTGAACCACTAAATTCTAGATCTCCTTTCTCTTTCTCTTTAGGGTTTATGTTCTGCAGTTCCATCCAATCCTTCTTAACACATTAATCTAGAGTGATTTTTCCATGTTTCTCTAGGGCTTCAGGACTTTCACTATTCCCCTACTCCTTATCCAAATTTTGAGAAGATTCCACATCTAGATTTATCTCCCGTTCTTGGGGATCTTGATCAATAATTTCAGTATCCCCTAACAAAAGTTGATCTTTTCTTGCATCATCATCATGTTCTTCCTCCTCATCTATTATAAAAATGGGAATTTTTATTGTAGTGGCCCCTATTTCTCTTTGTGGGGATACTACTCTTCATGCATTAATTTCCTCAGGATTTCCCACCTCTAGTTGGGTGAGTTGTCGCACTACAAACTCTGCTTCTTCTTTATCCTTCGATCATTCTTCAGTAGTCGAAAACTCTTTTATTATAGGTTGCATTATTGAGCTCCCTCTGTATTGCTTCTCCTTAAACTGTTATAGTATAAAAAACCATTTTTCTACCTCCTTCATAGCCTGTTCTATAGTCATCTCTGGATCCTCCTCTATAACGAAGGGTGTTCCCCTAGAGTTTGCCTCATTTTTCTATGCCACTTGTTGTGATGTCGACCTTGTCTCAAGGCATACACTTGTGTTTTCATAATTAGTTCTTCCAGAGTCAAGAGCTATGCTCTTGGAAATACCATAGAAGAATATGCCATTATCAAAGTTTACAACATATTTGTGGGAACAACCAAGGTTTCTCTATTAAGATCATTTGGATGTGAAGCCACTGGAATTCCTTGGCTTGTCACATTAGGGATTTCATTTCCACCTTGTTCAATTTAGTTTTCTTCAACAACTCTTCTTTTCTTTTCCACACCATCATCATACCATAATTCACTCACCATCTTCTATTTTCTCTTTCTTCCCTATGGGTGTGTGGGTATCATCCTAGCTTCTCTTATTACCTAGAGGTACCCATTTATCCATGACTGAGTGTAGTCCCATAATTACTTGGAAACCTCTTCAAGGGCTATTACCTCTTGTCATCCCCAATATAGGTCTCAGATAGGTTCATCATATGATTTATCTAATTCATACTTACAGGGTTATTTACCTCATTGATATCAACATCCATCTATTAAAGAACATCAATTGTTGCATAAGCCTTCATTTGGGCTAGTGACAACCTCTAGTAGGACCACTTCCTCACATCATCACCATCTTCACATCCATACCAAAAATCCTCCAAGTGGGTCTCATGAGCATACTTCCTATTGACCTACTTGGACAATAGGTCCAATGGATAATAATTATCCCTCCTAAACATGAAGAAATCAAATCCATATTCTTTTAGTTCATCCTCACACAACTTGGCACTTTTGATAGAGATGCACTTATAATTCCCAATAGTAATAGGAAATTTCACTATCCCTTTTTATGTAGCTGCAGAAAGGCATCATGAGATGGTATTACCTGCCTTATAAACCTAAAGTGGTAACCAGTGAATCCTTCAATTCTGATATAAGTGAACATAGGGAGCTAAATGAACCAACATCCTGTAGTTCGTATGACATCCTGTGCTTTGAGGGACAATATATTGGATTTATCTCCCTCCATTAGCTTGACCAACATCAAGGAAAAAACATCATTTAACCTATGATAGTATTCTCTATACCATACAATAGTAATTTGTGGAAAATTTTGGTAGATTAATTTGTTTCCTAGTTCTCTTCCCAAAGTCACTACTTTGTTCAATCCTTGAATATTAGCTCTTAGGGCACATGGATAGACAACATATGAGGAATGTGAATGCAAGATGCACTTGTGCTAAACATGAAGAAAATACACAAGGATTGGTCATGTTAGCATATAAAAATCCAATTCCCTATGAGATACTTGAACATACAAAGAAATGAAGACAAAGTATATAAAAACATGAAGCAACATGAAATACAAGCATGAAACCCTATCTAAGTACTCCAAACCTCATCCAATAGGGGAATTGGTGCCAAATTGATGTGGAATATGGCCCTTTCCGAATCTCTTCTTGGATAAGCTTCAAGACTTTGATGCAAAGTGATGGATTTGATGCAATAAGATAGTGGGTTCAAGCTCAAATGATGAAAATGCATGCAGGTGTGGGTGAAAAATGTGTATAGTAAGTTTGCATGAGAAGATGGATCCATTTCCCATAGAAGTGCCTTCTATTTATAGGAAACAAGAGTTAGAAGAAGGGCGAAAACTAAGCAATGTGGGACTAAATGAAGGATCATTAGCCTTGTGACAAGTGTCACAAGGCTAAGAGAAGCAATGGGGATAGGTGCCCACACACATGTGTGCACATTTATGAAGAGAGATGTAAGAGGGAGTTAAGGCATATGGTTGGAAGAATTTAAGGAATGTGGGTGAGGATATAAGGGTATGTAAGAGAAGTAAATTCCCTTATAAGAGACAAGATGACTCTTGTAAGAGGCAATAAAGGCCTTTGTAAGAGCCTTAAAGACTTGGAGTGTGGAGAAAGAAAGAGAGAATATTCCTTTGTGATGGGAAATGGCTCATTTAATTAATTTATAAAAATTAATTACTTGTACAAGTTGGAAGGGGAAAGAATATTCCTTGGGAATATTTGCTTGTGAGGAAAATAGGCAATTAACTAATTTGAGGAAATTAATTATTGGCGCAAGTAGGGTAAAATAAACCATAGGTTTATTTGACCATGGTGGGGTTACAAGCTAGAGGATTGACTAATGAAGATTATCAGGTGGTTTAAGGTTAATTAATCCAAAATTAATTAACTTAGGATGGTTAGTTGATTTAGAAAAATATGTCATTTTAATTAAATAATTAGATTTATTTAATAAAACGAGAAGAAATAGGGGTTTTAATTAAATGATTTACATTATTTAATTAAACGGGATGCAAATTAGTAAGAAAGGGGTTAATTAATCAAATAAAAATAATTATTTGATTAATAGGAGAAAATGATGAATTTAATTAAACAATATAGAATTTTTAATTAAATAGTTAGTCAAAGGTGATTTAGGATGAAATGATGATAATAATCATATTTAGATGTGTAATATCGATTAGGACTATTTAAATGTCTACATTTTCCCCCTCTTTGAAGCAAGGTACCTGTTACATTGGTTCAAAGATTGATGATTTTTAGATTACAATTGATGCTCAATTCAAAATTTTAATAAATTATCAATTTTTTTGGATGCCCCACTATTTCCCCAGTAGAAGGAATTAGGCTGGTATATTTCCTCCTCAAGAGATTGGGTGAAAACTCCAATTTTTGGGTTGAGATCACAATAAAGATTTAGGATCAGTTTAACTTAGAGAGGACGAAAGATACTTCCTAGAAGTCGTAGATGTTTGATGTAGACAAATTTGATGATGTATAGATAGTCATTAAGCATGCGTAGCCTCATGTATATTTTGATATATTGCACATATTTGATACCTAGATAGAAATGTTAGTAAAGAAGAAGAATAAGATGAAATTTATTGAACCTTGATGGGAAGATTGGTTTAGAAGTACAACAAGTCTATGAGTCATCGAGACTTTATTAGATATGGTGATGAGTGATGACGATTTTCTTATTCAGGGATTGGGACATGAATGCCACAATATTCCTTATGTTTGATAAAACACATAGATACAATGCATCAAGGTATGGAAAACTAGGATGGTATTGTATCTAGTATGATGAAATTTGACTCAACAAACAAATAGGAGTATTTTTGTTCACACCTGACATACAAAAACCTTACTAGGATGTACCTCATAAGATTCAAACATCTTAGACTAAAACAAGGAGAGGTATAGCCTCACAATATAATAGTCAACAAGTTTCCCAAAACATCTTCCATATACACCTAACAAAGAAAATATTCTCCAAGGTTATATTACAAGAATATCTATGAACCCTAATCCTATTCCCGCACAAACACAACAAACAAACACATAGTTAGGTTCATATGCAAGATAAAAGAAGGATTCCCCATGAAATCCATTTACAATGCTCAAAATAGGAAAAAAAAGAACAAAACATGAAAAGCTAAAGAAATCCTAATTAAGCATGCAAACTCTTGATCCCATGGGGGAGTTTTTCCCAATTGGTGTGTCGAAATTGGCCCTTTCCCAACTCCTTTGTTGCAATGTTGATGATTTGATGAGTGATCCACCTTGATGAAGATTCAATAAAGCTCCATGATGAAAAAACATATTAAAATGCCAAAAAAATGTAGCATGGCCTTCGGTTAGACAAAAACAAGATCGGGGGATGAAAACCCTAGCCGGATGGTCGAATTAGGTCAAAAAACCCTAATTTGGAGGCTTAAATAGACCCTAAGGGGTCAATTTAAATACATTTGCACACATAGCCTTTATAAATTTCTACATTTTGAGCTCTGAGTCTCGATCGAGATGGTGCAACGACAACTTCCAAGGAACGTGTCGAAGAGGGTATGAGTGCACTAGTGGCCAATCAACGCAAGACCCGTGGTATGTACCCCTATCCTGAATTTTAATTTTTTCAAATTATGTGCATTAAATAGGGTTTAGGTCAACCTTAAGTCAAGCGGTGCTATATAGCACCACTGCAAATGCTCAATCAACACTGTGTGACCTCAAATAGCATCACATATGAAAATAGCGCCACTATGGGCCAGTTAGGAGAATTAGGGTTCCGTCCAAGCTTTGCCACATATGCAAATCAGGCTACGTGGTGCAGTTTGGAATTAGAGTTTCGACACAAAGTTAGCTGTATACACAAATCGAGCTACGTAATGCACTTTGGAGTTTAGATATTGGCAAAATCCGCTACAGTGACACAATTTAGAACTTTACAAACTACATTGCACTTGCAAACAACACCGCATTTGCTGTTTCCAGTGTGAAGCCGATGCGAGAGGAATTTTTTTTTTTTTTTCTAGACTTGAGGCGATGGTTTCTCTTGTGCAAGAGGACCTTGACATACTTCAATTGAGGGATCACAGATGGCTGGTGCTCTACATATTGCAAGGTATGCACATGTATCTTTAGGATAAACTTGGTATTCTTAGCCTTTGGTTTGTTGTGTACATTCCTCCTTTTCGGATGCACTTGGGTATGATGACAACATTGGCCAAATGGTGGGACAGTGAGACCCACTCCTTCCATCTTCCTATTGGTGAGGCCACCATCACACTCAAGGATGTCTGATGCATCCTCCGATTGCCTATCCATGGAGCTAGAGTGATTTAAGATCCTGATACTGGAAAGAATGCCTGATTTGATGTGATGGTGTGGATGAGATCTATCTCTCCGATGGACAAATTGAATTGGAGCGATACCGAGGTATAGTTCCTACCTATAGGTTTATTGTTGCAGCCATCATTTCTAGTCTTGTGGTACTAGATCGACGGGGCCGATACTTCAGTCCAGGCTAGGGATTGTCATGGGAGCGGATGGTCATTTGTTGGGAGTTCTTTGCTTGGGGGCCAGTGATGCTGGCTTCCCTATACAGGGATCTACATGAGTTTTCATACCTGGATAGCTGGGCTCTTGGGGCCGAAGTAAATTTACTGCATATTTGGGCATGAGAGCGAAATCCAATGCTTCATCCAAATGTCACACCGATTTTTCTTGATATTGATGACCCCACTGTCTGGCGGGATGGTGGGGCAAAGATCCACTTCACTTATACTAGAATAGGTGGTGTTGGGTCTCAAAAACGCACGTTTGAACCACGAGAGGTTGCCAAGCTCTCACAACATTATTGGCCAACTAACAAGGCCAACCAATGTAGTTGAACCTTCTGCTCTTAGGGCTCTGCTAAACCTAGGTGGGTGTACCTATGTGAATGATGCATATTTTGGACTATACTTCCTACTGGACCAATCTATCCACAATGGAAATTTAACAATGAAGAAATATAATTTCGGTATAAATGTATATGCAATATGGAGGTAAAAATTAGTATGTTCAGTTAATCAATGTAAATAAAATGGATAAACTAAGTAATGAAAATAAGGGAGACCAGTGCCTTATTAGGTAAATGGAGTCAAATGAAAGTCTTAGATGAGTAACTTCTTCCTAGCAAGTTCTCTAATTGTTTGGAAAACACATATAAGTTTATAACTAGTATAAACATGCAAGAATATGATTGAAAATCCTTACTTGAGGTAGAATATCAATCCTAATTATCTGATTCTTCTTACTGATCCAAATAACATTCCCAAATTACTATAATTGACTGAAAGGGATTTAATTCTTCTTTAAAGAAACCAATTAATCAAATCACACAGATACATCAAATGTGCACTGATAAATTGAAAATATACTTGATATTTCAACTTAAATAATCAAGAAACATCATACTGGAGACAATCAAATAATTGCAGAAATCCAACAAACAATTGATACCAGAATGAAACCACCAAATCAACAGTCTTTCATTATATTCCTTAAAATTTATACATGCAATATAGTCTTCTTGAATGCAAACATTCTGAAAATATTATGCTTGCTGCAATCTATCCCTATTCTCTAAAAAATATCCCTCTCTCAACTGATTTTTACAAGTATTTATACAATAATTTTAAGGGTCACGACCCTTCACTGTCTGTTACAGTTGTTCACATTCTACTGACATAAATTAAAACATTTAATTATATTTCCTTATCCGTAAAATTAAATGTTTTAAAGTATAATCTGATGTCTTTTATTTTTCCTTTTATCTTTCCCGCCTTTACTTTTCACTTTATACTTTATCCACTCTTAATATTTTATCGATTTATGCCTTTATGTTTACCGCAATACCATGAGCTTCATTTTAAATCCTGAAGGTATGATGGTACCAGCCTTTACTATCATCTCTCATCATTACCCATGTTACCGCAGTCTATTTGCTGCCTCCTCATGGTACTACGATATCTAATTGTCATTGCCTTCTTTTCATCTACCACTCTATCGCGACTTTCACTTTTGCTGTTAGCGGTAGCGCAGTGCCAACATTAACTGTCATATTCTCCGACCACCGCATTACCATAGTCTACTTCCTAACCTCGTGAGGTATGGCGGTGTCTTGTCAACCGTTATCCCCATCGTCAACTCACCACTGCTCATTGGTTATCTCACCACCACCACAATTCTATCGTCAATGAATTGACCATGTGCGGTGTGGCGGTAAAAATTTCATGACTTGCTCCTTGACCGTCACCCTCCATCACCACAGTCACCGCGGTCAGTCAGATGACTGTTCGCGGTGTAGCGGTAACGGTCATCGTAATTTTTCCTTGCGTCCACCATGGTACCACAGATGGTTTGATGGCTGTCCGTGGTAAAGTGGTAGGAATCAAAAGGATAGTAATTTCGAAGGGTAAAAGCTAGCGGTAGAACATATAAGTCATTTTGGCTTCATGGATGGGGATGAATGAATCATTTTATGAAAAGATAGGAAAATATATGGGTTTAAATAGGTAAAGACCTTAGGATTCTAATGGAAAATTGTGGAAAATAATAGGAAAACCCAAGAATTCTTATGAAAATTTTGGTTCTAACAGTGGCTCCGTCTGGGGATGAATGATTGTGACATCATTGCAAGGATCCAGATCTCTCTAGTAGAGTAGAACAAGCAAATAAAATGGGAATGAAATCAATGGCAGATGAAGGGAATGAAAGAGTGAAGAAAATGGAAAGTGGAGCATGGAGAATGGAAGGTGAAAATGACCCTAATCTACTGTACATGGAAAGAAAGTGATGCTTTCAAAAAAGGGAATTCTTGAGAATGTCCATGTACTGGCAAACCAAACCCTTCAAATTTTCTAAACTACTGTGCATGGAAAAAAATATTTAAAAGGGGTTTAAATAAGAATTGTCCATGCATTGGCAATTCTTAACCCTCTGCAACTCCTCAAGAGAAAAAATGCTTCAGGAACTACCCATGTACATGAAACTCCTGCTCCTCTCTAGACATGTTCTGCAAGTAGTATGAATCTTCTCCTCTTTTACCAACAACAACAAAGGGTCCCAATCACAATGCTTCAAATTTCCTATGTTTTCCTTTCTCCTGGCATCTTGCATTCCACATTAGTACCATATCATCTTCTTCAAATTTTCTATTTTTTTTCTTTTTTATTAAACAAATAATTCATCTATGACTGTAACTTTATATTCTAGTTTTGAGCTATTCTTCTTATTTCATCAAGTTCTACCAGTTGCTCCATTCTTTCCTCCATTGGTTCTGGAACATCTATATCTTCTTGAAGGATAAATTTGTAAACTGGCAACAAATTTTGTAAAGGCATCCTAGCCTATGTTCCATACACTAATTCATATGGGGATTTTCCAATTGCCTTTTTTACAGTAATCCTATCTGCCCATACAACCAATCTTAACTTTGAATCCCAAGAATTTTTATTTTTACCGAGCATTCTTCTTATGATTTTCAAAAGACTCTTATTGCTGGATTCTACCTGACCATTAGCTTGTGGGTGATATGGGGAAAAATAAGAAATACTAATACCATGTGTAATACAAAAATCTCTAAACTCATCAGATTTGAAACACATCCCATTATCTATAATTAATCTTAATGGTGTACCAAACTTGGTAATAATGTTATCCATCAAAAAATTGATCACAACTTTACTTGTTGCCTGCTTGGCTGGGGTTGCTTCTACCCATTTGGTGAAGTAATCAGTGGCTACCAGTATCCATTTATGTCCTCCACTTGATTTCTCTTGTATCTCCCCAATAAAATCAATCCCCCATTGATGAAAAAGGGCTACAACCTACATAGGTCTAAGTGGTAAAGCTCTCTGATATTTCATCTTTCCTGAAAACTTCTGACATGCTTCACACTTTCTTACATATGAAGAAGAATCATTAAATTATTTTGGCTAGTAGTAACCTGCCCTAAGAATTTTATGTGCAGTTGTCTTTTCAGAATAATGGCCTCCATAAACCCCTTCATGCATTTATTTTAATACATGCTTAGCTTGTGACTCATCTAAACACAACAAAAACATTCCATCCCTATTTTTACAACATAAATCTCCTTCTATGAATATATATTTAGATGCTTGTAGCTTCAAAGTTCTTCTATGGTTATCATTAAATCCTTCAGGGCACTTCATGTTCCTGAGGTAATACATGATATCTGTATACCAAGGTGTATGCTCAATACTTGCAATTGCATTTCCTTCATCTTCTATATTGCAAATTTGATTTGCTTCAACATTTGCTTATGCCATCAACTTGGCCAAACCCCGGCCTCTTACCAATTTGGTGATATGTATTTCCATATCAAATTCTTGAATTTTATTAATCCACCTGCATCTCTTCCCTATTACTTCTAACTGTGTCAAGATATCTTTAACAACTGTATGAGGAACATAAGCAATCACTTTGGCTCCAATAAGATACGGTCTAAAAGCTTTTGTGGATTTTACTAATGCAAAGGATTGTTTCTCCCTTATATCATATTTTAATTCTAACCCCTGTAATGACTTACTGAAAAAGGAAACAGGCTGTTCATAACCCTCATCATTTTTCTGTAGCATGACAACTGCTATGGTGTGAAATGAAGCAAAAGAAAATATCTGAAATGGTTTACTAAAATCAGGGGATTTTAAGATATGGGCTTTTTTGATAGCTCTTTTTATAGATATGAATGCATCCATAGCTTCAACAGTCCAATCCAACCTTTTTGCTTTTTTCAACATTTTAGATATAGGTTTAACAATCTCAACAAAATTGGATACAAACCTCCTAACAAAATTGATTTTTCCAAAGAATGATTGGATGGCTTTGATAGTTTTAGGAATAGGAACCTTATCTATGGCTTCAACTCTCTTAGGATCTATTCTAACTCCTTCCTTCGACACAATATGTCCTAAGAGTTTTCCCTCTATGATAACAAAATGATTTTTTTTAGGATTAAGACTAATACCATATTCCAAAGCTTTGATAAAGATCTTCTCCAAGTCTCCCACATGATTCTATGCCCTTTTGGAATAAGTAGTGATATCATCTTGATATACCACCATTATAGCATTGATTAGATCTACAAATGCCACATCCGTGGCCCTTTGAAAGGTTGCTCCTGCATTTGTGAGACCAAATGGCATTCTTACATAGACATATGTTCCCCATGGAGTTGTAAAAGCTGTTTTGTATTGCTCAAATTCTCTAACCTTAACCTGATTATAACCAGAGAAACCATCCATCATAGATAAGAGCTCACACCCTGTTAATTTATGTAGTATAGCCTCCATGTTAGGTAGAGGGTAATTATCTTTGAGGGATGCCACATTTAAATTTCTAAAGTCAACACATAGTCTGACATCTTCTTACTTCTTATAGGAACTAGATTTGACACCCATGTTGAATGCCTGATTGGTTTGATGATACCTCCATCTCTGACCTTTGCCAATTCCTCTTGCATCTTATCTTCCAGAGTTGGATTGATAGGCCTCTGCCTTTGTCTGAATGGCTTTGCGTCTAGTTTCAGTGGAATTTCATGTTGAAAAAGATCCTCTCTATATGCCTTCAAATCCTCATAAGACCAAGAAAACACATGCTTGTACTTTCTTAGCAATGTAGTGAACATTTTTCTGATGGTTGGGCTTATCCTTTTTTCAATATAAACCATTTTACGTGCTGATTCAGTTCCCAGAATTATTTCTTCAATATCATATTTCTTAATAGGTGTCTGCTTCATGAGAGAATGATCATTTCCATCATATACCCTTTCCAATGCCACAAGCCCTTTGGGAAGCTTGTTGGTTTTAAGTTGCAAAACTTCCTTACCAAGCACGACCCGTTTCCCATCTACTTCTTCCACAAAAGCATTGAAATCAATCTCCTGTGCTTCATATTGGTCTATACAATGAAGAAAATTCAAAAGGTCAGTATCATCGTTAAAAACTTGCCAGCTATGTATGTTGTCAGGGACAACAGGTCTTATTTTGAACTCAATCTGGGATATTCCTGCTAACATGATGTCATATTTTCTTAATGCCACATTGGCTAGGAAATCTGCCATTATGTTTTTTGATCTATCCACCCAATCAATGGAGAAAGCCTCAAATAGCTCAATTGTATCCCATATTGCATTCCTGTATTGCTTTAGCCTTTTATTTTTTGCTACATATTTTGATTTGATTTGTGACACCACCAGCTCCGAGTCTCCAAAAATAGTTAATAGTTTAATCTTGTGTTTGATAGCCATGTTCAACCAATCAACAAGGCTTCATTCTCTACCACATTATTTGTACATTCAAAATCCCACAAGAATGAATATTTAAACTTTGTACCTTCAGGTGATATGAAAACTATCCCAACACCATTACCTTCTTGACTGCATGCCCCATCAAAGTGCATTTTCCACACACCTTTCTGATTTTCAGAAATATATTTATCAATTGGGTCTTTGTTCACTAATTCAGGCTGAGATAATTCTACTCTAAAATTCCCCAAATTTATATCATAGAAGAAATTAAGTTTCTTTTGAGGAACACACTCAAAAATTTGATTCATTCTTGGTTCTCTATACAATTTTACTTCCTCACCATTCACTGGTATAGTGGCATATGATAAATCAAACTACACATTGCCTCCTACTGCTATAGTCCATTGTCTTGATAGGAGCATTCCAAACTAGGGAGGTGTGTCAATTACGGTTATATCAATATTGTAGATAGCTTGTGGGTAGGTTTCTATTCTTACTTCCAAATTCTTCATTATTCCACAATCGGAACAAGCCTGCTATCCATGGTGTAGCATTTACCTCCTTCCACATCTATCCACATACCAAGCTATTTCATTACCCCTACTGGCATAATATTCATGGAAGCACATGAATCTATCATGCAATTTATTACTAATTTGCCACTAATGAGTAAGGTGGTGAAGAATGGGTCCACCTGTGGTGTGTTCATTAAGCAGGCCTCTGGAAGTTTTACCTCCTTCCTCTTATTAGTGACTTTAGGGACCTCTTGACTTTCAAGGTTTATATTTTGATTCCCATTAGACAACAATTGAATGGAACCCTCCGTATACTCCTTAATTTTCATCATTTCAAGTAATGGGACAAATATTTTTAATTGAGATAAAGTTTGTATGAAATCAAAAGATGTACCTTCACCTCTGATCACCTTCTTTGGTTCTATCAGTTCTCCTTTGTTTTCCTCCTTTTCCCCTTTGCATGTTTGACCTGGATTTTGTTTATCCTTGGTGACTTCCTTACCTTCCTCTTTAGGAGTACACTTTTTGTTCTCTTTTATCAGATTGTTTATCACTTGCCTTCTTTGATATCTCATCTGATACCCTTTTATTTTTTATAAACAACCTCTAGGAACACCTTCATCTTCGTTCACTGTTCTATTCCTCAACCAATATTTACTTCTAGCTTGCTCCATCACTACAATAGTCAATATTTTAATCTCTTCTTCAATCGGTCTCCTTATACTGTACCTATTAGTCTCTCGTGCTGCAATAGGGGGATCTTGTTCATTTTCACTATCTTCATAGCCATACAAGACTTTCTGTTCAACTGTATGAATATTATATTTATGATGATTAACATCATACTCATATCCTCCTTCCTCTGAAGATGAATACTTCTGCTCTAGAGAATTAAGAGTGTGGGAAGTTAAATAGATATTATGGTCTTCACCATCATCATTTTCCACCATGTCTTCTTCTGGTACTGGATGAGCTGTAACACAATGCTCTGGGGAGTGTGGTGCATAAAAAACTGAGCACCAGGGACTCTTATCCACCATCTATTCTCCTTTCCTTTTTAATGGATCCAGTGTTTCTTTATTTCTTGGTCTATCACTTATCGACTTCCCATCCTTCTAGTTTGTATTATAAGGCATGTCATGCAACCTTGGTCTTTCATTCTTATATGAATTTTCTTGTCTATTTGGGGGAGCATATGGGGGAACCCTAGGGTTTTCCCTTTTAAAAAACATCCCTGCAAATTTCCTATTATTCTCAATAGTCAGCGCTATCTTTTGAGCTTTAGCCAGATTCCTAGGATCTTTGTTTCTCAATTCATATCATGTCTTGGGATCAAAGGATTTCAAATAGAGACTGAATGCAGTAGGATCAACCAACTTGGATCCCTGAGGTATCTTATTATGCAATTTAACAAACCTTTGGTTAAAGTCATAAGCTGACTTGTTTTGATGTTTTTGGATAGTCACTAACTCATGCAACACAAAGTCTAATGCACATTGGTTCCCATATTGCTGAAGAAATTGTTCATAAAATACATGAATAGAATAAATGGATGTTGTCGGTAAACTATTAAATCAGTCCCTGACATCCTCGATCAGTGACATCATAAATAATCTCATCTGTACATCCTCATATTGCATATCTAGGTCTTGAATAATTGCATTAAAGTTTCTCAGATGCTCCTCAACTATGACTGCACTACTTCCTATGAACTTCAGGACTAGGTTTCTCCATTTGTTGTCCAGAGGGTAAGGGTATATCTGAAATCTAGCAAGATAAAATTGTCTAATCATGGTTGTGTATTGCGGAGAGGGATTTTGGTAATGCTAGTGCTGGTACAATGGATTATTATTTTCCATATATTGCTGACCTTGTGGGGGTACATACTGCTGATGAGGAGGTGGTTGAGTATTTAAGTGTTGTGGTGGAGTGTTTGGGTTTTTATATTGATTCCTTGACTAATTTCGGTGGGCCTATGAAGAATTTGATGGTCTCATATTATTATGTTTATGAGGGGGCATATATTTAGGTGAGTCAGCCATTGGCATTTTAATTTGAGCCTTTTTGCAACTTCAAATTCTCAAATTCTTTCATTGCCTGAAGCCTTTGCTCATATTCTATCCTTGATCTTTTTGTTTCTTGCCTCATGCATTATAACTGTGCATCTACCTCATTTTGGGTCATGAGTTCATGATTTTCTTCAGATGCTTCTTCATATTCAAGTCCCTCCTCAAAAAGTGTTGTTCTCTGCTCATATTCAAACTCTCTTCTTTTTTTAGCCTCAAAATCAGCCATGAACTCATCATCCCTCTCATGGTTCATTTTCTAGAGGGGGTTTCTCTTCTCTTCTGGAGTGTGAAGTTCTATAGATGGGCTATTTTTATTTGTTAATGCATCATATGAATTATGTGTTTCCATCGGTGGTTTTTATGTTTTGTTTCTTGTTGCTAGGCCCCAATCATCAGACACTTTCTTGCCCTCATCATTTTTAGAATTCCACTTACTTTTATCATTAGGACCATCATTATCTCTGTATAGAGATATTCTTCCCTGCATGTTGTGAGTAATCATTATGGTCTAAAATCTAGGAAGATTTCTTTCTGATTTGTATTTTATTTTATCAGTCTCAATGCTTTTGTTCATTCAGAGTCGCCACCCATTTTTTCTAAAAGTGAGAAAAATGTTATTATTTTACCCAGCAGTGTCAAATTTTTTAGTTTTCTTTAACTGTAATTCTCTTTTAATGACTCTATATGGAAAGGTTGCCTGCCATCAGACTTCTCTCAAGTTTCCCCAGTGGAGTCGCCAATTTGTTGGGTCTCAAAAATGCAAGTTTGAACCACGAGAGGTTGCCAAGCTCTCACAACGTTATTGGCCAACTAACAAGGCCAACCAATATAGTTGAACCTTCTGCTCTTAGGGATCTACTAAACCTAGGTGGGTGTACCTATGTGAATGATGTATATTTTGGACTATACTTCCTACTAGACCGATCTATCCACAATGGCAATTTAACAATGGAGAAATATGATCTAAGTTCTGTGTAAATTGTATATGCAATATCGAGGTAAATATTAATATGTTCAGTTAACAAATGTAAATAAAATGGATAAACTAAGTAATGAAAATAAGGGAGACCAGTGCCTTGTTGGGTAATGGAGTCAAATGAAAGTCTTAGATGAGTAACTTCTTCCTAGCAAGTTCTCTAATTGTTTGGCATACACATATAAGTTTATAACTGGTATAAACATGCAAGAATATGATTGATAATCCCTACTTGAGACAAAATATCAATCCTAATTATCTGATTCTTCTTACTGATCCAAATAACATTCCCAGATTACTATAATTGATTGAAAGGGATTTAATTCTTCTTTAAATAAACCAATTAATCAAATCACATAGATACAACAAATGTGCATTGATAAACTAAACATATACATGATATTTCAACTTAAATAATCAAGAAACAACATACTGGAGACAATCAAATAATTGCAGAAATCCAACAAACAACTGATACCAGAATGAAACCACCAAATCAACAATCTTTCATTATCTTCCTTAAAATTTATACATGCAACATAGTCTTCTTGAATACAAAAATTCTGAAAATATTATGCTTGCCATAATCTATCCCTATTCTCTAAAAAATATCCCTCTCTCAACTGTTTTTTACAAGTATTTATACAATAAATTTTAAGGGTCACGACCCTTCACTGTCTGTTACAACCATTCACATTTTGCTGACATAAATTAAAACATTTAATTATATTGCCTTATCAGCAAAATTAAATGTTTTAAACTATAGTTTGATGTATTTTATTTTTCCTTTTATCTTTCCCACCTTTACTTTTCACTTTATACTTTATCCAATCTTAATATTTTATTGCTTTATGCCTTTATGTTTACCGCAATACCACGAGCTTCATTTTAACTCCTGGCAATGTGGTGGTACTTTCCTTTACTGTCATCTCTCACCATTACCCGCGTTACCGTGGTCTATTTGTTGCCTCCTCATGGTACCATGGTATCTAACTGTCACTACTTTCTTTTCATCTACCGCTCTACCTCAACTTTCACTTTTGCTATTAGCGGTTGCACGGTGCCAACATTAACTGTCATCTTCTCCGGCCACCACATTACTGCGGTCTACTTCCTAACCTTGTGCAGTATGGCCATGTATTGTCAATCATTTTCCCCTCCGTCAACTCACCACTACTCATTGGTTATGTCACCGCCACCGCAATACCGCGGTCAATGAATTGACCGCGTGCGTTGTGGTGGTAAAAATTTCATGCCTTTCTCCTTGATTGTCAGCCTCCATCACCACAGTCACCGCAGTGAGTCAGATGATTGTTCGCGGTGTAGTGGTAATATTCATCGTAATTGTGCCTTGCCTCCACTATGGTACCATAGATGGTTTGATGGTTGTTTGTGGTATAGCAGTAAGAATCAAAAGGATAGTAATTTCAAAGGGTAAAAGCTAGCAATAGAACATATAAGTCATTTTGGCTTCATGGATGGGGATAAATGAATCATTTTATGAAAAGATAAGAAAATATATGGGTTTAAACAGGTAAAGACCTTAGGATTCTCATGGAAAAATATGGAAAATAATAGGAAAACCCTAAAAATTCTTATGGAAATTTTGGCTCTCACAAGTGGCATCGCCCATTGGCGATAGGCTCTTGATGAGATGAGATAGTTCATTTGGAGGCCTTGGATGGGCATAGGCCCATGGTATGATGATACAAAGCACTTGTTCTTTGCTCAGAAGGATAGATGATTGCAGGTGCGAGAGAATTCCATGATAGAGCGGTACCTTCTAGATAGGGTGGCTTGATAGTTTGGCAAGATTCAAGATAGGCCAGATGATCAGTACGTGGTGATCTTCACCCATAGTATGAGAGAGACAACATGGGGCCATCCCATCCCAACAATTGAAGCAGTGTCCTCATTCAGACAACTAGTGGCTAGGCCATGGCCATATGATGAAGGGTCAGTAGATGCAGGAGTGACTTAGGCATACAAAGCTTGGTTTAGGCCTCCATTGAGATTTCTAGTTCTAGGTGGGACACTCCCATGATGGAGTCCCAGAGGTAGGTCAGTCGATAGGGGAAAAGGTGATGAGGACGAGGACATAGTCAGAGGTAGAGGTAGAGGTGATGGTGATAGGGACATAGGAAAAGGAAAAGGTGGAGGTAATAGTGATGGGGATGGAGGTAGAGGCAGAGGTGGACCGCCTCCTCATCAAACACTTCCTAGAGATCAGGCATAGCACACACCTTCATAGGTAGGGATATAGGATGATCAGACCAGAGACGAGGACATATCAGTCTGGCAACAACAACCACCAAAGAAACTAGATCACAGAGATGCATTGATCCAATAGTTGCAGGGTCAGGTTTAGATATTGACTGCGAAGAGAGATCAGGCTCGACAACAGGGTTTGACAGTCACTGCTGAAAGGGACTAGGCTCAATCCGAGAGGGATTGGGAGGTTGGCCAAAGGTGACAACTAGAGAGTACAACCTCATTATCCCAGGGCCAATTAGTTTCTTTGCGAGATTATAGAGAGGCAATTAGAGAGGCTGAGTATTGTCGAAAATACTACAGACATGCGATGCTAGCAATAGGATGAGTGCCAGATTTCTCTTAGTAGATAGGGATGGGACTACCAAAGGATCACAGTGATAGGCTAGAGGGTGAGGGGCACAACCAGAAAGGCTAGCCCTTTGATCAAAAATAGTTTTCCATTTTTGATTCATGGGCTCTGATTATTGCCCTTATTGTATCATGTATTTTGATGTACACTTGATCCGATTTTGTACCATGAAAATTGTACATTTTTGATGATATATATGAGATGGTCCAATTTATTATATGTCTTGCAATGTATGACGCATTGATGCACTTTAATTTACTATGAGATGTTATGAAATGATTCTATTTTATGCTCGTGAGATATGGTATATGCTTCTACATGATGATTATGGATGCATTTATTTTTGTACTTTTCTATGCATTTTGATGACAATCGTATGGATGTAATGCATGCTAATGACTATGATTCAAATGATATACAAATGATGATGTAATGATAATGGATGCGAATGATTTCTATTATGTTCTTAATGATTCGTGTAATGTATGAATGTAATGCAATGATTTCTTAAGATGATTAAAATAAAAAATATCTATTATTCCTCATAACTTAAGATGATGATAATGCGAGATGATATGATGTGGTATGATCTATATGATATAAAATGTAATTATGCTGATGATATTAGCGATGTTCTGATTAACTGTCATGGTACCATGTTCGTATGGAAAGGAGATAGAAGAAAAGAGATCCAATCAAGCCTACATTATGAATGATGTTGTTGATGATGATATTTTTATCAGAGTCAAGATTTTCAAAGGGCCAATTAATTTATGTTTGATAACACACGTAGGTACGATGCATCAAGGTATAAAGAACCAGGATGGCATTGTACCTAGTGTGATGGAATTTGAATCGACAATCAAATAGGAGTATTCCTATTCACACTTAGCATACAAAACCTTATTCAGGATGTAGTTTGGATATTCTAAACATCTCAGGCCAAAACATAGTAAGGCAAGCCTTCTTTGTGGTCAACAAGATACCTAAAATACCCTTCCTACAAACCAAACCAAGCACACATGAATAAGTTATTTTACAAGAGTATCCCACAAGCACAATAGATAAAAAAGACAATGATCATCGCCCCATTCCTTTCTCTCTAAACGCGTTTTGTTTAGGAATCATCAAGAGGTCCTTGGAATGAGTGCACAATAAGATAAGTCACAAAGACCAAGGAAAAAGTAAATAAAAAAGCTAATGTTCTTCATATTGCTATCCAAGGCTAAACTACTGTGAGGTATGTGATTATTATGTCCATCATGGGAAGATTACATCCTAGGACATGTTGTGATCATGGTTTTGGTGAGACTGATTGTGTGATAAACTATTGATACTCCAAGTTGATCAACTTGCTTGCTTACTGACCTAGACTTGAGACTTCTGATAATTAGGGTGTTCACTTTTGAACCTGCTAGAATTTCTTCTGACTTACTCACCAAAGGATGAAAGTGATGATTGATTTATTAGGAATGAGACAATCGTGGGTGAAAGAAAGATGAGATGGGTGCACCATTTTGGGTTTTTCAAATGTTTTGAGGTTGTTTTGATTTTTGATTTTTCAATTTTTTGGATTTTTGAGGTTAATGATGAAGAGAATAACTTAAAGACCTATCCTAGGGGTCTTGGGAGCTGATCCATAGATTAGATTTTCCTATGTTGTATACGTAGAGACCACATAGTTTGACTAATGACAAACTCGATGATGAGATAGATGGGCAAACAAATTGCCAGATTATGACGAATGCCTAAAGGACTGACCTAGGGTGTCTCAAGGGATGATCATATATCAACCTTTCCTACGTTCAAGCTAAGAGATGACATAGTTAGACAAGATGATATATCAACAAGACTTAATGATGAATTTTTGAAGACTTTTGAGATTTTTCCAATGTTTTGGATTTTTTTCTTTTAAGGAAGATCACAAGAATATACATGAATCTGATCCGATGGAAGTACAAGAACATGCCCCCAACATGATGCTACATACTACTTTGATAGAGGCAGGACAAATTGACATTAGGAATATGCCAAGCAGTACTAGGGTGTAACATGATACAAGCGCAAGATCAAGCTATGGTACAAATGCAAACTAATGATGGAAGGATAAATGGAATGTAATGGATAAGTGAGTGCACAGAATAGGCTGTGAAGATCTTGGTGGATGGAGAGTACTTTATTTACACTTGGCACTTTTTTGTTAATTTTTCACCAAGGTACTTGTCCAAAGCGCCACCGAAGTGGTTTTCACTAGAGGATATTTTTTTTCTTTACTTTTTTCAATTCTTTTTCTCATTGTTTTGGATTTTTGGATTTTTGGATTTTTTTGTTGTCACCAAGATGCCTGTTTACTAGGTTTTTATCAAGGTGACCATTTTTTCAGGACATTTTCTAATTTTTGTATTTAGAGGTTTTATACCTTGCAAGATTTTAGGCATAGAACGTTTTGAGATGTGAGTTGTTCAAGGGCTCCTACAGAGGCTCGCCCTCTGGTGTTGAAAACTGATATTCTCTTGATTTATAGCTTGCTCTGATGCCAAAAGGTCCAAACCAATTGGGTTCAAATTTTCCTTTGATTTCTAGATTTGGTACGTTCGTCTAATTTTCTTTTAGCCCAAGTTCGCTGACTTGGAAGGTGCATCTCCTAATATTTTTTTTGTAGCTGCACTTTAGGCAGTTCTGATAGGCCTGTAAATGGTTGAGAGCATCCATGCACCTTTCATCTAATAATTCTAGCTCATTTAACCTTGAAACTTGATATTCCTCATCTGTAATGAGGTTTTGCAATGATATTCTTAATGATGGGAGCTCAATCTCGATTGGGAGGATGACTTCTAATCCGTAGACTAGGGAGAATGGGGTGGAATCTATTGGTGTGCAGATGTTGGTGCGGTAGGCCCATAAGGTGGGATTTAGATACAAATTCCAATCACGACCAGAGTCATTGACTATTTTCTCAAGGATTTTCGAGATAGTTTTATTGGTGGCTTTTTCTTGGTCATTTCCTTGGGGATAGTACGAAGTGGAAAAGTGATGTTGGATGTGGAATTTGTGGTATAGATCTTGAACATAATAATTTTTGAAAGGTGTCCCATTATCAGAGATAATGGATTGAGGGACATCGCATCGGTAAATGAGATAGTTCAGGATGAAATTGGAAATCTATTTTCCAATTATGTAGCTCATGGGAATTGCTTCAATCCACTTTGTAAAATACTCCATAGCGGTGATGATGAATTTGTGGCCGTTGGATGAGGTGGGTGTGATTTTTCCAATGAGATCGAGCCCCCACCATGAAAAGGGCCAAGGTATAATAATAGGATGAAGCTATTGAGTTGGTGCATGAATAAGGTATCCATGCTGCTGGCAGTGTAAACACTTTTTGACAAATTTGTCTGCCTCTATTTCCATTGTTGGCCAGTAGTACCCAGTTCTCAGCAACTTCTTGGCCAAGGTCATACCACTTGAGTGCAAACCGCAAGTTCCATTATGAACCTCAATCAAAGTAGTCAGGGCTTCCTCAGGATTTAAGCAATGTAACAGGGTTCTGTCAATGCTCCTATGATAGAGGGTTTAAGGTTTAAGGTTTGGGGTTATGTCAGCTGGGAGGACTCCTATTCTCAAGTAGGTATAGATGTCATGATACTAGGGATCACTAGGACCAATGAGTTCGCACACATATTCTGACTTTGGTACCTCGAATGTGGCTACGAGAAGCTGCTCTACCAAGAATTCATGTTTTGAGACATTGCAAGGGATATCTGGTAAGGATCCAAATGTTTCCATGGCATCAACTGCTTTGTTGTTAGCCCTTGGTATCTTCTCAAAGGTGATATCAATGAATGATTCTTTGAGGCTCTCTACTAACTTCTTGTATGGTGTCAACTTATCATCCTTAGTTTGGTATTCACCATTGAATTGGTTGATAACAAGCTGTGAATCTCCATAAACGTTTAGTGCCATGATCCTCCACTATGCTACAATCTTGAGACCTATGGTTAAAGCCTCGTACTCCATAATTTTTTTAGTGTAGGGGAATGCCAATTTGTAGGATCTAGGAATACAATCCCCTTGTGGGGTGATGAAGAAAACACCAACTCCTGATCCATGTGTGTGTGAGCCTTCAAAGTAGAGTTTCCAGTGATTGGCTATGCTGAGGTTAAAGATGGATTCTTCTGGAAACTCTGATATGAGTGGATTATTTGAATAGCTTGGAGCTTTTTCCAGTTGGTCTTCAATTACTTGTCCCTTGATATCCTTGTACTCTACATATTCAATGTCATATTATGTAAGTATCATGACCCACTTGGTTGTTCTTCCTATGAGAGTGGCCTTAGAGAGCAGGTATTTTAGTGGATCTATCTTTGCAATTAGCTTGATTTGATGAGCCAACATGTAGTGTCTGAATTTTTGGGCTACAAACATAACTGATAGGCAAGATTTTTCTATTGGTGTGTAATTGAGCTCATACCCTACCATTGTCCTGCTGATGGAGTATATCACTCTCTCTCTTCCATTTTCATCATGTTGAGATAGTAAAGCATCGAGAGCTGCCATGGTTGCTGAAATATATAGGATCAACAGTTTTCCTGGAGTAGGTGGCATTAATACTGGTGGCGTGAGTAGATATTCTTTGATTTTACTAAATGCCTGATCACACTTATCGTCCAACTTGTATGCTACTCCCATATGGAGTAGATGAGAATACGAGATCTGTTTATCTGCCAACTGTGCTACGAATCTTCAAATGGATTGGAGCCTTCCCTATAGGCCTCTGAGCTGTTTTAAGGTCTTGGGTGCTTCCATGTTGAGAATCACCTTAACCTTGGTGGGATCCACTTCTATTCCTCTCATGGATACTATATATCCCAGGAGTTTTCCTAATTGCACACCACAAACACACTTCTTGGGGTTAAGTCTAACCTTGTATTTCTTCAATATGTCAAAGATGGCACTTAGAGCTGCTATATGATCTTGTCTTTTCCTTGAGTTGGCCAATATATCATCCACATAATCTTCCATAGTTTTTTGAATCATGTCATGAAAAATTAGTGTCATGGCCCTTTGATATGTTTCTCCCACATTCTTTAGCCCAAATGGCATCATGTTCCAGTAGTAGGCACCCCATGGACAAGTAAACACACACTATTTTATGTTGGTCTTCCTTTGTGATCATAATTTGGTTATAACCTGAGAAGCCATCCATCAGTGATAGCATCTCATGTCCAACCGTTATGTCCACTATCATATCAATGTTAGGTAGTAAAATCATCCTTGGGACACACTTGTTGAGGTCTCTAAAGTCAGTGTAGATAAAGATGCCCCCATTTGGTTTTGAAACTGGCACAAGATTGGACACCCATTCTAGATAATCAATTGGGCATATAAAGCTGAAATCTAAGAGTTTATATAATTCTACCTTGACTATCAAGGCTATCTAAGGTTGCATCTTTCTCAACTTCTGTCTTACTAGCTTTGCCCTGAGGTAGACAACTAAATGATGAACCACGACTTCCGGATCAAGACCCGACATGTCGACATAGGTCCATGCAAATTTCACCTTTCTTTCTCTTAGAAATGCAGCCAAAAATTATTGTTCTTTTGTCAGAAGTGATTCAACATAGAAGGTGATATGTGGTGTTTCTTTTGTTCCCATATTGATAGGATTGCACCGTTCCACCAAGATTGTTGAATTCGCTTGATGAAGTGCAATAGGGGGGAGATTGAATCCTTCATCCTCTGGCACCTCAAAGAGGTTTTCAACATTGGATGCATCCTTTATTTTTACTATTCTATGGTTAGAGAGTGCCACAGTGTGGTTATCACTCAATGACCTTGAGCTTATTCTCATTCTTTTGCTTTTGCAACTAAAGGACTCAATCATCTCCCCATAATAAGCCTACGTGTCTAGTGTGATTTCGATCACAACTTTATGATCTTCGCATGGTATTATATCCCTTAGTCCCATGAATTCAGAGAGAGCCTCATCATTTTTGAATGTGTCTAGAACCAGTGGTCCTTGTTGGTTGTAATCAATGAGTTGAGGGTAAACTAGGTTTATTTTTTGGGGCTGGTGGTCTGACTCAAAATATGATGCACTAATCATGAGTAAGGAGGAGTCCTCAAAAATAATGGGAAAGCCTGTTATGGTATCCTCATCATGGCTACTACTACAGACCTTGATTATATTGAAGGTGAAATTATCTAGGGGTAGACCTGTTGATATGGGTAGTTGAAGGGCAACTGCTGATAACTGAGGAGGAGACCTGACTACTCTACTAGGGGTGCCTCTACAACATACGGTTATACTCAGAGGGGTACATCCAAGGCCAAGATTTCTCATTCATTTTTCTACAATGATGGGCTCCAGTCATCCATCACTGTTCCTTCCTAGCCTTTCATTTCTATTGTAGCCCATACCAAGCATCATTTGCAGTCCTCTAATAGCTTCATCCATGGGTAGAGTGGGTGTGGGTCTTTCATCTTGGTATAGTGTGCATGAAATGTCTCTTTCATCCACATTTTCCTAACTTAGATCCCCCAAACCATGAAATCTAGAAGGGTCTTCCCTAAAAGTGTAGGCAGGTGTTTCAACTGATTGAGGTTGTCCATGTGACCTAGGAGATTGAGGTAATTCTCCTATAACAAAATCATTTTTTCTCATTCTGTAATCTCCACACCCATTATCATGGATCATGAGCTTGATGTCGGATATATCGGGGATGGAAGGTGTCTCTGTCACATAAATGAAGGTGTAGTTAGATGGATCTATATAGGGAGTGGATGGGCCTTCATCATTATTTTGTACTTGGGGAACTTTGTAAATTTTGGATTCTAAGTTTTTGCAATAGGAAAATGGCTCTGGATCACTATGTATTGTGACCTCCTTATCCTGGTATGAAAATATGAAAATTTTACACATTGATGAAATGTTGAGATGATCGCCTTCATTCCATGGATCCATGGGAATCCTAGGAGGATTTTATAGGGAAAATCAAGGTCGAGAACCTGAGATATGGTTTCCATAGTAGCTGGCCCTACTTGGATTGGGATCTTAAAAGTGCCTTGAGGCATTATTTCTTGATCATCATATGCTCTGATGGTAATGCCTTTATTTTTGTTGATGGAGTCTTTTGAGATTCCCAAGTTCTTTATGAGTTTAAGTGAACAAATATTGAGTCCCGCACCTCCATCCACCAAGACCCTTTTGAAATTTTTCGTATGAACCAAGAATTGAAGGTGAAGTGCATGATTGTGAGATGGTTGTGCAAGAAAGTCTTGATCGGAGAAGGTGAGGAGATTTGGGGTGATGATGTTACCAACCATAGCTTGAAATTCTTCTATATCAAGGTTAGCAAAGACAGTGGATATAAATAGTACTTCATCAAGGATTTTCCTATGGGAAACAAATTTTTTTAGTAACTCCATGATGGAGATCTGAGCGGGGGTTCCTTTTAGCTGGTCAATGAGGTTATAATCATAGGGAATGACTTTTGAATTGAGATGGGGGTCTTAGATGGATGCGATGCCCCTATAATAGTAACCTTACCACTGCATGTGGTGACTCCACAATTAGCGTTGGCTCCTTTGACGCTAATGACAGTGACCATTTCATCTATGCATGTGATGAGACCTTCATATACAAGATTTTCACTGGCATACTTTTGTTTCCCTTTATTGTTCCCTTGGTTATTTCCTTTATTATGATTGGGCATTGGATTCGTGTATATTTTGAGATCTTGATTGCCGGAAGGTTTCTCAACATTTATGATTTTATCCTCAATGAGATCCTAGATGATGTTTTTTAATCTCATGTAGTTTGTGGTTGTGTGCCCTTGGATTTTATGAAAATAACAAAGGAGATTTTCCTTGTACCATGGTGGTTTTGTCACGGGTTCCACATATTGCTCTGAATTTGAAATTTTGATAAGGTTCTCTTTAACCCATTTCTTCATTATAGATTCAATTGGCTCCCCAAGAGATGTGAACTTCCGCTTGGGAGGATACTTGTTTCAGGGAGGTGGTCCTCCTTGATTGTTTAGATTATTGATTTGATTGTTTGGAACTGGTTGTTGTTGTGCCACCATATGAGTTTGTACATTGTTACAGTTGTGATTCTATGGTTGATGATGGGTTTGAGTATTTTGCTTGGTTGCACTAATGAAAACATTAGCATCAACCACTCTGTTGTTTGTGACATTTTTGTTCCTTGACCATGTGCGAGGTTTATCATTATAACTGGTGGATGGGTGATTATCCTGTTGTGCAGGAAATGTTGATGTAGTTCCTCATGCAGTGAAGGATCTTTCGATATTGAGCACCTTTAGGATCAATTGATCATATGTTGTGATGCATTACATTTTTAGATAGAATGCCAAGTTTTAGTCTAGATTGGCTATGATTGTGCAATTTTTTTTCTCTTCTTCCATGGTCCACTTGCTTTGATTGGCCTTAGATCGCCATATTTACAAGAAGAAGGTGAATGGCTCTCCTTTTCTTTGTTTCAATGTTGATAGTTCCTCTAGACTAACATCCATACCCATGTAGAGTGCATAGTTTTTGATAAATGCATCCACCATTTCCTAGAATGTTTTGATGTTTGCGGGTAGGCAAGAGAACCATTCCATGGTAGGGCTAGTCAGAATCTGAGGGAATAGTCGCATTAGATATGTGTCATCATATGCAACTTCCATGCAATGCACTTGAAACTGCCTGACGTCATTTTTGAGGTTTCCTGTCCCATTATATTTATCAAATTTGGGAATTTTAAATCCCTTTGGGAACAATATCATTGTAAGAATTCTATCAAAAGGATAGGGGCACAAATTGGCCAACAATCTGGTTGTTTTCCTTGACTGAAGGTCCAACACTTGCTGTGATAGCAATTTGATCTATGTTGCAACATCATTTTGTGGATCAGGAGGTGGGATGAATGTGTTTTGAGGCATTTGCGGTGTTTGATTGATGGGTGGGGTAATGATGGGGGTTTTTTGCAAACTCTTCTATGCTTTTGAGGCTTGTTGATATGCCTACATTTGTTCCAACATTTCTTGTTGTTGGTCCTATTGTTGTTGTTCAAACAAAGCTTGTTGTTGGTCCTATTGTTGTTGTTCCCACAAATCTTGTTGTTGGTCTAGATTTTGTTGCTCCAACAAAGCTTGTTGTTGGTCTAGCTATTTTTGTGCAAACAAAGCTTGTTGTTTAGCTTGTTGTTGTGCTTGGAAGTTTTGTAGGGATTGTTGGTATGCTTGTTGGTAAATTGCTTGTAGTTGTGCAAGGTACTATTCCTACGCTTGTTGAGCCTGGTGCTAGGCTTGATCTTGAGATTGTGCTTGTTGGGCTGCTTGCATTGCTTACACAACTTGTGTGGATTGTGTGGCTTGTGTAGCTTATGTGGCTTGTTGAGCGGCTAATTGCATTTGCGCTTGTTGAGCAACCAATTGTGCAACTTGTTGATTTTGTTGAAGTATCCTTTGGTGAGTGGCTTTTTGAACTACCTAAATCATGGTGATGACTGAATTAGTCATGTTTAATTTTGGTGGAATCGGTGGTGGATTGGGAATGGTGTTAACCATTGTGGTGATCAAAATGGTTGTGTTGGTGATTGGGATTTGAGTTGTGGATGGTGCAATTGAGATTCTTGGTCCCTGGGAGACCATGCTTTGAGAGATTTGGGGAATGGTGGATGTGTTGATTGTTCTGCTAGATTGAATGGTTGCCATCTATTGTTGTGATACTGATGGCAAGAGGAGGGGGTTCGATGTGATGCTTAGATTGATTTGGTTTGAAAAATTGGTGATGGGTAGGGGGGAAGACACAACCCAAGAGGTGACACGGATATGAGCGGTGATGGATGGAATGGTGGTGTGTTCCCTTGGAAAATGATGATGAAGAAGGATCAATGACTCCCTCTATCCCAAATAACCCACCCTCTCCTTGCAAAATCATGGGGAGAGAAGTTTGTATATTCAACAGATAGATTGGCGTTGCATGAAATGAGGATGAATCCGCATGAAATGAGGATGAGTCCGCATGATAATGGAAAGTAAGTGGAACATACAGGTGTAATAAATTTACCGGGACAAAGTTATCCAGTGTGGTGTTGATGTTTATCTCTTTGTTGTTTACAAGGTGATTCTTTTGTAATTGGTGAAACATGGCGCTTCCCTTGTTAACAGCTGGCGGGGTTGAAGCAATTATTGATATGACTTGAGGAATATCTTGAGTGATATTTGGGAGTGATATTGGAGGTATGCTCACAAGAGGCCTTCCCATATTGATACTCATTTTAGAAGGGATTTTGGCCCTTTTTAACGCATGCATATATAGAGAGGGATTAAGTTTCAACATGGCATTGACAATTCTATGATTTTTTGGGATTTTGAACCATTTCAGTTATTTCCTCTTGCGCCATTCCCAAGTCATTGCTAATGATGTCCTCTATATGACCCTCCTCTAGAGGGTTTTGTGATGGTAGAGAGGAGCTATTTGGAGGGTTGGTTGATTCCACTAGATTCATCTTGGGGGCCATTTGACTTAGGTCACTTGAAGTTGATGTTTCTTTAGTGATTTCCATGTTCTTCTTGTATTGGGATCTCATTTGAACCATAAAATAGATCATTTGATCTTGATCTTTAGGCACAAAAGAGAAGAACTAGGAGAGTCTAAGGATCAAAAGTAATGATGGGGATGAAAGATGGATGATGCAAGTGAGTGAAACTCTTGAAGAACCTTGGGGGAGGAGATGCTAAATTTTTGGAATGAATTGATTTGATTTTGATAGTTTGACTAGGTGTGTTAAGCCAAACAAGATGATGATGAACTTGTAAACCCTAGGAAGTTGTGTTATCCTAGAGAAAACTCGTTTGAGAGGGTGATTTGACTAAGTGTGTTAAATAAAAATGAAGTGTGTTTGAAATTGTAAACCTTAGGAAGTTGTGTTATCCTAGAGGTAAATTCGCTCAAGAGGGTTGCTGATTTGACTAGGTGTATTAAGTCAAACAAGGTGATGATGATTTTGCCTATAAGTTTAGCATGAATGATGTTTCAAAATTATCGAGAGTTTGTTGGTGAAATGGAATTTGATTTTTATGATTGAGAGATGGATGGGAGTGACCGATTGTGATCCTAAACCTGACTTAGACTTGAGATTCTTCCTTTTAAGACCTCGGTATTGAAGAACATGCCATACTTATAAGTGATAAAAGAAAACCTTTGAAAAAGAGTTGCATTTTGTTGATAATAGAGCTCATACAAACTTGGGTTGTTATTTGAGGCCTTCTTGTAGAAATTATATACCAATATTTCTCTAATTTCAAGAAGCCTTTCAAGATGTTCCTCATGATCCTTTGGGCTAATATTTTTGAACCTTGGTTTTTGGATTTTGATTTTACGAGAAATAATTTGAGAGAACACATGCATGAGGTCCAATTGTCTTTATATTTGTTTAATGAGTTCCTTTTATCAAAAACAATTTCTTGATTATGATTTCAAACTAAATGTCTATGTCTCAATTCCTTTTCATTCCACAAGGTCTATTATGTGAAAATCAAGGTTTCAAGAGCACAGTTCCCTAGGCTAACTTTAGTGAAAAAAATGGTGATTAAATCCAAGCACTTAGAAACCTCTAAGGATATAATCCCTAGGGCAAGCAAGATCACTTAGATTCGTCAAAGGATATTTGTTTCCTCCAAAGGGTTTTAAATTTGAAGCTCCTTGTGAATGTTTGTTTTCAAATGTTTTGAGGACCAAACAATGTATATTTTTGATTCCAAGAACATGTACAACCCTAAGATAAAGAGACAATATTTTGTTGGGTTCCCACTCGGATAAATCTAGCTATGCATATTCAGTGTAGATGATTAGATGCTTGACCACACAGGCTCACCCTTATAGTGCACTCACTTCTTAGGTCAATCAAGCATCAATACCCATGAATATCCCATGGAATACTTTTCATCTCTACAACAAAACCATATGTATACGTGGGGCGGCTTCAAAGGACATGACCTTTTGCACCAACAAAATAGTTAAGGATTAGGCCTTTGCTAAGAAAGGTTTTTAATTCGGACTTTCCATTCATAGGAGTTGACCCATGCGGTGAGAGACCATTGCTTCCCTTCTCGTCGAAGCCAACCACGTGATACTAGCTTTTGTTCAAGTATCGACTTTTATATCCCGGCTAGAAATACACTTATCCTTAGTGTGTTACTAGTTAGGTCGTTCCCTTGTGGGAGTATGTTTTCCCACAAGGCAAGCTTGATAAGATAAAAAAAAGTGAGCAAACATATTCATAGTTCAATCAACCTTCGTTTAGAAACAAAGGGAGAACACACACAATAAGCTTACTCACACTTGCACGATGTTTTGTTCTTTAAACCCAAAATGAAATGTGGAGGTAATTGTTTTACTCAACTTAAGATCACCAAAAGAGATTTTTATTCTCAAGATCACCATGAGGCGCGAGAGAAGTGCATATGTCCTTTTGATGATATTATTTTGAGTAAATAATTACAAAACAAAACAACACTTGTTTATTTTAAGTCCACAAAATAAAAGTGAGTTCTTTTTATAGCACCAAATCAAATATGGAATTTTCCTTGTTCAATTGTCAAACCTCAAACCAAATCTAGTAAATTTTATCTAAGGTTCTTTTTAAGCATTTTTTTTGCAAACTTTTAAAGAAAATTTGTATTGTTCTTTTTATAGCCCAAAAGGAAATTTATTGTTCCCTAAAACATAAAAGATGAAAAATTTCTTAGGAGAGATTGAGAACTCTCTAAGATTGTTAAACAACACTAGAGTGTTTAAAAACACTTGGTATAGGATAAGAATGATGTCATAATGTAGCCCTCCATTTTTACTTTCCTCCTTGCCCTAACCTACAAAATGATTAAAACCAAAAAATACAGAGACATCAAATAAGTTAATGACTCAAAAAGATGAAAACAAAATGGCACGTGTTAAAAAAAAAAATTTGAACTTTTCTCTATCACCCAATGGCGCAATCAGCAAATGCGATGCAGTTTAAAAATATAGCGGCACAATATAGCGCCACATGTTGATTGAGCATGATGCTCTGCAACAGATAGAGAGTGCAAATGCATCACTGTTTTGAAATGCAACACAATTTGGAGTGCGACACGGTTTGCAGATTTGAAATTTCTAGGTGGGAAAGCAAGTGTGATGCAGTTGAGGTTGGAGTAGTGCAATATAGCGCCACTAGACTGATAGTGATGCAATATGGCGCTGTTGGTTTGTAAGCATTGCAATTTCCCGCAAGCACAAAAATGTCAAAAAACTACAAAATTTTGGAAAAATGTGACAAATTTCTCCAATTGAGCCCTCCTTCTAGTGCCAAAATGTGAACCCCAATCATATTCTTGGACAAACACAACAAAACAACACAAAGTTAGGTTCATATGCAAGATAAAACAAGGATTCCCCATGAAATCCATTTACAATGCTCAAAATAGGAAAAACAAGAACAAAACATGAAAAGCTAAAGAAATCCTAATTAAGCATGCAAACTCTTGATCCCATGGGGGAATTGGTGCCAATTGGTGTGTCAAAATTGGCCCTTTCCCAACTCCTTTGTTTCAATGTTGATGATTTGATGAGTGATCCACCTTGATGAAGATTCAATCAAGCTCCATGATGAAAAATCTGCATAACCTAGCTAAGAACTTTATGGAATGGATGAAACTAGATATGCTTGTGGATGAAGTTGAGTATAGTAAGTGTACTCAAATTGTGGATGTTAGAATGAGAGGAAGAGTCTCTCATTTATAGATTTCCAAATTGTAAAAGAGAGTGAAATTGAACAATGTGTGTTCATTCAACATCCAATGGTCAAGTGCCACTTGTCAAGATGTGAATGGTTGAAGGTTGTGCACATTTTGGTCAATGTGCATGATAAATGCCATTAGGTGGAATTTGAAATTGAGGAAATGAATGAGATAAATGCTAGTTGGCTCAATGCACAAGGACATGTAAGATGAGTGAATGCTTTGTTGGAAGGACAAATCCACTTGGATTTTGAATTCAAATTTGAAGGAATATTCCTCCCTTATTCCATGTTGAGAGAAAAAAGGCAATTTAATAAATCAAATTAATTGATTTATTGTGGAATTTTTATTCTCTAGAGAAAGTGACATAGATTAAGATTAAATTAATTAGGATAAATTGATTTAATGAGAATTTTAGGAGATGTGACAATTTTGGCTCAAATTTATGAATTGATTTAAATCAAATTGAGAGGAAGGGTTTAATTAAATAAATGTTTTGATTTATTTAAGTAAAGGGGATAATCTTAGATTAAATCAAATAATGTTTAATTTATTCAATTTAATAAGAGGACTTTAGAGATTCAATTTAAATAAAATGAATTATTTAAATGAATAGAGATAGAAAATTAATTAAATTAAATTAATTAATTTAATCAACAAGGGAGAAAGACCTAATTAAATAAATAATTATTTATCTAATTAAGAGATTAAAAGTGTTGATAAGCTGAGAATATGATTCTAGAAGAAGCAATGTTAGAAATCAGAATCAAGTGTGTTGGCCAATTTTCCATGTCTACAATATCCAACAAGCGCAACAAACGAAAGATAATGATTGATGGCCCATTCCTTTCTTTCTAAATAATTTTGGTAGACATCATTAGAGGTCATTGGAATGAGAGAAATAAGATAATTCACAAGAAAATATGTAACAAACAAACAAGTCAATGTTCTTCATACCTCTGGCCAAGGGGATGAGTGTGTGAGGATAAGAATCCAAAGTGATATCCAAAATGACGCCTATTGTTGGAAAGATATATCCTAGGAAATGCATTGTACAAGATGATGATGGATGATAGGTTGTTTGAAAAGGCAATTGATATAAAGCTTGATTAATATGTTTGCTAAAATGAGATGAAGAGTTTGATTTTGTGTTTAAAAGTTTATTGTTTCAATTTTGATTTTGCGTGTGAAGTTTGCCGTTTGCTGATTGTTTTGGTTGTTTCTATTTGTTTTGCCAAAGGATGAAGGCGACGATTGATTTATTATGGATGATCGATTATCGTGAGTGAAGTCAAATGATATGGATTTATTTTTTAAAATATTTGGATGTTTTTGATGTTTTGGTAATGTTTTGTTGTTGTTTTTGATTTTGGGGTTATTTAAATATTTTGATTTTCAAAATTTCAAAAGTTTTTGGGTTTTCTAAGATTTATGAATGTTTTTTTTGTTTTTGTGTCTCTGAGGCTCATCAATGATGGCCTTTCCTATGTCTAAGCTCACATATGACATAGTTCAATAACCATGTTTTTGAAAATTTCTAACTTTTTGACCTATTTAGGGATTTTGATATGATTTGAATGGTTTTTGGATTTTGACAAGTTGGATATGGATATGTGTGATGATATCAATGATATATTTTGGTATTTTTTTGGAAACCAAGATAGGGTTGATTGATCTGATTGATAGATTGATGATGATAACATTTTTGAGAATACAAGATAATGCAAGGATAGTGTTAATAAACATGAGGATTGGGAAGGATATACCAAGATGATGGTTGATTGGATTTGATTAATCAATATTTTGAAGCTCAATTTGGAACAATTTTTTTTAAATGATTTGATGTGAGGTTGAAGTGAAAATTAGATACAACTAATATTGATTGTTTGGATTGATGTCCGATAAAAGATAAATCTAGATAAGGAACATATTTTCATCAAAATATGCCATGGGTGAGGGATTCAGATTTTTTCTCACAAATGATTTGAACAATTTAATTTCATATTTTCCAATGCTCAAATCACCACATAACTTGGAAGATATAGATCAAGATTTATTCCCAAAGAAAGATATAAATATCCATTCCCAGTGTCTAGAAATGTATGGAATGACATGGCTAGATGTTTGGATAGATGTATGGATGAATAGATATGACAAGCATGCAAAGGATGCCAAGGATTATCCTATGATAAGATAAGGTGTTCGAATAAAGGATACTCATTTGGATAATGCTTCATATCTTAGATAAGGTTGGGTAGGATAGGATCAATGATAATGAGTGATGTCAAGATGTTTACCCTACGAAAGTGTAAAGTGTACACAATTTTTTTGTCAACATCAAGATAATTTGGAAGATGGATGTAGATAGATGAAAATGGATTGGATAAATGGTTCATGGATGAATGGATTTATTATGGATAAGATGGATGTAATGTTGTATTTATTATGAATGAGATAAGATGCTTCCAATTGAATTAGTGCATACGGATGCTTGATTCTACACATCATGCCTGTTTTCCAGGTTTCCATCATGGTACTTGCCCAAAGTGCCACCATAGTGGTTTTCACAAGAGGACAATTTTTATCTTTTACTATTTTCATGATTTTTTAGGTTTTTTGTGAAATATTTTAAGCTCATGTTGAATCACCTGGTAGTGCTGATGTAGATTATTTTGTCATAATGTTCCACTGATATCCTACTTGAAGAAGCTGCTTTGATAAGATACATGCACTTGAATGCAACTTTTAAGATTCTTGATCTTCTTTGCTAATACCAAAGTTAACTTTGTCTTTGTGCGCACATCACGATATAATGCATTCTGAATCCTTGTGATGAAGCGTTGTTTCCAATACATGGTCAATGTGAGAATTGGATATCATGCATGGTAAAAAAGATGATGGAGTGTGTTTAGGAATAGAACATGGATTGGTTGATAGTTTGGAACCCATAACTCTCAAAACTTGGAAATATGAGAAATGATGGGTGGATACGAAAGTGTGTGCAAAATTAGGACTAGCTGCTTGATATAATTTGTATGTTTCTTGAGAAGATTGTTTTTGAATTTGTGTACGTCTTTGATGGATACATTTACATTTCAATTTTTTATTTTTCCCCACAGTTTCTTTGATTGATGGAGTTTGATAGGGATGATCTATCTTTGTATTTTTTGGTATCTATGTGTATTTGATTTGTCCATTATGCTTCACAACTTATTTTTCTTTGATAACTTTCTTCGTGCTTTGATTTAAATCTTTATTTTGATGTTGGTCCCAATTCATGGATGGGGTGATGGGTGGATAAAGATTCATGACATGGTTGGTTGTAGTATTGGCACTGGATTCATCATAAGGATTATTTATGCTACCTATATTGATGTTTTCTTGAGATGAAGTTGACCCTAGTATTATGGAAGTAGTACCTTCATGCTTTGATTCTATCTATTTTGAGATGTCATGTTTAGCAAGCATTCTCTGATAAATTACCACTGTAAATGATGCTATTTTAATTTGTTGCTATGCTAGCTCTAAAATATCTTATTTGGTCTGACCTATTTCCTTGAGTGGATAATGTTGTATATCTTCATACATGATTTCCTCAATCTAAATTTGGGATATATTTGATCCTGATTTTGACAACTTAGCTTGATTATAGGAATTAATAACCTCTTGTTCTTGTATAATAATGTCAAGACTAAAGAAATCTTTTTTCTGAATGAAGATCATCCAAGTGTCAATCCAAAGAAAGCATCTCATGGGTAGATGGAGGAGTATGTGCTATATGTATATGATCATCATTTGAAAAATCTTGTATCGATTGGAGAATACCCATTAGATCATTATAGCATCTTGGAAATATAGATCCTTGATCTTGATTAACTTTGGAATTGCTTTCGACATGCTTTGGATCAAGTTCTTGACATGGGTCAATTTCAAAGCATGGATTGATTACAAAGGGTTCTTAGATATCTTTATTAGGCATGGTAAGTGACTCAATATCCTCTTGATATTTGAGTGGATTTGGATCAAATGTTGAGTTGAGGATTCCTTCAATATCTACAACCATGAGGTCAAAGGATGCCAATATGTCTTGGAAAGGACCATTTTTAGACTTTGGTGAAAGATGTTGATCATGGTTTGGAATAAATTCTTGAGATATGTCCTCTAACTCATTAGGTGATGTAGAGACATTTTCAACATGATCATTGGTGAATGGATCATGAACTATATCCTCAACAAGTGTAGTAGAGATATTGTCAATGTTTTCAACTATAGGATCAAACAATGTTAACACTCCTTGAAATGGATCATTGTGGGATATTGTTGATGGGTTTTGATCATGATTAAAAGGTGGCTCTTGATGTATGTTGATTTGATCATTGGATAAGGTATAAAAATATTCAAGGTGCTCATTGATGGATAGATCTTGATCATTTTTTTCAAAAATTACGGTGGAGATATTGTCACTACAATCATTAGTGGTTGTACCTAGATCATTGTCCTCAAAATTTTTCCTTGATCAAGAAGGTCTTGAATGGGATCTTTGATTTGAATACAGTTTGATGTTTTATGAATATTTTCTCTATGATACTCATAATAAGCTTTTCCATTATTCCAAGAGAGGTTTATGATAGAGTGGTAAGCACTTATTTTTGGAAGAGTGATGAGTTTTTCATTAACTAGATTGTTTAATATTGATTCAATTGGCTCTCTCAAAGTAGTTTATTCACGTTTATTACCTTGTGAGATTTTTTATTTTCAAGAAGATTCTTGTTGTGATTGATCTTGTTGTAGATGTTGATTTTGATATCCAACTTCTTGATATTGAAGATTTTGTTCTTGATGTGGTTGGAAACACAACTCAATGTTTTGCTGACATGGTTTAACCAATGAAAGAGTGTGTCAATTTTGGGGTGGAGATGTCTCTTGGTGAAATGAATCAACTATTTTGGTAAGTGAAGCAATTTCATGTAAAATTTAATCTTTATTTCTATTTTGACACCCTTGATATAGTTGATTTGGTTGTTTGTCAAGCATAGTTGGTATATACACTTGTGGTATTTATATGGGATCATGCACAAATTGATTTTGGACAATGTTTTGGTTTGGAATTATGTCTATATTTTTCATTATAGGTTGGCATTGAACATTGTTGTGGTTAGGAAACACACTTCTTTGATTTAGGTAATCTTGATTTTGCATGGTGTTACCTTGATTTGGATCAATACATTGAGTTGTCAATATATTGTTGGGATTTTGAACAACAACGGTGTGATTTGTAAATGTATCTATTCCATAGTTCACCAAGTGTGGATTTGATATGTTCATGTTTGGTAAATTTGTATTTGTTATATTCACATTTTCCATGTATTGATTTAATGGGATAATGTTGTTTTGTTGAAGACTCATGCATTGATTATTTGGTTGATAGATTTGTAGGTTTTGAATTTGATTTAAATCTACCATAGGTAAAGGTGTTTCAAAATTTAGATTGGGCATACTCAAGTTTTTTGTATCATTGATGTTTGTAGGATATGCTGATCCCATGTGTGAATTATATCAATGTGATTTTTGATAATCAATTGGTATTATAATACTTTGATTGTTTGGTTGATTTAGATCAATCATGATGTATTAATCAAGTTTATAATCCATGTTTTTCTTATGTTTTTACCTTGTTAACCTCTAATGAATTTATGATCAATGATGAGATGAAGGATGAAATGGTGAGTGACATGGATGATGAACTTTCAAACTTTTGACAACACTAGACTTTAGGGTTTGATTTTGATGTTTTGATTTGATAATGAACTTGTGAATCCTAAGGTGGAATTTTGAACTTAGTATAATTAATTTCAAAGGATTGAAAATTTAACTAGATGTATGAAAAAGGATACATTCCCACACACCTAGCTAAAAAAAGTGATTTGATTTGATTCAATGATTTACCCAAGTCTAGAATGTGGATGTCTCTATAGTTTTAAAGTTGTTTGTGGGATGGAAATGATTTATTTGATCTTGAATGAACCTAAGAGGGACTTTTTTTACAAGACTAAGATAGTGAAAAACATACTTTTCCCTATGAGTATTTCAAACCATAAGATTAATGTTTTCTTGCAAGACCATAAGACACAAGATAAAAAAGTACATGTGTGGGGTTCAATTGATTTAATATTGATTAATGAATTGATTTTACCACATCCAATGTCTTGATTAAATACAACTTTAAACATATTTCACCCCACAAATCGACATGTGGACATCAAGAGGCTAAAGCTATAGCTCCCTAGGTTTACTTTGGAATTGTGTGAATTAAGATATAAGTCCAAATATTTAGAAGCCTCTAAAGATAAGATATCCTTAGGGACAAGCAGTAATACTGGGCCTTTTCAAAGGCATTCACACCAAATCCAAAGGGTTTGAAATATCAATGATTGTTCAATGTTTATTTAAGTGTTTTGAATCCAAGCAGTGTGTTTTGATAGATCAAAAAAGACAATCTTTACAACCTAGAAAGGTATGTATATTTGACAATGGGCTTACCTCATGCCCCAAAGGGATGATTTTACATGCAATTTATGGAGGAGTGTAGAGGTATGTTAAGAATGAAATCTTAAGCTCTATGACTCAACCAAAAAAAAAAAATTGGTAACTTCTTGGAAGTAAATTCCAATGCATCATTCTCAAGGAACATTTTAGAAAACAAGGTTGGCCTCTACACAAAGGTTTGCAATGACTCTACTAGGGTGGATTGGCACTCTATGCCCATCTAGAAATCCATGCAAGGCTCTAACCAATCCTACTAGGGTACTATTGGATATACCCACATAAGTGTGAGTACCTTCCCCTTTCAAATGGGCACTAAAAGACATAACTCATACTAGTTAGGAATCAAGTCTCATCTTGTCCTATTTATATAGAGATATGATTTTTTTTTATTTTGTGTCGTAAGTGAGTTCTCCTTGCTTTGGATGTGTCTCAAAAACATGCACATCTATTAGGGTGACTCAAAATGAAATTTCCACTTGGATAGAAATTTGGTATCATAAATATTGTAAACTTAAAGTGTTTCTCTTCACCCAAGATCACGTGAAGCATAAGGAGAGAGGATACACACTAGAATCTTACATAAAATAAAATCACTCACACAAAGAAAAAATTATTTTTAACCCTTCAAAGAAATGATGAATTCTTTTTAAGCACCAAACAAAATGTGAAGTTGTTTTGCTCAATTTTAACCAAGATTGTAATGACTAGTAAGTGAAGGGTTCAATTTTAAGCCAAATTTGAAAAAAACATTGCAATGGTTAATTTTAGAGCCCAACTGAAAGCTAGTGTCCTAAAGCATATGTGTCTTAAAACACTATTACAATAAGCATTAAACACTTTTCATCTTTCAAGTCAATGCCTTCTGATCCTCTGTCAATAGCATCATTGAAATCAAATGCATCGCTCTATCAGAAGTCAAAGAACACAAAGGCATTGCTGAAATAAATTGCGTCACTATGATGAATTCAATGGTGTTACTCTACAAGAACCAAAGAACACAAAGGAATCAGTAAAATCAAATGCATCACTATATCTAAAAGACACAAAATAAATTTGAAACAAAGATGTGTCAATATATTCAAAATCAGAAAGCAGTTTAAAATCATAATAGCGTCACTATAAGTAAAAGTGTCATATGTTTCAAAAGCGTCATTGAAATGAAAATGTGTCAGTCTATTTCAATCAAACACATTGCTACATCCCAAAAACTTGTAAGTCATGGAAAACTCAACAAAAACGTCAAATTTGATGTTTCAAGCCCTCCTTCTAGTGCCAAAATGTTAATGCAAGATGTACCTATGCTAAACATAAAAAAAATACATAAGGATTAGTCATATTAGCGTATAAAAATAAAATTCCTTATGAGATACTTGAAAATACAAAGAAATGAAGAAAAACTATATAAAAGCATGAAACAACATGAAATACAAGTATGAAATCCTATCTAAATACTTTAAACCTCATCCCATAGGAAGATTGGTGCCAAATTGATGTGGAATATGGCTATTTCCCAATCCCTTCTTGGATAAGCTTCAAAATTTTAATGCAAAGTGATGGATTTGATGCAATAAGATAGTGCATTCAAGATCAAAAGATAAAAATGCATGTAGGTGTGGGTGAAAAATGTGTATAGTAAGTTTTCATGAGAAGATGTATCCATTTCCCATAGAAGTGCCTTCTATTTATAGGAAGCAAGGGCTAGAAGAAGGGTGAAACTAAGCAATGTGGGACTAAATGGAGGATCCTTAGCCTTGTGACACTATCACAAGGCTAAGAGAAGCAATGGGGATATGTTCCCACACACATGT
The DNA here is from genome assembly GCA_007115665.2 of Sequoiadendron giganteum. Taxonomy (NCBI): domain Eukaryota; kingdom Viridiplantae; phylum Streptophyta; class Pinopsida; order Cupressales; family Cupressaceae; genus Sequoiadendron; species Sequoiadendron giganteum. The sequence goes on along the minus strand of CM021102.1, from coordinate 754,629,654 downwards.
GTGCACATTTTGGGAAGAGAGATTTAAGAGGGAGTTAAGGAATATGGTTGGAAGAATTTAAGGAATGTGAGTGAGGATGTAAGGGTATGTAAGAGAAGTAAATTCCCTTGTAAGAGACAAGATGGCTCTTGTAAGAGGCAATAAAGGCCTTTGTAAGAGCCTTAAAGACTTGGAGTGTGGAGAAATAAAGAGGGAATATTCCTTTGTGAGGAGAAATAGCCCATTAATTAATTTGTAAAAAATAATTACTTGTACAAGTTGGAAGGGGAAAGAATATTCCTTGGGAATATTCCCTTGTGAGGAAAATAGGCAATTAAACTAATTTGAGGAAATTAATTATTGGTGCAAGTGGGGTAAAATAAGCCATAGGTTTATTTGACCTTGGTAGGTTTAAAAGCTAGAGGATTGGCCAATGAAGATTAATAGGTGGTTTAAGATTAATTAATCCAAAATTAATTAACTTAGGAGGGTTAGGGGATTTAGAAGGATATGCCATTTTAATTAAATAATTAGATTTACTTAATCAAATGATAAGACATAGGGGTTTTAATTAAATGATTTACATTATTTAAGAGAGGGGGTTGATTAATCCAATAAAAACAATTATTTGATTAATAGGAGAAAATGATGAATTTAATTAAACAATATAGATTATTTAATTAAATATTTAGTCATAGGTGATTTAGGAAAAAATGATGTTAATAATCAGATTTATATGTGTAATATCAATCATGACTATTTAAATGTCTACAAGGACATAATGAACCATTGGGAATCATGGAAGGTTTGCATTTGCTTATGCATTCTATCACTAATAAACCTTGCCCAGTGGATTTAGACAGGGTCTTCTCACATTTTCTTGATAATTTCAAACATCCACGACTGAAACTTGTTGGCATTTCTGCAACCAACCATTATACTCTGTAGGATTATCATGTATTGGAATTCCTAGATGAATAATGACCTTACAATGTGCTTCAACATCCTTGCCATTTTCTCTTGGAAACATGTTGACATAATGAATTTTCTATTTTGTTATTTCATGATCATATAAGCTTTTGTCGCCTCCTCTAGTTTCAATACATTCATTTTGGTGAACATGGGGAGCCCAAATGTATATTAAATACCATCTATTGAAAGGTCTACATAAACTCTTCCTTCCTTTATAAATCCTCTCCTGTCTCTGATGTACCACTTCATACATTCTAGGATCAATTTAGGGGCTTCCATGGCTAATGGGAACCTTGCCACCAAGTGCATTCCACTGGCGACCATGTTTTTTTTACATTGGCATACATTTAGTTACTAGGTTCTTTTTATAAAATCATGCTCATTAAAACCTCCTAGATGGGTGTCCGTTATCATTCTGTAGGTGGGCACCACTTGAGAGACTAGAAATTTGAATTCCTCCTTTAGTTGTTTCTTCTACAAAGTACTCATGTTTCCTTTAATTTATTGCATGGTTAGTGTATATATGCTCTGCATAGGAATCATGGTTTATTCTAACCATGCATTCCTAATAATTCATCAAAATTCACTATCCACAACCTTTTACTTGCCAAAATTAGGTTAATTCCCTTCAAATTAAACCACATTTTCTTTCAAAAATTACCCAAAGGAAATATTCATTAAAATAAAGTATTTATGGAAGAGTTTATGAAGCTCAATATAAATACCTAGTTTCATTGATAACAAGGTTGAATAGACACAAAATTAGACTCTAGTAACTGTTGGCAACACAAGGGAAGACAATTGAGAGGGGGGGGGGGGCGGGGGGGGTGAATATGTTATCACAGATTTTCAAAATTATTTAACCTTATTAACCTTTAATCTCAGATCTGATTAATAATAGTGAAATCATGAATCAACAAAACATCAAAAATAGACATAACACCAAGATTTTTGCGTGGAAACCCTGTTAGGGGAAAACCACGGTGGAGGTTAATCCACAAGTTATACCCTATTAAAAGTATAATAAAAATATAAGAGGAATGCACATGTATTTAGGTGCACTACCTAGAGCTCACTACTCAAAGGAAGACTCACTATCTTACAAAAAATATTCAGATTAAAACCATCTGAAGAATTTGAACCGAGAAAGTAGCATCTGCTAATGCCTGAGTATAGTTCTGGTTAAGCACACAAACACTTCTTCACTTTCTTTCACTCTTCTTCACACTTTGCTCTATCATCGAATGATTTGAACCTTATTTTCACATAGCACTTGCACACTTCGCTTCTTTACATATCTCAAATGAGATAAAAAATCGCTTATATATATCCACAAAAAGAAATTACATTACATTATGTCAGCTTCAACACAATAATATAATGAATGAAAACTGTCAGCCCAAAACAATAAATATTATCATTGCACATCATCCAAATTTAGCCACAACATAGTAGAAACCCAAAAATATGTCCTTGAATACAAAAAATCTTCAAATATTCTTCCTCGAAGATTCACAACACGCTTCAAACACCTTGTCGACCATGAATATGAAAAAAATGATCACGCAAGAAAAAATATAGAATCACAAGCTCAATGATTGATGTAGACGTGCAACACAAATAGAAAATGATCTAAAAACATCGACGGACACTTCAATATAATACACAACTTAGACTACCAGAATCACATTATCTTCTTCCATGAACACCATTTGCAATAACATAATGGTTGTTAGAACATAGAAACTTATAACTTCCTCAAATCTTAATGCGCAACTCTAAAACTTACAGAGTAGAAACTATATAGGCTTGGAACAAAACCTTTAATCCACAATATCTAGTTATCAAGATATTGAACTTTATACCGTACTGATCTTCACTTCTTCATAGACAACCTAACATGTTTATTACAATTTTCTCAATATCCTCGACATATACAATCTTAAAGACATTAATGCTAATAGTGTTGACATCAATGAAAACCACATATCAACAACACAACCACAACATCCAATAGTAACCGTTCCTTCTAGTTCCATGATACTTAATTTTTATTACGTTCCTCGACCATCATCTTAGTTCATTGATGAATTTATGAATATGTCACCTTGCATATGATGATGTATTATAGAAGAAATTGCATGCTTGAGGTGGTGCCAAGTAAACACATTTTTTCCACCTTCTTTAAATTCATTTACAACTATGCATTAACTATCTTGAAGAAAAGTACAATTCTGGCAGGTTAAGGTTCACATCATGGAGCCTTCAATTTTTGTGCCATGGACCACCTTCAAAAAGATGCTGAAGGAAGCTAATGTGGTACACTTGCATGTCACATTTTCCCATGTTGGACAAGAGTGATCAAGTAAGCACCTAGCTCACAAGTTGAGAAACTAACTTGCACTTGAAAATGAAACACCCGACATCCGACTCTAGGAAAAAATCCAGGTTGGGTTTTCACTTATTGGGTGAAAGGACACAGGGTGCAAAGAAGGCCCAGGCACAGGCAAAAATGGGATAAATACAATTTACACAAACTCAATTAAAAAAAATTCTAGTCTTTTATGCCAAAGAAAAGATAAAATGACAAACAAGTTTATCTAAAGTATAACGATATGTGTGAAATCAAGGAAAACCTCCTTGAATGAAAAGAGGCTGGGTGAAGCTCACTTGGGTGTAAGGCCCATTGGGTAAAACTTGAACACTACAAAATGTGCAATACACTTATACCACCAACACCCGACACTAAAAAAATCAGGAATCTGAATAAGCGATAAAACTTCAAGGGACTTAAGATTTGTGAAATTCCAAGTTAGAGAGACCACTAATATAGCTGAGGGATGAGCATTTCGGAACAAGGCCTTCATTTTACCATTACCTTCAAAAGACACAACCAACACAAGCAAGAAGCCAAGAAACTAAAAAAAGAGGGGTCCACATTTTTCCAAGGGAAAAAAGAGGGGTCCACATTTTTCCAAGGGAAAAATGGGGTGTGTTGTGAGACCACACAACACATACCACAACTCATAAAGGGGTATTAGTGCTATTGACCCTCAACTACACTCTGTTAAACAAATAGAAAATAGTATAAACTGCTTCCTTCCAATACATATTAGGCATATTAACATCTTTCATCATAGCCCTAGCCATCTCTTGGATAGTCCTATTCTTCCTCTCCACTACACCATTCCATTGGAGAAGATAAATATCTCTTAATACCATGATCTTTACAAAAAAAATCAAATTCATTTGAAGTAAATTCACCTCCTCTAATTGATCTTAAGAATTTGATCTTAATATCCATTCTCTACCTTTTTTTAAAAGATTTTAAACTTATTAAAAAAATTTAATTTATCATCTATAAGAAACATGAAACACCTTGTTCTTGTAGGTCCACATAGGTCATTATGAATCAACTCTAATGGTGTTGTAGCAGAACACTCTTTGATTTTGAAACTTGTATTGTTTTCTTTCCTATTTGACATTTTTTACATAATGTGTTTGCAGGCTTGGTTATCTTAGGTATATATCTCATAGCGTGGGATGAACTGATCTTCACCATATTTTTAAAATTGATGTGATGAGTTTCTCGAAATGACACTTTAATTAATCTTTTTATGAACTCAAAGAATCAATTATACTATTAATTAACTATTATGGTGGTAGATTATATGTTTAAATGTTTGCTTGTTTCATTTTATACTTGAATAATTTGAAGATATATTAGAAGTGGTATTTTTCATTAAATGTGTTTCTTTTAGTAATGGTAATGATGAAATAACTGTGTAATCAAAAATATCTGTTTTCATATTTGCAATCTATTCTTGAGGAATTCATGCAAGTACTTAAATGTTTACTATTGAGCTAAATCTATTAAAATTTTTGTTTAACAACTTGGGATTAATTGTGCTCCTAAAAGCTCTAGATGGATATTGATTTTCTATGATTTTGGATTGGCTCCCTTTGGCGATTTGGAAACTGTTGCTCCAGCTATGATAAAGCGAGATTCTCTTGGATATTTTCAGTTAGAATTTAGTTTAGTTTGACACTTTGTAATTTGGCAGCTAGTGCCATGAATTTGAATCCAAAATAAGAGATATTCTTATAAAATATGTCCTTAGGTTAGTTTGAAGTTAGTCAATATTTTGTTGAATATTGTAATTTATGACACTATGTACTTTTATTCTACTCGCCTATTTTGGCCAATTGGAATGCAAATAAGAAGTTGATCTAAATCTTGGTGTTAGAGGTCCCACTGGAGGAAGAGTAGGGCCCACTCAAATGAAGGAGGTGACCTTGTGTTATGTTATTTGATTCAGTTAAATTATGTTTGATTTATATTGGTTAGAAGTTAAGCATTTTAAATTCTATTGATCAATATTTAGTATCTATGTTCACTCAGATTATTTTACTATAATCCAAATTAGCTAAGATGTTTTTTTGTAGATTAGATTTCATTCACTTACTGTAGATTCAATTTCTATTTTGAGAAATTAGATTAAGTACTTATTTTCAAATGCATGTAGTTGTAATGAGATTGATAATAATGACTGATATGAGGATCAAACTGAGGCTTAGTTGGAATTTGTTCATGGGAATTAGTATTGTTTCTTTCTAGATTAATGTTTAATTTCCTAAAAACATAAATAGATTCACACCTTTTTAGATTAATTTTTAACTTCTTGAAAACGTAAATAGATTCACTATTTTCTAGATTAATGTTCATTTTTTGCAAGCATAAATAGACTTCCTTTTTCATGCAATTTCAATTCTGCATTTTAGACTTAGAGTTAATTTGAGTTATTTCATAGATCTTTCCATGAACCAATTACAATTAAGTGAGGTAAAGTCTGGACTAATTCATTAAGATTGAAATAGGTCTAGATAAGAATTAGTTAGTCATTAAGATAGAGTTAGCCTTTAGAAATTAGTTGTGTTCCACTCCTGAGAGCTCCTGAAGGAGACTGACTAAAATAAAAGTCACTATTTACAATACAAAACCTCCTAATTTTTGGAGTCATCCTTATTGCATATAGCTCCAAGACACACCCGATTCGATAAATGAGAGATTAAATGATGCAAGTAGTGACACCAATGACCTTGCCCATCATTTTTGGTGCCCTTTCCGAGGAAATATTAAATATCAAGCTGTTAAGTTTGAAGCCTTAGTGTTGATAAGGAAGATAGTTTAGTTTGTGGATGAGATGAGCTAGAGACCATCTAGGAAGGTTTCTTCCATGAAATATTGATTTTGATCAAGAACAATTTTTTTTGCAACATTAGATTAAAAATCAAGAAGATAATCAAGAACATTTTCAAGAAGAAGAAATGGGTGAGCAACCAAGAAATGATCTCCCACCAAATAGGACCTTTCCCTATCCTATTAATCTAAACATAGACCTTGATGAGCTTCCTATGAAGAATATTTCACCTTCAGTTTTACCTACTTTTAGGGGAAATAATTTTGAGGATCCTAACCAATTTCTTTTTGAGTTTAAGGTTTTGTGCCAGACCTATGATTATACAGCTAATAACCAGAAGTTGAAACTATTTCCTTCTATGTTAAAGGAGTTAGCCTTACAATGGTTCATGGGTTTAGGTGTAGGTACAATCTCAACTTGGCATGAAATGGAAAACGAGTTCTTGGATAAATATCAAGATTACTGTCGAGTAAGAGATAGTAAAGAGGAATTTTTTTTGAATGAGACAAATGGAAGATGAAATTTTGGAGGATTATGCTGATAGATTTCAGTTTATGCATAAGAGATGTGGTAATGGGTTGGATAATGAGATTAGTAAGACAATTTTTCTGAAGGGAATTGATGACGAGTCTAGAGAGTCCTTGAATCTTATGGGAAAAGGAGATATCAATAATCTTTCTTTGGAAGATATTGTTGAAATATATAGAAACTACTCTAGGACTAGAGTAGGGTCTAGAGTCTTTCAAAGAACAAATCTCTCATTACTGATGTGTCTCAAGTAATTTAGGAAATTTCTAATTTAAAAACTGATTTACTCCTTCATCTCAATATGCAGGGAGATAAGAAGAATATTGACCCTTTAGCCATTTATTGTTCCAAATGTAGAGGGAAACATATTTTGAGAGAGTGTCCATTGAATCAAGTTGACATTTATGAGATCTGTGAGAAATATCAGGCAAAAATTTCTTGTAACCTCTTACTTGGAATTAAGAATCAGTTGAAGAAACCACTTATGGTAGAGTAAGAGCTTAATTATGTTGGACAAAGATCTCAAAATATTGGATACAATGTTAATCAAGGGAAATATGGTCCTAGAAGTAATTGGAATCAAAACCCTTGGCCAAATGTAAATAAATGGAATCCTCCCTGCCAAACACAACCACCAACTACATTTTGGGGTCAACCTGAATGGATGAATCCCTTGTGGAACCAAATGCAGTGGCAATCAAATTAGCCACAATGGCAACAAAATCAAATGCAATGTCATCCATGGAAAAATCAGGGACCGAGGCATCCTTGGGGGTAGTCACCTCAATTAACATAGGGTTCTAATCCTACCAATGAACAAGTGAACCAACCTCAGATGCCAACACAACCTATTCCAAATCCAAAAAAAATTGCTTTGATGCAAATCCACCTACCTTAAATACCATTGATGCTAATGATATTCAATTAAGAAGCCAAAATGTGCCATCCATACCAATTGCTAAAGACTAGGAGGGTGAGAAAAATGAAAAAGAGAATTTAAAGGAAAACCATATCTATGATAATAAGCAAAAATTTAATCAGGAACCCTACCTAGAGCATTTGAAAATAGAACAAAGAGCTCCTAACAACTCCCAACCGAATTATATGAATGAGGTAGATTCTCAATTTCTTTGTGAATTGAAAAAAATTAACATTGAGATACCATTTTTATAGGCAATTAAAGATATAGCAAAAATAATTCAGTTGGTTAAGTTTCTTTGTATGAAAAATCTAGGTAGAAAGAATAAATTACCTCCTACAATTCAAATAGGGGATAAGCCCACTGATGCATTGTTAGGAAGGTTACTTCCTCAAAAATATAATTATCCTGGTAGTCTTGTGATAAATTTGAGTATAGGAGGAATTGAGATAACCAACATCCTAATTGATTTGTGGGAAACTATCAATGTTATCACCTCAAACACTATTGAGATGTTGGGCATGACAAGAATTCAACACACAACAACTATTTTACAGTTGGTAGATCAATCTACTAATAAACCTAAAGTTTTTCTTGAGGATGTCATGGTTACCATTGACATATGGGATTATCTAGTTGAATTTTTAGTCCTTAAATCTAGAAAGAAAGATTCTAGATATCTAATTATCTTAGGTAGACCATAGTTGGCCACAACAAAAACATTGCTAGATTGTAGATTAGGTAGCATGACCAGTTCTAATAGATAAAAATAAAAATAATTGCCACTTTATCCTCCTTCTCAGCCAAAAATTCAGTCTAATACTCAACATTGGGTTGATGAGGATATGGATTTTGAAGGGGATGGTATTGTGGAATTAGCAATGGTTACTTTAGTGGAACATGTAGAGGAATGTGAAGGAGAAAGTCTTAATCCTGAAAATATTGAACAAGTCAAAGAAAAGAGGGACTACCATGGAATTGTGCATCAAAAAAATTCACATCCATGTCCTTTGAATAAAATTGTAGGGGAACCACTTGATTCTAAGAATGAAACCAAGGAAATCATGATAACAAGAGATAAACCTCTCTTCATTTATTCATCCTTGTCCTCCTCTCGGGAGAAGAAATTAAATTAAACCTTAGAAAATCACACTAAAGAATTTGCATGGGAATACAAGGACATGAGAGGAATCCATTCTTCTATATGTACACACCATATTTATGCAGAAGATGTTAAGCTAGTAATATAGGGTCAAAGAAGGATCAATCTTGTTATAAGAGACCTTGTTAAGTAAGAAATATAAAAACTGCTAAAAGTAGGATTCATTTATCCAATATTTTATAGTCAATGGGTTTCCCCATTGGTTATTGTTGCAAATAAAAATGGTAAGTGGTGTGTATGTGTTGATTACAGAGAATTAAACAAAGCCACTAAAAAGGATCATTTTACTTTGCCATTTATTGATCCAGTACTTGATAACCTAGTTGACAGTAGTTATTTCTATTTTCTAGATGGCTTTGGTGGATATAATTAGATCCAAGTGGCTCCTGAAGACCACGATAACAATACTTTTACATGTCCTTGGGGTACGTATGCTTATACAATTTTACCGTTTGGGCTATGTAACACACTAGCTACTTTTCAAAGAGTTGTCCTTTCCATTTTTGCAGATTTCACCACTTCATGTGTCGAAGTATATATGGATGATTTGGCAGTTCATAAGAAAAAAATTGAGGAAGCACTAGAAACCTTAGAAAAGGTTTTGCAGAGATGTAAAGATCACAGATTATCTTTAAATCATGAAAATAGTTCCCTTATTATGATGGAAGGTATTGTTCTGGGATATCACATCTCAAAAGAGGGGATACAAGTTGTTCCCAAGAAAGTAGAAATTATTCAACACATTGAGATTCCTAATAACCAAACTAATGTTCACAACTTTCTTGGGCATGTTGGGTATTACAAAAGGTTTATAGAGGGTTTTAGTAAAATTGTTGAGCCTTTCTTTACATTGCTTAAGAAAGATGCATAATTTTTATGGATAAATTATTGCCAACAATGTTTTGAAACAATTAAACATTCCTTAACCACTTGTCTAATCATTAAAAGACATGTTTGGGGAGTTCCATTTTATATCCATATTGATGCTTCTAACTTTGTTATTGGTGCAGTTTTGGGACAAAAATATGAAAATTAAGAAATGCATGCTATCTATTATGTTAGAAACAATCTAAATCCCACAGAAAGAAACTATACAACCATTGAAAAAGAGTTTTTGGTTGTGATATATGCAATTAATAAGTTCAGGCATTATATTACAGGTTACAAAATATTCATTCACACAGACCATGTTGCTATTAGATATGTGATGAACAAGGTTGTGGTGGGTGGAAGGATGATAAGATGGTTATTATTATTGTAGGAATTTGATGTAACCATAATAGATAAGCCTAGGAAAGATAATGTTGTTGCTCATTTCCTTTCAAGAATTGTTTTGTGGGGTGATCAGGAGCTAGTAGATGATACATTCCAAGATGAGCACTTGTTTGCAATATCAATTCATCCTCCATGGTTTTCTGATCTTGAAAATGATCTTGTAATAGGGAAGTGTCCCAAGCATTTCAATCCTAAGAAGAAAAAGACATTAATTCGTGAAAGTTCTATATTTCAATGGATTAATGGGCTATTATTTGAGATGTGTACTGGTCATGTTATTCACAGGTGTGTTGATGAGATATATTTTTATGAAATTGTACATGCTTGTCATAATGAGCTAGAAGGAGGACATTATTCAGTGATCATGACTATTCATAAGCTCTTAGGAACTGGTTATTTTTGGCTGACAATGAAAAATGATGTTTTATTCTTTGTTAAGCATTGTGATGAGTAATAGCACATGGAAAGACCTAAACCAACAATGGAGACACCATGACAACCTCAGATAGCTCTAGAACCATTCAAGAAATGGGGAATCAATTTTGTGGGAATTTTTGATCCACCTTCTAAAGGGAAATATTATATTCTAGTCTGTACAAACTATGTCACAAAGTGGGCCGAAGTGAATGCCTTGCTAGCAACAAGGGAAGACAAAATAGTTGATTTTATGTAAAAGCATATTCTTTAGAGGTTTGGAGCACCAAGAGAAATAGGTGTAGACCAAGGACCATAGTTTGTATCAGTTATGATGGAAGATTTTATGCAGAGATATCAGATGATACATATGAAATCTTTGCCATATCATCCACAAGCGAATGGGCAAGTAGAAGTTACCAACTGAGAATTGGATTTTTTTGACAAAGGCTATTTCATTAAGGAAAAAAGATTGGGCAAAGAAGTTAGATGAAGCAATCTGGGCTTATAATACAACCTAGAAGACTACTACAGGGTTATCACCATATGAACTAGTGTATGGAAAACTCCAGTCATGCCAATTGAGTTCGAGTTGTAGAGATTGAAGACAACATTGGATGTTGGTATTGACTTGTCATAAGCAGAAAAGAGTAGAGTTTTACAACGGAAATGGTTAGATGAGATGAGAATGGAATCTCTTCAATACATGGAAATGATTCAAAAATAGAGGAAAGAGTGGCATGAAAATCATATTGTAACCAAAAAAATCAAAAAGGGAGATTGGGCACTCTTATTTGATTCCAAATTTCATGAGTTTAAAGGAAATTTCCATACAAGATGGTTGGGACCATATAAAATTGACCAAGTCTTTGAAAATGGAGTAGTTTAGTTGGTACCAATTGATGAAGAAAAAATATTTATGATAGTTAATGGTCATAGGTTGATGATATACCATAAACTTGCATCAAGAGAGGAATTCTTATCAGATCTGCAACACAAAATTGAATTTTTTTTGATGGAAGATATTTATTCCATAGGAGAATGTAATCTTGAGTAACCTTTTGAAGAAAGGCATGAAAATAAGGTAGATTGAAAAAAAACAAATGGTGATTTACCCTATGAATAAAGGGGATAAATTGAAAACCAAAAATGGCAGTTTATCTTCCAGAAAAAAATGAAAAATAAAAAAAATGAAAAAAAGGAAGGAGAAAAATGAAGGAATGGATGAAAACCAGAAATGATGGTCTTCCTAGATCAACTTCAGTTTACTATTGATGGATCCTGATGACTCTTTCTAATATCTTAAGTTTTCAGCAATAACCTTCTCATTAATTTCAAGCTTCTTTTAATTAACTCGTTGGAATTAATTCCAACTGAGTTAATTAACACACTCAAATTAACTTTGGCATTAAATGAAAGGTATAGATTTATTGTATTTATCATTTTAGAATATCATTTTTTGACTTAGTAATTATGATTTGAAATAAAGTAAATAATTAGCATAGAACTCTTTGCCAAGCTAGCTACTAATTTTATAATAAATAAGTTTAATCATTTTAAATCTGGCAGAGAAATTGAGAAGTAATTTTGAAAATAATTTAATAGTAATTTCAAGTGCTAATGAGATATCACACATCAATATCAATAAATTTCTTGATGTCAGCAGTATCACAAACTTTGTGAATCATAAATGCAAAGTACAAGGTGGTGGCATGCAAATTATCCAAGGAATAAAGGAAATTAATAACATGTGTTGATTGACATGTGGTTTTTAAAATTTTCTATGGTTGGAAAGAAGTTCTCATTCTGAGTCTTGCTTAATTAAGGATGAGATAGAAAAGGCTATGGAAGTATCAAGAATACAATCAGAACTGGATGAAGAGAGGATAATACAATTTAATGAGGAAAAGTTGAAGAGAAAAGAAGAAGAATTGTAGAACTCTATAAATAAAATAGAGCAATTAGAAAAAGAGATGGATGAAAAATAAAGTGCTTTGTAGGGATAGTTGAATGAAATAGAAAGGACCTTACAAAAGGTTAATGCACAAGCATTAGCTTGAGAAAAAGAAACAACAAGGTTCATTATTGTAGAAATATGAAGAATGAAGGTAGAGTTACAACAAAAAGAAGAGTAGCTGAAACAAAAATCAAATATGTTACATTATCATGTAGCTTCCACCTCATTTTCTCCAAAGAGATATCTCTCTTTAACTACATTAAAGCTTAAACATGAGAATAATCAATTAAGAAGTCAAAACCAATAGTTGGAAAAGGAGAGAGATAAAATGAATGATAGAATTCAGCAAGTGGTGGAATTATCATATGCAATGTTGTTAATGAGGAAACCTTTAGGTTCATATGCACTCTTCTTGAGAGAGAGATTCCTCTAGTGGAAAATTAACTAGCTGAAACTCGAAAGGAAAACCGATTATAATGATGACAAATAATTTCTTGAGGATTTCTTCAACAGTCATCCTACCATTCAAAATTATATGTGTGAGTACTTCCAGCATGGATTCCTTCTTGGTGATTTTCCATAGTCTTTTCTTAATGTTTTCGTAGGGGAGTTATAAATAAGGTCTTTTGTGTCATTATTTAAAAACCAAGTGGAATGGGAGAAAAAATAAAGTCAATATAAGGAGGAACAAATGAATATAGGACTACCTATGAGTTATGAGATCCCTTGGTCAAGACCTTTCTGAGCCTAGTTTAAATACTTTTCCATGTTAGAGAATGTAGCACTTGCATATAAGAGAAGTTTGTATGAGAGCATTAAAGTTTAAAAAAAAATCAGGATCATATTTTGCATAGAGCTCTAAGTGCAGCAAGGGATAGGTTCAAAAGTATTTCACCACCATTAAAAAGGAGGGAGCCTATTTCACCAAGGAACATCTCTTGGAGTCTCACTAGGGTGAGGACTATGATAAATTTTATTGAGGAGCATTAGACCAACTCGATAGGAATGAGGTTCACACCTCCTTTGATAACAATTCTAGCACCAACATTGTATGCATCACCACAAATTCATAGGATAACATCTAAGAGAATGGATGAGAACAATTGAAAAATGAATGGTTATGCTCATTCCACAAAATTCTTAGAGTATATGCTATAGGATGCTAATCTGGCCAACTTAGTTGCTTGGTTAGTAAAGAAGAACAAGGATTTACCAGACCCTCAACCATGAGGACATGGTTGACATCAGGAGGAGGAGAAATGATGAGTGTCTATAAATGACACTTTAATTAATCTTTTTATTAACTCAAAGACTCAATTATACTATTAATTAACTATTATGGTGGTAGATTATATGTTTAGATGTTTGCTTGTTTCATCTTATACTTGACTAATTGGAAGATATATTAGAAGTGGTATTTTTCATTAAATGTATTTCTTTTAGTAATTTTAGTGATGAAATGACTGCGCAATCGAAAATATATGTTGTCATATTTGCAATCTATTCTTGACGATTTCGTGCAGGTACTTAAATGTTTATTGTTGAGCTAGATCTGTTAGAATTTATGTTTAAGAACTTGGTGTTAATTGTGCTCCTAAAAGATCCAGATGGATATTGATTTTCTATGATTTTGGATTGGCTCCCTTTGTTGATTTGGAAATTGTTGTTCTAGCTGTGATAAAGCGAGATTCTCTTGGATATTTTTAGTTAAACTTTAGTTTAGTTTGGCATTCTGTAATTTGGTGGCTAGCACCATGAATTCGAATTTAAAATAAGAGACATTCTTATAAATATCTATCCTTAGTTTAGTTTGAGGTTAGTCAATCTTTTGTTGAATATTGTAATTTCTGATTGTATAGGAGTGAATTTGCACCCCTTACACAAATTCCCCTTTTACACATCTCCACTTTAGAAAACCAAACTTGGAGGATTAATTCCACATAAGCCCATTGTTCCCATTCCACTTGCTACCTATTTTGAGTGTTAGTGGAGGAGTTTCTATTGGGGACACTCGCCCTACATGAAGATGTTTGCATGGTGTGCTTACGTCCTTGGTAGATTCCTGCGACCAGAGTATATTGAGATGTTATAGTTCCTATTGCGAGTTGAATTGTAACAACTCCCTTTGGCTAACTGACCCGAATTTGGTCATTTCTTCATCCAACTTCTTCATATTCACATGCCATTCCATCATTTGATGGTTGGTTGATCTCGAGAAATCTCTACATAATTTCATTCACTCACTCTCAAGAATTACAACAACATTTCACACTCCATAGCAACAATCCATCACTCCATCATTTCAACAGAGCAAGCGTAGGATGGCTCCATTGTAATAGACGCTTGAGTTCCTCCCATATTTCTCCTCCACTAGCCTTGAGTGCTTTGGACGAAGGTGGTAAGCTCCTCACACATATTCTCTATTACTTGGTTGAGTTAGCACATTATTTTTTAGAAGTGTTTTCTGCACTTTTCTTGCATTCTTTCTTTATTTCTTTATTTCTATATTGTTTCAAACTTAGCTATCTGTGGAGGTGGAAACACCAAAACGATGATTTGACTGAGGAAAACCCCTAAACAACCCCCCATTATTTTCCCTCTTTTTTGTGTGTAGGTGGAGAGATCTTGGAGCAAGTTGGAAAAAAGGATATTGAGTGAGATCATCTTCATCACCCTTGTGGTAATATCCTTCCTTGATCACATTCGTCTTTATGTTTCACACTTTATAGTGTTATTTTGCACCTTTAGAAAATCTTAAACTAGGCTGTCAGTATATTTCTCAGAGGCTAGACCTTGTATCCATGGTTTTCTGGCTATACGGATGCCAACACACTTGAGAGATGCTAGTGCACTATTCTTTCATCCTAGAACTATGCTTCTATCCTTGGATAGAGAGATATTCGAGATATAGACTTGACCCTTAAAACCAACTCATTTAGTCTCCTCTAAAGTCATGGGTTTGCATAGTGATCAAAGGGCCTCATAGTCCTTATCATTCTCATCCCTCCTATCCTAACATTCTCTTTAACTAAAGGTAAGTTAGGGAAGCCATATTGCTCTTGCCCTTTCCTGACCTAGGGCCTTGCAGTGGTTGGTCCCCCTCTCTTAAATTTTTTCTGAACCCGACGTGAACTATTTTGGTTCCATTTTTTGATACTAAAAGTCCCTTTCCTCATATCCTAGTATTTTTTTAGGTGCGAGTGTTGCGAGGCATCTACCTTATAGCCCAACCTATGACCCCTAGTAGGCATAGTTGGAAGGTTCCAAAGGTGTTGCATAAGGAAATCGGAAGTGGGTCACTGTCTTATCTTGTAACCTCTAGGAGAGTTTGTAGAAGTACTATTTAGTGTACATGATGGCCCTTTTCTTAAATCAACGTATTTCCTCTTTGCAACTTATGAGTAGTGGTACCAATATAGCCTTCACTTCATAGGACCTACCGATGGGCTTTAATAGGGAACCATCTCCTCTTTACATTCCTGCAAGGATAAATGGGAATACCATAGTAGGTGTCCTCATTGATCCCACATCTCAAGTGAATATCATAACTAGGGAGATCATGTTAATCAAATTCTTGCATAAGGATGGATATGATGCACTTGAAAGTACCGTCCACACACATGAAGAACTTTTTGTACCTCCTATAGTAAGTATGGTCCTATCGATCCTCATTGGACCTAAGTCCATGAACCTTAAGTTTAAAATCATCCCAGGGTCTGAAGTGTTCAGAGTGAAGCTATGCATCCCTTGGTGGTAGCTATGAATGTGCTTCCCTTGGTTGTGCATAAGTGTTTGAAATTCGCTCATGGGGGTTTAGTACATGTTGTTCATGACACCGGTTAAAGACCACTGGTTGCTCATGGCTACTATACCTTAGATTAATTTTGGCCTGCACCTATTGGCCCTCACCCACTTAAGAAGGACCTTTTGTACCGAACATATAAAAATTATAAGAAAGGATGTTCTAGGCTGAAAGTGAGATACCCTCCTTCACCTTATGTTGTTTCACATATAGCTTGCCTAAAAGCTGACAGTGATTCCACCAAGGCATGCAAAAGCAAAGAAGAGAAGTGGTCTTGAGATCCTCGTTCTTCCTCTTCTATTGTTCAGCCCGATGCTTCCTCTCGCTCTACTATGGTACCATCTTCTTCTGTCTCGTGTCTGTGAGAGAATCCCATGGTGCCCGCATGGCGAAAGGCTAAGAATCCTACATTTGAACTTCTTATCTTGCCCATGGAGCCTAGGCCCATTCGATATGGTAGACATAAAGCCCCCCATGGGGATTCCTCTATGTCGTGGCCTCCATGGCCTCCTACCACTCTTGCTCCTAAAATAGTGAATGGGAAGAGGCCTGATACCAAGGTGCTAGAATCAACCCACCCTATTATTTCTGAACCTCCTGCTCCCATCCAGGAGTCTATCCCTCCACTGGAAAAAACTATGGAGGACACTCCCATGGTTGAGCAGGAACCCTCTGTTCCTTCACACCCTCTGGATTTTGTTTCAAAGAGTCACAAAAATTGCCTTACGCACAAGCGCAAGCACTGGCAAAAGGCTCTTCTAGTCGAGCAATTCACCTTACAGAAGAAATAAGAGGAGACTATAAGGAAATAAGAGGTGTAGAAACTCCTTCCTACCACTAACTCTAAGGGGAATAGTATAGAAAAAAAAGTTTCAACTTGAATTTCAGCTCATTAAAGATGCACATTAACAAGAATAAAAAAGAGTATAATTTAAAACACACACAAAACTAGACACCAAATTTACGTGGGAAAACCCTTACAGGAGAAAAACCCACCACACCAAAGAAAGTCACTTGTATTATAATAAATTGAACTACATACAATGTTCAGACTCTTCTTCATAGATGTCAACTCACAACAACAATCTTCTCTAATCAACATTGCACATAACAAAATCACTTCACTCTACAATTCTAATCAGCATATAATGAAATACCAAAAACTTACCGAATCGGTCAACCATCAAAACAACAACCTTCCTCTATTATAGTACATTGGATAGTAACCTGCAATACCTTTTTGATCAATTCTATAAAAAATATTTTGTTCACCAACCAATAATAGTTCGATTTAGTTTCCCTGTAGAGGAACTGTCGATCTTACTAGACAATGGAAATTCATTTCCCACTCAACACAACTCTCCAATAACCATCAAAAACATCAACAGTCATCACCCATTCAACCAAGTCAACATTCTATTCAACATGGCTCGCCTTCAAGTTCATCAGCCCGAGTAACACTATCGGCATCAAACTGGAAGGTTACAACGATCCACAAGGTCTCCATGACATCTCTTCAAAAGAATCATTCTAGTTGAAATCATCGACTAGAGTCACAACGATGGAGGCCATCGAGCTAAGATTCTTCCTTGGAGGAGGTTCTCCAAAGTTCCTCCAATATTCACATTCCACTAATGAATTTTCCTGCATGTGATCTCATTGGGGAGACTCACTTCAATGAAAAACCATCGGGAAGCCCAAGACAGTTGAGATGAGCATCCAAAGCTAGGCATAAGACCTAGGTTTCATCGATGAAATCTATCTGCAAGACTTATGTCAATCCCAAACCCATCAATCTGACTTCCACCTTTGGTCTGATCTTTCCAACCCTCACCAAGAACCAAGGTTAGCCCAACGGAGAACCATTGGCTAAACTCTTGCCAATCACAAACCCATTGGTTTGACTTCTACCATCGACCTGACCTTTCTAGGCTTTACGAAGAACCAAGGTTAGCCCAATGGAGAAGCATTGGCCAAACTCCCACCTATCACAACCTGTCAATCTGACTTCAACCATCAGACGAGAGATGAAGAACTTCTACCAACCATTCAGGTCAGACCGATCACTGTCATTGGCTAGAAAAATTACTTGTCTCACTGATCTGAACACTCTTAGCTTTTAGAGCTTAACTTCCCGTCGGCATGACATCTTAGGTGTCTCACCAATTTTTCTCATTCAAGAGGTTTAAGCCAGTAAGATTGAGGCATACAATTCCAACAAAATCCCACTTGACAAATATCTTATTGAAACCTCCAAAGCACCAAGAAGCTACTAAGATTCATGGGCACCAAGGCCCATAGAACTAGCACACCCCCTGTACTTGTCTATGCTCATTGGTTTTGTCAATACATCTGCAACATTTTTTAGAGTATCCACCTTTTTTAGATTTACCTTTCCATCTCCCACCATGTCACGAACAAAGTGATACTGCACGTCAATGTGTTTAGTCTTGGTGTGGAAAGTAGGATTTTTTTATAGAAAAATAGCAGTATACTATCATAGTAAATTTTAATTTACCTTGCATCAAACCCAATGTTAGAACACAAATGTTTTAACCAGATTGCTTCTTTATAGGCATGTGTAGTTGCCATATATTCTACCTCTATATTGGACAAAGTGACTATAGCCTATCGCTTGCTCATCCAACTAATTGCACCACCATTCACCATGAAAATATATCCACTGGTGGATCTTCTAGTGTCAATGTCCCCTGCCCAATCAAAATCCATATAACCTTGAATGCTGATAGATCTCTATAATATAGATGCATTTCCATGATAGGACAAAGCATACTGAGAGGTACCTTTTAAATATCTGAGCACTCTTTTCGCAACATCCCAATGTGGCCTTCCAAGATTAGCCATAAACTAAGTACTCCCATTGCTTGGGAAATGTCTGGACTTGTAAATACCATTGCATACATTAAGCTACCAACTACACTTGCATAAGGCACTTTGGTCATGTCCTCCATCTTAGTAGGAGATTTTGGAAAATCTTCAACAAATAGCTTCGTTCCCTGCAACACTGGAACAACTAGTTGCTTGCAATCATTCAGACCAAATCTCTCCAGGATAGTATTGACATACTTACTCTAGTTGAGCAAAAGCTTTTTGCTTTCTCTATCCCTAGTTATTTCCATCCCCAAAATATACCTTGCTGCACCAAGATCTTTCATTTTGAACTTTGCAGATAATTGAGATTTTAGATCATAAATCTTAGTCTTACCATTTCCTATGAACAACATATCATCAACATAGAGTGCAGTGATAAGAACATGATCATTTTTAGTTTTTTAGTACACATAATGATCTGATTTTGATCTTATGAATCCCAATGCAAAGACAAAAGTGTCAAATTTTTGGTACTACATTCTAGGTGAATTTTTTAAACCATACAAATATTTTCTTTACCTTTTTCCACAAAGTGCTCAGGTTGGGACATATAGACCTTCTTCTTCAAGATCTCCATGAATTAATGTTGTCTTCACATCCATCTGCTCAATCTCTAAGTCATACACTACTGTAAGTGACAAATGAAATGTGTTAGATGTCAGCTTAGTTATAGGAGAAAATATTTCTCCATAATCAATTCCCTCAATGTGGGAATACCCCTTCACAACCAACCTAGCTTTGTACTTTCCAACACTGCCATCTAGACTGATTTTATTTTTAAATAGCCATTTATAGCCAAAACATTTTCTGCCTCCATGGAAGGGCACCAAACTCCAAGTTTTCTTCTTTTTCAATGATGCCATTTCTTCATTCATGGCTTCCAACCAAGAGTTTGAATCAAGCATTTTAATTGCCTCTTTCACAGTCTTAGGCTCATCATCATTTGTAATCAAAGCATAAGCACAATTTGCATCTAACATGGAAAAAACATACCTTTTAGGTTGTCATTTCTCTCGTATAGACCTCCTGACAAGCAGAGATAGAGGCTGAGGTTTTGATTCTTCTTCTTCAGAACTCTTAGAGCTACTTGAGCTCTCCTCAGATTCAAGTACACTTTCAATTTGTAGTTCCTCTTTCTTTGGAGTTAGAGGTATTTCAACTACATCCTTTTTCTCTAGTTGTAGATCTACTGAAGAATGTTTTAGCTCTAAAAAAATTACACTTCTTATGTACACAACCTTTTTAGTCACAGGATTCTAAAGCTTGTATCCTTTCAAACCAATGTCGTAGCCAATGAAGATACATTTTAAAACTTTATTTTCCAACTTAGATCTTTTTATATCAGGAACATAAGCATATGCCTCACATCCAAAGATTAAAATATATCTAAGAGAGGGCTTCTTACCAAACCAAGTTTCCATAGGCATTATATCAACAAGTGCCGAAGAGAGATCGATTCACCAAGTAACATGTTGTAGCCATAGCCTCAAGCTAGAACTTCTGCTCCATACCAACACTGCTCAACATACTTCTTGATCTCTCCATCAATGTCCTGTTTAGTCTTTCAACAACTCCATTTTGCTGTGGAGTGTAAGGTATAGTTTTATGCCTTTTAATTCCATGGTCTTTGCAATACCTTTCAAAATCTGGAATACAAAATTCACCACCATTGTTTATCCTCAAGCATTTAATTTTCTTACCAATCTGATTTTCAACCAAGTTCCTATACTCTTTAAATTAATTGAATACTTTTGATTTAATTTTTAGAAATTATATAAATGCTCTTCTCAAATAATCATCAATAAAAGAAACATAATATCTATATTTTGATAACAAAGGCACACTTACTAGACCAAAAACATCAGAGTGAATATAATCCAGAACACCAGAAGATTTATGAGGACTAGAATAAAATGAAACACGATGTTGCTTTCCATAAATTCAATGTTTGGAAAAATCAAACTCAAGGTTACAATCATCAACCCCTTCAACTAGGTTTTTATTCTTTAAGAATCTTAAGCCTTTTTCACCAATGTGGCCTAGCCTTTGACACCAGAGCATGGTCTTCTCTACTTTGAGTTTCATTTCCAAAGAGTTTTCCGCTATAGGGACTTTAGTATCCTTCTCTACATGAGAAGCCTTGCTTGAATTTCTAGAGACATTGTTACATTGGATAACATGTGCATCGAGCTTGTACAAGGTACAGTTTCGAGCACCCCTAGCCAGCACCATCAAGCCTCTATTCATTTTATATCCACCACTCAAGAATAAAACTTGTACTCTAACATCATTTATATTGCTTACAAAGAGTAAATTTTGAGCCAAACATGGGATGTGCATTACGACATCAATTGCCTTAATTCTTCCATTAGGAAACTAAATTTTGACTCTTCCACGACCACTAATTTGGAGAATTGAATCACTTGCCAAATACACTTTTCAACCATCAAAGATCTCATACTTTGAAAACCATTCTCTGTGAGATTTCATGTGAAAAGACACACCTGAATCAATCAACCAAATGTCATCTGATGCCTGGGTTTCCAAGGCTGCAATGAAGGCATCACCATTGCTCTGAGAAGAATCAATTTATGTAGAGTTATTCTTCTTCTTCTTTTTCTCCTCTTTTTAATCCTTATAGACATTACCAGGCTGCCCATAGTTCCAACATTTCACCTTGGAATTTTCGCTAGGATACTTTGATCTCCCTTATGACTTGGATTTTGACTCCTTGTCCTTCTTTTTTCCTCTCTCTTTCGATCTCCCACAAACAAAAAAAGCCTCCTTTTCCATCTCAGAAGATTTCCTTCTCATTTCTTCTGAAAACAATAAAGCAACCACATCTTCCATCTTGAAAGTGGTTTTTGTGCTCCCAATCACCATTACTAAATGACCCCAATAGTCAAGAAAAGAACATAACCAAAGCATAATGATCTTGGTCATCAGTTTTTACTCCAACAGATGTTAAGTATGCAAAGATCATACTGAACACATTTAGATGATCAACCACAAATGATCCTTCATCCATTTTCAAAGAGTAAAACTTCTTCCTCGAGAATAGCTTACTCACCAAGGACTTGCTTTGATAAATGTCACCAAGTTTCTTCCACAAAGAGGTTGTAGTCTTCTCTTCATGAAAATTCAGAAGCACAAAGTTTGCAAGACAAAGTCTAATCAACCCTTTGGATTTTCTTTCTACAAGATTCCAATCTTCTTGTTTCATGCCTGAAGGTTTTGTTCTAGATATAGCAACCAAAAAATCACAATAAACCAAGAGATCCTCCATTTTGAGTTTCAACAACTCAAAAAAATTTCCATTGAATTTCTCAATTTCAATCTTTCCTTATGTACTTCCCATCTTAATTTACAATCAAGATTATGGGACACCTCTACAAGAATCCCACAAAATAATTAACACAAAAAAAACCCTACCCATAAGGATAACACAACTGACTAGGCTCTGATACCACTTGTAAGGAAAGAAGAGGTGCGGAAATGCCTTCCTAACACTAACTCTAAGGGGAATATTGTAGACAAAAAAGCTTCAATTTTAATTTCAACTCATTAAAGATGCACATTAATAGGAATAATAGAGTACAATTTAAACCACACATAGAATTGGACACCATATTTACATGGGAAAACCCTTACGAGAGAATAACCCACCACACCAAAGAAAGTCACTTCTATTATAGTAAATTGAATTACATACAATGTTCAGATTCTCCTTCACAGATGTCAGCTCACAAAAACTGTAGAGCTAGAAAAATGCATGATTCTATGGAGTAAGAACCACCATTTCAGATCACATCAATAGAGCCATTCTAATTAAAAGCAAGACCAGAAATACAAATCTAAACTACAGAAACAAAACAATGCTTTGAAAAGGAATCCATCTCCATTGTCTCCCTATCACCAAGATCTTTATTAATGCATGTTCTCTCAGATTTTATGAGCACAAAATGCAATAAAGAGGCTATGATGAATGAGAAATGTAATCAAGATGCAAAGATGGTATGAGTATGTAAATTTGTGAGCAGAATTTTATGAGAGCTAAAATGAGAGGAAAATCCCATTTAAATAAGATTTCCCTGAGGATGGAGAGGGGTTGAAGATGAAATGTGGGATAAAAGATGTGAGAGAAGGAAATTCCGTTATCCCACATTGTTGGCTTAAATGTTATGGATGAGAATGAAAGAGATAAAATGTAATATTTCATGAATGGTTTATGCAAATGATATGATTATATGCAAGTTATGATAATTAGTTTATGTTAGAATAATAATCAATGACTATGATAATTGATTTATTAATGGAGATAAATATGAAACAATTATGGATGGTAATGATAATTGATTTAATATGGAAA
This sequence comes from Sequoiadendron giganteum, assembly GCA_007115665.2. Taxonomy (NCBI): domain Eukaryota; kingdom Viridiplantae; phylum Streptophyta; class Pinopsida; order Cupressales; family Cupressaceae; genus Sequoiadendron; species Sequoiadendron giganteum. The sequence continues at coordinate 754,606,184 of CM021102.1, read as the reverse complement.
TGATGTTTATGACTTATTATGCAAATGGATTATGAATGCTTATGATTTATTATGCATTATGAATGATCATGTGGTGATAATATTTTAATAATGTGATGATCTAACAAAATGCAATATGAGGTGGACGATATATGCAAGTGATGTGATTTAAATGATAATATAGTTTTATTATGAAATGTCAGTGAATGATTATGATAATGAATGATAGTGCAAAGATGATAATGCGATAGATGCAAACAATAATGAGATGATTTAATGATTTGATGAAATGCATGAATAGAAGAAAGTATTGAATGAATTGATCATTTTAATCAATAGACGAATAATGTGATGTGAGGACAAATTTGAGTGTCTGCATTTTTCCCCTCTTTGAGACAATGCAGCTTGTCGCATTGTTTCAAAGAAAAATATTGATCAATTGATACATACCCCAGATATATCTTGGTAAGGAATATGATAAGAATGATATGCCCCCTTGAGAGATTGATCAGACAGGTTGTAAGAAGATTAATCTCTCAATAGATGTCAAGAAAATAATTAGATACTTGATATTGCACAAGTGATAAAGTAGTGATGTACATTTGATGGAAATGCACAATTGATAGGCATAACTGAACAATTGATGGAAATGATCAGTATAGTCAGGTTGATGAGCTAATGAAGCTGATTAAGATTGATGCTAGCACAATACAAGTTGATAGAATGATTGATTGATTGATTAAGGGGACATGAGATTTGGAGATGCAAGTTGATTGATTTCTCTGTGACAAGAAAGATGAAGAAAATGAAATGCAATAAATGGAAGATGCAAGATGGCAGAAAATGAAGGCGATGAAGCCTCTTGTGCGTTTTAAGTTTTTTTATCATCATCGAGCTTATTATGTTGCAAATTAGTATAAGCGTCTAGATAACATGAACATCTAGATGACCTGAATACTATTTGCATTTTTATTTAGTAATGAAGTATAAGCATCTAGGTATAAGGACCCTAGATGACTTGAATACTTATTGCATGGAAGACACTATCAGACAAGGAATGCTCTCATCCACACTAGACTCATAGGTCCTCCATGGTTTTAGACAACCATGTCTTAAGATGAGTCGTCCTATGAATAAGAAACAATCCACAAACAACAAACAAGTGAACATGCCCCCTCATCGCCTCTCTAGTCCCAGACATCTTGGAGAAGCTAACAGACATGCCACCAAAGATAAAATCATAAAATAATCAAAGACCAACAAACAAACATGCGTCATGCTTCAATATGGAACTAATTCTCGGTATGGTTGTACGCTTTTGATTGGATTTGGAAGAGGGATTGATAGGTATGCCGCAATATTTGCTTGATTGTTACTCGTGATGCAGTTTGATTTTATTGGAGTTCAAAGCTATGTGGTGATCTGAAAGTGTCATTGTTGAGGGATTTTTGAAGTTATTTGATGTTTTGGATTTTTGGAATATTTAATTTTTATGGATTTTTTTTTTGAGGACATTTTATGATTTTTTATGGATTTTTTTTAGGACATTTTATGATTTTTATGGATTTTTTCAAGACACTTTATGGTTTTTATGGATTTTTTCAAGACATTTTTTGATTTTTTATGGATTTTTTTAGGACCTTTTATGATTTTTATGGATTTGTTTAGGACCTTTTATGATTTTTATGGATTTTTTTCAAGACATTTTATGATTTTTTTAGATTTTTTCAAGACACTTTACGACGGAAAGAGATGGATCTCAAGTGAGCAGATAGACAAAGAGGGTAGTTTCTTTGACAACGAGATACTCAATATCCTAACCCATGGCTAAGGTTGAGGAAAAATGCCCCAATGAAGAATAGGACCAACCTCATACGCATGACAAAGCGAGCAAGTGAGGGGATTGTTGAACAATTCACAAGCCATGGTGAGTATGAAAAAGATATTATGAAGTGGATGGTGAATGAAAAATGGGATGAAAAGATCAAGTAGAGCTCCAAAGGAAGAAGGGGCAAAGCCTCTACACATGGCGCTGATTTCTCAATTTTCACCATGGTACTTGCTCAAGGCGCCACCGAAGTGGTTTGCATCGTTTTCATTTTCTTTTTGGTATTTTTTTAGAACTTTAAAAGAGTGTACCCTCTAAAGCACTCAAGTATAAAACTTGTGACTATGCATATTGTTGATGGGATCGTTAAGCAATTCACCTTCTAGAGTAGATAAATGATATGCCCCAGATCCATACACAACAGTGATAACATATGGACCTAACCAATTAGGCTCAAATTTACCCTTATTTTCTCTATCTTGTTGATTGCGAGGGTTTTCACGAAGGACAAGATCTACAACCTCAAATGTGCATGGTTTCAATTTTTGATTATAACTTCGACTCATTCGCTATTGATATGCTCTAAGATGGTTAAAATTAGTTTGTCTTTGTTCATCTAATAGTTCCAATTCCTGCAAATAGGAAACTTGATATTCTTCATCACTGATGTGATTGCGCAAAGAGGGTAACTCAACCTCAATGGGAAAGATGGCTTTAGATCCATAGACAAGGGCATAGGGGGTATCACCTTTAGGAGTGCGGATACTTGTGCGATAATCCCATACGGCAGGATTCAGTTGAATATGCCAATCTTGACCAGCTTCATTGACCATCTTTTTAAGAATTTTAAGAATGGTTTTGTTAGAGGCCTCAACCTAGCCATTACCTTGAGGATAGTAAGGTGTGGAGAAATGATGGTGTATATGGAATTTCTCACAGAGTTCACGAACATCTTGATTTTTGAATGGATGTCCATTATCTATGATGATGGATAAAGGAACACCATAATGACAAATGATGTAGTTCAGTGTGAAAGTGGCTATTTGTTTTCCAATGATATGAGTGAGAGGAATGACTTCAATCCATTTCATGAAATAGTTTGTGGAAACGAGAATGAACTTATGACCATTGGATGAAGGTGGATGGATCTTGCCCATGAGATCGAGTCCCCATTGATAAAAGGGCCATGGTGTAGCAAGAGACTGTAATTTATGTGTAGGAGCATGTATCAATTCTACATGTTTTTGGCACTGCTTGCATTTTTTAACAAACCGATAAGCATCTGTTTCCATTGTAGGCCAATAATAACCCATACACAAGAGTTTTTTTGCTAAGGTAGGGCCACTAGAATGTGCCCCACATATACCTTCATGTACTTCTCACAAAGCAATTTTGCTCTCGTCATGCTCAAGACATCTAAGTAAAGTACCATCGAGACCTCAGAGGTAAAGGGTATTGGCTAAGATTACATAGTGGCAAGCTTGATGGATAAAGGTTTTATGGGATTTATTGGATAGATCCGATGGAAAGGTGTTATATTGGAGATAGGTATAAATATCACCATACCATTGAGAATTAGGACCAACAATAAGGCAGATCATTTCAAATTGTGGTATATTGTAAGCAGGTTCCAATAGAGGCTCTACCAAGAACAAATAGTAGGTAGCATTGCTTGGCATTTACACAAGTGAACCAATTGTTGCCATTGCATCAATAGCTCGGTTGCTATCTCGAGGAATTTTCTCAAAGGAAATCGATGTGAAATAGGCCTTGAAGTAATCCACCATTCTTTTGTAAGGCATTAATTTTTCATCTTTTGTTTTGTAGTCTTCATTAACTTGTTTGATCACTAGCTGAGAGTCACCATAACACACAACTCTAGTATTTTCCATTGCACCGCCATACGAAGCCCAAAAAGTAAGGCCTCATATTCTGCAATATTATTGGTACATGGAAACTGTATCTTGTAAGCTTTAGGTATACAATCCCCTTGCAGAGTGACAAAGAGATTTGCAGCACCGAAACCAGCTTGTGTGAAGGAGCCATCAAAATATACAATCCATAGATGTGTAAATTCCATGTTGAAGATCGATTCATCAGGAAATTTGGTAATAAGAGGATGATTATCTTTCACAGGAGCATCAACGAGTTGATCTGCTATACCTTGTCCTTTGATTTATTTTCTTTCTATGTACTCAATATCAAACTCACTGAGAATCATCACCCATTTAGCTAATCGACCTGTGAGTGTTGCTTTGCTCAAGAGGTACTTAAGAGGATCAATTTTTGAAATGAGCTTTGTCTAGTGTGTAAGCATGTAATTTCATAACTTTTGTGATGTAAAAACTACAACAAAGCATGCTCTTTCAATAGAACTATAATTGAGCTCATATCCCACTAGAGTGCGACTAATGTAATAGATAGCACATTCATTTCCTTCAGAATCATGTTGTGCCAAAAGTGCCCCCAGTGTTGTGGTGGTTGTGGATATATATAGAATTAAAGGCTTGTCATCTGTGGGAGGTACCAATATTGGTGGTGTCATCAGATACTCTTTGATTTTCTGAAAAGCTTGTTCACACTTGTCATCCCATATGAATGGAACATTCTTGTGTAATAGATGTTGAAAGGGTTGACATTTATCTGTGAGTTGTGATATAAAGTAGCGAATAGACTGAAGTTTTCCTTGTAATGATCTCAATTGTCTGATATTCTTAGGTGGAGGCATTTCAAGTATAGCCTTTATTTTTGCAGGATCAGCTTCAATTCCCTTAGATATGACAATGTATCCAAGGAGTTTCCCAGAGGTTACCCCAAAGGCACATTTTTTGGGATTCAACCGGACTTTGTATTTTTCTAATCTTGTGAAAATTGTATCCATGATCTCTAGATGTCCAGCTCTCATGTAATATTTTCCCAAAAAATCATCTACATAGTCCTCCAAATAGGTATGCATCATGTCATGAAAGATAGTGGTCATTGCACATTGGTAGGTAGCTCCAATATTCTTCAACCCAAAGGGCATGACATTCCAACAGAAGGTTCCCCAAGGACAAGTGAATGATGTCTTAATTTGATCTTCAGGAGCTATTTTAATCTGATTATAGCCTGAGAAACCATCCATGAGGGATAAAATTTCATGTCCTGTTGTCAAATCCACTATCATGTCAATGTTTGGAAGTGGGAAGTCATCCTTAGGACAAGATTTATTTAAATCTCTAAAATCTTTGCAAATGTGGACGCCCCCATTAGGTTTTGAAATTGGTACTAAATTTGAAATCCAATTAGCATAGTCAATAGGTCTTATAAATCCCACATCTAGCAACTTTTGTAATTCGGACCAATAGAGCAATATGCGAGTGGATTTTTCTCAACTTTTTTTTAACAAGTTTTACCCCCGATGGCAAAGACAAGTGATGCATGACTAGATCTGTTCCTAGCATATTTGCATAAGACCACGCAAAGTTGACTTGTCTTTCCTTGTAAAACTGTATATGCTCTATTCTCTCTTCAGGTGTTAATGATTCTACTAGGTGAATTATCTTTGGTTTTTGTTCTGTACCCAAGTTAGTTGGTATTGTCTTTTCTGCTAGCATATATGACCTTTCATGATATAATGCTAAGGGGAATGTGTCAATCCTTCCATCTTTGGGCACTTCAGAGAGGTTTTCACCCTTGGATACGTCCTTTATTTTTACTTTTTTTGGGTCTAATAGCGCCACAGGGTGGTTTTCAATAGAAGACCTATTTATATTTTCAATAATTTTGCGACTAAAAGGCTTGGCACCCTCCCCAAAGTAAGCCACACTGTTGAGTTATATGGTGAAACTTGTCTTATGATCCTCAAAAGGTGTATCTTCCCAATCTCTCAAAAATTTTATGGTTGCCTCATCATTTTGAAATACATCCAGTTGTGGCGGTCCCTTCTAGTCTAAATCAATGAGTTCGGGGTGAACCAAGGGTAAAGGGTCATGATTTGAATCAAGATTTTGAATGGATTCAAGGGTACAAATATTATGATCAAGTTTAGGGGTAGGTATAATATCATAGTCATAAATGTCAATGAAGTCATCGATGGTATTTTCCTCATTTGTCTGTGTAGCATTAGAGGACTCTACTTCCTTACTTGAAGTACATGTGGTACTCAAGGTATTATCTTTCTACGCATCATATCCTAAACCAGGGACTTTTTGCATATGAGTCGGTTGCATTGGTTCCAAGATACCCTATTTTTGTAAGCCAAGAGGACATTTACCATCATATCCCATTTGTTTCATAAGATCAAAAAATTTACCATATTGTCCAATAGGTATCTTTATTTTAGTTTGTTCCTTTTTTGTATCCTCATCTTTGTATAGCCATTTCAGGAGATTAGCTTCTTCTACTTCATTAGAGAGGACTCCCCATTTTTTGAGGTTGGTTAATTTACAAGCCACTGTAGACTCTGCATCCGATGTGGTCCTAGTCATTTGTGGTTTTCCATAGGTATGGGGAGATAAAGGTAACTTTCCAATGTAAAGGGCATGATTCAAAGTATATTCTCCTACTCCTTGTTCTTTTACTTGTATTTTGGTCTCAACTTCCTTGGATTTTGAGGAGGATGCTTTTAAGGACTCAGGATCAACATATGCTTGGGAAGGAAATGAGTCATGATTGCTTGGGATTGTGATTTCAGTTTTAGGACTTAGATTATGGCAATACATGAAAGGGTTGGGATCTCCTTGTATTGTGATTTTAATGCCATTGTGTGGGAATTTAATGCATTGATGGTATGTAGAAGGTACTGCTTGCATTGCATGAATCCAAGGTCTTTCGAGGAGGATATTATAGGTCAGTGGGAGATCAAGAACTTGGAAAACCACATCCTTTACCATAGGGCCGAATTTGATTGGTAGAGTAACTGATCCTTTAGAAGAGCGTTCCTCTTCATCATATGCCTTTATCATAATCTTATTCCTTGGATTAATTGCATTTACAGAAAACCCCAATTTTGTGATCAATTCTTGGGTACAAATATTAAGACCTGCTCCTCCGTCTATTAGAACTTGCTTGATCTTGGCATTATTGATAAGGATGTCAATGTGTAAAGCTGCATTATGTGGTTGTCAAGGGGATGAATCATCATTTTCAGTAAAAGTGATGGTGTAAGGTGAGGTGATATGTCCCACCATAGCTTGGAATTGATCTACATGCAGGTTCGTAGGAACTGTAGTAGTAGCAAGTGCTTTATCTAGGATAGCTTTATGCTCAGGAGATAGGCGTAGCAAATCAAGTATGGAAATTTGTGCAGGAATTTTTCCTAAATGCTCTATGAGGTTATACTGTGAAGCTAGTGTAGTGGGTTTTGAATTAGGACCTTTAAGGGTGACTGTGCCTTTGCAGGTAGTAACCTTGCAATCAGGTTCTTTGCTTTTTATAATGAAAGTGGTCACATGATTATCAACCTCATTGATGTTATGTATGGTATAGTCATACTTAGTAGAAGTATAGTTCACACCATCACCAAAATCAGGGGCCTTTCCTTTATCCTTGTCATGCTTAGGGAAAGGGTTTTTAAACACCTCATGATCAAAGTTACTTGAAGGAGTGTGTCCGTCAACCACTATCTTACCATCATCAATAAGGTCATGTATTAGATGTTGAAGTTTATTGCAACTATTAGTCCTATGTCCTTTATGTCTATGATAGTCGCAAAAGTGATTATCATTCCACCACAGGGGGTTTGACTTGTGGATTATATTCCTTTATTTCATGTACCATTATAATATTGATGTCAAGAAGTTCTTTTAATGCGGCTTCAAGTGATTGTCCCAATGGTGTAAAATTTCATTTAGGGAAACTTCTCTATTTTTATTTTCCTTTATCCAAAGATGAACCTTTGAGGTTATAAACAGACGATGATGTTTTAGTTGTTTTTGCATCAACAACTTCGTCATTGACCACATTCTTGTTCTTTACCCAAAAAGGTGTCTTGTTGTTTGAATTTGATTTTTGATCTCTATCATTATTAAGCTTTATGGTTCCATCATCAATGAGAGTTTGTTCGATTCAAAATCCCATTTCTATGGCATTGTCAAAGGAATCCAAGCATTTGAGGCGAAGTTCCCTTCCAATTTCTTTTTTTAAATTTTGACAAAAGAGGTCAACCAATTCTTGATCAGGAATGACATAAGGTAATCTTTTTGTTAAATGTCTCCATCTTTACAAGAATGACACAAAAGATTCACCTGGTTTTTGTTTGGTGTTGAAAAGGTTTGTCATGGTCACTTTAAAGTCACAATTGAAACTATAATTGGAGACAAATTTATCAGCCAATTCTTGAAAGGATTTGATGATCAGGGGTAATTTTGAAAACCATTCCATAGCTTCTCCTCCTAGACTGCAGGGGAATAATCTCATAAGTTATATTTCATCAACTGCAAATTCCATAGTATTAGCACCAAATTATCTTAAGTGATGTTTAGGATCCCCTTTTCCATTATATTTGTCAAGTTTTGGTATGTCCCAGTGGTTAGGAAAAGGTGGCATTGGTATGCTTGGATCGAAAGGATAAGGACATATGTCTTTGATGGAGAACTTGTGAGACGGTGCTTTACTATTTTTAAGAGTGTCCAATTCTTGTCTCAATTTTCTAAGCTCATCGAAAATAGGATCATTTGTAGGTGTGGGTTTTGATGTCTTTGAAGATCGCTTGTAACCTGGTTGTAGATAAAAGGGTCTATGATCTTTGATTCTACCATCGTTGTTTGTTTTGGTATGTTTAGATTCACTAGATTCAGGTTGGTCATTCATTGTGAGAAGTGACATGTCAAAATCAGGAGGCATTTTGATTCCTTCATCAACAAGGGCTTTGAAGTATTGTTGTGGGTTACGTTTGACTACCTCCGTAAGAAGTTTAGTGAATCTATGATCCTTAAGTGCTTCTTCTATATCGGATTTGGTTATTTCTTCATCATCAGTTTCATTTTTTTCTCTAGTTGCAACACTAATGTTATCTTCTCCATCAAAGTCTCTTCCCCAAGGGTTCCCTTCTTCTCGAAACATTTTTTCTCTTGTTCTAAGGGTCATAGTTGATTGTTTTTATTTTCAATCCAAGGTAATGTATGAGACCTGAGAATAGGATGCAATGAAAAGGATATGATTCTAAGATGATATATGGAAGTGGTAAGGTATGGTATGACAAGATAAGAATGCAAGAGCTCAAAGGCAACTCTAGGTCCAAAGTTGGTTATGATGTAAAGGGTTTACTTGTGTTATGATGGATAGAAACAAGGAGAAATGATCAAGAGAGGGTATGTAGGAGATGATGGAATCCAAAAGAATTTTCCTAACTCAAGGATGATGAACCTCAAGTGATGTAGGTGATAGATGGCCAATGGTTTGATTTCAAGACCTAGGAAGAGTAGCCTAAGTGCAAGCTTAGGGTTTTGTTTGATCGATGATGAATATGCAAAGGAATAAATTCTTGGAACATGCAAAGGTTATGTGAGATGGTCTTGATATGCAAAGAGGTTGAACATGCAAGAACTAGGTGGAGTGTTATCTATATGCTAGAACTATGTAATGCCACCTATGTATGCAAGAATAGGAATATGCAAGGACTAGGATGAAAGGGATATGAATATGTATGGATATGCAAGGGCTTGGTGGAATGCAAGGATTGGAAGATCAAAACTAAAGAATGATGACCCCAAGAAATCCAAGTGATAGATTCATGTTGTATGTTTGTGTTGTTGGACCCTTTGAGGTTTGCAAAGTTTGAGATGTTGCAAGTTACTAGGTGTGATGTTTGTTTGAGGTCTATTTTTTAACACACACGCAAGACATAGTAAAAAAAGTGTTTTTGAGTTTGTTTTCAACTATGAATATGTTTTTATATTTTTGCAATACAAGCACAAATCCTAAGGCTGGAAAGGACAATATCTGCTAGATTCCACGTGGGTTTCCCCAGGCAAATATTCTTAGCGTGTAAATATAGAAGCTTGGCTGCACGGGCTCCCCCTTACAGTGAACTCACTTCTCAGGCCAACCAAGCTTCCAACCCCCATGAAAATCCCATGGCAGATTGATCACCTCTACTAAAAATTGCAAAGATGTGGATGCCTTCACAGCGACCGGTGCTGCGCTAGCAAATAGAAGGATTTTGGCAACTACACAAAGTTTTTTAGTTCGCGACCCTCGTTCGAGTGGCCATACATGGGGCACAAGATTAAGCTCCATTTAGGAGGCACTCCATCTTGAAGAGGTTACACTAAATAGGGTTTTGGGGAGTACTACTTGGTCCATATGAAATATCCGCACTCGTAATCCTAGGCTTTCACTTAGGATTCACATTTATATACTGGTCGGGGGTAGCTTGGCAAAAAATCTCTGTTGCCAGTCTGAGTCACCTTAAGGTGAGTACTTTTTCCCACCAACGGAGGCCCAAGTTCTAGAGTCAATAATTGTTTCTCTTGCACCCAGGATTGCACAAGTGCATAAGGGGAGAGGATACTTCGATTATTGAATCGGGGTGACACATAAAATAGATGGGTTTGGCTTTTTGATCACCTAGTTTGCACAAGGTTAGAGAATAATCACCTACCACTGTCAAGCATAGCAAACAGTGTTCATTGAACCCCTAGTTAAGCCTATGTGAGAGAAGACAATTGTTCATTTTAAAGCACCAATTGAAGTGTTTTCTAATCTAAGAGACATTTGGTTTCAAAATCATGTCTTCGATGAACATCCTGCATCACAATCTCATTAGTAGTCTCATGCATGCTTTCTTCAACAAGCGAATGTTTTCATTTTTAATTCTTTGCCAAACGAACCTACAAGAGAACCCAAATTAATAAAATTAGTCCCCCAATCAAACATAAATAAACTAAAATAAAATTAACATTTACCCTATAATTACATATAATGTTTAGGCTCTCCTTCACAGATGTCAACTCACAAAAATAATCTTCTCTAATCAACTTTTCATAAAACAAAATAACTTCACTCTACAATGCTCATCAACATACAATGAAATACCAAATACTTTCAAAATTGATCAACCATCTAAACAACAACCTTCCTCTATTATAGTACATTGCATAGCAACCTACAATCCCTTTTTGATCAATTTTGTAAAAGCAATTTTGTTCACCAACCAAGAACAATTCAATTTAGTTTCCCTGTAGAGAAACTATCCATCTTACCAAACAATGCACAATCATTTCCCACTCAAAACAACTCTCCAATAACCATCAAACACATCAACAGTCAACACCCATTCAACAAAGTCAACATTATGTTCAACACGACTTGCCTTGAAGTTCATCGACTTGAGTAACACTATCGCCGTCAACCTGGAAGGTCACAATGATCCATAAGGTCTCCCCGACTTCTCTTCTAAAGAATAATTCTAGCTGAAATCATCAGCTAGAGTCACACCAATGGAGACCATTGGGCTGATATTTTTCCTTGGAGGAGGTTCTCTAAAGTTCCTCTGATAGTCCATGTTCCACCGATGATTTTTCCTACATGTGATCTCATCAGGGAGACTCACTCCAATGAAAAACCTTCCGGATGAGCATCTAAAGCTAGCCCAAAGACCTAGGTTCCACCGATGAGATCTATCGACAAGACTTAGTCTGATCCCAAACCCATTGGTCTGAATTCCACTATCGGTATGATCTTCCAAGGCCTCACCAAGAACCAAGGTTAGCCCGATGGAGAACCATCAGCTAGACTCTCGCCAATCACAAACCCATCAGTTTGACTTCTATTGTTGGTTTGACCTTTCTAGGCTTTACCGAGAACCAAGGTAGCCCAACGGAGAACCATCTACTAGACTCTCGCCAATCAAAAAATTGTCAGTCTGACTTCAACCATCAGATGAGAGATGAAGAAATTCCACAGACCGTTCAGGTTAGACCGATCACTGCCATTGGCAAGAAAAAATACTTGTCTCACTGATCTAAACACTCTGAGATTTTTGCGCTCAACTTCCTATCAGCATGATAACTTAGGTGTCTCACCATTTTTTCTCATTCAAGAGGTTTAAGCTAGTAACATTGAGGCACACATTTCCAACATAGACAATTGATCCTACATCATGACCTCCTACGTGTCCTCCTCCATGTTCCCTTCTGTCGAAACTAACTCTATATCTCTTTTGACTTCCGTTGTGAGTGCACAAGCACCTAGAAAGGTGCAGGTGTTCATCACTCCTTTGGTGGAGCCACCTTTCCTAATATCCATTCTATATGTCTTGCCTTTCCTAAAACCTATAGATATAATTAACACTTCGGTTGTATCTATTGTGGTTCTTTCCTCCTCTCCCTTTGCCTTTCTTTCTTCATCTCTAGGGAGTTCCTCTGATGAACAAAAAGGTAGAGTGGTACCTTTGGCAAAAAAAGACATAAGAGGAACCAATCTTCTCTGCAAGGAAGTCCTGTGCTGACTTGTTCCATCTTAGTAATGAAACTAGTCCTAGCCTCTCCTAAGTTCATCACCATTCCTAAATCATTCGGTGGGCTTAGCGGTGAACCTCGGGTGCAAACCCCTCTATCCATCGAGATAAAACATGAAACTCCTATTAAGTGCATGTTCAACTCAGTGGATGAAGTTTTGATCTTGTCAATGATCTTCAGAAAGTCGTTGACCTTCAACCCACAAGAGTTGAGTGACAAAGACCTCACAGGTTCTTCTTCCTTAGCCCTTGTTGTGGGAGGGTCAAAAGATCCTCCCCTTAACATTACACCACTGTAGGCTCATCATCCTTCCCCCTATGATTATCTAGAGTGGGAATTTGACTACCTCTTGGTTGACCAGTGTTAGGGGGAGACCCTCTTCTTGATCTTTAGATTAGATGTGTGTGTGTGTGTGTTGTGGTGTTCTTCCCTCGTTGTTGTGCTATATGTGCTTGGATGGTTCTCATTACCCCTTTTGGTACTTGGATACATGCATGGAATTTGTGTTGTAAAACTTCTTCTATTTGTATCATCATTCTTCCATGCTTGTGATTGACTTTCGGCAAATTGGGGACTATGCAAAGCATTGGGAGCATTTAGGCTTCCTTCCATGTTGACCCAATTTTTTTTATTTTGTCTTTCGTGCATTATTCCCGATCTGGTTGGGGATTGATGATCTTTCACCTTGCACCACGATAACCTACTATATATAAATAAAGGAAAATATGACCCTACAAAACTAGATCTCCATGTACTTTTTGTTCATATTATCTCTTCTTTTTCTTTCTCTTATCTTTCCCTCTTCTTTTCTTGAGTTTTCCCTCTCATGTGTGAAAATGCCACTTCTACTTCGCGTGGTCTTTATAAAATAAATTCATTGCCAATGACTATTTTCTCAAAATCCCTCAACACATTTCTTTGGTAGAATTTAATTCTCGAATTGAAACCCTAATGGAACATGTTTCCTTCATCATGGGTTTGTAAAGAAAAGACTTGGAAACCTCTCTCTGAAGTAGGGAAAACTTTGATCTTCCCCTTGCATGGGGGCATATCCTTCCTTTCAAATTCCTTGATGAAGTGAATATATTTCAAAAGGATTCCTTGACTATGAATTGATTCAAGAAAGAAGACATTGGCTTTTGAATAGTGCATCCCTTGATTGAACCCTTTCTTTTCACATTGGGTTATCAAGAGACCCATTCAAAAGCTTATATCTCTAATGAGTTCTATGGCATCTAGCTAAGGGGTAGCTCAACTAGACTAGTTTCACATCTTAGCGTCTAGCTCAAGGGAAGCCCAAATAGAATTGTTTCTTATCTCTGCGTCTAGCCCAGGGGAAAATCGACTAGACCTACTTCACATCCTTGAGTCTATCTTGGGGCAGCCTGACTAGACTTTGCCTTTCAAATAGCACATCCCTTGAGTGGACCCCTCTTCCTTTGGAAGGGTTCTCGAGGGACCCCTTTGAAATTCTTCCATCTTGGCAATGGTTTGCGTGACTATATGTTCACTAACCTGCACGGATGCTTCCTAACATATTCTATTAGTGGGTAAACATGTCGTCGTTCCTGACTCTATGGATTCCCCTTTGATTGATCTCCCCCATGTGAGAGTTCTTGGGGGATACCTTCCTTGTAGGTCTATGGGTCCGAGAGGAACCTTCTTCGTTTCCTTCATGTGAGATTTCTTCAAGGATAGCTCCCTTCCAGGTCCGTGAGCTTGTGAGGCACTTTTGTTCTTCAACTTTATAGTTTTGCAGAGCTATAAAGTCCTTTTCATGTACTATAATTTTGGGTTTTCCAGACCGTGCTCTACTTCCTCGATGGTTTAGGTATAATTTTCTAACCCTACTACTCCTTCGATCTACTTTACCAAAGCACTCATAAGTACTCATGCTCACTAAAGTGGGGGAAAAATTTATAGGAGCGAATTTGCACCCCTTACACAAATTCCCCTTTTACACATCTCCACTTTAGAAAACCAAACTCAGAGGCTTAATTCCACATAAGCCCATTGCTCCCATTCCACTTGGTGCCTATTTTGAGTGTCAGTGAAGAAGTTTCTATCGAGGACACTTGTGCAGCACACAAACGTCTACGCGGTGCACTTATGTCCCTAGTAGATTCCTATGGCTGGAGTTTGTAGAGACATTATAGTTCCTATTGGAAGTTAAATTGTAACACCTCCTTTCAGTTGGCCGACTTGAATATGGTCATTTTTTCCTACAAATTCTTCATATTCACGTGTCATTCCTTCATTTGATGGTTGGTTGATTTCTAGACATCTCTACAGAATTTCATTCACTCACTCAAGCATTATAACATAATTTCACACTCCATAGTAGTAATCCATCACTCCATCATTTCAATAGAGCAAGCATAGGATGACTCCATTGCAACAGAGCCTTGAGTTCCTCTCATCCTTCTCCTCCACTAGCCTTGAGCACTTTGAAAGGAGGTGGTAAGCTCCTCACACATTCTCTATTACTTGGTTGAGTTAGCATATTATTGTTTTGAAGTGTTTTGTGTACTTTGCTTGCACTCATTCTTTATCAATTTATTTCTATATTGTTGTAAACTTGGCTGTCTGTGGAGGTGGAAACACCAAAACAGGGGTCTGACTAAGGCATAACCCTAAACATCCCCCCAACATTTTCCCTCTTTTTTGTGTGTAGGTGGAGAGATCTTGGAGCAAGCTGGTGAAAAGGTTATTGAGTGACACACACGTGATTTAATAAATGAGAGATTAAATGATGTAAGTAGTGACACCAATGACCTTTCCCATCATGATGTGTCAAATCCTTTTGTGCCACTTTAGGAGCCTTTTCCATTATCGTCCTTTAGATGATAGACATTTCCATTTGTCCTTGTAGCTTTAGCAACTAGTCTTTCAGACCATGCCTTTCTGATCTCACAACCATTGGCATGAGATATAATATTGTATCCCTTGTTTCATATTTGACGGACACTGAGAATATTGTGCTTCAAAAAATTGACATAGAGGATATCCTTAGTCCTTTTCTTTCCATTAATTATTATGGCACCCTTTCCATCGATTTGTGTTGACCCATCACCACCAAATTTAACATCTCGATCATTGACCTTCTTGAATATGATGAACCTTCTCTTATTACCAGTCATGCGGTTAGAGAAACCACTATCAATTACCCAAGAATTTTCTTCTTCCTTTTCTTGTAAATTAGTTCATACTTCCATTGATTTTTTTTAAAGATTATTAGCTTGTAGAGTACCAAACTTCTTACTTTCTCAAATATTTATCCTTTTATCTTTCAAGTCCATGAATAGGGTTTCATCATTTGAACCATTATCTTCATCCTCTAAGGAATAACTACTTTCCTTGGAATATAAACTCTTTTTAACCTTATCTCTTTTGTTACCATCTTCAAATTCTTTATAGGGGCATTTAGATGTAAAATGACCAATCCTTCCACAATTGAAACACTTGAAAGGTAACTTACCTTTTTATTTGTTGATGCATTTATTCAATCTTATTACAAATTTTTCTTCAACCTCATCAAAGCCATCATTCTGATCAACATATTCATCTTCTATCCTTTTGTTAGCTTTGAAAGAGGCTTCCTTCTTTGGAAGATCTTTGTCAAATTCTCTCATCTCAAAGGCATTGAGAGCACCAAACATTTCATCTATTGAATACTTATCCAAGCCCTTAGATTCTTCCATAATAGATACCTTATGACTATAGGATTTAGGGAGAGATCTCAAAAATTCTTCACAATCTCATCTTCATTTACTACACCACCAAGACCTATGATGCGAATAAAACATTCATGCACCCAAAGCATATAACTTCAATGTCTTCATCCTTTTTCATCCTTAGGGTCTCAAATCTACACTTGAAAATCTACATGTTGGCTTTCTTTACTTTGGTATCTCTTTCATAGATGTTGCTAAGTTTTCCCCAATAATCCTTAGCAGAATTGCAATTCACCACCTTCAAGAGTTATGAATCAATCACACACACAAGATTAAATTCTTAGCCTTGGAGTTGTTCTCATATAACTTGATTTCAACTGGATTTGTTGGAGTATTAGGAGAAACATAACCATCGTCGACTAATTTCCAAACACCAAACAAAAATATTTTAGATGTCCTTCCATCCTAAATTTCAAAAAGATATATTTTTTCCCATCGAACCTAGGACCTTTGTAAGCTCCATCATGTACCATCCTAGACCTTTTCCTCAAGAATTTAAGATTCTTTAAAGGAACTTGGCTCTGATACTAGTTTATGAACACACATGATACTGAGAGGGGGGTGAATCAATATCTTGAAAAACTTAAACCCCTTTGGAACTTAAGACCTTCATCACAATTAAAAATTCAAACCAAGAACATTTAAACAAATAAAAAACAATGAAAGAGAGAAATTTAACTCTTAATTAAACTAGTAGTAATGAAATATGAAACAAGGAACACACATGCACAAGATCACACTAGATCTACATGGAAAACCTAATGAAGGAAAAAACACAGTGAGAGTTAACTCACAATATATGAAGCTCATTGCTTACAAAATAAGGCTCGCTACTGAAATACTTGTAAACTAAGGTGCACAACCTTAGGGAAAGATACAAAGACCTAATGAGATTCACTATCTCAAAGAAGGATACATGAAAGTTTAGAATTTATAAAATATGTCAACAATACACTTTGCTAACTAAGGCATTAAATAATATCTAATCTATCTTCCACACACTTTCACACTTCTTCTACAAGATATTAAATACATTCCACACTCTCTCACCTCATCAAACTTGCATATAAAATGTACTGCATTTATATCCACTGCAATACCTCAAAACATCAATTAGGTTAGTCATAAAGAATACAAATAATGATTTCAACAAGTTGGCCACAAAAACATAATACCGTCCTATCCAAAAGATAGATAAGACCGAAAAAAATCTTATTGCATCTTCCAATGTGATCCCAAATAATTCACATGATGACGCACATCAATTCAAGTCAGCAACAAGGAAACATGTAGATGAAACACAAATCACATAACCAATTGGCCCAAAAACATACTTCCAATTGAATTAACTCAATGCAATCCTCAACAAGATATATCAAGACCCAAATCCACCTTAACATAACTTCATATGCTAGTGCAAAATATCAAGCATATAGTACAAGAAAGATGACAAGCCCTATCAGCCAACTATCCATAAATTGCCTAGAAGACCAACTCAAACACAATGCAACACCAAAAGATATCGACCATTAATTTGAAAATCACAAAGAGATGTGCCTTGAACATCCAACAACACTTCCAAACACTTCTTTTATATTGTCATTTCATCAACAACTACTACAACCTAAACAAAAAAAAAAACTTCATCTCAGAAGAATAAAATACACAACCATGAGATATAACCTTAACCGATCAACTTGTGGACCACTTCAACACATAAAATTTGAACTAAGCCATTGCACAAAAACTAAGATAAAATTCACCAAGCCACAGGAGAAAAAAAATCAATGTGTAGAAATGTGGAGTATTTCTCAGACCAGTCTAGACAATGAAAAACACTGCCATGCTTTTGAAATTAATAGAAAAATCCTTTGCAATAATGGTGACTTGAAAAGATGGGAGTGAAACATGCACAAGACATAAAATTTGAATCCCAAACCACAAGACCATATCTCCAATAGTGGAGGAATGCAAAGAGTTCTCCAAAACAATATTCACATCAAACTTCTTACTCACTTGCAAAGACCAAAACAACCTTGCAGAAACACATACTTATTTAGGAACAAGGGGAGAGAGCATACTATTACACAAGCGGTTGTTGTTGTACAAAAATATCAAACTATCAATGCCCAATACAATTTCCAAATTTATACAAGATCCAAGATCCATAGGAGGCAGTTAAGCCATGTCATGAACCCAAGTGTCATGATACACAACACAAGGAGACCAAGGGCAAGAATCTTGCTACAATCGTCCCTAGTGTAAGTGAGGGGTTCAAACCTATGACCTCAAATTTGATACCAATTTTTGCATAGATGATTTTCATTGCACAAAAATATCAACCTGTTAATGCTCGATACAATCGCTAGATTTATACAAGATCCAAGTTCCACAAGAGGTGGTTAAGGCATGTCACGAACCCAAGCGTTGTACTTCACAACAGAAGGATACCAAGGGAGAAACTCTTGCAACACACACAACAAGCTATAGACCATCAAAAACATCTCTCCACCATCAACAATACTTACAATCCTCATCTTAATGCTTCTGGTCCTCATCTTGATTTATCATTATGAAAATAACTCTGCTAACAACAAACATACACAATACTTATTTACATGGCATCAAACAAGGCATGAAACACAATCATGAACTTCATCAACACATCATCATACATCAAATACAACCCAACAATGCAATGATCTTCCCAAGTTTTGGCAACCAATGCGAAGAGTATCCCAAACATACATAACAATCTTCTCAAGTGTTGACATAAATGATAACCACTAACAATTCACTATGTTTTGACATCAATTCCAACCACTACCAACAAGCTATGCCTAATGATATCTACTTGTAATATCTTCTAAACCATCTTCTCAATCTTAGGTTTTTATATAAATGGGTACCTATAAGGCCAAATTTTAGGTGGTTGGATCCTTAGTACTAGTTGAAGGACATGATCTTGGTCCCTTTTATAGGAGGTTTTCCTTTAGGAATATATCCAAAAAATAATGTGATGATTTATAGTTTCTTGAAAATTTGGTTAGGTAGGAGTATTTGATTGATAAGCTACTAATGAAAATATTTGGGCCAGATATTCATAAACTCTTTTGTTAATACTATTTTACATTTTGTGGTATTTTACCATCTATTGGACTTTTACACATAACCCTTGTAGTTAAAAAATCCTACCTTCTAAGTTAAATTTCATGAATAACTATTAGAAGCTCAACTCACTTGTTACTAATGTAGTAAGATACTCTACTTCCAACAATATATCTATTAGATCTATGAGAATATAAAAATAAGAAATCAGTTTGATACTCTCTCATGATCAATTTAATTATATAAGTTTTTCTTAAACAAGAAATAATACCCTCATTTATATTTTGTACCTAAAATTCTAGAGAAGGAAATATAAAATAATTTAGACGAGTATCTAACTTCTTGTTGATGATGTTGTGAGTTCATTCTAAATCTATCAATACTATTACTTTATCTTTCTTTAGGAAACCTACCACCTTAAGAGTTTTTGGGGAACTAACTCTAGCAACTGCATGAGAATAAGTTGTTTTTTGAGTATCTCTTGATTCCTCATATAATTCATTGTCACCCTCCAATGTTAGTTACTCCTCTTCTTCCTTGACAATTTAATATAGAATAAATTTTTTAGTACATTTATGCCCACAACTATATTTTCTATTACATTCATAAACAACTAAATTTATCCTAGTACAACCTTACCTAGAATTAACTAAATGATAAAACTATTTAGCCAATCCACTCCACCTAATACAACACTCCTAATTAAATAGGTTTAATTTTAATTAGTTAATTTCTTCTCACACATACTTAAAAAAAATATTTTAGTTAAATCCTCTTTTCCACCTCACATGGTTAAAATAATTTTTAATATTTTTATTATTTAACTAAATTCTAGATTGTCTCCATTAAAATACAAGAATAAAGGATTCCCTAAGTGAAATTGTCCCCCATATTCATATGGTTGCAATAGCTTACCATTTTTCAAATAAGCTCCATCATGATCCTTCATCTTCTCCTCAATTCCAAGAAAGTCTTATTAGTCCTGAAATCCATCATTGATTTTCTCATCACATCTTCACCATCCATCATCCCTCTCAAAAAATCTATAAATAGACACACTATCCTATGTATTTGATCATCCATTTTATTCTAAATAAATGCTAAAACAAGTAATTTTTGTGTAAAAGAGAATCTACATCTCTATCATCATTTAATGAAATCACATCACAATGAATTTTAATGGTAAATTTTCTTGAATATTTAATTTTTTGTTTTATTTTGAACTTCATTTGCATCCTCTATCTGATTTTTTTTAATTAGAATGGGGATCTTTAGTTTTGTATTTGTTTCCTAATTTGATTTATTGAAAGGAATCCAGGCGAGCGGAAACAAATTCCTACACTAATCTAATCAGAGGAGAGTTACACAAATGTATTTTAACACCTTTTACTATTACAATAAGAGAAGTGCATAAATATAATAATGGAAATACAACAAGTATGTATAAAAAAGTGACACCAAAATTACCATGGGAAAACCCTTTCAGGTAGAAAAACCAACCCTCCAAAAGAACAACACTATTACATTACTTCAAATAGGAGTTACAATACATCACCAAGTACATAACATTCTTCTACAAGTGCTTCAAACAAACACCTATTCTGAAGTGATACTGGCAGCACTTCGTTACCTGCAAATAAAACTATACATTCTACAACTCAAGGAACTCAAAAAATAGAGTGTTACAAGCTTCATGAAGCATCTAGAAGTTGAGGGGCATCTAAATCCAAAAGAAAAAACTTTCAATGCCTTAGACATGAATTCAGACACATGTTCAATATTCCCTTACACCCCTTACACTTACAAAACATGCATATAGTCTTCTTCCAAGCTTGGATGCCTAGAATATGCTAAAACTAGGCTATGATAGATTCCTTACACATCTTACAACTATCATAGAATTTTTCATAGCTGACAACACTTATAACTGTAAGAGAATTTGTCATAACTAGCTAAAAATAGTTGATTCTCTTCACTTTTTCATAACCCAAATTGGGTGCCAAATTTCACCCATGCATTCAAAGATGCCTTATGACACGTCATAAAATATTTCATATATCATAGATTCCAATGGGACGCCTATGTCCACTTGGGATGATGATGTGTCATCCAATCACCTCCAACATGGATGCCACCTAGCCAATGGGTCCCAATTAGTGACATGGCACCATAGGAATTTAAATAATACAAATAAATACATTAAATTACTTCAAATAAATCAATGTTAGGAATCTAAAGTTGATACACCTTAATCCCAACATTATGCCACTTGTCAAAGACCTGCTAAGAGCCATACAAAATTATCTACTTAGGGCCACAACGCCCATGGAATTAGAACACCATCTAAACTTTTTTGTGTTCTTTGGTTTTGTCAGTGCATCTGCAACATTCACCAAAGTGTCATCCTTCTCCAAGTTCACCTTTCCATCTTCTACCATATCATGAACAAAATAATATTGTACATCAATGTGATTTGTTCTAGAATGGAAGGTAGGATTCTTAACTAGACAAATTGCACTTTTAGTGTCACAACAAACAATAATCTATCTTGCATCTAAACCAATATCAGAATATAATCTCTTAATACAAATGGCTTCCTTACAAGCATGAGTGATTTCCATATACTCTCCCTTTGTCATGGATAAAGTGACTACATCTCACCACTTACTCATCTAACTGATAATGCATCAAACATCATAAATACATAACCACTAGTGGATCTTTTGTTGTCAGTGTCACATGCCCAATCTGAATCCACATATCCTTGAATACTCATAGAATGTTGAGATCTAGTAGGATAATCATGAAAAGATAAGGCATACTCATAAGTGCCCCATAAATATGTGAACACTCTCTCATACTCCATCCCAATGTGTTGGCCTGCTTAGGATTAGCCATGAAATGACTAAGGACTCCCACTGCTTGGGAAATTTTTGGTCTCATACACACCATCACATACATCAGACTACCAACTGCACTCACATATAGAACTTTGGTCATGTCCTCCATTTTAGTAGGAGATTTTGGAAAATCATTCATTGAAAGCTTCATCCCTTGCATCATAGGGACAACTAACTGTCTGTAATCTACCATGTTGAATCTCTCCAACGTGGAGTTCACATATTTTATCTGGTTTAACCAAAGCTTTTTGTTAGCTATGTCTCTCATGATTTCCATTCCCAGAATGTACCTAGCTATACCTAGGTCTTTCATCACAAACTATGTTGACAACTAAAGCTTAAAATCTAAAATCATCCTTTTACTATTCCCAATAAACAACATATCATCTACATATATAATAATAATAAGAATACAACTATTATCAGTTTTAAAGTATACACAATGGTCAGATTTAGAACTTTGAAATCCTAATGACAACACATAGGTATCAAACTTCTGATACCACATTCTAGGAGACTGTTTCAAACCATACAGAGACTTCTTTAGTTTGTAAACCAAATTTTCTTTACCTCTTTCAATGAAATGCTCTGGATGTGAAATGTATATCTCTTCATCCAAATCACCATGAAGGAATGTTGTCTTCACATCCATCTTCTCTACTTCTAAGTCATATGTAGCTCCAAGTGACAAAAAAATCCAAATAGATGTTAACTTCATTGTAGGAGAGAGTATATCCCCATAATCAATCCCCTCCATGTAGGGAAATCCCTTAGCAACCAACCATGCCTTATACTTCTCAACACTACCATCAGGACCGCAGTTTTTCTTGAAAACCCATTTGCAACCAACAAGTTTACATCCAATAGGAAGTAGTACCGAATCCAAATTCTTATTATTCTTTAATGAATCCATTTCTTCATCCATGGCTTGCATTAGGGAATTTGAATCATTCATACCCAATGCCTCTCTAACCATCCTAGGCTCATTAGTATTAGTAATCAAGGAAAATATGCAACTAGAATCCAATAATGAATATCCAAACCTTTTTGGTTGTCACCTAACTCGTGTACACCTCCTTAAAGGTTGAGGTTGAGGGTCTCCTTATTCTTAAGAAATTTTAGAGCTAATTGAGCTCTCCTCATCACCAAGTCCAATAAGAATAATTGGTTCTTCTTTCTTCAGAGTAGGTGGAATCTGAACTACTTCCTTTTTCTATTCCTCCTCTTTCTCTAGTTGCAACTCAACATAGGAAGGTTTCATCTCTCTAAACATCACACTTATATTGTAGAGAACCTTTTGTGATTTTGGATCCCAAATCTTGTACCCTTTCACACTGACACCATAACCAATAAAGATACACTTAACAACCTTGTTCTCTAACTTAGACCTCTTCTCAAACAAAAAATGAGCATAAGCTTCACAACCAAATACTCTGAGATGTCTCATCGAAGGATTTTTACCAGACCATGCCTCCATGGGTGTCTTACCAACAAGCACTGATGTAAGAGATCTATTGATCAAATAACATGCAATGGCTATTGCTTCAACCCAAAATTTCTGCTCAAGGCTAGCACCACTAAACATACTCCTAGCCCTCTCCATCAAAATTTTGTTCATTCTCTCTGCAACTCCATTTTTTTTTGGAGTGTAGGGAGTTGTCTCATGTCTCTCAATCTTGTGTTCTTTATAGAAATTGTCAAATTCTATGAAACAAAACTCACCACCATTATTAGTTCTCAAACACTTAATCTTTCTGCTAGTCTAATTTTCTACCAAGGCCTTAAACTCCTTAAATTGACTAAAGAATTCATCTTTAATTTTGATGAAATAAAAAAATGTCCTTCTACTTTAATCATTTATGAAACAAACAAAGTATACATATTTTGGTAATGAAGGAACATTTATAGGACCACAAATATCAGTATGTAGATAATCCAAGGCCCTAGAAGACTTATGAGAAATAGAGTAAAAAGAAACAGGGTGTTATTTTCCATATACATAGTGTTTGCAAAAGTAAAACTCAAGATTACAATCATCAAGGCCTTCAAAAAGGCTCTTATTTTTTAGGGTTTTAAGACCCTTCTCACCAATATGACCAAGTCATTGGTGCCATAACATTGTCTTCACTACATGAAGCTTCATTTTCATGGAATGAGCACCCTTAAGTATCCAAAATGCATGATCATTGGATGTAGCTACAACATGCTTCTTCTCTACACAATCAAATGGTGAGGATGAAGAATCCAAAGGTCTCTTCTTCTTCGGTGCATCAGAAGAACTATTGCACTATACAATTCCTACACCAAGTTGAAACAGAGTTTCAATACAAACTCATTTAGCTAACACCATAGCTCCTCTTGTAATATTTCATTCTCCACTAGAGAAAACAACTTGAACTCCTAATCATTCAGTTTACTTAAAAAAGTAGGTTTCATGCCAAACCTGGGCTACGCAAGACATGATTGATTCCCTTCACTCTTCCACCAGAAAATCTGATTTTGACTCTTCCATGACTAACAATATTCAGGTGAGAGTCATCACCCAAGTATACCTCTCCACCATTGTACTCATATTTCGAGAACCAATCTCTATGAGAAGTCGTGTAAAAGGATGCACCCAAACCTATCAACCAGACATCATCGGATGCATGGGCTACCAAGGCTACAATAAATGCTTCTCCATCATCTTGGGATGATTTACTAGATTTAGAATCAGAGAAAGACTTGTTTTTCTTCTTCTTCTCCTTCTCGCAATCTTTCTAAATATGAACAACTTCACCATAATTTTTAACATTTTTTCTTGGACTTCTTACCATGAGACTTTGACTTAGATTTCTTGTCTTTCTTTTTGCTTCTCTCTTTTGGTCTGCCATGAACTGCAAGGGCATCCTTGGCCATCTCAAAATATTTCCTCCGCATCTCCTCAGATAGTAATGCAGAAGCAACCTCACCCATCTTGAAGGTGGAAGTATTGCTTCCAATAGCCATTACCATGTGATCCCAAGAGTCTGGAAACAAACACAAAAAGAGCATGCAATGGTCTTGTTAATCTATTTTGTCTTTAACGGAACCCAGTTGTGCAACCAACATGTTAAAAGGGTTCAGGTGATCTACAACAGATCCTCCATCTATCATTTTCAAAGAGTACATCTTCTTTCTCAAGAAAATCTTGTTTACCAAGGATTTATCCATGTATACATCACCAAGCTTCTTCCATAGAGAATCTAAATTTTTCCCTTCATGGACATTCATGATAATGAAATTAGACAAACAAAGTCTAATAAGACCCTTGGCTTTCTTGTCCATGAGATCCCAATCCTCTTGTTTCATGATTGAAGGTTTGGTTCCAAAAATTGCAAGCCATAAGTCTTGGTCTACTAACATGTCTTCCATTTTGAGCTTCCACAACAAAAAATTACCATGGTTAAATTTCTCCATTTCAATCCTCCTAGATGTTCCTATCATCTATTTCCTACAACAAGGTTATGAAATAAACACTTTTTCAATACTCCCACTAAAACAAAGATTAGCTAAAAAAACACTTCTAACCTAACAAAGGAACCAAGGCTGGCCAAGCTCTGATACCAACTGAAAGGAAGTCGGGTGAGCGGAAATAACTTCCCACACTAATCTAATTAGAGGAGAGTTACACAAATTTCTTTTAACACCTTTTATTATTACAATAAGAGAAGCACATACATAGAATAATATAAATAGAACAACAAGTATGCATAAAACAGTGACACAAAAATTATCGTGGGGAAAACCCTTTTAAGTAGAAAAACCCACCTCCAAAAGAGCAACAATATTGCATTACTTCAAATAGGAGTTACAATACATCACCAAGTAGATAGCCTTATTCTACAAGTGCTTCAAACAAACACTTGTTCTGGAGTGATATTGGCAACAATTCTTTACCTGCAAATAAAACTATACATTCTACAACTCAAGGCACTCAATAAATAGAGTGTTACAAGCTTCATGAAGCATCTATAAGGCGAGGGGTTTCAAAATCCAAAGGGCAAAACTGTCAATGCCTTAGACATGCATTTAGACACATGTTCAATATTCCCTTACACACCTTACACTTATCAAACATGCATATAGTCTTCTTCCAAGATTGGACATGCTAAAAATAGGCTATGACAAATGCCTTACACATCTTATAGCTATCATAGAATATGTCATAGCTAACAACACTTACACTTTTTCATAACCCAACTTGGGCACCAAATTTCACCCATGCATTAACATATGCCTTAATATGCATCTTAGAATATGTCATATATCATATATTCCAAAGTGGGACACCTATGTTCACTTGGGATGATGATGTGTCATCTAGTCACCTCCAATGGGGATGCCACCTAGCTGATGAGTCCCAATTAGTGACATGACACCATAAGAATTTAAATAATACAAATAAATACATTAAATTATATCAAATAAATCAATGTTAGGACTCTAAGGTTGAGACACCTTCATCCCAACATTTATAAGCTAGTGTATACAACACTTATAACATAATATCCGTTTTCTCTCTTCTTTTAAATTTGTTGTGGAGTCAATCTAATAGGTTGAGGAAGTGACTATGTAGGATACATTTTATATATTATGTTTATTAAACCTTCCCTTCTATTAGCCACAAAATTTATTTGACCCACCTTTTCATAATCATTACTTATGACATAATATAGAAAAATCATGTGTACCTCATATTTGATGTGGTCCTTTAAATCTTCTAGAAATAATTCCTTTAAATTTTTCTTGGTCTACAGGTGAAGTTGAAAGGTTCTAAATAAGCCCACCAGGGATCAAGTCTCGCTGAGTGCAAAGGCTCTGACACCGAAAAAGGGATGAGGTTGGGATCATGCTCGAGGCAAATTTGGCAGATTGGATACCCCTCGGTCCTTGGATCTTAACAGAAGAGGTTCAGCCCAAGAAGGCTTGTGCTCCTATATTGGGTAGCTACAAATAATTTGTGGATGACCTCCATCAAAAAAAAAATTCTATTCATCATTCTTCACTCTTAAAAAAAAAAAGTTTGGGATTGATGAATAAAATATTTGACTATACCTATTTTCTTTAACTTGGCAAGTTGGTTTAATTAGGTATCCTTAAGATTGTCGCCATAACATGTAGTTTGTTTCTCCTAGAAAAAACCCATGTAACAAAACATCCCTTATTTTTCTTCTCTTCACATAGTCAATGACACCAAATAAATTGTTTAGGATCCAAGTATAAATATACCATCATAAAATTTTGTTGACAAAGAACATGATGAATATTGAATAATATTTCCATTTAACAAAGCCAATTTATTGGATATTTTCAATAAAAAATAAAATATCCATCCTTGGTGCAAAGTTTCTAGCCTATAGTTATTTGAGTGATTATCAATTATTATATTTTATTTAAACCCATAAGGATCATGTCTTTAAAAGAATCATTTTCTTCCCAATTATTATTATGTGAATTTTCTCCCTTACCGCTCATACAACTCATAAGGGAATCCATTTTCTTTGATAATGTATTGATATCTTCTCCCATGGTTATCATATTTTTCTTCACTAATAAAATAACTTCCTTAAACTTGAATATTTCACCATTCATGTTATTAGGAGAAATCTCTTCAATTTATCATCCGTGTTTGAAGATTTTTTAGGTGTAATAATATTATTTTATCCTCTTTGTTAGGGCACTCCATAATGGGTATTGTTTTGGTGAAAAATCATACTTGAAATAAATTCAATCAATCAAATTTTATTTTAACTTATGAGGGCCTACATCTTACTTACCAGAAAAAATCTCCAAGAGTTTCATTGATTAATAGGCTTCAAAGTGAATTTGATGGAAACCCTAGTTTTTCATTAACTTCTAGAAAATGATTCCAATTACCTCCTATGAAAAATGACATAATATAGGTTAAATACACTTGATCCATACATATTCGAAGCATACTAAGCCACTAAGCATCAATCCCAATAAGTTATTCAATGTAAAAAAAGACGAAGAAGCCATTAAAACTACCATTCTAAAACATGAAAGATTGACAAAATTCTACTCTAAGACATTGAAACTTATCCTATAGGGGGAGTGGTGTTGCATTGATATGGAATGGTGACCCTTTCCCAATCCATTGGATAATGATCTTGTTTCAATCAATTTTCTTAAAGAAAATTGATGAAACTGATGAGAGATGTGTTGTAAAACATGATGAAAGCTATTTTAACATGATAAATGCTATGATGATCAATGTAAATATGTGAAGTATATTCTAAATGTATGCGAGATTTAAATATGCAAGTCCTAATTCTAAAATATGCTAAATGGATGCAACTAAGTTACCATGGAAACCATTAATGGATGCTTTAAGCTACTATGATCAAGATTTAAACTAAAAAAGATAATTATGGATGCAAATGAGAGTGATTTTCAATAGAATAATTTTTCTCTAAAAAGATGGATCCATATTCAATAGATGCAAGTTCTATGTATAGAATAGGCAAAAAGAAACCAATGGTCAAGATTGAAAAAATCAATGAACGGTTAGGATGGAAAGAAGATGGAGGCATGGATCATGGATTCCCATAAAGGGTTGAGAATGCAAGTTGATATTTAATCAATGTCTCACAATCATGCAAAGAATCACACTTTCAAAACTTACTCAAGAATTTTGTTAAAAGTTTGTTGAAAGTTTGTTACAAGGAAGAATATTACCTTTTTTTGAATGAGTGAAGAGGGAGAATATTCTCAAAGAATACTCTCATGCAAGTGGGTGAAGAAAATTAGCATTTAGAAAATTAAAAAAAAGTCTTAATGTGCATAAGGGAGTGATATTCCATAGGAATATTCCCTTTTGAAGGAATTTAGGATTTAACATTAAATAATTTATTTATTTAATGAAAGGGGTGAGATTAGGATATTTAATTAAATAACTAGAATAACTAGGATTGATTTAATTAATAAGAATATGTGGGGGTTAAGTTAAATAATTTGATTTATTCAATTTAACAAGATGAAATGTTAGTGTGAGGGGGGATGAATCAATCCATTTAGGTCAATTAAGTTAATAGGTTAAAATGATGTATTTAATTAAATATCTAGGCTAATTTAATCAAATAAGCCTAAATAGGATGGATTTCAAGATGAAATGGTGTTAATATATGAGATTCAAGTGTGTGATATCATTTGAGACATTTTTTAAGTTTCTACATTTTCCCCCTCTTTGAAACAAGGTACTTGTTACGTTGGTTCAAAGACTGATGGTTTTTGGATTAAAACTACTACTCAGATAAAAAAAATTAATTTTTTATGATTTTTGGAGGCCCCATTGTTTCCCCAGTGGAAGGAATAAGCTAGTTACCTGCCCCCTTGAGAGATCATGCAAGAATTTTGAATTTTGGGTTGATCTGTCGACAAAGGTAAAATATTGGTTCAAGTGCCAAAACATGCCTCGAGATGCCAATAATGGCCTCATAAATGCAAAAAATGGCTCAAAATAGGTTGTGAAGCTTGGAAATAGGTCAAAAGGGTGAAAATCCTAGCTTTTGGCTCAAATTAGAGTGAAAAACCATAATTTTTAGGCTTAAATAGGTGAACAGGTTGCACTTCCAATTCATTTATGCATTCAACCTTTAGCAAAATTGTGCATTTGGAGCTTTGATATCCTGATGAGATGGCTCACCGTGTGCTTCAACTTCACCTTTTTGAGAAGGTTTGAGAGTACCAACACTGAGTAGAAAAAGGACCACGAGTATGTGACTCAAAACTTGCCTCAATTTTTGCATTTTCGTTCATTTAATAGCACACCAAAATAATATTTTTAGGAGCGTCAGTATATAGTGACGCATAAAAGGCGTTGAAAGCACCGCTATTGATTTTTTTAGCGATGCACTTATTTTTTAGCAGCACACCAACATTTTTTGTTCTAGTGACACATTTGATTAGGGTGTGTTGATGGGTGTTTTAGAAATTCTCAACACAAGTAATGCATAGGTGCATCACCTCTCTTGAAAGGGAAAAATCTACAAATGAGTTACAAATCACTACCCCAAGGTCTCTAAGGTGTCAGGTCATGATAATGCTTGGAATATCTCAGTTGATTGATTTTATTTTGTTGGTAATCATAGGGCAACCTTTCATGTGTTAAGTTGGAGGGAATTTGGTTCCTTGGATGGAGTTTACGATTTTTTTTGAAAAGTTTCTCTTTTGCTGCAAGTTCAGGACATCAATCTTAAAATCCACTTTGATCTTTTGATTTGTTTTTACAATGTGCAATGAACTTTACCTAAAGCACCTATTTAAAAAAATTTCAAAAGGGAAGGGAGATGAAGAAGTTCCTAGACCTACAACTATCAATGAACAATGATAATGGAGGACTCTATAGTGGACAACCTTCTGAAAAATTAGTTCCACTTAGCCAGATTAGTTCATAGTCTCATGAAACAAGTGCAATCTTCCAAGCTCTGCAGATCTTCAACCTTTCATTCACCATAACAAATGAACAAGAGATAGAATTCAAGTGCACCATTCATATAATGTTCAGACTAACTTTACATTGCAATTTATCATCAATAAAAAACAAAAAGTATGAACAAGGGCATCAACACAATAGAATTATTCAAAACTAATGAATATCATTAACTAATATACCAAAGCATGTAAGAACACATAAAACAACAAAGTTAATCTACTCAAATTCACTACATATGAGAAGAATAATCATGCAACATGAAGTTGGAACTCAAGAATCCACCGAATCAATGAATTGGTATTAACATTCCAACAACATGTCTTTACAACAACTCAAATCTCTCTTGAAAATGAGAGGAGACACCCTATTTATAGTGTCCAAAAAGAAAAATGAATAGCCAAGATTTAATCTCATTATGCATCTAAGATTCACTACAAATTAGGGTTCCACCTACCCCCAAATATATGACAATATAAAATTACATCTTGTCTTTTAGCCTAATTTTTCCTTTAGTGTTCAACACTGTAGCATTTTTGTCTTCTAGCTGATTACTCTTTGCTATAGCTAAACAATGAGGAACTCATCATCTATGACAGGCTTTCTAGCTCCCTTTTTCAATGTGGCATACTCCACAAAAATTTTGATCAATACCTGGAGCTTATCCCACTCCATTATATCCGATTGAAGTATCTAAAATGATAATTTCTTTGACTGGTTGGTCATTTGTTCCCAATTCCTTAGGAACTTGGGTGCTGCCTTGGCCATTTTCTCAGATTTGACAGAGCCATTAGCAATGAATTCCATG
Source organism: Sequoiadendron giganteum (assembly GCA_007115665.2). NCBI lineage: Eukaryota > Viridiplantae > Streptophyta > Pinopsida > Cupressales > Cupressaceae > Sequoiadendron > Sequoiadendron giganteum. Next base: position 754,574,912 of record CM021102.1, on the reverse strand, counting down.
AAATTGTCTCTTAACAAATCTATAGTTTCATCCTCCATTTTCTTATGGAAGTATGACTTGATTTTCTCGGTGTCAAGTTCGAGGAATGACATCTCATATTCTGTCATCAGCTTAAGGTAGTCCTTAGTCTCCACCCTATGTTCTTTGGCCCATTCCAAATCAAGCTCTACCTCATGGAGCATTCACTCCAAGACCTCTTGTTTGTGGTCCAAGCTCATCTTCCATGTCTCAACGAGCCACCAATCATTCTTTACCAGACTTAGTTCATTTTCCCATAATTTGTCTGGTATCTTTAGGATGGCTTCAAGTTTAGGATAAGTGATCCTATATAGCTCGGTGAAGTGGTGGTAGGTCTTTTTAGAGGCCTCAAGTTGTTTATGTAGGTCCTCAAACTTGTTAATTATTTTGACTGCATGGCCAATACCCATATCACCATTATAAATTACACGTCGAAAACAATCCTTAGTGGCCTTGGATCAATTATTTATTTTTTCTAACTTGTCTATATGGTCCTTCGATAGCAGTAGTGGCGTGATTGATGATGTTGTTGGAAGTTCCTCTGCAGAAGACCACTGTTGTATGTAGGTAGTAAGATCTTCCAGATGCACTTTCAATTTCTCCTTGGAGGACTAGTCTTTGTATATTTTTTGGCTCGAGACATGATGGCCTCTAGTCTTTCCTTGGGATCCATGAGTGCAGGGGTCCTCTTTTGTACTTGCTTCTCCAACCATTTAGATATTTGAGATCCTTCCTTTGGTGATTCGTGATCACCTCTTTCTCCCTGATCATGTTGGATCTCCTTTTTTCTGTGGTCTGAGGCTTCGTTTTTTGCTTTCTCTTCATCCTCCTCATCTCAATCTTGGATGAACAAAAACCTTTCTTGTTCATTAGGGCTATCATCCCCTTCAAGTACCTTTTCTTCTTCTTCTTGTCTAGGCTTCATATGATGTTCTGCCCTAGGAATTTTCTTTGTTTCAACCTCTTCTTCAGGCTCATCTTCTTCTTTAGTTTCATCTTCTTTCTTTTCTTTCTCTTCCCTCTTGGGAGGTACTTCTTCTTGCAGGCCAAGGCTTGTATATTTCTATTTTGATGGAGGCTCAATAGACTTCTCTATGTCCTTGTATGCTTCTTTCTCTTCTTTGGAAGATTCCCCCTCCATTTCCTAATCAAAATTTTTAGGTTTCTTGGGAAACTCATCTTCGGGCTCGGGGTCGGAGGATTCTATCACATAATTTTTGCTATTGTCCTCAACATTTTCTTCTTCTGAGGATTGTGACTTCTCTTCTTCTTCTTCATAGACCACCTTGTTGATGACTATTTCTCATATTCTGGATGTGCATGGTATTCATCTTTGAAGGGATCCTCAGGTTCATCATTATTTTCCTTTTTTTGCTACCTCCCTCTCTCGTTTCTCCATCTCCTCTGATATTTGCATTGTCGCCTCCATTTTGGGTGGCTCTACTGTAGGAGGGGTAGGGAGACTGACAACAACTTGGTCTAGGGCAGCTTGTACTATAGGATTCATCAATACTTTGGAAAGCTCCATAGGAATATTTTGCATGTGCATGGAAAATGCCTCTAGAAGAGTGAGAGCGGGTATAGTTATGGTTGAAGCCAATGGAATTTTTGTGGATGGAGACATCAAAGAAGAGGAAAGAAGAGTAGTGGTGGGGGAGGAGGAATCTCTTAACACAATAGGTGCAGTAGGTGAGGTGGTGGCAAGGTGGACCGAGATGTCCACCGTGGGTGGGGATGAAGCAGTTAGAGCTTGCGATACCATAGGAGGAGTAGCAAAAAATGTGGTAATAGTAGTAGCAATGATAGAGATAGCGAGTGGTGACTTATATTTCTTGGCCTCTTATTCTTTTTCCCCTTCATGTATCCCGGGTCCTCTTGAATTGTTGGCATCTCAGAGAATCCACCAGAATTATTTTCTTTCTTTGAGGTCTTAGCCTCTGATGAATTCATCAAATACACCTTATGCTTTAGCTAGGGCTCTGACACTTCATTTATTTTCTTTGACCTTATGACTAGAGGAGATTTGGGTGCTTCTTTAGTTGCGGCTGTGGTCCCATTATCTGTCTCACTCTTGAGCTCATCTTCGAGTTCGTCATAGGTCAACTTGGCCACTTGAAGCTTTAGTTAAGAAATTTGTGCATCAACCCATTGTCTAGTTCTACTCTAGATAGAATTTTTTTGAATATCAAGGTCATTGACCTCTACCTCATCCCAATCTATGGAAGGAAATGGCAAGTTGTAAAAAACATCAAACCTCAAATCTATAACTGTGTTTTCATCCTCAACCACTTGAACTCACACTAAGAATAGTTTGACTGTCCTTACAAAGTATGTTGTCATACGCATGTAATGCCGAATGCGTACCTCCTTAGCATCCTGGTAGTTGGCCCAAAATTCTTCAACATGATGTAAGTGGGCATAGTCCATTCCCATGAATTTCCTTAGTTTTCTGCATGGGTCTTTCCTCGGTCGGGGAGTATACTGGCTCAAATTGTACTCAACAAGCTCTTTTATTGAATATTCAACACATTTGCTACTAGGAGAGCATACATTCCTTTCCCAAATGTAAGTGGATAAGCCACTACTACCCGATGCTTGCCAACAAGGAGAGTGTGGGAAATTTGCAACTACCTTGATACTTTTAATAACATGATTCGATCATTTGGGTACCAGGACAGTTTGTAGGGTTTGTCACTGAAGCGCTTGGTTTAGATTTAAGTGAATTTGGGAAACTAGATGAATAGAAATCCAAACCTTTGGATGAAGGCGCAGGCACTCTGGTAACCCTTCTCTCAAAGTCACCTCTAATAAGTCTAATGATGTATCTGATGAACACATCATTCACTCTACAATAATCCCTCTTAAAGTTCCTATACTGGAGTTGTGGAAATCTATCATATACTTTCAAGTCCCTCCTCAAGATTGTGCTTTGCATCACAAATAGGCCTCTTTATGGGGTGGCATCAACCAGAAGAAAGACCAGATAAGAGGTCATGTAGAATTGGTGGGAATTTATTATCGCTAGGAATTGCTCATGTATATTTTTTCTAATCATCCAAGCCCAATTGAACTTGGTTGTGCCTTTGATGATTTATTCGATGAAGTAGAACATCCAATCGAATAAATAAGTTGCAGTCATAAGACCCATAAATCTGATTAATAGATACCAAATCATGGTAATCATCATAGAAATTGCTCCTAAATAGCTCTTGGGGCACCTTGTTTGCACTTCCCCTTTTGTCGTTTAACTAGTGTTAGTTAATTAGTTTTTTTCATTTCAAGGGGTCCATCTTGCACATGTTATCCACATATTCTATTGTAACCTGCTCCATGGGATTAAAGGTCAGGATGCAAAATGTTTGTACTATACATTTGGCAAAGAGATTGGCCAACACCCTACCATCACGATCTACAATTCTTCTGGTTTTCTCTTGATATGCCTCTTTGCATGCCATTCCCAGCTCAGGGACCACAAGGGCTGGCAGAAAGCCAACTGCTTTGGCCAACCCACTTTTCCTTATTCTCCTTGTATTCTCTATGGTAGGGTTGACTATGACCCTTTTCCTAAATTCATCAATGTTAACATGGCCTAGGTTGGTACCCGAAACCTTTTTCCATTCTATGGTGACCTTGGAGGTGACCTCCACTCTGTGAAATTGGAACTTCATCTGATCCTTATCCTCTTTCCCTCTTCGGGCCCAAACTGATTTATTTCCCTTTTCTTGCTCTGTAGATGCCCCTGATGGTCCCGTAGTCGGTTCCATAAATCCTACAAGCATAGGCATAGTAAGCACATTCATGTATAAAATGGGAAAAGCGTTAGTGAAAAATTGCAAAACAATTGTTAGATCAAACAATTCATCTTTCAAAGACCATAATATCTCCTAAAAATTATCACTTTCCTTTCCTTTGGAGAAGATTAGGCAATGCAGGCCTAGGGATGCAGGTTTCCTTGGGCTGGCAACTATTTTGAGGTCCATTGTTAGCTAATGGTGTTGGCAAGGCAAAATTCCACAAACAAAACTCTGCATGATGGGACCCGCAGTCATGGAGGATGACCGTCGAGAATTGTCCTAAGGCTCGGGTTTAGCAATGAAAGGGGTAGAAGACTTCAGAAGGCAGTTGGGCGAAGGAAGTTTGGAGATGACAAAGGTGGGATGGCAGCTCATAGGAGGTGGTCTGCACCGTCAGGCTTCCCAGAGCCCTCAACATTTATCATTTGTCAAATGGTTGGTAGAGGATCAGGTTTCATAGAGTGGAAGGCAGGTTAGGCACAACTGTTTAGGAACAACATCTGGAATGGAGTGGTATGCAGATGACAACCCATTGAGATTAGTCCACAAAAGGTTATACTAAGGTGTTTTTGTAGTTGGGAAAATTGAGATCGATGGTGCAGAGTCCGCATTGTAGATGGGCAGAGGGAGTTAGCCATTTTGAAACAATGATCACCAAAGAGAGGCCTACAGATGGTGGCCCATATGGGCTGGACCACAAGGACCCCTTACTTAGTCATTTTTAGAAGTGTCACCTTGACAACAAGGGAGGAGTTGGGACACGCAGAGTGAAATGGAGGGTTAAGTTCACCATTTTAAGTTGGGCGTTCCAAAAAAAAATAAACGGCGAACGACGGATGATGGTCTGCAAGAGGCAACCCATAAGAGGTCCTTCAATGTAAATATTTGTTTGGTGGTGGTCCGGCAAGTGGATTCCATAGAGTGGGAAGGCGGTGCATGGTAGCTGGTTTGAAAAGGAAAATTAAAGGGGCACTGACAAAGTGCCGACCCACAAGGGCGGAGCTGTAGAGGTTAGGAGCCAGTAAGACTTAGCCAGGTGTTCAAGTTTGGTTTCAAGGGCGACGGAGGATAGGTCATTAGAGCCCACAATGTGAAACGATAGGTTGCGAAGGTCATCTAAAAATGATGAAGCCAAAGGGAAACTTATGAGCAAAATCCTACAAAGCGGAACCCACGAGGGTCATTGGCAATCCACCCCAACTCAGGATTTTTGTCAACTTTCAAGGGTAAAAACAATCAAAGGGGGGGGATCCACTCACACACGCAAGCTCGACAAGGGTGATGATAGTTGGGCCAAGGTTAGCGTGGGAGCAATAAAGAAGAGATTCTTGTGGGTCGTAAGGGCTTGGTTGCCCTGGTTTAGAAACAATAGTGGGAGGTTTGAGTTCCACTGGACCCAGACGAACGCATTTTGAAGGTTTTCAAATTTATAAAATGTGGGTTTTGTGTGCCAAGGGATTCTGCACGAAGGATGACAAATCCAAGGAATAGTGAAGCTCGATTGGTGATGGCAGGATGTGGACACACAGGTAGCAAAGGTAGGGGGCTCTGAAAAATTTCCAAAAATAATGTCGGTGAAAATGAAATTCAACTTTGCCTATTTATAGAATTTGGCGTATTTAATGCCTACATTAAATTCCAGTATGTGGGCAAGCAGAGTTGGTGGGCATGAGTTTTGAAAGGATCAACAGTGGGAAATGTGGAGCTCACATGGGGTGACAGACAGGCGATCATCATTAAGAATGGTGGAGGAAACAGATGTGAAGAGTGTGGAGTCTGCATGGTGGATGACTGAGCAGGCTTGATCACCGAGAAAACAGTGAAGGTAGGACGAAACTCCACATATGACGGCCCGCAGGGGCGAACCCACAGTCAACAAAAGATAACAACTTGAAGGTTCAAAGGAAAACAGCCAAGGGGACTCCACATAAGCCAAAGAATTTAAATTTTGGGGATGGTGAAACTTGGTCAATCTAGGATGATGACTTTTAGAACGCATTGACCATCTAGGATGTCAAAATAGGGGCACGTAAAATTAGAACAAAAAAAAGTGACTCGACGCAAGTGGAGAAGAGAGGGTCCCCATTCAGAACGAGACATGTGTGCTATGGGAACAACAATTGGAAACTCCATTATGGAATTCTCCGAGCATTCCAAGGATAAATGTTAATTCAAAACTCAGAATCTCTAGTTTCACAGACCAGAAGCCAGTTTCCATTGGGTGAACCAAGAGCTCGAGGGAGGATGGGATCCTTAGTTGAATCTATGTTCAAGGATATCTCAGATGTGTGTGCATGATGGATTCATTAACTTTCCTTGAAGGTTGTATAAGAAACCCATAATTAAGCGGAGGCAAGCTACGTAAGTTGTCTAACCCCAAAAGTCACCTGGACATTGCCCCACTACTAGTTAGACATCCTTAGCCCCAAGAGAGTTATCATTGTGATCCCACGAACATTGCTCTATTTCTAGCCGAGCGTCCATAGCCCTGATAGAGTTATCTGTACTCCCATACAGTTTCATATATTAACCCCCTTTTCTTTAACTTATTTTCTTGATATTTTATAGTTTGATACTTTTTCACTTTCTTGCTCAACTGTGTTAGCACTGAAGCTTACGGTGGGTTTGGAATTACAATGGTCACTGAAGAAGACTTAAGATTTTTCACTTGCCTAACCCTCCTGATAGCTCCTTGGAAAAAATTAGAGTGTGTTGTCATGTATGATCTGAGATAGGTGCAAAGGGATTAAAAAAAGGGTCTCTTCCTAGGTCAACTCAGAGTTCTAGCGAGCAAATCAATTAACGAAGGAAATAAGAGAACAACAATTGGGAGTGAATATTTATCCAAGGAACACACAAAGAAAGTAGCAAAGTGAACCATCCATTAAAACCAAGCACGACCACCGTATCAAGAACAAGGACACCCTCAGCAAAACAGTTGGGAAGTAAGAAAAACAAAACAACAACGTAGCAAAATGAAAAGAAGCCTAAGCTAACGTATATACAAGCAATTACACATGAGAGCTTTGGAAGCTCAGGGAAGGGAATAGTGCTTAATATGTTTCCTGTTGACTGACAATGAGATGTCCTCTCTAGTCAGCATCTTAAGGTGAAATGCATTATCGCCTAGGATTTTTGTAATCTAAAAGGGGCCAAGCCAAAGCTTGTCAAATTTTTCATGTACCCCTTTCTTTTCATGGGCCTTATCCTAACATAATACCAAATCAAAAATTCTAAGGGCCTTTACTTTGGCTCATTGATCGAACCATCTCTTGACTACGCCCTAATGTTTGGAAAAATTTTCAATGGATTTGTCATGAACTTCTTCCAAATGTAACAACTCAGCCAGGTGGGCTTCCCGATAGTCTCCCTTCTCATAATAAGTGTTGATGAATTGGAGAGTGGGAATATTTAGGTGGATGGGAAAGACAGGCTCTATTCCATAGACCAGATGGAATAGGGAGTTACCCAAGGAAGCCTTATGGTGCATGCGATCCACCCAAAGGGAAAAATGCAATTGGGTGTGCCAGTCCTTAGGGTTCTTGTCAAGCAACTTCTTGATCATAGTGATTAGGCTCTTGTTTGTGGACTCAGCTAGACCATTTCCTTAAGGGTAGTAATTGGATGAAAAATTTAGGGTGATGCTATAATCGAAGGCCCAACTAGAAAAATTTAGGGAGGAAAAGGCAGGGCCATTATCATAGATGAGGGCATACGGGCAAACGAAATGATTCGGAATAAAAATTTCAAGAAAATTAACTAACTTTGTAGGGCATTGCCTACATGCAATAGCTTCCATCCATCTAGATTAATAATTAGAGGTGGTTAGAATGTACTTGTGTCCTACAGATGATGACAGGATTTCCAAAAAAATGAAGTCAAGGCCCCACTACACAAACAACCTTACCTCCAAGATTGACTGGAGTGGGAAGGCAACATTCCTTTCTTGAACAATGATAGTCTAGAAGATGTGGTAGGTTTGAACATGATGATGTGAATCCTTGAACAACATCGGCTAGTAATATCCTACTTGCAAAATTCGATGAGTGGTTGCAAGATTGGATCCATGGCCAGTGTTGAATTTATCATGAAACTCCTTTATCACCAATACTACTTCTTTTCGCAGGCATCTGAGGTAGATCCCTTCATTATTTTATTGTAGAGTATGAAACCTTGCAATATATAGTTGCTGCTCTTCAGCCTAAGGGCACATTTTTAGACTCCCTACAAATGATATGGGAACTTGTTATGTAATAGGTAGTAGACAATGTCCTCATACCATTCCCTAAGGGAGACATCTTTAAGTTGATAATGTTGGATAGTGAGCTTAGGTCCACCTTCAATTACTACTTTTTCCATTGTTCAAGTGAGGGCTTGTCCTCTGACCAATTTCATTGGTTGAATCTCCATGTCATATTCCTGCCACAAAGTGACCCATTTTGATCTTCTTTCTCCTAGTTCATTTTGCATTAGCAGCGTCTTCACTACTGGGTTAGGTACTATGTAAAATACCTTATTACGCAAGATGTAATGTCTGAAATTCTTGAATCCTCTTACCAAAGCATATGCTTGCTTTTCAACATTGTGGTACCTCAGCTCTACATCTTTTAATGGATCACTCATGAAATTGATTGGGTTCTCGCTTCCTTCACCATCCTTTTAAGTCAATATGTTGGCACACGAATGGTCTAAAGCAAAGTAATAGATATAGAATCGCTTCAGATAATCAAGACTAACTAACACGAGTGCATCAATGATTGCTTTCTTGATTTCCTCAAAGGAATGCTTCACCTTTGTCATCCATTCTAATTTAGCATTTTGCTTCAACATGGTGTTGAGTGGCTTAACTATCTCAACAAATCCCGTGATAAATTTCTTGACAAATTTTATCTTTCCAAAGAAATATTTCAGCTCTTTTTTTCTACCTAGCAGTTGAATCTTCATTATAGCTTGGATACATCCGGCATCTATGGATATTCCTTTCTTTGATAAAACATGCCCCAACAACTTGCCCTTAGTAACCCCAAAGATACACTTCCTTGGATTCAAAGAGATGTCAATTTTTTTGCATCTCTGGAAGACCTTACACAGATCAGAGACATGGTCTCCCCTATTCTTTGAGAACATCATAAGATCATCCATATAAATGATAATGCACTTACGAATTATTTCTTTAAAGGTGATGTCCATCGCACGTTGGAAGCTGGCATCGACGTTAATCAATCCGAAAGGCATTCCCTTATATGTGAAGGTTCCCCACTTAGTGGTGAACTCTATTTTGTGCCTATCTTCGTATTGCACCATCACCTGATTATACCCATAATACCCATCTAGGAAGGACATCATTTGAGAACCATTGACTATCTAAAGTACCTCATCCAACGAAGGCACTGAGTAATTATCTTTCTCTGATGCTCACTTCAAATTATGGAAATCGACACACAACCTATTTCACAATTCTTTTTCCTAATCAAAACCAAATTTTGCACCCATGTGGAGTGCTAGACTATAAATATGATCCTCGCAGACAACAAATTTTTTATTTCTTTGTAAATAATTGGTTCCAACAATGCATTGATGGGATGTTGTCATTGTATAAAGTGTCTCACATCTAGTTTAAGAGGGATGGTGTGCGTAATGATTGAAGTATCATACATTTTCAAATCTTCATAACTCCAAGAAACTAAATCGTGATACTTCCACAAAGCATCAATGATCCCTTTCTTTTCCTCTAGTGTGCATACCTTACCAATGAATACATCCTTAGTGGCCTCAGTTGTCTTGAGGTTATGGGTGTCACATTGATTGCTAATGGAGTCCTTCTTTTCTTGCTCATCCTAATATCGGATCTGAACTAAGTCAAATATTTACTCAAGTTGGAACATACCTCTAGGAATAGTGTTGGTCTTAAGGTTGATGACCCCATTCTATATCCAGTTTAGCCTCTTCAGGCTCAGTCTCATTAATTATCTGGGTTGCAAACACATCAGAGTTGATGATGAAATATAAGATGTGATTATCATCATTAAACACTTGGAAATTTGCCACATTATCTGGTATAGACGGGATGGAGGTGAGCTCAGCAGTGAATCTAAGGCCTGACAATGATAGAGGGTGAAGGGTGTTGGCTGCTTGAGCCAAGGCATTAGCAATATAATTATGGGAGCACATGATCAATTTAATGTTAAATGCATCTAGGATCTTTAATAGATCCCATACCCTATGCCTGTAACTATTTAGCCTTTTTTCATAAGACAAATACAACTTTCTCACTTGTTTCATGACTAACTCTAAGTCACAAAAGACTTGTAATATTTTGATCCTTTTCTTTAATGCCATTAGGAGACCAAGGACTAATGCCTCATACTCAACTACATTGTTTGTACAATAAAAATAAAGTCTATGGGTAGAAAAAATATGACTTACCCATTGGGCTGATCAATTTAAAACCGGCTCAGACCCCCTACTTGGATTTGGACCCATTGAAGTGCAAAATCCAAAACTTGGAAGAATCCCCGGTCTTGGAATTAGTAGGCCTTGCCCTTGCATCTGATGATGTCCTCACTTTAGCAACCTCAAGAGGTTACAAAGACTTAGTGTGGCCTTGATTTGGTCGTACCGGTTGAGCTCCCCTCATCTGAATCTATCAACACTTCTATACTTTGAGGGGTGTGGTCCAATCCGATAGGTGGACTACATAGCACAAGGAGGACCTCCTCAATTGATTCTTCTTCATAACCTTCTTGTTCATCCAGATATTCCACGGGGTATTAATTCCCTAGTTCTATCTCAGCAAACAAAACCTCCTTCATGTCGTTGTACTCCGTAATCATGAATTTCATGTGTGGTTCCTAGTCTATATGAATCTGATTCAGCAGACCCTTCCATGGAAACCATAGATGAGAATAATTTGTGGTAGAATATCCATTTAATTCCCACATAAAAACCCTTCCTCGAATGATGCCATAGGTGTCTAGGATATCCATGACTTGAATTTCGATTGTCTGTTGTATTCTCGGATCAAATACAATTTGCATAGGTATTCTATTAATCTCACCAACTATGCTGATTTATGTTTTATCCAGTTGTTTCACCTTGCATCAAGAGGGTTTTGGGACTATTCCCAAAGCTTTTCATACTACCAAGGGAATGGCATTGGTAGAGGCTCCTGAGTCAAGCAAGCAATTGTCAAGATTATTTCCAAATATTCTAATGCTGGTTAGGAATGGAAGGGTTTGCAATTTTTATTGAAATAGCCCTCCTGAGATATCCACTTGGGCTACCTAACCTTTATCTTTATCATTTCCCTTGTTTTTGGTTTGGGCCTACTTTGGTTCCTTGGTAGGTTGTTTATTTGCTTATTGATTTAAAGGCAGATTTGCCTTCTTGTTGGAGTTCAGTCGGATGACCAGTTCATTCTATGAATCCTCAAAGGAGACCCTCTTGGTGGGTATTTCCTGGGTTGACCTAGACGAAGGAGTCCCATTGACCATCCTAAAAAATGAATTCCTAACTATCGGGACTTTGAGCAACTCGAAGGCAAACAATATAAACTTGACTTTCTTGAATTCCTTTGCTACATACTCTCCCATTTGTTCAATTTTAGCTTCAAAAGAGGTATTTTGGGAGGGGCCAATAGGTGGGTTATGATTTTGGCCTTGTTATCTATTCTTATTGAAGTAGCAGGTAGGCACATGGGGATAGCCTGGGTTGTTACTAGCATTTGGGTCTAGAGGAGTACTAAAGTTATTAGGCAGGGTGGAGGTAGTGAAAGGGCCACTTACCTAACCGTCTGCTTGTCTACTCCTTAAATCATATGGGGTAGTCCTCTAGTGGAACATTTGGACTTTGTCTTCTCTCGTCTCTTCCTCATCTACTAGACGATTATCTATGGAATTGAAGAGCTAAAATAAAGGACTTTCAACACTTACCTCCTCTGCTTTATTGTCATTTGGGGCAGCGATCTCCTTCTCAGGTACAATGATCTCGCCCTTGGGGAAAGGAGCCTGATTGACCACTAGCACTGAGGAATCATATGGTTTGGATGCAACGAGATCCCTACACCCCGAACCATCAACAATATTTTGGACCTTTATCTAGAAAATCTCAACGGCCATTTGGAACTCTGGATAGTCCAATTCAAAATGTCGGCTTGTCTTGTGAATGTGACACCAACTAGATAAGGTGGCCTCAACTAAGTATACCCCACTTGTGGTCTTTTCATTTTTGTAGGGCTGTTCAAGAGGTGTACAAATGCCACCATTATTTGGCCTCGTATTCTATGTTCGATTTTGTCTATGTGAAGGCCTTTTGTCAAAGTTTTGCCCCAAATTATGGTTTCTTTCATAATTTTATTTGGGATAAGCACCGACATCCTGGTTGTCACAATTGATATTAGCTTGGATGCTTCTTTAGGAAGCATGTAGCTAGTTGTTCGGGTTCCTTAGGTGTATCATTTCAGTTGAAATCTTCTTGATCATTTTTGTTAGTTCATCTATCTAGTCCTTTTCTATGTTATTTGGCTATGAAGCTGAATTCTAAAGGAAAACTGGTTGCACCGTTGGTTGATTCTAATGAGTGGGTGGAAACTCAAAACTTTGAAGGTACGCCAGTACCTGGGATGGCTGAGCATATGCCTACTACTATTGGGGCTAAAGGTATTGGGGCACAAGAGACACTTGATTCAATAATTGTCTTGAGTGGGGCACTATCACGAGCTACAAAATTGGATTCATCAAGTGCGTTTGTTGTGCCAAAGCTTGGGTAATCCCTTGAACTTGATATGGATGGGAAATTGGCCCTAAAGATGCCAGTGGGCTAGTGATGTACTATCCCAAATTGGTGCTAGCCTTAACTGCTTCTACATAGGCATCTGTCAACTAGCCATGTGGTGGGTTCATTCTTTTCACCAAGGCAGAAGTGAGGTTTTCCAAGGCCACATAGTATACCAATCAGGAATACGCATAATCAACCATGTAGGGTGTCTATAGTCTCATGTATGCTTGGTGAAATATGTCATTGAAAGAGCTAATCGAATCATTGATCTCCATTCGAATCGCCATGAACTATTGGTACAACTCAGAAGGACTGACTTGGATCTTGAACTTCTGCAAGGCATTTTTCAACAGGTTCCATGTAGTTATGGACCCGATTGGAAAGTGTATGTACCAGTAGAAGGCCTCCTACCCCAAGGAATAAGGGAAGATCCTACATGCCATGTCTTCATTCCTAATCTACATGTCTTTCAAAGCTGTTTGAAAGATCTTGAGGTGCTCCTCTGTCATCCTTTGTGGATCCCGTGGATTAAACTTGGTGCAAAAATTCTCTGGATTATTTGGCATATCATGGTAGACATTGAAGGACAAAGGGGAAGGATTGTTTCCCTACCATGCCATGGGAGGCAAAGGTGGAGGAGGTTGTGCCAGATTGACCTAGGGTTGCAATAGGGCCGCAACAACTGCAAGGACAACACCCAAGAAAGGAGGTGTGTTGGACTGAAAGGCAATGCCTTGGTTGTGGGAAATGGGAACCTAGAAGGAAGTTTGACATGGAAGAGAAGAGAAGGATTATGCCAAGGATGAATGAGAGGATGTGGGAGACTATGTGGAAGGAGACAATGAGGGTGGAGGTCAACTAGGCTGGCTAGATGTGCTGGAGGTGGAAGCTTCTGCTCTTCTAGCTCTTCCAACTCTTGTAGGGGTTGTAGCTCTTGAAATTCTCCTTTATTGGGTGTAGATCTTAGGACTCTATGAAATATTTCAGGGGCGAATGAACCAATTCATTCTAGATTAAAATGATTCAAGCCCTCATTCTAGTGCCATTTATGTTGATGGGTGTTCTACCACTTCTCAACACAAGTAATGCATAGGTGCATCATCTCTCTTGAAAGGAAGAAATTTGCAAACGAGTTACAAATCACTACCCAAAAGTCTCTTGGGTGTTAGGTCATGAAAATTCTTGGAATATCTCAGTTGATTGATGTGATTTTGCTGGTAATCATAGGGCATTATTTCATGTGTTAAGTTGGAGGGAAGTTGGTTCCTTGGATGGAGTTTATGAAATTTTCTGAAAAGTTGCTCTTTTGCTACAAGTTCAGGACAAAAGTCTTAAATTCCACTTTGATCTTCTAATTTGACTTTACAATGTGTAATGAAGTTTATCTAAAGCACCTATTAAAAAAAAAGGTCAAAAGGGAAGGGAGAGGAAGAAGATCCTAGACCTACAACTATCAATGAACAGTAATAATGGAGGACCCTATAGTGGATAACCTTCCCAAAACTTAGTTCAACTTAACCAGATTAGTTCACAGTCTCATGAAACAAGTGCAATCTTCCAAGGTTTTCATATCTTCAACCTTTCATTCACCATAACGCATGAACAAGAGATAGAATTTAAGTGCAACATTCATATAATTTTTAGACTAGCCTTACACTATAGTTTATCATCAATAAACAACAAAACGTATGAACAAGGGCATCAACACAAAAAAATAAATCAAAACCAATGAACAACATTAACTAATCTACCAAATCATGTAAGAAAACATAAAACAACAAAGTTAATCTACTCAAATTCACTACATATGAGAAGAAGAATCATGAAACATGAAGTTGGAACTCAACAATCCACCAAATCAATGAATTTATATTAACATTCCAGTAGTATGTCTTTACAACAACTCAACTCTCTCTTGAAAATGAGAGGAGACCCCCTATTTATAGTGTCCAAAAAAAAAATGAATGGCCAAGATTTAATTTCATTGTGTGGCCAAGATTCACTACAAATTAGGGTTCCACCTACCCTAAATATATGACAATATAAAATTACATCTTTTCTTTTAGCCTGATTTGTCCTTTAGTATTCAACACTGTAGAATTTTTGTCTTCTAGATGATTTCTCTTTGTTGTAGCTAAACAATGAGGAACTCATCATCTATGATAGGCTTTCTAGCTCTATTTTGCAATGTGGCATACTCCACAAATTTTTTGATCAATACTCGGAGCTTATCCCACTCCATTATATCCGATTGAAGTATCTAAAATGATAATTTCTTTAACTGGTTGGTCATTTGTTAACAATTCCTTAGGCACTTGGGTGCTGCCTTGGCCATTTTCTCGGATTGGATGGAGGCATTAGCAACGAAGTCCATGAAATCAGCTGTTAAAAAATCTGCAGTTTCATCCTCCATTTTCTTATGGAAGCATGACCTGATTTTCCTTGTGTCAATCTCGAGGGACTTCATCTCATATTTTTTCATCAACTTAAGGTAGTCCTTTGCCCTGTGTTATTTTTCCCAATCCAAATCAAGCTATACCTCATGGAGCACCCACTCCAAGACCTCTTTTTTGCGGTCCAAGCTCATCTTCCATGTCTCAATGAGCCACTAATCATTCTTTGCCAGACCTAGTTCCTTTTCCCATAATTTTTCTTGTATCTTAAGGATGACTTCAATCTTAAGATAGGTGATCCTGCATAGCTTGGTGAAGCAGTGGCAAGTCATTTCGAAGGCCTCAAGTTATTTCTTTAGGTCCTATAGCTCGTTAATTATTCTAATGGTGTGGCCAATACCCATATCACCATTATAAATTACACATCCAAACCAATCCTCAGTGGCCTTGGACCAATTCTTTATTTTTTCTAACTTGTCCATGTGGTCCTTTGATAGCAACAGTGGTGTGGTTGATGATGTTGTTGGCAGTTCCTCTGCAAAAGACCACTATTGTATGTAGGTAGTAAGATTTTCCACCTCCACTTTCAATTCCTCCTTGGAGGTCTGGTCTTTGTCCATATGATGGACTATTGTAGCCACAAATTCCTCAAGTTGATCAATCATTTCTTCCCTCAAGCTCGTGCCCAGTTTAATGGTGGAAATTTTATAACTTACCCCCTCTTCTCCCATCACTGGAGTAGCTATCTATACCATCCTGGATCTTGATGCATCCATTGTCAAATGAGATATGACCCTCAACTTCTTCTCTATCTTTGTATATGTTTGGGCTCGATCCAAGATGGCCTCCATTCTTTCCTTGGAATCCATGAGTGCGAGGGTCCTCTTTTGTACCTGCTTCTCCAACCATTTAGGAATTTGAGATCCTTCCTTTGGTGATACGCGATTTTTCCTTTTTCCCTGATCCTGTTGGATCTCCTTTTCTCCATGGTTGGATGCTTCCTTTTCTGCTTTCTCTTCATCCTCCTCATTTGAATCTCTGATGAACATGGTCCTTTCTTGTTCGTTAGGGCTATCTTCCTCTTCAAGTAACTTTTATTCTTCTTCTTGTCTAGGCTTTGTATGACGTTCCACCCCAAGACTTTTCTTTGTTTTGGCCTCTTCTTTAGGATCATCTTCTTCTTTAGTTTCATCTTCTTTCTTTTCTTTCTCTTCCTCTCAGGAGGTACTTCTTCTTGTAGGCTAGGGATTGTATCTTTCTATTTTGATGGAGGCTCAGTAGACATCTCCATGTCATTGTTTGCTTCTTTCTCTTCTTCAAAAGGATGCACCTCCATTTCCTCTTCAACATTTTCAGGTTTCTTGGGAAACTCCTCTTTGGGCTCGGGGTCGAAGGATTCTATCACATAATTTTTTCTACTGGCCTCGACATCCACTTATGAGTATTG
The DNA here is from genome assembly GCA_007115665.2 of Sequoiadendron giganteum. NCBI lineage: Eukaryota > Viridiplantae > Streptophyta > Pinopsida > Cupressales > Cupressaceae > Sequoiadendron > Sequoiadendron giganteum. Next base: position 754,558,485 of record CM021102.1, on the reverse strand, counting down.
TGAATTCTCTTCTTCTTCATATACCACCTCATCGATGACTATTTTTTCATTATCTAGATGTGCATCGTAGTAATCTTTGAAGGGATCCTCAGGTTCATAATTCTTTTCCTTTTTTGTTGCCTCCTTGTCTCATTTCTCCATCTCTTCCAATATTTTCCTTGTCACCTCAATTTTAGGTGGCTCTATTGTAGGAGGGGTAGGGAGACCGACAACAACTTGGGCTAGGGTAGCTTGTACTATGGGATTCATCAATACTCCAAAAAGCTCCATAGGAATATTTTGCATGTGTAAGGAAAATGCCTCTGAAAGAGTGAGCATGGACATAGTTGTGGTTAAAGCCAATGGAATTTTGGTGGATGGAGACATTGAAGAAGAGGAAAGAAGAGAAGTAGCGGCAAAGGAGGAATTTATTACAATAATAGGTGCAATAGGTGAGGTGGCGACAAGGTGGACCGAGATATCCACTGCGGGTGGGGAAGAAGTAGTTAGAGCTTGCAATGCCATAGGTGGAGTAGTAGTAGTGGTGGTAATAGTAGTAGCAAGGATAGAGGAAGTGGGTGGTGACCTAGGTTTCTTGGCCTCTTCTTCTTCTTCCCCTTCATGTATCGAGTCCTCTTGAATTGTTGGAATCTCAAAGAATCCGCCAGACTTCTTTGCTTTCTTCAAGGTCTTAGCCTCTGACGGCTTCCTCGAATACACCTTGTGCTTTGGATGGTGCTCTGGCACCTCCTTTATTTTCTTTGACTTGGTGACTAGAGGAGACTTGGGTGCTTGTTCGCCATAGGTCAACTCGGCCCCTTGAAGCTTTAGTTAGGGAATTTGTGCATCAACCCATTGTCTAGTTTTTCTCTCGATGGGATTTTTCAGAATATTGAGGTCATTGACCTCCACCTCATCCCAGTCTATGGAGGGTAATGCCAGGTTCGTGACAATGTCAAAACTCAGATCTATAACTGTGTTTTCATCTTCAACCACCTGATCTAGCATCAAGAACAATTTGATTGTCTTTACAAAGTATGATGTCATACACATGTAATGTCACATGCGTACCTCCTTATCATCTTGGCAGTTGGCCCATAAGTCTTCAACATGATGTAAGTGGGAATACTCCCTTCCTACAAATTTCTTTAGTTTACCGCATGGGTCCATTGTCAGCCAGGGAGTAGACTAGTTCAAATTGTACTCAACAAGCTCTTTTTCTAAATATTCAGCATATTGGGCTACTAGGAGAGAATACATTCCTTGCTCGAATGTAAGTGGATAAGGATTTTTTGCCTGGTGCTTTACAACGAGGAGAGTGGTAAATTTTCAATTAACTTGATACTTCGAATAGCATGATTTAGTCGTTTGGGTACCGAGGCAGCTTGTAGGGTTTGTCACTAAAGTCCTCGCTTCAAATGTAACTGAATTTCAGAACTTGGATGAATAGAAATCTGAACCTTTGGATGAAGGAATGGGTTCTATGGGTAACCCTTCTCTCAAAGTCACCTTCGAGAAGTCTGATGATGTATCTGATGAACACATCATTCACCCGACAATAATCCCTCTTAAATTTCTTGCACTGGAACTATGGAAATCTATCATATAGTTTCAAGTCCCTCCCTAGGATTTCCCTTTGCACCACAAATAGGCCTCTGTATGGGGTAGCATCAGCCAAAATATAGAAAAAATAAGGGGTCATGTAGAATCGGCGAGACTTCTTTACTGCTAGGAATTGCTCATGTATATTTTTTCTAATCATCCAAGCCTAATCAAACTTGGTTGTGCCTCTGATGATTTATTCAATGAATTAGAACATCCAATTGAAGAAATAAGTTACAATCATGAAAGCCATGACTCTGCTTAATAGAGACCAAATCATGGTAATCATCATAGAAATCGCTCCTAAATAGCTCTTGGGGCAGCTTATTTGCACTTCCCCTTTCGTTCTTTAACTAGTATTGGTTAATTAGTTTCTTGCATTTCAAGGGGTCCATCTTTCACATGTTATATGAATATTCTATTGTAACCTACTCCATGGGATCAAAGGTAGGGATGCAAAATTTTAGGGCTATAGATTTGGTGGAGATATCGGTCAACACCCTACCATCACGATCTACAATTCTTTTGGTTTTCTCTTGGTATGCCTCTCTGCATGCCATTACCAACTCAGGGGCCACAAGGGATGGTGGAAAGCCACCCACCTTAGCCAACCCAATTTTCATTATTCTCCTCACATCCTCCATGGTAGGTTTGACTATGACCCTTTGCCTAAATTCATCAATTTTAACATGGCCTAGGTTGGTACCCGAAACCTTTCTCCATTTTGTGGTGACCCTAGAGGTGACCTCCACTCTGTGAAATTGGAATTTCATCTGATCCTTATCCTCTTTCCTTCTTGGGGCCCTAGCTAATTTCTTTTCCTTTTCTTTCTTTGTAGACGCCCTCGATGGTCCCATAGTTGGTTCCATAAATCTTGCAAGCATAGGCGTAATAAGCACATTCATGTATAAAATGGGAAAAGAGTTAATGAAAACCTACAAAATAGTCATCAGATCAAACAATTCATCTTTCAAATACCATAAAATTTCCTAAAAATCATCACTTGCCTTTTGTTTGGAGAAGATTAGGCAATGTGGGCCCAGGGATGCGAGTTTCCTTGGTTTGGCGGCTATTTTGAGGTTTGTTGTTAGAAAACAACGCTGGCAAGGAAAAATTTTGCAAGCAAAATTTTGCATGGTGGAACCCACAGCCATGGAGGATGATCGTTGAGAATTCTCCTAAGGCTCGGGTTTAGCAATGATGTTGGAGGAAAACTATAGAGGACAGTCGAGCGAAGGACATTTGGAGACAAAATTGGTGGGATAGCGGCCAACAGGAGGTGATCCACACCATTAGACCTACCAGAGCCCTCGATGTGTATCAAGTATCCACTAGGGCAACCATCTCATAGACACTTTTTTTATTACTTTCCCGATATTTTATACAAATACACATTCACATGATCATTTTTGATAGCCTCATACATATTGTACTTTGGATTGATATCCATACACACTGATTCAAATATTGTATCATGATAATCATTTTTTTGATATATATGAGATGATTCAGATTCATTATGTGATGTGTTTTTATTTCATGGTTTATGGATGTATGGATGCATATGATATGATTTTATAATTATTTTTGTGATTATTATGCTTATGGATGGAATGTGATGGTTGTATTTATTTTATTTATGTTTATGATATGTGATGTTATGAGATGGATGCAATGCAATAGATGCGTTATCTTCTTTTTAGTATGTTTTTATGATATGCTATGAGATGGATGTTTATGATAGGAAAATGATATGAGGTATAGATGATTGATATGATTATGTAAGATGTATGGATAAATGTATTTCCTTTTTTTTGTGTACTTTTCCCATGCGATCTATGATGTCATGATTGATGTATGTAAATGGATGTATATAGATGCCTATAAGGATGATGCTTATGGTATGGATGTTATAGATTTAAGATGCTTAGAATAAAAAATCTATATTATATGAAACAACTTAAAAGATAATGATGATGTAGTGGATTATGTTTTCCCTTTATGACATTTCATGCTATGATGATGCAAGATGTATGCATGTTGACAATTTGTGGATGCAGGATGGATGTGTGATGATGTCCTTTTTGACTGTCATGATACCAGGTTAACATGAAAAGAAGATAGAAGAATAAGATGATTTGACCATTGATTTTAGGATTGATTAAAAAATTCTAACAACTCTAGGATCCACTAAGAATTTATTAAATGGTGATGAGATGGATGATTTTTCTCATATCTAGGATTGGGATTTTCTGTCATTCCTTATTTTTGATATAACACATAGACATGATGCATCAAGGTATTGATAACTAGGATTGTGTTGTATCTAGTGTAATGGATTTCGAGTCTGCAAAAAAATAGGATAGTTCTTGTTCACACCTTGACATACGAAAACCTCATTGAAATTTAGTTTATTAGTTTAGAATATCTTGGACCAAATCATACGCAATAGTCAACAAGCTACTCCAAACAACCTCCCTACACACAACTAAGCAAGTATGTGTCAATATTATTTACAAGAATACCCACAAGGAAAAAAAAGAAAAGATAATGATTGACGGCCCATTCTTTTCTCTCTAAATCATTTAGACATCATCAAGAGGACCTTGGAATGGGTCAATAAAATAAATCATAAGAAAAGATCAAATACAAATAGTCAGTGTTTATCTATATCTCTTGCCAATTTAAGATAGCTAAGGTGATTTCTAATGTTGATTCCCATTATAGGAAGGATACATCCTAGGACATGTTGATTAGGTGTTGTGATTTAGGATTAGGTGTGTGATAGGCCATTGATACAAAATCCATTGACTCATTTACCTATGATCTAGACTTTAGATTTTTATATTTAGGTTTTGACTTTACAAATTGCGTCACTTGCTTTCTTTCAGTGGTTATCATGATAAACTTGTGGCCATTAGGTGAGGTGGGAGTAATTTTCCCTATGAGGTCAAGCCCCCACTATGAGAAAGGACAAGGTGTGACCATTGGTTGTAACTCTTGAGCTAGAGCATGAATAAGATCTCCATGTTGTTGATAGTGGACACATGTTTGCATGTACTGATGATCTTCTCTTTCCATAGTTGGCCAATAATACCCAATCCTCAACAGTTTCTTAGCTAAAGTCATACCACTAGAATGGGAACCACATATGTCATTATGTACTTTTTTTAAGGCGATCAAGGCTTCCTCTTGGTTAAGACATCATAGTAATGTCCCCTTGATTCTTTTGCGATAAAGGGTATCACCTAAGATCATGAATTGGGATGCCTTTTTAACAAAGGCATTTTTAAGGTTGGAGGTGATATCGGATGGGAGGGTACCTCTACTAGGATAGGTGAATATATCATGATACCATGGGGATCAAGGACTAACGATTACACACATGAATTTAGATTCAAGAATTTTGAAAGCTAATACGATAAGTTGTTCTACCAAGAATTCACATTGAAGGACGTTGTGCAACATGTTTAACAATGATCCAATTGTTTTCATGTCATTTGTTGCTTGGTTGTTCATGCGTGGTATTTGCTCAAAATTTATGTCTATGAAAAATTCTTCAAGACTTCCTATCATCTTCTTATAAGGAGTGAGTTTATCATCCTTGGTTTTGTATTCATCATTGACTTGGATGGAAATCAACTGTGAGTCCTCATAGACCTTTAACTCTTGTATCTACCATTGAATTTTTATCCTTAGACCTATTATTGGTACATGGAAATGATATCCGGTATGACTTTGGAATGCAGTTGCCTTAAGGTTGATAAAGATAATACCTTCCCCTGATCCATATTGGGTGAATGATCCATCAAAGTAAATTTCCCACTGATCTATTGTATTGACAAAGAACACTGATTCATCAAGAAATTCAGATATCAAAGGATTCTCTACAAAGATAGGTGCTTCTACCAATTGGTCTATGATTACTTGTCCTTTGATTTCCTTGCACTCCAAGTACTCTATGCTAAATTCAGTCAAGATCATTACCCATTTGGTCATTCACCTAATGAGATTTGCTTTGGATAACAGGTATTTTAATGGGTCGATCTTTAAATAAGATTGATTTGGTGTGACATCATGTAATGTCTAAGATTTTGTGAAGCAAAAACCATCACTAAGAATTATTTCTCAATGGATGAGTAATTCATTTCATATCCTACCAAGGTCTTGCTAATGTAATAGATGGCTCTTTATTTTATGTTTTCATCATGTTGTGCTAGAAGAGCACCCAATGTTGTTGATGTTGCTAAGATATATAGGATTAATGGATTTTTTGGTATCAACAAGATGAGCACTAGAGGTGTCAATAGGTAGTCCTTCATTTGTTGGAAGGATTTATCTTTTTTCTGGTCTCACTTATAAGTTATTCCTTTATGGAGAAGATGCAAAAAAGGGTGGATTTTGTCTGATAATTGCGCTATGAACCTTATGATGGATTACAATATTCCTTGTAGCCCTCTCATCTTCTTCAATTTTTGTGGCGGTTCCATGTCTAGGATGGCTTTTACTTTTGTTGGATCTATTTCTATGCCTCTTTGTAGCATTATGTAGCCAAGAAGTTGCCTTGATGTAACCCCAAAGACACACCTTTTTGGATTAAGGCATAATTTATACCTTTTGAGTTTGTCTAAGATGGGTCCTAAGACTCCTATGTGCTCACTCCTTTTCTTTGATTTGGTCAAAATATCATCCACATAGTCTTCAACTATTTTGAGGGTCATTCCTCTTTGATAGGTTGCTCATGTATTCTTCAACCCAAACAACATCATGTTCCAACAATATTTTCCCCATGGACAGGTGGATGTTGTTTTATATTGATCCTCCTTGGTGATCATGATTTGATTATAGCTTAAAAATTCATCCATTAGTGATAGCATTTCATGTCCAATTTTTAGGTCGATAATGATGTCGATGTTAGGAAGAGGGAAATCATCCTTCGGGCATGCTTTGTTTAAGTATCTAAAATACGTGCATATTAAGATTCCCCCAATGGGTTTGGAGATTGGTACTAGGTTGGAAACCTACTCAGGATAATCAATTGGTTGGATAAATTCGATGTGGAGAAGCTTTTGTAACTCAAGTTTCACCAAGAGTGCTATTTGAGGGTGCATCTTTCTTAATTTCTACTTTATTGGTTTGGATTTAGGATAGACTACTAAGTGATGCACCACCACTTCTAGATCAAGCCCCGAAATTTTTGTGTATGGCCATGCAAATTTGGCTCTTCGCTCTTTCAGAAACACTATTAGTTATTTTGTTCTTCAACCAAAAAGGATTCAACATAAAAATTTATCTTGGGTGCTTCTTTTGTTCCTACATTCATTGGTGCAACCTTTTCTAGTAGAATTGCTAACTTTTCTAGATGTATTGCACTAAGGGGGAGATTGAATCCCTCATCCATGGGCACCTCAAAGAGTTTTTCACCCTTGGATGCATCCTTTCTTTTTACTATTTTAGGATCAAAAAGTGCCATAGTATGGTTTTCACTCAAAGATCTGTATGTTATATACATGTCATCAATTTTGCGACTGAAGGATTCAATTGTCTCCACACAATATGCATGTGTGTCTAGCTCTATATCAAAACTATCTTTGTGATCTACCCATGTTAAGTTATCTTAGAGTCCAATGAATTTTGATATGGCTTCATCATTTTTGAATAAATCTAGAATTGTTGGTCCTTGTTGGTCCCAATCAATGAGTTGTGGGTAGACTAGGCTTATTTCAATAGTTTGGTCACTTGGGGTGAAATATGTTGTGGATATCATGAAGATATTTATTTTTAAATAATTCAACAACATCGAGGGGGAAGTTTTCTAGGGTAGTATCATGTGATGTTGGTAACCAAGAGGAAGCCTCAACCCGTTTAGCAAAAGTACCTTTTCCAAGGATGGTAACCTTGCTATTAGTACACCCTAATCCAATATTCTTAGGAAGTTTCTCATGAATGATGGGTTCTAGCAAGCCATTATCATTTAATCTGAATTTCTAATTCTTATTGTATCCCCATCCCTTAATTAGCTACAAGCCTTTATTGCCATCTTCCATGGGAATAATGGGCATGGGTCGATATTCTTGATAGAATAGTTTAGAGACATCCTTCTCATTGATATCTTCTTTACATTCAAGTCCTCCCACTTGATGAAGGTGGTAGCTTCCATATTTATTGTTTCAACCACTTTGTTGATAGGTTTTGGTTTCCCATGGGATTTGGGAGAAAGAGGTAGCTCTCCCAATACAAAAGTGTCCTTCATTATTTTATAATCTCCACAACCATCATCTTGGATTATTGCTTTGATTTTGGGTATGTTCTGCACAGAGGGTTTTTTCATTTTCGATGTAGATGCAAGGGATGATGGGTCAAAAAATGAAGAGGAGGAGGATGTAGTCCCTTCATAATTTTTAGGGATTTGGGGTATTTTGTAAAACTTGGCCTGAAGGTTCTTATAGCAGTAAAAAGGATTTGGATCTCCATGGATGGTAACTTCTATGTCCTTAAAAGGAAACTTTACACATTGGTGATAGGTTGAAGATACAAATTTTAGGGCATGAATCCAAGATCGACCAAGCAATATATTGTAGGGGAGATCAAGATATAATACTTGGAATGTGGTCTCAATAATGATAGGTCCCACTTGGATGGGTAGTGTGATGATGACTTGGGATATTCATTCTTGAATGTCATATGCTTGATGGTTGTACTTTTTGTTTTCTCAATAGGATCCTCTGAATAACCCATGTTCTTGATCAATTCAAGGGTGCAAATGTTTAGACCAATGCCTCCATCCAATAAGACTCTTTTAACTTTTTTCTTATGAACAATGATCTCAAGGTGTAAAGCATAGTTATGAGATGGTTGCGATGGTAGGTCTTGTACCAAGAAGGTGAGAAGGTGAGAAGGTGAGGGATAGTGATATTCCCTACCATAGCTTGAAATTGATCTATACCAATATTTTCAAGGATGGAGGAAGCAGATAAATCCTTTTCTAATATTTCCCTGTGTGTGGGGGATAGCCTTAATAGTTCCAAGATTGAGATCTATTTGGGGGTCTTCTCAAGCTGACCTAGGAGATCGTAGTTACTAGGATTGGATGTTGGTAATATAGGTTGTGTCCTAGGTTGGGATGAAGCTCCTTGGATGGTAACCTTGCCACGTCATGTGGTGACTCTACACTTTTCACTAGGTCCTTTGATGGTAATGACAATTACAACATTATCACAAGAGGCCACTACATTGGAATAGACATGTTGCACACTATTGTGAGTCTTCCCTTTTTCATTGGCATTCACTTTGTTGTGATCTGGTATAGGGTTCTTGAATATTTTGAGATCCTGGTTTCCATTTGGTACTTTAATAGATATGTATCCATTTTCTATAAGATCTTGGATAACATTTTTGAGCCTCATACAATTCGATGTTTTATGTCCTTTAATTTTGTAAAAGTCACAAAGATCTTTTTCATTGTACCATAGAGGTTTATCTTGTGGTTCTTGGTATTTTTTGAAATTGGAAAGCGTGATCAAGCTTGAATCTACCAATTTCTTCATGATGGATTCAATAGGTTCCCCCAATTATCTATATTTTCATTTATGATAGTTTTTCCGATTGGGGGTTCTTCGTTGTTGAGTCTCGATGTTGTTGACTTGATTATTTTGTTGTAGTGATTTTTTTTGTTGGATAGCTTGTGCGATGGTTGGTTGATTGGTGTTTGGACTAGGAGCACTAATTACCACTTTAGAATCCAACATGCCACAATTCATAATGTTCTTGTTTTTATCACAAACGTGGGGCTTGTAATTTGAGCTGGTTGATGGGAGGTTATCTTTGTATTCTTTCGTATTTCCCTATGAGATTAGGGTTCTCTCGATGTTGAGGTCCCTAGGTACAAGATTTTCGTAAGTGGTAATACATTGCACCTTCAAGTGGAAGGATAGGTCTGGATCAACATTTTCTATGATAATCCCCACTTTCTTTTCATTGGGAATGGGCCATTTTATTTTGCTAGCTCTTTTCCTTGTTGTAAGAAATTGGTGAAAGATTCTCCTTTTTTTTCTTGAGTTTGTATAAATCCTCCAAGCTTACATCTATGTCAAGATTGAAGGAGAAGTGATCTATAAATTTATCAATGATTTCTTGGAAAGTCTTGATACCTAGAGGCAACTGAGAAAACCAATCGATGGTTGGGCCTATCAAGCTTTGGGGAAAGAGGTGCATCAAATAGGAATCATTATAAGGAACCACCATACACATGTGATTGACATGATTCCCTCTCCCTTTATCTTCATCAAATTTAGGGACCTCAAAATCGAGAGAAAAAGGCATCATTGCGATATTTTGATTAAATGGATAGGGACATAGGTTTTGTTGTGTATGGGACTTCCTTTTTTTTCTATTAGCATGTCCTACATTTGCTATGTTAGTGGCTTGAGTTACGATGGTACATTGTCTTGCAGGTTTGGTGGAGGAATATATGTTGGATATGGTGGGATGGTGGATGAAGTATACAAGGAATTTTGATATGATGGGATGTTGTATGGTGTGTATGGTGGCATATGATATTGAGAAGGTGATAGTGGTGGAGGAGTATATGTTCCTAATGTGTTTGGTTGGTGATTTTTTTTGGGGGGTTATAGTATAAACCCAGTTGTTATTGTTGTTGTTGTTGCATAAGTGTTTTTTGGGCATATTGGTGAGCTAGTAATACTTGTTGTTGTTGGGTTAAAATGGTTGCTTGTTGTGCTTGTTTTTTTTGTTGTGCTACTAAGGCATCTTGTTGTGCTTGATGTTGTTGTTGGGCTGCTAGGGCTGCTAGGGCTGCTAGGGCTGCTAGGGCTGCTAGGGCTGCTAGGGCTGCTTGTTCTTCTTGTTGTGCTGCTAGGGATGCTTGTTATGCTTGCTACATTTTTGTTGTGCTGCTAGGGCTACTTTCTATGCTTGTTTTTTTTGTTGTGTTGCTAGGGTTGCTTGTTGTTTTTGTGCTGCTAGGGATTCTTTCTATTGTCATTAGGCTACTAGGGTTGCTTGCTATTGTTGATTTTTTTTTATACTGCTAAGGCTGCTTTCTATTGTTGTTGTTGTTTGGATACTAAGGCTTATTTTTGTTGTTGTTGCTATTGGACAACTTTTTGATAAGTTGGTTGTGCTTTCTATAAAGCTAGGGCATGTGCTTGCAATGTAGGATCATTTAGCTATTGGGATATTTGTGATGGGGTTTGGGTGTTGATGATTTGAGTGGGTTGTTGATAAATGGTTTGGGGTTACCTTGGTTTAACATTCCTTGTAGGATGGTGGATTGGGATTGAGGAATGTAAGTTTGAGGTCTCATTTGATTTTGCATTACATGGGGAACCAATGGAAATGATGATGATGGTTCCATTTGATATTGCAATGGTAATGGCATATTAGGATCTTGAAATTGATTGGCAGGTTCCCCTTGAGTGAGGGGTAGAGGATTCCCTTGTGGTATTTGATGTGGGATCAAGGTATTACCTTGGTTGATGGGATTCATGACCAAGGTGTTGTTTTAATTTGGGTGGGTAATGAATGGGATGGATGGGTTTTGTGAAACCAAAGGGATGGATGAGCCAATGGGTTGGCTGGATGAAGATGTCCCTTGTTGCATTAAGGGTTGACTTTGCGTAAGGGTGTTGACATGCCCTTGTTGGTCTATTTGAGACACTTTTCCCATACTACCTTGCATGACATTGGGCATACTTATGGTAATTATGAGGATGGATAAGGATGGTTTCCCTCAAAATGTAAAGGTTATCATGGATTCATGAAGTGTAAGTGGTTTATGTGGATATTGGAGGTGTTCAGGAATAGTAGGAGAACAAAATGTAGGTGTCCAAGTGGTGTTTTGGGGTGGATTGATTTTGAGAGTACCCCCAAGTGTGTCACTTTCCAAAGTAAGAGTGTGACCAAATTCCTTAGCAAGAATAGCAACAAGACTAGGGATTTGCATTTGAATTGACCCTAGTGATGGAATTGATTGAAGCGTAGATGAAGTCGAGCCTTGTGTCAATTTTTGTGCAACAAAATATGGGGGAATTGAAGTCAATTTATCTAAGGATTTTTGTTCTTGTTTATACTCAAGGATTTCTTGTTTAGTGAGCTCAAAAGGATTGTTTATGACATATTCAACCTCATATGGTCCCATTGGATTTGTGAGCTGATGTGAGGGGGTAGAATGGCTTCATGAATCGAATTCTTGAGGATTGATATAAATTATGGTGGATTTAACTTTGGTTTCCTCCATGATTCTCTTATGTTGTGATCTTATTGTTACTATAAATTATGGGTCACCTATGGGAGAGTTATGTTAAGGTTTGTAATTTTTAAACTTTCTAATTGACTCAAATTTAGGTAAAAGGGATGCTCTAAGTCATTTTGCAATAATGATGTGAAGTGGATGATGAAATGGGTGAATGATATGGGAAGTGAGCTTTTACAAACTTCTGGGACAACACTTTGAGATCAAGAAGGTTTGATTGGTTTGATAAAGATGATAATGAACGTGCAAATTTTTAAGGTAGACTCATGACCTTCAAGATAAACTATTCTACAAAGGTGATAAATAACCCAACTAAATGCATGGAAAAGGATTCATTTCACACAAAAGGTAGCTAAGTTAGGGGATTGGTTGATTGATGTTTTAGTCCAAAGTGTTGGTGTGTTAAATTTTTTACAAAGTTTGGTGAAGTGAAAGGTGAAATTTGATGAAGGGTGGATGAAATGTTTGACCCAATGATGTTAACCTAGAATGAACCTTCATGTTGTAAGACCACGATTGTGAGAAAAATGCTTTACCCTATGAGTAATTTCAACCCAAAAGATCAATATTGACTTAAATGATAGGGTCAATTTGGACATATAAATCTAGGTTGCTCAATAAAGGGCGAGAATAAAAATTTCTTATCAAGTTGTCCCGGTTGTGGTAAATTTTTAAGGCATGTTTTCTATTAAAATTTGAACTATGATCTCTACATTTAAAATGGGGGAATATGAAACTTCGTTTAGGGAATTTGATTTTACGAGAGATCATGAAGATAAGCAGAAGATCCTAAAAAGAGGATATCTATTGCCACATAGGAGGTGGTAATACGAGCCTCTGACTATAATGTTAGCTTTTTTATCTTGTTTTTCTAGGATGTTTGTTGTGTTTCTCCACTGGTTTGGAATTTATTTTGTCTCAAATTTGAAGTTCCTCAAACTATTGATTATGTCAGTTTGTTCTCCTTCAATTAGCTCAAAGTTTGGTTGTATGATAGCTAGCGTAAGGTTTGGTTGTTGAACCAAAGCGATCAAATGCCAAATGGTCATGTGTGGGGTTCAATTGGTGAGTTTATTTTTACCACAAACACTTGTCTTGCTTAAGTTTCAAACTAAATGTCTCTGTTAAAAACATCATTCATTTCACAGGGTCCATTGTGTGAAAATCATGAAGTCGGAGCCATAGTTGCCTATGTTAACTTTGGAAAGTATGAATTGAAATATAAGCCAAGATATTTAGAAGTATCTAAGGATATAATCCTTATGATAAGCAACAATAGAAAGGCCCTTCAAAGGGTATCCATACTTAAAGCAAAGGGTTTGAAATTTTGTTGAACTTGTTAATGTTTGTTTGAAAATATTTTGGAATCAAGTAAGTATTAAAGTGACTCTCAAGCATTTACAACCCTAAATAGGTGCATAATTCTTAGTAGGATTACCATAATCCCCAAAATGGGTGATTAATCTATGAAGATGGAATGGACAAATAGGCTATGTTAAGGAAATGTAACGTCTTGACATGCCAAGCAAAGGAGTCCCTTCCCTATTTTCTTTATTGGTTCAACCAAAAATTGAACATGGTAACTTCTTGGAATGGTGATATTCCAATGCACTACTTTAAAATATGATTTGGAGGTAATGGTGAGCCACTATTAACAAAGGTTCATAATAAGGGCTTTTGGGATAAACCGGTGCCTATACATGTGGTGATTCAGTCAATTAAGAGACTCCCAACCTTTAGAAATATCTAAGGGTTTTAACGTATTACATGAATACTAAGGGAGACATTTATCAGTATAGGACATCCACACCAGTTGGTTATTGACTTTAGTCACACCAATTATTTATATAGTGGATCAAAATGAATGTACCGCTTGGGTTGTTACCTCTCACAAGTTGGAAGCCAGGCTCGCTGAAGGTAACATAGATTGTGAAGCTTAAAATACTTTTCATCACCCAATATTGCCAAAAGGCGCAAGGGGAGAGGATAGGCAATTCCAAGAAGAAAAGTATACTTGTGTGTTTGGATAAAAGTACAAATTTGTGTCACACTTTCGACCAACTTATTAGCACAAGTGAATTTTAGTATTTATAACTAAAAAATTAATTTAGGTCAAACATATGATCTAGTAATATTCATTTTAGATAACTTAAATATGTCCACAACTTTTTCAACTAAAGTTGTTGGTTAAATGCATATGTAGCACCACTTCGAGGCCAATTGACTCAGGAAATGAAATTATTTGAAAATTTTAGTGTTTCAACAACTCCTACTCATAGAAATAACATTTTTTAAAAATATAAAAACTCTTTTGTAGATCCATAAGTCTAGTTTTCAAATATATGTTTATTTTAATAGTTCAATTATTATTTATATTTTATTTTAGGTTTTACTAAAAGTAGGTTATCAACACAAAAATATTAGGTTGATTACCATGTGAATAAAATACTAAAACATATTAATTTTTTTTAAAAATATGATGCCCTAGATAAAAGAATTTAGATTAAGATAGTATTTTATTTATTTATTTTAGACAAATATTTAATATAAAAGTTGACGTCAAGTGGAAAGAACCATGTTTTAATACACACATTTAAATATTTATTAAAATTGCAAAAAAAAATCCATTCCCTAAAGTTTCAAGTTATAAATATACACAAAAAAATTGAAGGAAAAAAATGAATACTATATAAAGCTTGATGTCTCATGTAACGTCATTTTTCAACATTTTATCACCAACTAAATTATAGTGTTAATTTATAAAAACCTATACTCAAATAATTTTTTAATTTTTTCAAAAAAATACAAACATAAAATATACTAAAAAATACACATTTTATTAGTTTACATCATTTCAAAATTCAAAACATTTATGCCACTTTCTAGTGATTCAAGTTTAAAAGTTGGATAAGTATTGGATGTTTCCTTTATAAAAGTGTGACACAACTTTGTACTTTTACCCATTTCTCTTCATCCAAGATCGCATGAAGCATAAGGGGAGTGGATTCGCATACCAAATGCATGCAAGCAAATCAAATACACATTCATTTTAACTTTGACAAGCGTAATGAGTTTGTTTTAAGCACCAAATTGAAGTGTTGGGATTGTTTTGTTCTATTTTAAACTTGATATTGTAAAATGAGGATATGTGGGTTTAGTTTGAACCAATTTTGAATGTTAATTTTAAACCCAAAATGAAATTTAGTTGGTCCTAAAACATGTAATAAAGCATCATATAAATGGGTTACAATTGCCCCATAAGTGTAAAAACACTTATTACAATATATAATCAAATGAGGATATGCTCCTTCACTTCAAATTTTACTGCCCAAACCTGCAAAAATAGTTAGCCTCAAAAATAAATACCAAAAGTCAGTGACATGTTAGTAATCAGATGAAATCAAAAAGTTAAATACATGCCAAAATTCAAGATCAGTTTTTTTACTAGTAAATAGCGATGCTGAAATCAATTGTGTTGTTGAATTTCCATTAGATGTGTCACTATATCACAAGTGTGTCGTTGTATTGAAAAATTAAATGTGTTGCTTTGCAGTAAACAGTGACATCAATAGTGTCACCAAAGCAAATGTGTCGCTAAAATAGAATTCATATTGCGATTAGAAATCATCTTAGTGTCGCTATTTGAATTAAGCGATGATGAAATTCAATAGGGTGTCACTAAATTAATTGTGTCATTTTTTTTCACCCCAATTGCATCGCTATATAGTGACGTGCTCTAGATGCATCATTGATTTTGATGAAAGTGGGTCGTTGAACCTACAAACACAAGAAAACAAAAATCTAAAGAGAAATTCGTTGGATTCAATTAGTACTGCCCTCCTTCTAATGCCAAAATGTGATCAATGATATAGTATAGGTTAACTACACTTGATCCATACAAATTTAGAGCATACTTAAGCCACTAAGCATCAATCCCAATAAGATATTCAATGTAAACAAAGATGAAGAATCCATTAAAATTGTCATTCTAAAACATGAAAGCTTGACCAACATCTACTCTAAGACATTGAAACTTATCCTATTGGAGGATTGGTGTCGCATTGGTGTGGAATGATGACCCTTTCCCAATCTGTTGGATAATGAGCTTGTATCAATTAGTTTTATTGAAAAAAATTGATGAAACCAATGAGAGATGTGTTGTAAAACATGATGAAAGTTGTTTTAACATGATAAATGCTATGATGATCGATGTAAATGTGTGCAAGTCTATTTTAAGTGTATGCAAGATTTAAAGATGCAAGTCCTAATTCCAAAATATGCTAAATGGATGCAACTAAGTTACCATGGAAACCATTAATGGATGCTTTAAGCTACTATAATCAACATTTAAACTAAAAAAGCTAAATATGGATGTAAATGAGAGTGATTTTCAACAGCATAAGTTTGATTTGAAAAGGTGGATCCATATTCAATAGATGCAAGTTCTATTTATAGAATAGGAAAAAAGAAACTGATTGTCAAGATTGAAAGAATCAATCAACGGTCGGGATGGAAAAAAGATGGAGGCATGGATCATGGATTCCCATCAAGGGTTGAGAATGCAAGTTGATATTTAATCAAGGGCTCACAATCATGCAAAGAAGCACACTTTCAAAACTTGTTCACGAATTTTGTTGAAAGTTTGTTACAAGGAAGAATATTGCCTTTTTTGAATGAGTGAAGAGGGAGAATATTCTCATGCAAGTGGGTGAGGAAAATTAGCATTTAACAAATTAAAATAAAGTTTTAATGTGAAAAAGGGGAGGGATATTCCATAGGAATATTCCCTTTTGGAGGAATTTAGGATTTAATATTAAATAATTATTTATTTAATGAAAGGGGTGAGATTAGTATATTTAATTAAATAACTACTATAACTAAGATTTATTTAATTAAATAAGAAGACATAGAGGTTAAATTAAATAATTGGATTTATTCAATTTAACAAGATGAAATGTTAGTGTGAGGGGGGATGAATCAACCCAATTAGGTCAATTAGGTTAATAGATGAAAATGATGTTTTTAATTAAATAGCTAGGCTAATTTAAGCAAATAAGCGAAAAGAGGATGGATATCAAGATGAAACAGTGTTTATATGTGTGATATCATTCAAAAAAAATTTAAGTGTCTACACCTCCAAACCATTACTATAATTTGGATCAACTTGTCCTTGTTCAACCCTCTAGAATCTAGGTAAAATGGCTAATTTGTAGCCTTGGAAGATTGTTTTTTGTGGAAAACCTAACTTTGCAAGAACTCCTTGAATTCTACTACACCCTAAAATATATATTGTACATGATTTGATATGGCCTTGAAAAATCCTTTAAAATTCAAGAAGAAAAATCCAAAATCAAAGAAATGCACTTCCTAAAATGACCTCCAAATTTTTAAAAATTGCGTTGTTTCTTACTTCATGGTGTCGAGATCATGCTCTAATACCACTCTTAATAGAAAAATTGCACAAAAGAGGAAATATGGTGTAGATACTCAATAACACGAGAATAAAAAGCTTCTTTAATGGGAAAAACTTCCATAAGTCTCCAAGAAGAAGAAAAATTAGAATATAAGGATAATAAACTAACCACTAGCATCTATATATACCTTGCTTATGAATTGGATGCCACCCAATCTAACTTAGATACCTAATATAATACCTAGAATGACCTAAATATCTAAATAATAATATAATAATGATCAAATAACTTAATTAGGAGATAAGTTAGCCACAAGATGACTACTCATAACCCTATGCACACTATAGGACTAAAAGTATATAATTCATAGGAAGGGATTCACAAGATTTAGATGTTGCATAGTGAACTAAGAAGTTGGTGTGCAATATTAAGTCATAAAATTAATTGTTGATCATGAGAGTTGTGGATTGTGCAACATATTTTATGGACTATTACTTTATTACTAATGTCTAATATCAATTAACAATGTAAAACATTAGCGTTTTTCCTTTATAGTTCAAAAAAATTCAAAAGAAAATTTACTAATTCTAATAATGACTCTATTAGACAATAAGATCCCCCCAAAAGGCTCCAAACACATGGCTATGAGGCCTCAAGGATTCCTTACATGCTTGTTCCCCACGTTAGAAAATGACTTGCTTTCATTGCCTCTAAGTTATAGTCAAGATTTTTGCATAAAAGCATTGTGCACTTTCATTTAACTACTTGAGTACCTAGGGAGAAATGAATTTGCAACCATGCAACATCTCAAATGACTTCATGAAATGTAAGAAATTAAAGATCCACTTGATGAAGTCTATTGTTTTTATTGGATCCAAATTGAATGTTGACGTTGCTTGGAAGTTTAGTACTTTAAGTATAAAAATGAGTATGTAATAGAAAAAAGCTTTATTGTAATAAATCACTTCACCTATAATAACTAGAATAAATAAGTGCGCAATTAAAAAAACAATCAATCATCTTACTTAATCATCTTACTTGTTCATATGGTTGTTCTACAATAAAGGGAGACAAAGACTCCAACTTGGGTCCAATCCCATATAGTTGTTCTATAGTAAAAGAAGACAAAGATTGTGACTTAGGCCCAATCCCATATGATTGGGGTACAATAAAAGAAGACAAAGACTTTGACTTGGGATCCAATTCCCTATAATGACTAGATATACAAAGATCTCCAATATCTTAATATATTAATAATTCTATTTCTTCTAACAATGTTCCCTTTATAACTTTAACTTGTTTGTACATTTAAAATTTTCTTTTCTAACAAAATAGCTATAAAGCCTCTTGACTTCTTGCCTTATGTATCTCAAAAAAGAAATTATCTTCATTGATTAGAAACAAATCAAGATGTTTCTTATACAATTGTATCCATCCCATGATTACTTAAATAGAAAGATACGAGTATGTGACCATTACATCATATGACATTATAATTATATTTTTTAAAGTAAAGATCGCATTTAGATCCAAAGTCCATGTTAATGTTTTCTTAAAGCGTTATATTTAAGTTAAAAAATGACTAAACAATTAATACAATGCTCTAATATACTACATCACTTCATTTAAAAAAACTAGACAAAACATGTATATAACTACAAGAAGTATGTGGGGCCGAAGGCCTAGCCCGATTGCCTAAAGCATCCTGTTGGAGGCAAAAGATCATAATGTCCAATCTCCCCTCTGTCCCCGTGGTACAAAAGGGCGTGTCGCATCAACGTCACTGATCACGTGAAAAAAAGTTTACCGAACACAATACAGTTTATAAAAAGACCTACCCGCAATCTTAAAAAAAAAAACAAAAACAAAAACTACAAGAAATATACATCTAACTGTTCATATGACTGCTACTGCTCTCCAATAGGGGAAGCCAAAGCTCCAACTTGGGCCCTCTCCAATAGAGTCAATGGATAATTAAGAAGCACCGACACAACATTTTCTCTCCAAATTCCAAGAAATCTTATCTTGCGGTGGGAACAATAAGGATTGCATTCTACCCATATCAGTTTCTATCCTTGTGATTGTAATGGGGGGTGGTGGTCAAATTTGAACTACAAAGGTAGTGGGGCGAAAAGGACAAGGCTTTAATTTTCAATACACATTCAAACTTAAACTCAATCAAAGCGAGAGGTGATGCATTGTGAGCCGCCGAAACAACAGAAAGGGAATCCATTAACAAATTCCTCTGCAGATATTCTGCCCAGAGAAATAAAGAAGTGGTGGGCACCTACCAGTTGCTCAGCTATTTCTCATTTGTTTTTATTGCTGTGATTTTCTACCAACGCCAGCAATGACATCAACGCCATGACAGCAATTACAGTGAACCAGACACTCCAGAAGGCGGTGGGCTTGACATATACCATTATTGACTGTACGAGACAAAATTTGCCTTCTCTACACCATTAGAATGATAGAGCCATGACATTGGGAGCAATAATGGTGATAGCAGGGTCGAGGACATATTGTTGAAAAACAAGTTGCAAGTGGGCTTTTTCGTACCAGCTTATTGGTGTTAGATTGTTATCTCTGCCGCCCAATACACTCTTAGATCGTACACTGTTAACTATGAAGTTCGGCATGTTGTAAAAATTTCACCCACTTGAACAGATTTTCTTGCACAGTTTTTCTCAGAAGATTCCAACCATTGTAGATTTTGTAAGCCTGACATCTTTAATTCATTAGAATCTTACAATAAGTACTTAATTTGATTCAAATAAGAATTGTATTAAATCGTACAATAACTGTTGTAGAGTTTCTCAGAAGATTCCAACCATGGTCGATTTGTTTTGAATATTGTAGCATTTCTCAGAAGATTCCAACCATGGTAGATTTGGTTTGAATTGTTTGGAGGAACGTACCCCTCTACACACTGACTGTTCATACTTCAAGCTTTAAGTATTTATGTTTTAGTAAAGCTCCTGCAAATGTCTGTGTTAAAATGAAACTAGAATCTCCACATTTTGGGCTTGTCAATTAAATTTCATTTCATGTGCAGATCTATCGTTTTGCTTTGTGTTTTTACATTTTTTTTTGGGTTATTAATAAATGTTAGAAGTTAAGTATATTAATATTTGTATCTTGAATATATTTTTTTTGAAAGATATTGGAAATATTAGTTTTGAAGAAGTTAGATAGTTGTTTCAAGATTAATATCTTTTAGATAGACATATTTAAACTAAAAGAGGGGTAAAAATTTATTCAAGTCAAAAGAGAGCAGTACAAAGCTGAGATGTTACACACCCTTGTCCATCCCCACTAAGTGGTCCAACTGTTGAGACAAATCCAGGGTAATTGACCCCTTTCCACAATATTCTAATTTTGCAAATGATCAGAAGCCCACTTAGCCAAACAATCCGCAACCCCATTCCATTTTTGAGAAATGTGACAGAAAGAAACAGATTCCAAGGGAGCACACATCTGAAGAATTTGTTTTATAATTACAGACAAATGCCAACATCCTCTAACGGCTGCCTCTTCAACAAACTCACCACCACCTGGGAATCAAATTCACAAATGATCCGTCTCCACTCAAGAGCACAGTCGTGCTCCACAACACATAAAATGGTAAGAGCCTCCATCACATTATTAGTATACCAACCCTTATAAACAGAAAAGATAAACTCAACATTCCCAAAACTATTCCTAGACGTATTTAAGATATCTAGATATTAATAATACTTATTTGAGTAACATCTAACCTTTTTGTGTTTACATAAGAATAAATAAATCTTCAACAATAAATGAAGTATGTTATGTCCATCCGAACGCTTAATATACATCGCATTAAATGAGCATGAGGTATTTAAAAGAATAATTTACATTAATAGACATGAAATGCATGCTTAGCATTAATGCAATTCTAAGGATTTGGGTTTCTCTTTCTCACCTTTCTATTTGGCAACTTATTTTTCATAATGCTCATTTGAAAATGATAGCAAAATTTTATTCAATCCTTCCAAGGACTTTATATAGAGATTTAACCTTGTTCTTTTTGTTTGTCCCATATCAAGCATTGATTTGGAAAGAGTTGGGTATTGTATTTTTTATAATTAATTCACAAGCTAATTATTTGGGCAATTGACAACTTTATCCCATTTCTATTGGTGTAATTAGAATTATATGTGAACATGCATCTACAAATTTTATTTTGAGGCATTTATCAAACTCCACCTTAAAATATGTTGGTGACTTGGGTGGGGTGCTCTTTGGTTTGTATATTATAATTTGAATATATCTTAGAGCTACAATTAAAAGTCCTACTATTGCCCATAGGCTGGAGTTTAACATCACTTAATTGCATCCTTAGCAATTATTTACTTCACATCAAATTAATTGTTGTAACTTTGTGATGGATTAATGCTCCCTACTTTGGTTGCAATTCTACATGCAATTAGTCGTTTCAATGCATGCAATTTCCTTTTGTTATGGTTATACACATTATCATTTGTTGTGAATAAATGAATGCTATTGTCATAAATTTCCCTAATAGTTGGACATATGCAACATCAATTCTTCTTATTAATAACTCTCGATTACGACTTATGGGTGATCCCACAATAGTGTGTCCCACTTTTTGGCCAAATTAGGACATTGAAGTCAATTTTTTCACCAAACTTTCACATTCTGACACCTATAACAATCAAACCATTAAGAATTTGAAGATGATGTGAACTAGTGATTTTTGAGATTTTGTCTATAGATTATGAATATATATTTTTAAAATTTTAAGTAATAATGTGAATTTTTTTATATAACTTTTAATAACTTATTTTTTACAATTAACAATATTCTTAAAATATGGTGTTACTTCAATAAAACACAAATTTATTTGTAGAAAGAATAAAATTATAAATTTTTTAAAATATATTCATAACACTGATATCTAGTGCATAGGTATTTTTCATAATTTTATGTTGCATAATTTTTTTAATAACTATTTGAAATGAGATTAACTATAACTTATACATAGGTTACTTTGGTAACACATTTTTTTTGTATTTATTTGAATTAATTTTTCCTTTGCTAAAATAAGGATATAAGTACCTAGTATACATATATTTTTAATATTTTTTAATATTTTTTTTTTCATGTGTGAAGAATAGAGACCTTCATAATTTTTTTTATTAGGTATGCAGGTTTTTGAAAGGATCCCTATTGTGCCTTGAACCCACACCCCATTTTGTTTCTGACAAAATGGGGGACGCCTTCTCTTTCTTTTTTCTTGTTGTCCTTTTGTTTATTTCTTTCCCTTTCTTCCTTTTTCCTCTTCTTCCTTTTACTCTTTTCCCTTCTTGTTCATTTTCCCTTTTTTCCTTTCTCCTTTCTCTTTTCTCTTTCTTCTAAGTGTTTTGTCAGGTGTCAATGTTTCAGGATACCAGATGTTGGTAAGTCATACCTATAGGGTTTGATCTTTGATGCCTACTCGTCGCTCTGTGTTGGTTGTCTTCGCTTTGAACTTCCATTTTGAGATATTTGTTGAAGTGAACCCCCATCCCAAAATCTCGCCGTCGATGACATCTTGTTGCCTCGACTATCGTGTTGTCTTGTCACCTCAACTGTCACATTGGTCACATCTATCATACATATTTAAGTTTAATGATAAGGAATTTAAGTGAGCAATTAATGAAGGTTAGTGGTAGTCATTGAGTGGATTTATAGGTTAATAAAAGGTCAATTTATCATTTACCTTATGTTTTCAATGAGAATTCGAGCTCTGGAACCTTGAGCGAACCTTTGAAAACCCTCACACTCATCCTCACCTACCATTATCATATTCTCTTACACTGGTTAGGTTTTTGGGTGGCTACCTTCATGTCATCTCATTGTCATGTGATCCTCACTAGTTTTTTTCTTTTGTTCCCACACTCTTACTAGGTATGCATCAAGAATTTTTAGGTTTTCCTTGAATTCATGATGTCCTTTGGGATGGTGTGTGCAGTGTTGGTGTTTTTTATTGTAACCAGGTTTATCTCCTAATCTACCTATGGAATTGCCAATTCCAATCAAGGGCAGTTCAGAGGACTTGGACCAACTGACGAGGATTTGAAAATACCTCCTACACTTTGGGCTCTGCAAGACCCGGGAGGGTGATCCCTTAATGAGTTTACAAATTTTGCAACAAAATTATAAACAATCATTAACTTCAAACAAATAATCTCACTTAATAGCTCAACAGAACGAGATAAAACTAAAACGAATTGGTTGTTCATTAGTAATATCAACCATTTGGAGCGTGAGATAATTACAACACAACTTCATGGTGAAAGATATTCATTATGTTTAAAAATGGTAGCAAGCCCCAGGTGAACACAAACAAAACACTGAATCACAAAGAACAAATGCAAATCAGACCAATTCCATATCCATTGGAGGAGTCAAATTCACCAACACCTAATGGTTCATAGCAGATTTCAACACATAGTGCATATAATATCTCTAATTATATTGCCTTACAATATCACCAATTTGTACCTCAGCTCAATACTACTTACCAAATCCTTGTACAGAACATATCAATCTACAATCTCATTTAAGCAGTTTAATTAATTCTTTGAATCAAAGCTAAAACCAGAATTACACACACCACAACAGTGAGAAGAAAAGAATAACCCTTGATTACTTCATTCAAAATTTAGATACATTTTCACATAGGAGAGACATGAGCCTGGATTTATCAGTTAAACTCAAATGCCAGTACTATTATGAAACACCAAATCTCCATAAACTCAAATCCTACAACAAAAAGACATAGAATCCAATTTGCATTTTCTTTGTACTACAGATTTTACAATTTGTTATGCAGCTCCACTCCAAATTTCAACTTGCTAACCTATTACAATGAAAGAAGAAGAGAATAAGTAGAAGAGAGGAAACTCCAGAAGAAACCATAAATCCGAACAGGAACAACCATTTGGAAACATCTCCACCGTTGAATAGTGATCAGCAAAGCATCTTCTTCTTCTCCCTGTAACAAACTTTATTTTGTTTTCAAAACAACATGTGCCCGAATTGTTCTCCAATAGAAACATGCCCATGTGTGAATATTCTCCACTCATTATTTGCAGCTGAAAAATATACCTCCATTCCCATGAAAAAACCTTTCATTTATGTTTTTTCCCTTTTGCTGCATTTTATTTTCTCATTTGCTTACTACAGCCTCACTTATAATATTTTACTTAAAAGGCAAGACAAAATATTACACTCCCCAACAAACAAACTATTAGAATGAATATTTTATTCACCCCTCTCAAACTATTACCTGTGTTTGCATTTCACTTTCAGCAATATATTCCACATAGTGAATATTTTTTACCCATTACATAGAAACATCCCGTGCATTTAATATTTTGCTCATTTTGCACTTTCAATTTAAAAGTTTTCCCCACACTTTATGGATAAAACAATCTCGGGCGATTTAATTTTTCCCATATTAAGCTCTTCGGGTAAAAAAAAGTAACTTTGAAAATTCTCCCCTAGCCTTTTTACCCTTTTCACATTGAAACTAATTCACCCTCGTTTCATTTAAATTTTTTAAAATCTTCACCCAAGGAAATAAAATGGGCCCCACCCCCCCATTTTAATATCATTTGACAACACTCTTAGCAAAACATTGAATTTTAAATGTTTTATTACCTTTTTTAATATTTTGGGCTCCTCTATTTCACTTGAGCCATTTAAAATTATGAGGCCCACCATATAAAATTATTTGACAAAACTTTGCCAAAACTTAATTTTAAATGTTTTATCTCTTATCTCCTCGTCTCCCCACGCCATCTTCATCATTATCCACTGGGTAACTTCTGATTGCGACCTGGCGACAATGGTCTAGATTTGGCTACATTTGACTTCCCGATCTCCACCGTTGAATTCCAAATTGCTTCTTTTCTGCCTTTGTTGCCCTAAACTTCCATTTTGTTTTCTCGAGCATCTGCAACCCCATTCACCATGGCGGCTAGCTCCATTCTACAGCCTCCCTGTATTGATGGATGTTCATTACCTTCACCTGGCACGCGAACCCTTCCTCCATACGTTGTTTGCATCCCTACCTGTTGGCTTGTGCCTACCACTACTGGATGCACCTACTATTTATGCAAGTCATGCCCCTCAACTTGCCGCACGAGCCTTTGTACTTTTTTTGGTATCTACTCCTCTCCTTTGTGCGCGGACCACCTTCACCTACTGGTTGCACCCTCCATTCACCTAGCTGGTAGCCTCCATTTCATGGCCCAAGCTCTCCATCCTCTGGATGCGCCCACCTTTAACCTGGTCGCACCCTCCATACCTAGCGTAGGCCTCCCAGCTGCTAGGCGTGTGGCCTCCTTTCACTACAGTGCGCACAGACCTTGCAATTCTTGGCCTGTTACAAAGCTCCACCCACCATTCACTTGGCTTGTGCCTCTTCCAATCAGCACACGGGCCCATCACTTGGAAAAACTATGCCATTCACCTGGCTTGATGGATGCGTAAAACCTATTCCAAGTCTCCCACATAAAGGTCCCTCATCCACTAGCCGCACCATGTTTGAATAATGCACGGGCCCCCTAATCACATTGGCTGAGACTTTCAGAAGATTTAATCCACAAACTGCATCTGTTCAGTTGGCAATGGCGCCTAGAATCTTCCTTCTCATGGCACATAGAATCCTTAGTAGGCTCGTTCCACTAAGAGTACGTCCTCCTGGCAACTCATTTTTCTGTAGTCAATGCAAAACTAAAGATTCTCAAAAACAAACCCGTCCCTTGTCAACTCCCGAGAAGCATTAGCGAGCAAAACATCAACAAGACCATGGCCCCAAGGCATGAAGATATGTATCTATGTTTGCAAAAAACCATTTGCAGATGATTCATCAAATCTATCTAACATTTTCATGCTTGCCATCCATTGTAGAAAAACTTTTACTCCCTTGATAATAGGATGTTCAAACTCCACATTGAAAAGGTGGACCAAATTTTGCAGTTTAAAACTTATAGGCAATTGTAATTATGTGCCCCTCCACCTAATGACCAACTCAAAGTAATTTTCATGGAGTAATTTCCATATGCAACATTCACAAAATTATAAAAGTGTAGAGCACGTCGGGTCCCATGTGGGCCCGGCTAAAAAAAAAAATCTTTTTCAAATAAATTTCGAATTCAAATCATCCCAGGACAACATCTAGATGCATTTGAAGTGAAATGGTAAACTGGGTTGCCATCAGAAACTATTTTCTATCACTTTGGAAAATGGTGAAAATTGGTCAAGTTGCCTCAAGAATCAATCTGGGAAAACAGTCAAACGACCCCCCTAAGTAATAAAAAATTGCAAACTTGTATTCATTCATTCCAGGAATGTAGTGCAACAAATGAATCAGAAAAAAAAGTAACGAGGTGAAAAATATTAATCGACAAAGTTGCTCAGTTGAACTTTTATGAAACAACAGTTGTTCTGAAACAATTAAAACTCACTCAATTGCCAGTTTGCAAAAATACCAAATCAACTCCTGGCAAGCTGCCATCAGACATACAAGTTTATTAAGGCACCTTGAGCACATGTGCAAAAGGAAATTCCATGAAACATCTTTGATCAAAATATATTAACGATCAAAGTTGACCACTCGGAAAGGCTTCAGGAATGTAGATGTGAAACTGAACAAACTGCATTTGGTTTCGATCTGCTAAAAATAGGAAATCAGATCATGAGGCTCTGAAAACTGACACCTGAGATCATTTAGGTATGGAGAACACAGAACTGCATTCATTTTGAGATGACAGTCAACTAGTTGTGAAATCCAAGCTCAAATAGGAGGCTGTTTCGCAAAATTGACAATCTGCAAACAACAGAACAATGCAAAAACCCTCTAGCTTCACTTTTCAAAACCCTGACAAAACTTATCATGGGAAGCTAAAAATTGACACGCACGTTCACATATGTCAATCAAATATGTCTACAAATGGGTTTTGCTTGGAAATCAATAGGCCCTGAATTCTGATTCTCCAAAGTGGGTCACTCAGACTGACCCATCAAGTGCATTTCTGAAAGTGCAAAGGCAAAATTCTCAAAATGGGCACCTCTATCCTTCAAGCATCATGTTTTGGTTTTTTGGTTTGTTCCTTACCTAGTAGTTTGATGAATGTTAAGTCAAACTCACGACCCCCAAAGTTTAATCTTTTAAGCCTTGGTGAAAGTCAATTTTTTGAAGTTTTGGGTGTTGTGTGTGGGGGATATCCTTTACCGATTGTTATTAAATTGAGATAGAATTTAAGAGAAACACCTGATCCTCGACCCCTAATACATTAAAAGGAAAAGACTTTGTTGAAATGAGCTAATTATATCGGGTGTTCTAAATTAAAGGATTCCTTCAAAGCATGCCTTTTTTATAAAACTTAAGCTAAACATCTGATCCTCAATCTCCAAAATGAAGTCTTGATTCAAAAAACAACATATTTTTAGGTGCTTGACATTGGGAAAAAACCATATCAAATTTTGAATTGATAGATAAAAGTTAAGAAAAATATGTGAGTCTTGGCCCCTAAAAGCGTTTAACTACTCTTTAGATGTCGCTAATCGGAGTTAACATTTAACTGAACTAAAAATATTAAGAGTAAGAGATAGGTGGAATTCCTGAGTCCCAACTCCCAAAGTCTTTAAACCTATCAATGAATATCGCTAGTCAGAGATACTTCTTAATTCCTAAGCTTGTTATGAACAAGGGATAGACAATAAGTCCAATCCCAACTTTCAAAATATCACAAATAAGAATGAGCTTTATTATTTTATTCTCAGTATTTAGACTTCTTTCCTTTGAGCTATTTGATTCTTTGATCAGTGGTAGAGCTTTGACCCAAAGCTCGATCCTCGATATGGCTTATTTTTCTTAGAGTATTCTTTTAATGATCTCCTACTTCACATTCTAGGTTATTTATCAATCTTCGAGGTTTATTAAAATATGTTTTATTTTCCTTTAAGCATTCATTATTTATTATCTTGACATATAGTTTTTTACATGCAAGAGATATGCCAAAGGATCCAATAGAGATGAAGTAATAGTACAAGGGCTATCACCCTCCCTCAAAGATGTTCTCTCCATATGTTGAGATTGGAGATATGGACCATGGACATGTAGACCTTGATGAATTCAAGAGGATAATCTATGATGAAGAGAAAAGACCATGTTCAACCACTTCATTGGTTTACTCAAGATTAGTGGAGGTAGTTGCCTTCCTAGTTATTGTGCAATCACTTGAGCTTGTTTTAACATGTGCATAATATTATGATAAAATATAGAGAAGGATCATGGGATTAGAGAGAAGTATTTTTAGACTTAAGTTCAAAAATGATTTACAGAGTGTTCATAACCCCTTTCTCACCACAATACAAAGCCATGGATATGAAGAAGGCAATGGATCATTTTAATAATCATGAAGCAATCAAACTTAATCTCATTAACAATATGTAGTGTAGGAAATTATATATCTTTACAGTTTCACACTATGTTTGAGTCCCTTAATTTATTAGACTTAATTAAGCTTCCAATTTTCCAAATCATGCATCCCAAAGCCTTATTTTTATTGTTTTTTGAAAGAAGAACCGACATTAAATAAATGCAATCAATAATTAAATCACCATGGAACGTGAGTGTCCTAGATTTATAGGCCAAGACCCATTTGCTCATGGGCAAATGGGTCCCTTTAAGTGCCAAGACCTATTTTAAAATATATTTTTGGTGGCATTTTAATGATTCAAATTCAACTTGCAATTGTTGGCTTTTGGAATCTAATTTTGGGAAATTAGATAAACACCTATAAATACATAGTATTTTTATCATTTGAAATCTAAGGTTCAAGAAGCAATTTAATATGAGAAAATACTATTTTCAAGAGAATTCAAGAGCAGATTTATCAGTTATTTGTTGCAACAATCAAGATCCTAACATCATGTCCAAGTTTATGTGTGTTCATGTCATCTTGTGAAGGCTAATATGCATTGTTGATCCTAAAGCATCCAAGCATTTCAAGTATCCAAATAAATCAAGAAAAGCAAGATCTAATTACTTTGGAGAGACGTGTTTGACTTTAGTCCTCTAAGAGAAGCCATTAAAGGGTAGTGAGTTGCAGAAAGCATTGTTCATTCATCATTTGGACTTCCTTTTTCATTGTCTTTCTATTAAGGTTTAATTACCAAATTGGGGTTTAACCAAGGCAAACCCCCATACAAACAAACAAATAATTTTTCCCTCTTTGTGTATGTGCAGGTTACAGGTTGATGAAGAATTGAAGAGATCTTAAAGGATATTTTTGCATTGTTGCACAAGTTGTCATCATTGTTTTCAAGCCATGGAAACTAAGTTACAAATTTTATTTCTGATGTTCCGATAGTGGGACTTGTGGCAACAAAAGCTAAGCTTTGACACCAAAGGACCCCAGAAGTTGATAAAAACCCTTGTATAAAGACCCATTCACCCATAGGCTAATAATTCCTTGTAGGCACATCAAAATCAATTTTTCTAAGCAGGTTTGTTGTCCTCTATGCTTTCTAGATCCATTGGTAAACTATTGTTTCTATCTGTCAATTTTTGAGATCTTGCATTTTTAATATTAGGGCATATAAGATAATTAGTTTAATAATTACAAAAAACTTATAATAAATTTCAATCCCCCCAATAGATTTAGATCAAAGTTTGATTGGCTCACCTCCATGTTTGAAAGTCAATCTCTTAGACCTTGTGATCTACATTTCAATGAAATTTATAAAAATGTAGAAATGGCCCTAGGATATGGACACTAATCTTAGAGTCACCACATTTTTAGGTTTAATTTTCATGAATCTAACATTATTATATCATATACCTTATAAAAATTTGAAGTCATTCAAACTCTATATCTAGGTCTTGCATTACATTGTTTTGTATTTTTGCATTGAGGGTTTCATTTTTGCTTTTTAAAAGCATCAAAAAAGTAAAACAAAATTGCATTCCATATTGCATCATAGATTGCAATAAGGTTTATTTCAGTCATATTTAGATCATATTTGCATTCATATAGCATTCATTAAGTGGTTAAAATATGAAATTTTTCAATGCATCTTTCATTTTAAGCCAAAATCAAGTGAAAATATGGATAGTTTTGTTTCAAATTTTCATCGAATCATTATTTTTAGAATATTGCATCTTATAGTCAGTCAAATATTGTATTTTACATCTGAAATTTGCATTCAAAACTTTTCAACACTTTTTCACCTTTGTTTCACACTTGCATCTTACATTACATTGTCCTAAATTGAGCAAAATGTGGAAAAATAGCCACTATTTAACTTGTTCGCAACCAGAGAAAGAAACATAAAAAAACAACATAAAACTTCAAATTTTCACTTTCTAGAACCCTATACAAGGACCCATTCACCCTTGGGTGAACCTATCCTTGTACAAGTGTCCCAAGAAACTTTTACACACTATTCTATTTGTGTACTATCAGTCTATTCTAGCTTGCGGAATTCCTTTTTAAAAATTTGAAAATTTGTTATTACATGTGCAGGAAAAGTGTAATTTTGCATGATTTATTGCAAATTCTTGGAAAAATTGTTGTATTTCAGTATTAAAAATCATCAGATCTATGGGACCATTATTTTCTTTTTTTGAAGCATTGCATATTTTGGATAGGTTAGTTATCATTTTTGCACAAATAGAGACTTGTTTCCTTTTCAAACATATGGTTTTCATAGAGTATCACATGGCTTGTATGGTTTTAATTTATGTACTTATGGGCATAATCTAAGGAAACAAAATAAAACCTTTGACAAGCATGCTAGCTATTCTCCTAATATCTCTTCCATTTGTGAGAATGTTATAGTGAAATGGGATGCAATCATAAACAATCATGACAATCATAGTTTTTCTCTTGATATCTCTCCTCCTTGTGATGAAGGTATCTTGGTGTTAGAAGATCCAATCATTGAGCATCGTGAGAATCTTTTTTGTTTCTCTCCCCTTATCTATCCTACTTGGAAAGATAGTGTTGGTCATAATGATGACAAGATGGCTTACTTATATGAACATGCTAAGGTCACATTAGATTATTCCTCATTAGAAAATAATCAATAAAATTCACATCCATTGAGGTTATGAACACACAATTGACCATTAGATATCTTTTGATTATTAGACCTCCAAAACCTCCTTTGGACCTCCAAAGATTCCTTCCAAACCTCCTAATATCCCTTTAGTTATTGGACCTCCTAAACCACTTCTTATTATAGGACCTCCTAAACCTCCTAACCATATCTTAAATTTTGCAAAACAACTCACTAGTAACAATGTTTCACAAAAACCAAGTTATCAAACCATTTCTCATACATATATCATAGGGAATAATAGACAACCACAAACCATTCCTACATTGATACCACTTCCACAACCCATTTTTCCTAGTGCCCCTCACTTTCCTTCACATAGTGGAAAGGAGTGTGATCTTGTGGAAAAACTTCTTAACACTACCGCTAAGATATCCTTGTGGGATTTGATTCAAACATCACCTCTTTACCTTGGCATGTTGCAAAATTCTTTGCAACAATTTGTTATCCCTCCTAGTGCAAAATCAAATGATGTGGCAGCTTGGATTGAGAATATAAAGTATCTTAATTTGGACATTGTCTTTCATCAAAGTCAATTTCCTCCTTTGGACATATATACAAAAAATAATGCTTTGATGATAGTGGATAGCACTAATAGGTTTGGCATTAAGCATACTCTTATTGATAATGGTTCAACACTCAATGTGTGTAGTGTAAATATTTTGGATAAAATTGGAGCACATAAGACTAAAATTCAACCCGATAACTTGTCCATCCATGGTTTTGACAATGTGGGCAAACAATCGCTTGGTGTGATAACATTGCCTATTAAAGTTGATAGGGTAACTTTACAGACTCCTATCCATGTCTTGCCCAAATATCTTTCATATAATCTTCTCTTTGATAGACTATGGATTCAATGAATTTGGTGCCTTCAACGTTACATCATTTACTAAAATACACTTACAAGAACAAGGTTTGCATGGTACAAGATGATCCTCTACTTGAGATTTGTTTACAAATTGAAACAGGAATGATAAATCCTCTTAGGACATTGACACTAACTATAAAATTTGAACCTTTGCAAAAATAATAAAAGGATTATTGTTTTTTGTAGACATGGAAAATTGACCAATGCACTTGATCCCGATTACTAATGTCATTTCTTTCTGAATCATACTCTCATCTTATCATCACTTTTCATCTCTTAATTAGATAAATCATTATTTATTTAATTAGGTATTTCTCCCTTGTTGATTAAATTAATCAGTTTAATTTAATTAATCCTCTATCTCTATTCATTTAAATAATTCATTTTATTTAAATTGAGTCTCTAAATTCTTCTTATCAAATTGAATAAATTAAACCTTATTTGATTTAATCTAACATTACCCCCTTTAATTAAATAAATCAAAAAATATATTTAATTAAACCATTCCTCTCAAGTTGATTTAAATCAATATATAAATTTAAGTCAAAATTGTCACATCTCCTAATTCCTCATTAAATTAATTAACCCATGATTAATTTAATCTTAATCTATGTCACATTCTCTAGAGAATGCAACTTGCACAATATATCAATTACTTTCATTTATTAAATCTCCCATTTTCCCTCACATGGCATAAAAGAGGAATATTCCCTCAAATTTGAATTCAAATTCAAGTGGACTTGGTCCTTCCAACAAGGCATTTATTTCACCTTACAAGTCCTTTTTCCTTGAGCCAAGTGGCCATAACTCCATTTTCTTCCCTCTCCAACAAGTCATTTTACTATTTTTAAATTCCACCTAATATCATTTATTGACACTTTGATCAGAATATGCACAACCTTCAACCATTCACATCTTGACAAGTGGCACTTGGCCATTAGATGTTGAATGATCCCACATTGTTCAATTTCACTAATTCTTCCAATTTGGAAATCTATAAATGGGAGTCTCTTCCTCTCATTCTATCATCCACAATCCAAGCAAGTATACTTTACTTCATTTCATCCACAACTTATCCATTTCATATCAAGTTTTCATCATTTTCATGGTTTCATACCAAGGTTATGCCAAATTTTCATCAAGGAGCTTCAATCATCTACAAATCTTCATCAAAGCTTGCATAGGAGTTGGGAAAGGGCCAATTTCTACACATAATTGGCACCAATTCCCCCATGGGATCAAGAGTTTGCATCTTAGAATAGGATTTCATTGTGTTCTTTGTTCATTTCTTCATCTTCTTTCCTATTATTGGGCATTGCAAATGGATTTCATGGGGAATCCTTGTTTTATCTTGCATACAAGCTTACTAATGTGTTTTTTTCTTGTCTTTGTGTAGGTTTAGGATCAAGGTTCACATTTTCATCTATGACAAAGTTGTTGGAAGATGATTGGTATTCCTTAGATTTTACACCTACATTCATGGGAGAATAAAAGATCACACACAAATTAGGAAAAGAGAAATAAGCTGCCATAATATGAGTCATTAAAATCATGTGAGTCCACAACTTTTAGCAAAGAAAATGAAAAAACAAGTTATACATCTACAAGACAAAAGTGATCATGACAAACCTTCTTCCTCAAAAGAAATGGAAGAACTTTATGGAAGGGGTTACAAAATTTTGAAACAACTTTTGTATAATAGAAAAGGATGTGGTGTTAAAGAACAAGGTATTTGCATCCCTATTGAACCTAGCACACAAGAACAAATAAGAGGTCTTGGTTATTGTCCTTCAAAAGAAACAAAAGCATCAAAGAAACCTTCACTTAATATCAATGTCATCATGCAAAACACTCCTAGGAAAAATATACAACATGGTCATGTTATTGCTTCATCTTCAAACACACATTTTAGTGATGATTGGTGTTATTTAGATTTTACACCCTCCTTTAGGAGAGAGTAAAAAATCTCACAATCTAAACCTAGAGAGTCTTGTATATGTGTGACACCTTGTAGTAAGCAAGAAAGATCTCTTTCACAAAAGAAAGGAATATCTTCTACTATTGATCAAGAGAGTACCTTGTTGAGGCTTCTTCAAGCTTGCTTGATATCTCCCCCTCCAAGAACATGAAAGTAATTCTATAAAACAATCTTATTTTGTGCATATCATCAAGTGCATGGTTATTCAACTAATTAATGCCAACCCTTGAGTAACAAAATTCAACATTTTATTGATTATGGTGCTCTTCCTTGTGTTGATGCACCTAATTCCTCTTATCAATAATTATTTTCATCCTATCCTATTGCTCATCACTATGTGGAATTGGTAACTTTATTTATTATTATTATTTTCATTCATGGTGGTACAATATTAGGTGCAACCATATTTTTCATGGAAGCAACATGATAGTTCTTGGTATGGTTGTCCTTGTCTCTATGCTTGGGGGGCAAGGATAACTAGTTTTGAGAGGCGCTCATTCTTTTCAAAGATCCCCTCTTCCCCTCTTTCTCCTTAAGATACCAACATAGTATGTGTGTTGACATTTAAAGGGGGAGCATATAGTCCCCCACTCATTGTTTGCATCTTCCCTTCCTAGTGATAATAACATACATCTCCTAGAAAGTGTGACCTTTTTATTCAAAGTGTGTCTTTCTTGATCTATGTGATGTGTCTTTTTTATGGTGATATTATTCTTTATGTTCAACAAGAGTGTGATCTTTCTTGGCATATGACATTCCTCTTGGTGGTAATTTTATGTCTTGCATTCCCTAAGGTGTGAATTATTTACTCCTCAACTAGTCCTCTCTTGGTGGTGATATCGAGTGTAATTTTCCCTAAGGTGTGACCTTCCATGTATTAAGCAAAACCCCTTTGATTTTTATTTTTTTTACCTTGTAATTTTATTTCATGAGTGCCTATGATAACGTGGCTTTCTAGCCTTGTAAAGAAATTTTATTCCATGAGTGTCTAGCATAATACAACTTGCTAGCCTTATGAAGCAATGTGTTGATGTGGATGTTAAGTGCACACCAACAAGAAAATAAAATTCTCATAGAGGTACCACGGGAACCTATCTTTCTTGAAAGACTCCTCCAGGAAAAACCTAAATCTAAGACAAAATCAGCTTGATCCCAAGGCTCGTTGATGTCAAGTCTTGATGTACTAGGTTCACTCAGGGTCTGTTTTGATATTGTTGTTCAACATGAGGGGTAAATGGTTGATACGAATTTGTATGTATTAGGAAGATAGAAATATAATCTCAGTCTGGTCATTCAATAACTTCATGAAATCAAAAGATTTGCAACAATATTTCATGAAATTTAGACAACTTGCATGCATTCAAGTAGATTTAGCATTAAGCATTCAAAAATTTCATGGAATCAAAATATTTATCATAAAACTCCATACATTTATTATTTTTGCAACATTTTCTGGAATATAAAACATCTATTCTCAAATAAAGCATAAAAAAATATTGAAAAGTAAAATTTATCCCATGTATTATCCATGCATTCCTCAAGAAATAACCAAACTAGAGAAAACCATTCCATATGTCACCAGATTGCTTCACAACTAGGCACAAAATGGTGCAAGATTTTAAAGAAAAGGGGGATTATTTGCACACAATTTACACCAAGGAGAGATGACTATAAAGGAGTAGACCAAGGAATATAATAGGTTTAAAAAAATCAAGGCTTCATTAGGAAGTTGTTGATAAGGTGGTGAAATATGTAAATACATTGAGGGAATCCATAAAAGAGGATTTGGTTATGTGGAATATCCAAATAGTAGAGGAGGCCTACTAATTGGCTCTCACCATAGAGAAGATGTTGAGCTAGAAATGTGAGGATAAGTAGAACCACTAGACAGGAAGATAGGAGAAGAACCAAGGAAAAATTCATTGGCAACATGAGCATGATGATGTATCTTGTTTTCATTGATGTAAATCCATTGTAGAAGTGATGGTTTATCAGTATGTATATAGTCCAGAGTAGAACAAGTGCTTTTAGGGAAGTTGGTTAAGTGTTTGACTGCGACGGTGATGTAATAGAGCATTAGTTTTGTGGTTGCATTGCTTCATATTGTAATATCTTGTCATGAAATTTTTAGGTGATAATGGTATGTGTTGAATGATTCTATATCCAAATTTTTAGGGTTGCACGTATTCCACAATAGTAGATATTGATGACAAAGTATCATGCTATGATTTAACATAGTTACAGTTGTAGAGTTCATGTTGGAATGATCCACATTCTACCATGGATGATCATTGTAATTTTAGGATTTGAGGAAGTGATTGAATATTTTAGATGAGTGTGCACTTTGAGTTTCAGGTGGTTTGGTAGTCTGCATGTCAAGTTGTGAATGAACAGTTGGTTCATTTAGTTGTTGCTTCACCAATTTTGTTGTGTAGTTCCAACCTAAGGGTTTTGGGGTCGTGTGGTTTTAAGTTGAGTATGAAGTAGATTCATAGGAGTGTTTATAGGTGATGCCAAACTATTTTGGTCAAGAACATGTTTTGGTTTATTTTGCAAGGTATGTATAATGGAGATTTGAGCCAACAAGGTATGGCATCACATGTTTCATCTAATCAAGCTAACCTAATTGATGAAATGATTGTTTGTAGAAAATATACATATATATAGAAGGTCAATTAAGTGTTTATTATGTATGGTATAATTATGGATATGATGATGAGTGAGAGTGTGAAGTGCAAAGTGTAATAGTGGTGAAGAATGAAGTGTGTAAAGTTACATTATCACTCTTTATAGACTAATGATCCCATGATCATTTTGCAGGAAATGATTTTTTTTATAAACATCTAAGTGATGTTACATTGGATATCTTTAGGCCCACCATGTGTACACGGTGGAATTCCCAAAATCAAGATTTAAAAGATGAGCTCATTAACCATTTAGTTGTGTTGTTCGGTGATAAAACATTCAACCGAACCAAGGTCCTTAAGAAAGCTAGTACCTATCTAAAGTATGTGAGGGACAAATATAGGTCACATTTAGAGTAAAATAGAAACTACGAGCATCCCCCCATGATTCTAGAGAGGGAGTGGAAGGACTTGGTGTCGGATGGAAAGGAGAAGGCTGAAAAGAAAAAAGGAAAGACACCACCGGGCCAAGGAAGGTATGTGATACTATCAACAATGTAATTATATACTGATTACTCTTTCTTTTTACATAATCTAATGTATTTTGAATTTTTCATAGGTTGCCTGACACATCGAAGGCAGCAAAGGCAAGACTAGAAAAACACGGGCAACACAAACTTGGCTCTGGTGGTTATATGAAATTAGCCCCACAATTTGTAAGTATCAATAAATGAAATATTGCATCCAAATAATAAATTGCAAAAAAAATTGGTTTTATCACACCATAGAAGAAAAAGTCATAATCTTATGCAAAAATTCAAGGCTCTGATTTCAACAGAGCGCCCATAGAAGAGGACTTGAAGATTGCCTTCCAGCAAGGCTATGGAGTCCTGGTTGAACAACTAAGAGTCTTGACTAGGCAAACACAATCTTCCACTGCATCCAACACTTAGGTAAATAAACTCAATAAAGTTTATTTAAAATTGAATAATTGTGCAATCTATTCAATATTAATTTCCCCCATAATAATGTGCCTATTTGTTTTAAACAGATAAGCAATGATAATACTGCACATGACATTGGAATGCAGCCTGGTGAGGGTGGAGCACAACCTACAGATGAAGGCCATGGTGTTCATCCTGGTATTGGATGTATTGATGTGCTATACAAAACGCAATATGGATTAATACAATTAAACATATTTAATTAGATTTGTTGTATTAATCAATGTAACCTTTCGTGTTTCAACTATAGAGCATGTAGAGCATGATCAACATGTTGAGCATGACCAGGCTAGACAAGATCAGGAACATGATGTGGCTCCATCAGGTAAAGAGGATGACTCTAATGTTCTTTTAAACATATTTAATTGCAATTGGTGTATTAATTAATGTAACCTTTCGTGTTTCAACTCCAGACAAGGATTTAGAGGGTGTTGAGCATGTTGAGCATGAGGCTATAAGAAAATATCAGGAACATGATGTGGCCCCATCAGGTAAAGAGCACCACTCTAATGTTATTTTAATTAATGAAATACTTGTAACAATAATAAAAAAACATATCAATTTAACATTTCTTTGCTATTGCAGCAGACCCCCCTTGCAGCGATGTCCACATTGTGAGTACATGACTAGGCATACATTAAGATCATGAGTAGAGCTTAGAACAACTGAAGGGGGGACAAATGATTTTGAAAACGGTACTCCACTTCAACTTTTTTTAGCTACAAAAAAAAGAAGTGATTGTAATCATATTATGACAACGATATTTTTGATAATATGTAAAAACTGAAAAAATGAATGCTATATAATAATGAATGAATGTGAATATGTTAATGAATAAATTTTATATGTTAATAAATGAATGTTATATGTTATTAATGGATGAATGAATGAATGTTATATGTTATTAATGGATGAATGAATGAATGTGAATATGTTAATGAATGAATGTTATATGTTATTAATGCAGGATGAATCAATGAATGCTATATGTTATTAATGGATGAATGAATGATTAATATTATATGATAGAGTATGGGGAATTGAGAGTGATGTGAGGGGGGGGGAGGGGCCAAATGAGCTTCCACCTTCACGCGGTTGGTCCTGTTAAGTAGAGAATATTAAACTATTCTCAAAACAAAGAGAAGCTCAATAAGGTAATGCACTTTTCAATATAAGAAATGCATCGTTTGAAGCATCAAACCAATATGAAAAGATGAAATAAAGTGCTAAATTTTCACTATGAACATTGTGTTGTGTGTGGATTTGGTTTCAAAGCTCTATTTTTTTAATTTTAGTGGTCTCTAAAATTTGACTTTTGTGCATAATAAGTTAGTGGAAAATTTGATAGATCTAAAGGGTTTAGAGTCTCGATTGAGATAGATACATGGATATTTGGATCTTTTTGTTGATGGGAGGCTTCCACTTAACCATGAAATTTTGTACCATCTGCAGGTATGCAAAAATTTCTCTACATACATTCATTCAACTTATTGTAATATAATATCTAACAAAAATCTCCTTTTCATTATACTTAGATGGATTTTCATGCCCTGTTCCAAAGCACATGTTTTAGAACATGCAAGAAGGATGTTGGCAAGGGTTAAGGAATTTGGCTTTACACCTGAAAATTGTATAGTTTACTTCACTCATCCAACATATTGCCAATGCGTTTCACAATTGTTGGAATCATATCCTATAATTACAGAACTAGTAAAATTAAAATGTGTAAGTTTCAAATATGGAATTACATATCTTTCTATTAATTTTTGAAAAAAAATATCAAAATGGAGAAGTATTAACAAAATAATCTTCATAATTTCTAAGAGATCAAGGAATTTTTTTATAGAGTTATCTTGAATATATTTAAGACAAAAGTAACTTATAGAGATTGAAGCAAAATATCGGTAGTCTAAAATCACCAGTCAACTTATCTTAGTAGTATCTCAATTCAAGAGAACTAGGTCCACTATCCATTGGCCAGTAAAACAAATAAAATCAATTCATAAGATTATTTTTTTCTAATAGGGTTGACTGGTTGATTTTTTATTTTTGATTGTCAGGAAGTTGTCAATATACACTTGGTTTTCCCGCCTTCTCTTGCCTCATGGCCAAAGATTTTCTGCAGAAGGCATCAAAGTAACCTTCAAGATTGGCAATGGCAATGAGTACAAGGTCAGTATAACTTAATGCTAATTGGGTATGATTTTATTTGTTCAAGACCAATTTAGATTCATTTTCTACTCACACTACTTTTATTTACATTTATGTTTTGCTAATATCCATTTTCCTTTACATTCATATTCTTGAATTCTTCTATACATATTGTGTTTACAATAATGTTTTCCTTAGATCAATTCATAAGATTATTCTATTCTAATAGGATTGACTGGTTGCTTTTTTCTTTTCGATTGTTAGGAAGTCATCAATATACACTTGGTTTTCCCGCCTTCTCTTGCCTCATGGCTAAATAGTTTCTGCATAAGGCATCAAAGTAACCTTCAAGATTGGCAATGGCAACGAGTACAAGGTCAGTATAACTTAATGCTAATTGGGTATGGTTTTATTTGTTCAAGAACAATTTAGATTCATTTTCTGCTCACACTACTTTTATTTACATTTATGTTTTGCTAATATCCATTTTCCTTTACATTCATATTCTTCTACACATATTGTGTTTACAATAATGTTTTCCTTAGATCAATTCATAAGCTTATTTTGTTCTAATAGGGTTGACTGGTTGATTATTTCTTTTTGATTGTCAGGAAGTCGTCAATATACACTTGGTTTTACCACCTTCTCTTGCCTCGTGGCCAGAGAGTTTCTGTAGAAGGCATCAAAGTAACCTTCAAGATTGACAATGGAAATGAGTACAAGGTCAGTATAACTTAATGCTAATTGGGTATGATTTTATTTGTTCAAGACCAATTTAGATTCATTTTCCGCTCACACTACTTTAATTTACATTTATGTTTTGATAATATCCATTTTCCTTTACATTCATATTCTTCTATACATATTGTGTTTACAATAAATTTTTCCTTAGATCAATTCATAAGATTATTATGTTCTAATAGGGTTGACTGGTTGCTTTTTCTCACCAAATTGCTCATTTTCCACAAAATTAGATTCTAGTGTGTAGGTTAATATTTAGTAGTTTGATTTTTTCTTTCTTAGAAAAATTAGAATCCATTTCGTAGGTTGTGCTTGTTGTCCATGGCAGTCCCCTTGATCTCATGACTCATCATAGGTTTTATATTTTGCTCCAATTGTTGACCAAAATCAAATGTGGCCATCATAATATCATCCATAGCCTCCATATTCTATAATTATTCATTGCTCATTTCTCATACATAGTAACCAAATAATGTTGACCTAGAGCTTGGATTGCAGATGTATGCAAAAATTGATAAATCCCTACCTCTGTAAGCCTAATTAAACACAACAACTGACATGTTGTTTGATATTTTAAAGAGTCATATGATTGTCCTTTTTCTACCTTGTAAACACTTACTCAATGCATATAATAATTTATTGAAATGCAAATTTGAATGGCCTCTTAACTCTTGACACTAATTTCATTGCATTTGTCAAAACAGGGTTAGTCATATTGTGATCTTAATTTTCATAATGAAGTC
Organism: Sequoiadendron giganteum; assembly: GCA_007115665.2. Lineage (NCBI taxonomy): Eukaryota > Viridiplantae > Streptophyta > Pinopsida > Cupressales > Cupressaceae > Sequoiadendron > Sequoiadendron giganteum. The sequence continues at coordinate 754,516,942 of CM021102.1, read as the reverse complement.
TTCCAATCTATCCTTTATATCTGAGCATTGATGACAATCCATCTTGTCTTTTACTACCACTTTTAAATGCTCATGGTCTTGGCACATCAACTTTCTCTCTTTGATTGACTTGTCCTTATGTCCTGTCATTATCCCTATGGATGCACTTTGGAGCCTCCTACTACTTTTAAATATTGCCCAGAGTCACCCCAATAAGTATTTTGATCCATTTGTATCTTCATCGACAAGAGATCATGTATCACTAGGATATTCTACAGTTTCCCCAACGTGGTGAGTCTCCCCGATGATTATTCTTTCGATCTCAAATATATTGCCAAGATTCCTACCGATGTAATCGTATCGATGTCACATAGCGGGTCAGGTAGACATTCATAACTTACTCTGATGGTATATGTCTTGTCGATATGCTTCCCTCATGCTTCATCGATGAGAAAAGATGAGTATCTCACCGATGAAACTTCATCACTGAGACCACAGGCCAGTCCTCCCGATATATCTTCTCAGGAAATTCTAATCATTGTAACATTCTTGATCTTTCACCGATATGCCTACATTTGAACGAATAGTTTTTTTTTTTAAATTACATTGTTCTGTCGAATTTTCGACGAACCTCCAAAAGTGTTTGACGAATTTGCAATACATCCGATGAACTTTCATCATAATGACTTTCCTATTTCGTTGCTAGTCGACGAACTACTATCATTATTTCGATCTTAAGTATGTTGCCAAGACTCCTACCGATGTAATCTTACTGGTGTGACATAACAGATCGAGTAGACATTCAGAACTTACTCCGATGGTATATGTCTCACCAATATGCTTCCCTCATGCTTCATCGATGAGACAAGATGAGTATCTCACCGATGAAACTTTATCATTAAGACCACAGGCCAGTCCTCTTGATATATATTCTCAAGCAATTCTGATCGCTGTAACAGTCTCGATCTTTCACCGATATACCTACATTTGAACAAATAGTTTTAAAAAAAATAAAAATTGCATTGTTTCGTCGAATTTTTGACAAACCTCCAAAAGTGGCCGATGAATTTGGAATACATCTCATGAACTTTCATCTTAATGACTTACCTATTTCATCACGAGTTTGGTGAACTATTGTCATTATTTCGATCTGAAGTATGTCGCCAAGACTCTTGTTGATGTAATCTTATCGGCGTGACATAGCGGGTCGGGTAGACATTCAAAACTTACTCCAATGGTATATATCTTCATTGTTGAGACCACAGGCCAGTCCTCCCGATCTATCTTCTTAGGCAATTTTGATCGTGGTAACAGTCTTGATCTCTCACTGATATTTGCAATATGTCAAACCTTTCATCGTAATGGCGACAAACTTCTGTTGTTAATCTGACGCTTTGGCAAAGGTATGCCACTTGTGTTCTAGCTATTGTTCATTGCTAGATCGATGAAATGGCTGTCGTAGTTCTGACAAACTTTTGTCGCTAATCCGATGCTTTGGCAAAGGTTTTCCGCTTGTGTTTTGGCTACTGTTCATCACTCGATCAATGAAGTTTCTGTTGCTCTTCCGACGAACGGGTGTCGTGAGTCTGACATTTTAAATTTTGTCTGAATATCGACGAAAATTGAGTGACAACAATGATTTCTGCGATTCGTTGGTATACCGAGAAAATATCATCGAAATTCCAACAAACTGTCATCAGAAATTGGACTCAAATTCAGTAGTGCTTTATACTTAAGTTTTTAAGCATAAAATTATTTAGCCCGAGTATGGAAAAAATTAAAACAATTAACTTGCAGGTGGTGACCGATAGACCTAGACAAAGTGGGAGAGTGTGGATAATGATTTCAATGGCTCGAGATACAACTTAAGTTACTGGTAACCAGGTGTGATGGTTCAATAGAGAATTAAAACGTTCAATGGTGATGACCAATAAAATTTTGAAAAGAGGGTTTTCAACCTAAAACCCTAAGCCCTACCCTTGGACATAAAAGCATTGAACCATGACAAGGCAAGACATATCAGAAATTTTCAAAAATTTAGCCAAAATGTATGAGCTCTACCATTTTCCATGCTTATCTCGAGTCACAACAAGGCAAGACATTTCTGCATTTAAAGCTACTACTTCCTGGAGAGACAAGAAAAGATATGATCCAGGTGAAAGTTCTTCTAGAAAGGTATTTAGATATGAGGAAGAAATGAGATAGATTGAAGAAGAAGAAGAAAGATAACCAAATGAGCTTGAAGAAATTATTGTCAAAAGAGAAGCCAGAGGAGAAGGTAAGTACAAAGGAAATTTTCCTATTAAATGTTTTTCTTGCAACAAGATAGGTCATTTTGCATCAAGGTGTTTGGAAAGAGTTCCTAAGCCAAGACCTTAAAAGCCTAAATTTCAAAAGAAGTGTTACTATGCTACTGATGAAGGTGTGAAAGATGATGAATATGACAAAGGGAATGTAAGTGAAGATAAGTTTGTGTTTATTGTTATCAAGGAAAACAATTTTGTGTCTACTGAATCTGTTAGTTATACAAATGTGGAGAAAGCTATAGCTGTTCGAGTTGAAGAAAAAGATGAATGGGTAATTGATAGTGGTTGTTCACATCACATGACAACTGATAAGAGTAAATTTGTAAGCCTGGAGAAGTATGATGGTGGTGTTGTAAGATTTTGTGATAACAATGGTGGTATAATCTGTGGTAGAGGATATATTTATTTTGATGGTAAGAAAAATACTGATGATGTTCCTTATGTTGAAGGTTTGAAGCATAATCTTCTGAGTGTTGGACAAATGGTTGATAAGGGATACAATCTTCAATTAAAAGATGAAAAATATAGCATACTGGGAAGTTCTAGAAATTTGTTTCTTTAGGTACAAAAACAAAAGGTAACATATTTCATCTGAATGTTGCTAGTAAAAGTTGTCTGATTCCTCAAGTTGATGAAAGTTGGTTGTGGCATAGAAGAATGTGTCATGTAAACTTTGACAATATTATCAAGATAGCTTCCTCACAGGCTATGAGAGATCTTCCTAAGTTGGTGAAGCCTACTAATACCATATGCAAGGAATTTCAGTTGGGAAAACAAACTATAATTTCATTTCAGAGCAAACAACATTGTTCAAATGAATTGTTGGATCTTGTGTATACCGCCTTGTGTGTTCTTTCTAGAATTAGAAGTCTACAAGGTTATAGGGATTCCATGTTGCTTATTGATGATTACTCTAGGATGATATGGGTTACTTTCTTAAGGGGAAAAATTTGAAGCTCTAGAAAAATTCAAGATCTTTAAGGCTATGGTTGAGACAGAGACAAGTCTGAAGATTAAGTGTTTGAAATCAGATAGATGTGGTGAATTTAATTCTGGTGAGTTTAATTCTTTTTGTGAAGAACATGGGATAAAGAGACAATTATCTGCACTGTGGACCCCTCAGCAGAATGGAGTTGTGGAAAGGAAGAATAGGACAGTTCAAGATGTTTCTAGAACTATGATGTCAGAAGGAAATTTCCCTCATATCCATTGGAGAGAAGCTGTGATTACTATTGTTTATATCCTTAACCAGGTACAAATCAAAGGTAATACTAGTAAGACTCCTTTTGAGCTATGGTTTGGTCATAAGCCTACTGTTAGATATTTCAAAATCTTTGGGAGAAAATTCTATATTAGGAGAGATGAAGATATAGGAAAGTTTGATGCTAGAAGTGATGAAGGAATCTTTCTTGGTTGTTCTACTAGGAGCAAGTCCTATCGGTGCTACAACAAAAGATTGAAGAAAATGGTTGAAAGTGAAAATGTTAAGGTTGATGAAGACATTGCTAGAACCTCTAGATCCTGTGGATATGATTCTGATGATCAGAATGACAGTACAAACAAGATTCAGACTTCAAATCAAGTTCAGATCATTCCAGTGAATCAAGAAGATCAAGAAGAAGAAGAGACTAGTGAGAGTACAAAAGAGAGACCTCAAGAGCCTGAAATTCAAGAACACTCTAAGACTCCAAGGTATGTGAGATTAAATCATTCAAAAAATAAAATTATAGGAGATAAGAACAAAGGTGTCCAAACTAGGAGAATAAATGCAGAAGAATACTATTTAATTTCAAAGGTTGAGCTAAGTAATTTCAATGAATCATGCAAAGATGAACATTGGATTGAAGCAATGAAAGAAGAACTACAAAAAATAGAGAATAATAATACATGGATTCTTGTTCCTACACCTATAGATAAAAATGTAATTGGAAATAAATGGGTCTTTAGAAACAAACTTAATGAACAAGGTGAAGTTATCAGAAACAAAGCAAGACTAGTATGCAAAGGATACTCTCAGATGGAAGGAATTGACTTTGAAGAAATGTTTTCTCCTATTGCTAGAATTGAAGCTGTGAGATTGTTTCTTGCTTATGTTGCTTACAAAAACTACAAATTTTATCAGATGGATGTCAAGTCAACATTTCTAAATGGTGAGTTAGAAGAAGGGGTGTATATTTAGCAACTTGATGGATTTCAATTGAATGATCAAGGAGATATGATTTTTTAGTTGAAGAAAGCATTGTATGGACTCAAGAAAGCCCTTAGAGATTGGTGTGCCAGATTGGATAAATACTTGTTGAAGCTTGGATTTAACAAAGGTGCTGCTAATAGTAATCTATATTTCAAGATTGATGGAGATAAATATTTGTTTGTGGAAGTATTTGTTGATGATATCTATTGTGAACTTTTTGCACACATGCCCCATTGAAAGTAGGGACTCTCTTTATTGCTCTTTTTCTTTCGTTCTTAGTGTTTTGGCCCTTTGATCTTGAGGATTTGGTTGCCTTGGCATGTTCCCATTTGGTTATCTTACTCATGCAAGTGCCCCTTTTGAAGAAGTATTTTGAAAATCCTGTGTTCTAGAATTCATTTCAGATTTTTCTGTGTTTTCGAGAAAATTCCCTCTAAGCGGATTTCCCCGAGCACCTTGAAAACCCAACGGAGGCTGTTTTATATCATTTTCAAAAATTCTAGGATTTCACGAAATTTCGTCTGGTCCGTATTTTCCCAAGGTTTTGTCATGCCTTCAGATTCTCGAGCTCGCTCTTGTCGATGCATTTATGTTTCCGGTATGGTCTTGCAGTTTTCTTTTATTGATTCATTTGTGTTTTGAGGAGAGGTTTGTGTCATTTTCCTTCTTGTGAAATTTGAGGAGCTGGATTTCAAGTTGTTATTGCTAGATTGTGTGTTTGAGCTTGTGATCGACAATTAGATTTTCTGGTGATTGCTTGCATTCTGCTTTGATTTTCGGGGTTCCTTGTCGATTGTTGCTATTTTGATTTCTTGGCTTTCATGGTATGTACATGTGGCCTTCCCTTTTAATAAACGAATTGCATTTTCTTTGGGGTTTGTGTGGGTGTATGTTTTGAGTCGGGACTTTGATGTGCTATGGTTTGGTAATGGTGTTAGGGTTTCGTTTGTTGGCCCGGTGCCCTTTCTCATGGATTGTGCCTCGTTTTCTCCTACATGATTATGGTTAGATATGGTTAACCATTTCTCTACTTCATTTTGTTTGATTTCGTGTTCTCTTATGTCAAGCTCTGGTTTAACCTAGAAATTCCCGACCTGTAATGAAACCACATCTCGGGCGAGGTTTGGAGCATGTTGCTCATTATCTGATTTGATTTATCATCCTATCTTAGTTGAGTTGTGGGAGAATTCATGTGAAGATGTTGAAATATAAATGACGAATGGATCCAAACTGTGCTATCATGGCAATTTCCTAGGGTTTCCCTTGATGAAATCATTCCTCATGTTGATTGGATTTCATTTGTGTTCGGCTTGAAGTGTCATTTGATCTTGCACTTTAAACAAGCTGAATTCTAGATTGAATCCCCAACTTCCCGATGATTTGATCAATCTTGGTGAAATCCTGATGAAGTCAAAGATTTTGGGTTTTCGAGCACTTCGCACATTTCCCCAGTTTTCCCATTGCTTTGTCGATTTCTTGAAAACATGCTTAAAATATGAATATTACATTGACTTCGCGAAATTTTGTGTTCTCGGGATTTTACCGATATTTCTTTGTCCCTTCATTTTCCCAGAATTCGTAAATTATTGCCTTTTTCCCAAATTTTCATCCTTGGTAGATTTTCCCAAAATCTTGTTGAAAATGAAGAGTTGGGAGATAGTATGATCTATTAATCGATGCTACGCATTTTATGGTTGATTTGAGTTATTATAGATGTATCATGCTATTTCTTAGTTAATTTTGAATGATTAAATGATGGTTGGAAGTTTCTTTATGTTTGTTTCGCTGAATTCTGCTTGGTCTGGAATTTCTCGAAATTCCCCTCTAGCCCGAATTCCATGAGAAGGCTAAAAACCCGAACTTTGAAATGAGTAATTTTTATGAGATTCTGGAGTTTTTTTTCCATCATGGATTTTGTTTTAAGGATGAATGTATCATTTTATGATGGATTAATTTGAATCTCATGTTGTAATGGATCTTTACTATGGTCTTTTTATTGGATGCAGGTGGAATCAAATCAAACTATTTCTGAAATGACCAAGGGAAAGGTAATGGATTTGAATGCTGAAGGCTCTGTTATCTTTGAGGTAGAAAGGATTAAAATGGACTTAAAGAGAAAAATACCAGAGAGCAAGTTGTCTTCCATTTGGTCAGAAGTCACAGATACAAATGTTGGAATGTGGGATTATGAAGAATTTAAGGCAAGGATGGCAGCACAAAACCTCCCTTTGTTGGCTAGAAGAATATTGGAATCAGGGTTGGCGCATGTGGTTGGATTCCTTCTTACAGTTTAGTGTTACAATTTGGTGCTTGAATGTGCCAGACATTATGACAGGGGCACATAGAGGATAGTTGGTCCTCAAGGAAGAATTATGGAAAATCTTAACCCTATGTCCATTTCTCAAACCTTTGACATGCCTAATAGGTCTCATGTAGTGGGTTTTGATATGGATGTAGGAAAGAAGTATTATGATGAAAATGTCATCAAATCCCAGCAGGTCATCAATTCCTGGTTGGAGAAGCCCAAGTCCCACTTTTCCAAGTTACCCAAGCAGCTAGTCAGAGCTAATTTTAGGAAGGAATACTATGATGTTATCACACTCCTCAGTAGGGTAGTGGGTTTGAAAAGTACATGAGTGTTTGAAAACTGGATGTTCCATGTTATTGTGAGGATGGAGCAAGGTATTGACTACCATTGGGTAGGCATTATAAGTGCAATAATACATGAACAAATGTACAATGTCCTTTAGACAAAGACCTTCACCATGACCTCCTACTTGGTCTATGCACTTGCAAGGTTCCATCCATACAAGGGGCTAAGCACAAGGGTTGTGTTTGGACAAGATGTTATTTATGAGGTATACCCACAATTTCACTTAGGTAGCACAAGTTATAGAAGGGTGAATGATGCATTCATCATGTACATCATCAGGTTGTTGCAAGGTTCAGAACATGTTTGGATTTCAGACAATACTAAGGAATTAATCAAGAGGTTTGGAGCTTGGTTTATCCAGTTCCCTACCTTTTCATACATCAAAATTGATGGTTGTTTGACAGCTCCATACATACTCCCTAGATATCCCACAGATCATGTTATACTTCTGGAGGTCACAAGGAAAATCTGTGACTTTGATGCAATTGTGAAAAGGAGAAGCATAATACTGGTTTGGTGGTGATTTTCCTTTGAGGATAGGTAGTGGTGAGGCCTATCCTTCTATTAAATTGTCCCATGCTTCTGAAGAAGAAATGAGTATTCTTGGTCTTTCCTTCCATTCCAAGAGATCCAGATTTGATAGGACTGGTGAAGCACAGAGGAAGGCCAGCAGGGAATATAGTCACAAGGATGACATAGAGGATTATTGGGCCAACATTAGTGATGAATTTAAGATCAGAAATAATAAGTTCTCCAGGCTACCAGTGAACTCAGTCTGGATATACAACATAAAGGCCATTCAGGATCAGGTTGAAGATGATGGAAATTTGGTTCAAGGCCATAACTATGAAGTTGTGAAGGATAAACCAATTGGAGAACTAGATTGGATGGAGGAAGAGAAGATAGAATTGGAACAAATCATGAATCCAGTGATTAGCTATACTAAAATGTGGATAAAGCACAAGATGTTTGAGTTGGAAAGTGAAGGGGTGCAATGCACCTATGACCTAATGGGTAACTTAGAGTCTCACTCCACTTCTGAGGAATCACCTGAGCAGGATCCTAAGGGTAAGAATAAGGTGGGCTCCCCTTTTAAGATAAAGATTAAAGATTCTCAGGAGGCAAGGGAGGTAGAGAAACAAAGAAATCCCATTGCTAAGAAGAGGAAACACATTTCAAAGAAGAAGAAAGCTGACAGGGATGAGGTTGAGAATGATGAAAAGGAGGCTATTTTTCTTGTGCCTAAGAGAAGAAGGATAATAAGATTATCATAGAAGGATAAGGGAACCCATAAGGTAGGAGATGAGGCTGACCCACTAGTGGTAGAGGTGGGAAGTTCAGGAGAAAGGACACAGGTGTACACAAGAAGATCAAGAACTCCATCTCCTAAGGATGGTGTACCATAGAAGAGCATTCCCATAGCTGCTCCTACCATTGAGCATGAGAATATTCCTCCTTCTCATGAGACTTACAATGCACTAGGTGAATCCAAAGATGTTGAGGATCACAAAGATGAAGAAGAAGAGGAGCTACAAGAGGGTGATCTCTATGTTGAGGCAAAAATAGAGAAGGTATTACAGTCTCCTTTGGTAACTTATAAGGATTCACCTACAGGGGGTGAGGAGGATAGACCCCCTCAAAGTGAGGAAGTGTCGATTAGGACTCCTTCTACAGTGCCTAAAAAAGAAGAACATGATAGGGGAAAGGAGGATATAGTTGAGGAGACTCCTGAAAAGAAGGGTTTAAATGAAGATGCACCCAAGGTCCACCATGATGCAGTTGGACAAGGTGGTGTATAGTTGGATTCCACCGTTCGAGGTTGTTTGGATAGATAATTAAAGAGCAAGAAGATTGTGGTAGATGATACTCCTCCCAGCTGGGATGACTTGTTGGAAAACATAGGAAAAGGAAAATCAAAGAAGAAGGCCAGGGTTACCTCCAAGATTGAGAGGGATGAAACAAATAACAGGGTGGTCCACATTGCTACTATTGGTTTTGATAAGAATAAGGATGATGTAATTGGTAGTGACTACAATGTGCACACTGTCAACTTCAGGCCTACTTCCATGGATCGGGATATTGAAGAATATGAAGGCTCTAGTGTTGTGATCTTGGGTAGATTGAGGAAGGAAGTGTAGACCAAGCAAGAAATAAAGAAGGAGAATGCAAAACTTTGGAGGTATCTACAAGATTTGATGAAACCCTTGCAATCCATTAGCTCCTCATCATTTGTTGCAGGTATTCTACCACAAGAAACAATAATGGAGTTAGAAAGGATGAAAGCCACAACTCATGCCACAATGAGTTGGTTGCAGGGAGTGTAGGCCAAGGGAGATATTGCCATCAAGGACATTGTTTCAATGGGTGGAGATGCTATGAGATCAATTGAATGGTTGAAGAATGTATTAGCCCAGGATAAGGAGGATATGGATCTCTTGTTGCAGAATACTAAAGCCATCATGGACTACATTGAAGACAAATTGGTAAGTGATGGAATTATTCCTTCATCCAAGGTTGCAGAACCTTGGGAATGGTTTGAGATTTTGCAGATAAAGTTAAGGGTTTTGAAGAAGGTGCATAAGCAGGGGAAACAAATTGAAGACACCCTGATTGAGATCTACAATAATTGTATTTCCTTCTTTGAGGTTATGATAGGAAGGAAGAGGTTTGTGCCAAAGCATCTAAGCTTGGATCAATTGAGAAAATGGTGGAGATATGTGTATTCTCCAGTCAATGAGGACCAGGTCATTGAGCACCAATTAGATGATGCAACCACATACATTGCGATGATTGATAAATACCAAACCATGAGGGTAGATAAGGATAAGGTGGTAAGGAAATCAAAGGAGGATGTTAAGTCCATTGAAAGAAGGATGAAGGTATTAGTTATGCCACCTTTGGCCGATTTGGAGAAGATATTTTTGATGGTGCAGGATAGGGCAAGGCGAGATAAAGACAAAGGGGAAAGCGGTTAATGCAGGGCCTCATCGAAATATGTTCTTCCCACTATTCCTCTTTCTTCTTCACATGCATTAGAATGGGCTATGTTGGAGATCCCAAGCCTACTTGGATGGAGTGCATGCATTTAATGCATAATTTATCTTATTTTGCATTCCTTGTGGCCGACTTGTTTTGGTGGCCGTTTTTTATTGTAAACCTAATTGGGCCAATCCATCTTGGGGGGTTTTCTATAAATTTGGCATTGTGCCTCATTTGTAAGGGCTAGCTAGAGTTTTCACATTAGAGAGAATTAAGAAGAAAGAATTAGAGTTAGGAGTTAGTCTCATTTTTCAAGTAGGTGTTGTAACAGAATACTAGAATTATTGCTACTTTGGGTGATTTAATACAAGTAAAGACATTGTGATTTGGTGACTTTCTTGTGTCAAATTTTGATTTGGCATGGTTCCTGAGATTCTATATTTTAAAATTTCTTAGGTTTATTTAATATATGCTAGGTTTAAGTTAGATGATTTGATGATGTCAAGGGTTTGATGCTTGAAGTGTTTGCAGCAATCTCTAGTCCATACTTTTTGCAGTTAACTGATTGTTAGTTGTTTTGTAAAGTTAGCCTGGACTTAAAATTGTGCTTAGTTCAATTATGAATGCTTGTTCATTTCAATTGCAATAGGGTTGTTTTGAATGAATATGCATAATCTGAAAATCTTTAACTCCTTAGAGGATTGCAATATTTCTGTAAGATATGATTCAAAGATGTGTTACTTGCTTAGAGATAAGAATCCACAATATCTGTGAGAAGCTTATAAGATGGAAGTATATATAGAAAATAACAAGAGGGCCTCTTGTAAGGTAGGGATAAGAGATGATCCTAAACCTTTAAAGAATCCTAGAGTTCAAAATGAGAAAGTTGGTAAAGCTATTGTTCTTGAGGATAAATTAGATAAGGTGCGTAGTTTGTTGCAAAAGGAAAAAAATAATGATAAGCCACAATTCCAAAGAAATGAAAGGCCACCAAGATTACAATATTACCCTTACCACACTAACTGGAACAATGGAAATCTAGTTCATAACAACCAGAGAAATGTTCAAGCACAGGGTACACTTGACCCATTATAGAAACAATATGCAAATGTCATTGGAGATTTACCTTGGTGCATAGCTTTCTGATTACCTCATTCACCACAACAATGTGTTGTGGCAAGATCTATGGAAGAAGCACAAGATGAACAAGGAGGTTTTGAACCCCCTCAAGATCAAGATGAATTAACAAATATGTTATGACTCCGTCAGATTTTTCCTGTGATGATTATTCTTCTGATGATGAGCCTTGTAGGGGTGATGTTGATATCAAAATACAAGAAGTATATGTACATCATCAACATGTGTTTTCATATGAAGAAGGGGAAGATGATTGTCATGTTTATAATCTTGAGTTGGATAATGTTTGCTTGAGAAAACCCTCAAATAAATAAATTGAAGATCTGACTAATCGAGCAATAAATAATTAAAATTTGAGAAACACAGTTGTGAATGGTGATCAAGGTAAGCCAAGAAACATGATCATTAAGGAAAATAAGGTAAATGACAAGGATTCCAAGGCAGAAGCTAAGAAAGAAGAGGTAAAACCCAAAGAAAACAAAGGAACCAAAAATTGGGTTAAAAGGGATGATAAAGCCGAGATAGATGGTGCAATTTATTCTTCACCTGGAAAGGGTAAAGAGAAGGAGTGTAGTCTTGAAAAGAGTGAGAAACAAGCTGATAAAATGATGGAAAAGGAAGTTGTTTTTCCTGAATTACCCAAGTACACTCCTATGGACATGTTTCAAGTATTGTCTCAGGTTTAGGTTATAGTCCCACTTTTGGAAATGATGAGGATTGATGAACACAAGGATAAAACTATTGCCCACATTAATAGTATAGGTACTACTTCTAGTAAAAAAGTGGTGATTGATCCTCCTAAGGTAATCAAAAATCAAGAAAGGATTGATAAAGTGGAAGAAGTAGTTAGTAAAAATCCTGAGCCATACTTGGGGGCTATCACCAATGAATTTCCAAGTCATGTTAATCCATTTTTTACGAGTCTAATTATTGACAGCAAGTTTTTAAATAATTGCATGATTGATTTAGGTGCCTCAAACAATGTGATGCCAGTAAAATTATGGAGGAAATAGGTCTAAATATTGACAGTACTTATGGAAAATGTTATGCAATGGAATCAAGATAAGTACTTGTTGTAGGGATGATTAATAGAGTCCCATATAAAATTGCAACCTTCCCTAATAAGGAATTATACATGAGTATCACAGTGGTGGATATCCCACCAAATTATGGGATGTTATTGTCAAAACAATGGAGTGCATCCATGGGTAGAACCAATCAGTGTTATTTATCTTCTGCTACCTTCTCCATTGACCAAGAGGATGTCAAAATTGCTAGAGAACCAAGAACCCGTGATATGATTGAATATCCAGGAGAGCTAGAAGAACCAATGATAATCAACTTTGTGGATACTGGTTTAGATACTTTCTTAGTTGGAGAATTAAAACAAGAAGATGAGGTTAAGCCTACACCAATTGATAGAGAGGTCATAGATGCACCACAAGAAGATACCCTCTAGACTATGTATTTTGATGGAGCTTATTCCAAAGAAGGCTCAGGTGTAGGAGTTATCCTCATCTCCCCACAAGGTAAAACATTCAAGTACTCTTTTTTGTTAAATTTTTCATGCATGAATAATGTAGCTAAATATGAGGCTCTATTGCTTGGTCTGAAACTAGATTCAAAGCATGGTATTAATATGTTAAAAGTGTTGGGAGATTCTAAACTAGTGGTTTCCCAAGTAAGATCTAGATTTGTTTCCAAAAATAAAAGGCTTAAGCAATATAGGGACGTAGTTTGGGACGCCATAGAAGTTTTTGATGCTTTTAACATAGACTAGATAGAAAGAGGATTGAATGCTAGGGAAAATTTGTTACCCAATATTGTTGTAATAGTAGATGATTTTACTTTCGATGGTATCTCAAAGATAGAGGTGCAAACTCAGCTTGCAGTGCCTGACAATATTTGCAACTGGAAATTATTTGATAATAACAATGATATTTTGGAATTCTTGCACTGTATAGGTCAATATGAGAGCCAAGAAATTGACTTTAGTTCATTTGTAGTGGAAGTAGATGTTAAAGAAACATTTTTTGTGAATGAAGTAATCCAACTGAAAACTAATAATATTCCCAAAGGATTAGCTGCATTAGAAAGGGTCTTTGATGGCCCTGATAAAACAAATGTTAAACATACATCTTCCCACAAGGAAGATTTGGAAGAAATCAACTTGGGAATCGAGAATTCTCCCAAAAAGTTATACATAGGAATGAAAATGAAGCCTCATGTAAGAAACATGTTGATTTCCTTTTTAATAAATTATAGACATGTGTTTTCTTGGTCATATGATGACCTGAAGGTTTATAGGGAGGATCTATTTCAGCTGGAGATACCTTTGAATCCTAATGCAAAACCTTTTAGGCAGAAGCAGAGACCAATAAATCCCACACTTCAGCCCAAAATGCAAGAGGAACTAATGAAGTTAAGGGATGTTGGGATTATTAAGCCTATCAGGCATTCTTCATGGGTTTCAAACTTGGTTCTAGTTAGAAAAAATAATGGTGACCTGAAACTTTGTTTTGATTTCAGAAATCTAAATGTAGCATCCTTACAAGACAATTATCCTCTACCTAATATGGAGGCTATGTTACAGAAGGTGACAATATGTGAATTGATATCAATGATGGATGGGTTCTCAGGCTACAATCAGGTCATGGTAAAATAATTTGAATAATACAAGACTGCATTCACTATGCCATGGGGAGCTTATGTGTATGTAAGAATGTCATACTGATCAATGTAGGTGCTACATTTCAAAGAGCCATGGATGTGGCTTTTGTAGATTTTATTGATCTATTCCTATCTATATATCAAGATGATTTGACTGTTCATAGCAAGAAGGAAGATCACTATTCCCACTTGGAGAAAATATTTTTCAGAGCTCTTGAATATGGGATTTCTTTGAATCCTAAGAAATATGATTTTGGGGTTAAGGAAGGTAAAGTGTTGGGACACATTGTGTCTAAAGAAGAAGTCGGGATTGATCCTGAATATATAGCAACTATAGATAAAATCCCACAACCTAGAAATACAAAGGGGATTCAATCATTTTTTGGGCAAATCAATTTTTTGAGAAGGTTTGTCACTAACTTTGTTGAAATTTCTAGGCCTATCTCTAAAATGTTGAAGAAAGGAGAAAAGGTAGCATGGACACAAGAGCCTACCAAACCCTTTCAATCTATAAAGGATGCCATCAATGAAGCACCTGTGCTCAAATTCACTGATTGTTCAAAGCCATTTCAACTATTCACTTTTTCTTCATTCCATACTATTGTAGGAGTGCTTTTATAAAAAAATTATGAAGGCTTTGAGCAACCTATCGCTTTCTTCAAAAAATATTTACAAGATTTTGAGCTTAAATATGATGCTATAGAGAAGAAGGCTTGTGCATTGGTTAAAGTTGTTAAAAATTTACGGACATATTTGATGGGAGCAACTATAGTGGCATACATTCCAAGTGCGGAAGTTAAGGATATTTTCACTCAACAAGAAACCATAGGTCAAAGATGTAGGTGGATCAATAGGATCTAGGAGTTCAACATTGACATCCAGATTACAAAGATGGTGAGAGGTCAAGGTCTGGAAAAATTAATGGCTAAGACCAACTTGGAAGCCAATCAGATCAGTCAAGTTGAACATGAAAATGTTGCACCCGTATGTGACATGCAGACTTGTGGATGGTACAGGAGAATTATGGAATACTTGTAGACAATGCAGTGCCCTGAAGGAATTCCCAATAATGAAAGAATAAATCTCAAACTACAGGCTATCAAATATATCATTATTGATGGTGAACTATGGTGGAGAAGCCCATAAGGTGTAATACTTAGATTTGTAGATGGATATCAAGCACAAGACCTTTTGATTGAAATGTACAAAGGAGCATGTGGAGGTTACTATATGGTAAATACAACTACTCACAAGATACTAAGAGTGGGGTTTTGGTGGCCTACTATGTTCAAAGATGCTCATAGGTTTGTTAAGAAGTGCGATGCTTGTTAGATATTCACTAGCAAGATAAAAATTTCTAGCAATCTACCTCTTAGGCCAATTTCAGTTTAGACTCCTTTTCAACAATGGGGCATTGATTTTATTGGTGAAATGTCAGAAAAGTCAAGTGGGGGACATTCATGGATCCTTGTTGCCACAAAATACTTTACAAAGTGGGTAGAAGAAATCCCCACAAGGAAGGCAACACGAAAGGTGGTAATTGAATTCTTAATGAATAACATATTGATTAGATTCGGAGTCCCAGAAAGAATTATTTTTGATAATTCCATGTGCTTCAGATCTAAGGAGTTTACTGACTTCTGCAATAAGCATGGCATATGTATCTCCTACTCATCTCTCTATCACCCACAGGGGAATGGACAAGCAGAATCCAACAACTAGAGTTTGATGAAGATCATCAAACAAGTGATTGAGAAGAACAAAAAGTCTTGGGATTCAAAATTGTAGCTTGCATTATGGGCATATAGGACCACTGCCAAGAAGGTCGTTAGGAAATCACCATTCAACCTTGTGTATGGAGTAGAAGGAAGGATTCCCCACAAAAACTTGTTAAGAATGTTAAAGTTTGTTCAAGAGTATTATATTGATGTATGTGATAAGATACGACACAGGATGGAAGAGCTAATTGAGCTTGATGAAACTAGAAGAGGAGCTCATAAAAGAAATGATAAACTACAACTCCAATTCAAAAATTTGTATGATAATAGGGCCATTGAATGAAATTTTGAAATTGGATGCATGGTCCCAATGTGGAATGCAAGGATGGAAGACAAAGGGAAACACAAGAAGTTTGATCCTCTGTGGCTTGGGCGATATTTGATTATGAATACACACGGAGAGGACTCATATTTTTTGCAATCCTTGTTAGGTGAAGTTCTAGAAATACTAGTACATGGACAATTTTCGTAGTCCTATTTCTCCTAAAATAGATTATCCTCCATGTACATTATATATTTTGTAGTTAGTGTATATAAGTTTGGTGTGTTTTCTTTCTATTGTGTCTGCTTGCCTTGCTTGGGAAAGCTCTTGGGTTTTTGTCTCTATTTTGGTCTACTTCACCATGAGATATGGTTTATCACCATACCCACTAGGTGTATTCATCCTCAAGCATGAGCCACTGGTAGAGCTCCTACATTTTGGCTAAATTTTTGAAAAATTGTGATGTCTTGCCTTGTTGTGGCTCTATGCTTTTATGTCCAAGGGTAGGGCTTAGGGTTTTAGGTTGAAAATCCTCTTTTCAAAATTTTGTTGGTCATCACCATTGAATGTTTTAATTCTCTGGTGACCCATCACACTCAGTTACCAGTCACTTAAGTTGTATCTCGAGCCATTAAAATCATTATCCAAACCGACCCCTTTTGTCTAGGTTTGTCGGTCACCACCTGCAAGTTAATCATTTTAATTTTTCCATGGTCAGGCTAAATAATTTCATGCTTAAAAACTTAAGTATAAATTATTTCTCTCTGAGGGTTAAGTCTCATAGACCTAGGTGTGGCCTTGTTTTAAGAACTAACAATGTTGGCATGTGCAAAATTGAAAATCCATGGTGGTCGTTCGATCGTCGCGAGTAGATCACGACTGTTCCCCGCACACTCATTCTAATTTTTTGCTTATTATTTTATTCACATGGGCTCGTGGGATTAAGCCACATGTCTTGTGCTTATGTGGGACCAATTTATTTTCTAAAGACTGCAGACAGTATCAAACGAAAATCAACGATAATCAATGAATCATGTGGCAACATCTCGATCGTTCCCTGCATGCTTGTTCTAATTTATTCTCCATTAAAATAATCTCATGGGTTGGAAGGTGGTCGTCGCATGTCAAGTCCAATGGTGGGCCCAGTATTTCCAAGTAGAGCTTTGAAGATAATCAATGGTTGATAGCAGGTGACATGGATCAATCTTGACCACTCCCCATTATCTCGTGCGGGTCCCTCCTTTACTGACAAGTTCTCAATGGGTTTGCAGGCTATTTCCACATTGAATAACCTAGAGGACATGGAAGCATTGAAGAAAAGGAAAATATTAATCAAATATTTTCACATGAGACATGAACAATAAAGTATGTGCCACTAAATGAAGATACGGTGCACGTGTTTTGGGATCTCTTAATTTGGGTCATTGATGGTGTAGGAGGAATAAGGCCACAGGAAATTAGTTTTCATTAAGATATGAGCAAGTGGTAGCCATGAGATTAATCGCATCCCTTCCCAGTCTCCCCATTGGTGAAAGGTGTGCATGGTTTAAGAACCATAGGGGGCAAGGGGAAGAGGACACGTGGATTCTAGATGTAGTGACAAAGAAATGGTGGGGCCTGTGAAGCATTAGCAAGTGGTTCCATGTGGCTTATTGTCATTTAATGAATATTGCAGCTACATATAGTCAGGTTTTTCAAATTAAGATGGTTAAATCTGGATCATTCATCAGTTAACATTTTCATGTGATCAACGACTAGCATTCAAAACTCAATTTGAGGGCAAGTGAGCCATTCTGGTTTGTGTGAGTGAGCCTTAAAGGACGTCAAGCTTCCAAGGCAGGAGGTTGCATAGCAATTAAAACCTATCTTGAAAGCATAATTAAGCATTATGAAGGATATTCTACACACTTGGAGATCTTGTGCTACAGTTTTCAGGCTTCTCAGATGTTAGGGCTAGGGTTATCAACTTGTGAAAGAACCAAGTTTGACAAGGAGGCCAACCAAATTGTTACCAAGTATCCACCTTATAGAAAAATAGTTGATGAAGTCATGAATTTTGACTGGCCTACTGACGAGGAATTCAAGGCATGGATAGGCAGATAATTGGAGGGGGTGGTGTGTAACAACCCCCAAACTAGGTAAATACAAAATTTCTACTTTCACAAATAAAATACATGGAAAGACATACATAATGATAAAGTAAATAAACTTTCCTTTTCTTTCTACTGCAAAATTTCATAATAAAGAAACAATTGACACAATACATCATTATTTTTCTTTCCAAGTAAATAACAGAGTACACAATACATCATTACTTTCAAATAAGTAACTAAGTAAGAAATATCACAAGTATAAAATAGCTCGGAAGCTTTTGAGCAAATAGGAATAAGACGGTCCAGGTTCTTCCCTTTCAAACCTTGGTTCGTCAGAAGTCTACTATGGAGGAGAAACATCACTCAGGTGCTTTTTTGCCAACCATGGACTTATAATGTGGTCCCCCACACATTTACTATTAAGTAGATGACCCTCCCTTCTATGAAGAGATTAGTTGGGTAACTGGTTTTGTATGACCAACTGAGCATAGTGTGAAGTCCTACATAACTAAATCCTTGTAACCTTACAATCTCAATCTAGCATGTAAACTGGACTACGGTGAATTGACAGTGTAATCATCCCACAGTGTAAGTGGACGTAGGTGTACTGCACTACTTTGGCCAAAGTGTTTTGTCAGTATTTAAACTGGCAGTCATCTATCGCATGCACTAATTTAGGTTCAGTTTGACTTGAGTCTATCTTATCCTACGCGTAGGCTAAGTCCTTTACTGTGGGTAGGCAATCACCCCAGACCTCCTCCATCAATCTACTTAATTGAAATGCAGTCAACAAGGGTCCCTCAAGTAACTCCTATCCTGGAAATCTTTATCCATGGAGTACATAGTTTTTCCTAGTTAACCTACTAACTTTAAAGCTTTAGACTACCTTGGTACTGGTTTCATCCTCGTCCTCGTATTTAATAACTAGTTTACTCACTTCTTTTATATAAGGAGATCAAGCAGTATACACATAAATGCAATTCATCAAAGTAAATTCCTTTCCCTAATTGAAGTGGAATAAAATAATTTACCCTTTACCTTTACTTAATTGCACACAAGCTAATTCTATAAAATGTATTCAAACATTCATTTGTAATTCGGAAAAGCTATTCCTTTTTAAACAAGCTATTCCTTCATTAACAAGCTATTCCTTCATAAACAAGTTATTCCCTCATAAAGCAATTATAAATAGAAAACTGGATTTCTCCTTTACTTTCCTACTCTACTTATACTACAATAGAAAGTAATGCACAAGTAAACATGTATATTTATCTAATTTCAATTAACAAAGATATTAAGAAATAACTCTCATGCATGTTTCCTTGTTGTTAGCGAATGTCTCTGATTCTGTAGCAGCAGTCTAGCAGCTTCTTCTTGTATTTAATCTCACTCTCTTTCTCTCTCTTCTAGATTCTAATCTCAGATTGGATGGAGTATATTTCTAGGTAAGGCTGGTTACAACTTCTCACAATTCTGGATTCTACAACAAGTATGTAAATATACGTTTGCAACATATAAAATCCACAGACCTCACAAAATGGCAATGGCAATTGTGAATTGGGCTCTCTAAAAAAAATTGAATATAGCAATGACAAATTGTGGCTCTCAAAAAGAAAATTCGGATATAGCAAAAGCAGACGTGAATTGGTAAAAAAAAAAAAGTGAAAAGCTCTATATATAGGTTTCGAATTCTCATGCCATGCTACCATTTTGGCATGAGAATTGACACCTTACATCTTTGAAAATGTCAATTCATCAAGTGGCAGCAATTTTGTTACCTACTTAATAAATTTTTAAGATGATTCGACCTTTATCCAGGGAGAATATTTTAACCCACACATGGTAAAAAATAGATGAGAGACACCTATAGGCGTACTCAGACAGGGCGTCCAAAAATGGCGGATTACATTCTTTGTAGGAAAACGTCCATGGCAGAAAGCGCCCCACCTAGCCTATCTTCGAGCCTCCTCATGCATTCATAGAATGGAGTCTTTGCAGGCCGCAACCTGGTCTATATGCGCGCGTGTGTGTTCACAGCCACATGAGATTTCCTCCATTCAAAGTTTCGATCTTTTTCCTATAAATATTTGAACTTGGCATATTTTCCATGGTGGAGGAAATTCGCAATATTCAACTTAACTCAATGTTTATAAAATGTTCGATAAACCTCTCATGATTTCCAATGTTGAAAACATTTATTTTCCCATGATATATTTCATACAATTTTTACCGAAAGACTATAGAAGTCTAATTCATTTATTTTCTAATGGTAAATTTATATATTATTTACCAAGTGACTATAGAAGTCATTTATTTCCCAAGATCTTATTTATTTAAAATATAAATAAATTATTATATTTATATCATGTATTATATTATATATAATTTATTATAGTTTTATTTACCATAATAAATATATTTATATATATATTTAAATGTTTTAATATTTAAATATAACTATATGTATATATCTATATATTTATTCTGGTAAGACTATAATAACATATATATGTATAATATTAAATATACATATACATATTTGCATTAAATCATTCAAATACGTGTATTGTGAGCTGGTTAGCATACTTCCAATACACCTGTTTGTGAAAACATGTATATATACCTTTAACTGTAAATTCAAGGCATCATAATAATGTCATAACAAAACATCATAGATAGTGTGTATATGTTTATAGATGTGTTAGTCATGTGTATGTATCTGTATGTATGCCATGTCGACACATGCATATTAATTGCCCATCATACGTTTGTATCTCCATGTCATACTTATTGATACATACATCTGAGCGATACATGTATACACATATACATCTTGCCTATGTTCACATATCAATTCACGTTTCACATTTAAAGGCCACAGAATAATAAGTCAGTTTAACAAGTAGCACCACTCACAAATCATGAAGAAGTAATCCAAAAATCCTAAGCCTAAGGATGACTTATCAAGATAAATCTATCTGAATCAGTTCCTCTAAATCCTTAGTGAAGTGTGTGTATGCTCAACTAATTTACTTTTAGTGGTTAACCGACCAAGCCCCTCTCCCAAGTGATGCCTCCCCTCCGTCTGAAGGAATAGTTCATGTTCCTGCATCCATTGGCACAAAACCACGGTAGTTACTTGCTCATAAAATTTGCAGTATATAAATCAATTATAAAAACAAGACTAATTATCCTCTCGTATGCATTTCTTTATCCAATAATAACATCAATCAAGAACATCAAATGAGTCTATCATAAAATGTAAAAAGATTCTCAAATTGATAACAAGGTTCAACACATTTTATTCATTCAAATCCTTCCTTACAAATAGAATGCTCTAAGCATTGCTAAAATAGTAACTATACAATTTCGGGGTGTAACATGGTGGATTAGTATGAAGAGGCAAGGTGGTGATTTTTATTTTTATTTTGAAGTCTACAATCATGATGAGTAACTAATAGGTGAAAATGCACTGCATAGCCTGGATTTAGTATAGATTAGGCTTTTGCTAAAGTATAGAAAATAGAGTACATTTTTTTCAAATTTAATTGATGACAGGGTTGCAGATGTGGACATTCTCTTTGTCCTTTCCTTTCTATTTCTTTCATTTATTTCATTCTTTCACTTGGTGTGCATGGGCAAAAATTTTGAGGAAACTATTTGAAGATACCTTTTGGAAGGTGGGACCAGATCTCCAACAATGAATGAAGATTATTCTTTTCAACATGTGCCTTTTGAAAGGCGTATTATTTTACATCGACTGGAAGGAGGTTTTTGTTTTAATGATGAATATTCGATTAGTTTGTTGTAACTTCCCACAAGGGAATATTTTATATAGCAATCAAATTAAAATGTGACTTGTGTACTTCTTGGCCTAAAGCTTTTTTTCCTTCCTTGTTCTTATAAAAGGGAATTTTGAGCTATTAGTACATGTCTCTTTTTGAATTCTATATCTGAATTATGCATATTAAGAATACATAGAGACCATATATGAAGTCTATATCTTAATTTTAGAGTCAAGGATGTAAATTTTGTTAATTGTATGGTTTCTAAGCATATCTGAACAATAATGAATATCTCAATAGTCTATTGTCTCTCTAGTTTTACATTGTATCTTAATTATTAATAAAAAACTTTGATCAAGGATAATCTCATTAATCTTCATTTTCATTGTACTTTGATGTATGTTTTAGTTTAGGATCTAGTTTAATGGATCGGTTAAAATTCTTTGATTAAATCATGAATTTGTATACATGTTTGATGGGTTTGATAATTTATCATAGAATTTGAGAATTGATACGTGAGTTGTAAGACAACCTCACGTAAGTCATGAATGTTTAGAATTAAAATCACCTTATAGTTTGATTTGTTGTGTTTTGACTCCTTGCCTAAAGATATGACATTGGTCATGGGTATTATTTGTATTTCCCATGGTTCTGGTTATCCAATTTGAGAAAAATATTCATAAACAATCTTTTAAATCATTTTACCTTTGTAAGGTTGGTATTGTATTGATTCTTAGCTTTAGAGGTGTTATCTTTCAAAGGAGTTTCCAGTTTCTTTAAATATTTCACTAAGTTAGCATTTGATTAAGAATATATTTATTAATCATGCATTGTTTGGTATAGTTGTGTAGTAGGATTATATAATGTACATTGTGGGATTACCCTCCCTAGTTGTACAAAGCCTAAAGTGCAGGAAGGAAGCAATTTATCTTTCTCTCGTTTGTTGACCAATCATCTCCTAAGTATTCAATAATTGAAGTTGGCAATTTCATAGATACTTAGTGGGATTTTCTTAGCTCTCCAAAAATAACCAACATACAATATTCCTAATAATATAGATTTGGGTGTGAGAAAAATATATAAATTCTATAAAGGAACCTATTTCAAGTATGGTGAGGAAAGACATATGACATTTGATTATTAAGGAAAATGGGTAGAAGATAACATAAGAGATGCATTTGGTGATGATAGGTCACCTAATTTGGAGAGGGATCCAAAGCATGGGGATTCAGTGGTTTCACAAAGATATTTATGTTGGTATGTGCCAACTAATCATGAAAGTATTGTACACTCTTAACATATCCTTGTCAGAGCTCATTAAAAGGGGTTGGTAATCAATTTTTTTGTTAACCAACAAATGAAAAATTACTTTGTAAAACCCTAATTATAGAAGCTTCCAAAAAGCTTGTTATAAGTGGGTAGGATGTATGTTGCACGATGGTATTCACAAGATTTTAATCTATTTTATACTAGATAATAAAATCATTAGGTGGCTGATTTTATGTGGATGTAGTCCATATTGGGTGAACCATGTTAAAATTTTGTGTTGATCTCTTTTGTGTTAGTTTTTGGTTATTTAATCTGCATATAATTGTTAAGGTTTATTGCTCCAATATGTTTGAACCCTGACAACTGGTATCAGAGTCGTGTGTATTTCAGTTGATTGGAAGGAAACCTCTAGATTTGAGTGGGAGCAATGAAAGAAGGAAAATTCAAGGTTGAGAAGTTCAACGACCAAAATTATCAATTATGGAAGATGTAGATGGAATATTATTTTTATCAAAAGGATCTATGGTGGCCATTGCAAGGAAAAGAAAAGAAAGATGTTGTGATGTTCGGTGAAGAATGGGAGATTTTGGATAGAAAGACTTTGGGAACCATTCAGTTGTGCCTAACACCATATGTGGCATTCAGTATAACATAAGCAAAGACAACATAAGATTTGATGAAAGCTTTGGCTAAATTGTATGAAAAACCCTTAGCCTCAAATAAGGTATTTCTCATGAAGAGTTTGTTTATTCTGAAAATTATTGAAGTTAGACCTGTGATAGATCATTTAAATGAGTTTAATATGATTGCCAGTCAATTAGATTTTGTACAAGTGAATTTTGATGAAGAGGTGAGGGCTCTCTTGGTTTTATGTTATTTGCCTGAAAGCTGGAATAACTTGGTAATGGTTGTAAGTAACTCTATCTTTGGTTCAAATACATTTAAATTTGATGATGTTGGCGTTATCCTTAGCGAGAAAATGTGATGGAAAATGGCAGGTGAGAGTTCAACATCGGGTAATGCTTTGACTATAGAGAATAGGGGAAGAACAAAGGAGAGAGGAAAATACCTAACAAATTGTGGGAAGTCGCAAGGGAAGTTGAAGAAAGGAAGATCTAAATCAAGAGGAAGAATGGATTGATGGCATTGTGGAAAGCCAAGAAACTTGAAGAAGGATTGTTGGTCTCAAAAGGTTAAACAAGGAGACATACAACATGATGACAGTAAGGAAGCTAATGTTGCATCTAATAAATTACATGATTCTTTAATTTTGTGTTTATATAATGCTAATGATTCCTAGGTAATAGATTCAAGGGCTTCATTTCATGCCACACCCCATAGGAAATATTTTGTAGATTATGTTCAAGGTGATTTTGGATAGGTATATTTGGATGATGATGAACACAGTCAGATTGTTGGAAAAAAAAAGATAAAAATCAAGTTGTGGAATGGAAATGAATGGTTTCTATAGGAGGTAAGGCATGTTCCAAATTTGAGAAGGAATTTAATTTTCTTAGGACAACTAGGTAGTGAAGGATGCATAGTTACCTTTTCAGACAAAGTCTGGAAGGTCACTAAAGGTGAATTATTAGTAGCTAAAGGTGAAAAGGTAGGCACATTTTATTTGTGTACTAGTAATACTTATTCTACCTTAGCTGCTATAGAAATAGTTGCTACTGAGATAGTTATAGCACTTTCTATAGGGACAAAAGAAAAAATGTGGCACCCACACATGAGTGAGAAAGGGATGAAGATCCTTCACTCCAAAAAGTTGCTACTAGGTCTGAAGCAGATTGACTTGGAGTTCTACGAAAATTGTGTTTATGGAAAACAAAAAAGAGTTTGATTTCTCAAAGTGGGGAAAGAGAAGAAGAGTGAGAAATTAGAGCTTGTGCATTCAGATGTATGGGGACCAGCTCAAGTATCTTCTCTTAGAGGCTCTTGCTATTATGTTACTTTTATCGATGATGCAACTAGAAAACATGGGTGTATTTCCTAAAAAAAAAATTAGAAATATTTAAAATTTTTAAAAAGTGGAAAGATTTGGTTGAGAATGAGACAAGAAAAAATTTGAAGTGTCCCGGATCTAATAATGGAGGTGAGTATTGCATCAGAGAATTTGAAAATTGTTGTTCATACAATGGAATCTATAGCTAGAAAATAGTTCCTAGAACCCCACAAGAAAATGGTGTGTCTAAGAGGATAAATAGGACCATTATGGAGCGTGCAAGGAGTATGAGATTGCATGTTGGACTACCCTTACACTTTTGGGTAGATGTTGTACATACTATTGTTTATTTAATAAATAGGGGACCTTCAAATCCTTTGGATGGTGGAATTCTAGAGGAGGCATGGACAAGTAAAAAGGTACACTATTCATTTTTAAAAACCTTTGGTTGTGAAGCTTTTGTCCATGTTGATATTGAAAATAGAACCAAGCTTAAGGCTATGTATAAAAAATGTACCTTCATTGGATATGGAGTAGATGAATTTGTTTATCAGTTATGGGATTATGAAAATCATAAATTCATTAGGAGCGAAGATGTTATATTCAATAAGAAGGTCATGTATAAGGATCAGCTACAGGAAAAGAAGCATGAACAAGCCAAAAAGGAATATGTGGTGTTGGATGATATTTCAGAAAATAAAATGCCAGTGGTACCTAATGCTCAACAACAAGTTATCCCACAACAACAAGTTATCCCATAGACTTTTGTAAGTGTTAGACGTTATACAAGGATAACTATACCTCCAAAAATATTTTTTGCATCATTATATTCTATATTATTAACTCATTCCGGTGAACCTGAATGTTATGAAGAAGCAATGCAAGTAGATACCAAAAAGCAGTGGGATATAGGCATGAGACATGAAATGGATTCCTTTTTGTAGAATTAGACTTGGGACTTGGTCCATTTTCCTACAGGTAAAAGAGAATTTCCAAATAAATGGGTTTACAGGTTGAAGGAATGAGATTGAGGCAAGAAAAGATATAAGACCAGACTCGTGGTAAAAGGTTTTGCACAAAAAAAAGGTATAGATTTTGATGAAATATTTTCTTTGATTGTAAAGATGACTTCTATTAGAACTATTCTAAGTCTTGTGGCTATAGAAGACTTACATCTTGAATAGCTAGATGTGAAAACAACATTTCTCCATGGGGATTTGGAAGAGGAAACATACATGCAGCAACCATAAGAATATGAGGTCAACTGTAAGGAGGAATTTGTGTGTAGGTTAAAGAAGAGTTTGTATGGCCCGAAGAAAGCACCTCGACAATGGTATTTTAAATTTGATAGTTTTATGGCTGGACAAGGTTACAAAAGATGTCATTTTGATTATTGTGTTTATTTAAAAAAAAATGGATAATGGAAACTATATTATCCTATTGCTTTATGTTGATGGCATGCTTGTTGTCGGGTCTAACATGTAACATATTAATGAACTTAAGAAGAAATTAGAAAATGAATTTTCTATGAAGGATTTGGGTACATCAAAACAAATCCTTGGTATGAGGATCACACAGGATAGGAAACACTTAAAATTATTTTTGTCTCAAAGTGAGTATGTAGAGGTGTTGAAAAGGTTTAACATGTGGAATGCAAAATTAGTTAGTACATCTTTTTCGAGTCATTTTAAGTTGACTACTTGGAGATGTGTCCAAAGACACAAGAGGAGGAAGACAAAATGTCTAAGATACCATATGCATTAGCAATTGGTAGCTTGATGTATTCAATGGTATGCACAAGGCCATATATTGCACATGCAGTGAGAGTTGTGAGCATGTATATGAGCAATTCAAGAATGGAACATTGGAATGCAGTAAAAAGGATTCTCCGATATTTGAGAGGTACTACTTCAAAGAAACTATGTTTTGGAGGAACAAATTCTTCTCTAAAAGGATATGTTGAATTTGATCTGGCAGGTGATATTGATACCAAGAGGAGTTCTATAGGGTATGTTTTTATTGTAGGAGGTACTACAGTTAGTTGGATTTCAAGGCTATAAAAGGTTGTTGTGCTTTCAACCACTGGAGATGAGTATGTTGCTACTACGGAAGCTAGCAAGAAGATGGTTTGGTTACAAAATTTTCTAGAGGAATTGGGACAATGACAAGAAGATAGCCCTTTGTACACTAATAGACAAAGTTCCATTCATCTTGCTAAGAATTCAGCTCTGCATTCAAAAACTAAGCACATACAACTCAAATACCACTTCATTCGGTCATTTTTGGAGGATGGACAGTTGAAGTTGGATAAAATTCACACAAATGAGAATCCTACATATATGTTCACAAAGGCAATTACACAAGAGAAAAATATTTCCTCATCAGTTTTTGTTGCCCTTCATGACTGATAATGGTGGACATAAGAAACCAACTAGACCTGTAATCTATTGGGCGTTGCAAGTGCAACATTGTCTTCCAGTATCAATATCCAAGTGGGAGATTGTTTGGTGTGGAGCCTGATCAGTCTCTAAGTGGGAGATTGTTTGGTGTGGAGCTTGGTCAGTCTCCAAGTGAGAAATTGTTGGTATGTGGTGACTGATCATGCAAATAGTGTACACTCTTATCATATCCTTGTCGTGGTTTAGGGTTGGGCCAATCCCTGAGCTGGGGTTTGGGGGAAACAACCCCCGAGAGTAGGGGTTCAAGGGTGCGCCCCCAATTTTTTTTTCCTTTTTTGCACATCAAGGAGTCGGTAGTTAATTTTTTTGTTAACCAAAAAATGAAAAATGACATTGTAAAACCCTAATTCTAGAAGCTTCCAAAAATCTTGTTATAAGCAGCTGGGATGTATGTTGTGGGATGGTATTCATGATATTTTAATCTATTTTGCACTAGATAATAAAATCATTGGGTGGCTGAGTTTTTGTGGATGTAGCCCATATTGGGTGAACCACGTTAAAATTTTGTGTTGATCTCTTTTGTGTTATTCTTCATTATTATTTTTGGGTTATTTAATCTGCATATAATTGTTAATGTTTATTGCTCCAATTTGCCTGAACCCTAACAATTTAAGGTGTGAAAAGGGGTGAATCAACACAAACGAAGAGTTTTTTCAAGACATAACAAATGGAAGGAAGTAAATGTTGCAATGTGGTGGTGGATAGTGGAAACACAAAAAAAATTGTGTATGTGGAGATGGTTGACATATTGGGACTAAGAAGGATGATGAATCTACACCTATAACAAATTAGTTGGTTACAATAGGGAGATTGAATTCTCGTAGAGGAATAATGTTGGGTGAGATTCAACATTAAAGTGTACTATGATGAGGTTTTGTGTGACATTGTTTCAATGAATGTGTGCCATTCGTTTTTATGAAAACTATGAAAAATTGATAGATATGTAGTGTATTATGATACTGATAACACTTATAACATACAAAATGATGATTAAAATCATAGTCTGCTACCACTTAAGACAAGCAAGGTATAGTTTTACAAATATGTGAGGGTGTGTGTTAGGGATGAGTGATATGCATTGATCCCAAAGGTTTGAAAAAATGATAGAATCGGTGGTAGCACTAAAATACTAAAGAAGTAATATAAATAATTGGTAGTGAGAAGGGAAGTCACCAAAAGGAAGTAGTCCATAAGATAATATATAAGAATAAGAGGATTGTGAATTATATTAAAAAGAACTTGCAAAACTATTGAAATCCAAATAGAAGGTTATGTACTGGCTAAGAAAGAGGCTAATAGATGTGAGGTATTGATCGATAGAAAATAAAAGTGGGCTATGATTGAATACAAATTGAAGACAAGTAACACAGAGGATGATTGGTGGAAAAGAGTGAAATATAACATGGGTGAGAATAATACATAAGGTGGATCACTTGAAGCATACCTAGATAGGTGGAATAATATGTTAAAGAGGTAGCAAGCTAGAATATCTAGGCGAGGAAGGTTTTTCTTGAAAAGGAAGAACTCATTTTTTTAGCCTAGGAGTTTGATGCAATCACATCCCTCAGCATTGTGAAAATGTGGTATCATGTTGAAGAAAGTGGAAATTAAGGTTTTTTGATAGTTTCTGTATGTGCAATTTTTTGGTTAATAATATGTGATAGAAGAAGTCAATACATTTCATCACATTAACAAATCAGCTCTTATAGTTGTGATAATAGTTCTATTTGTGGTCGATTTATCTTTTGTTGATGATTGAAGTTAATTGGGTGAGTAAAAGTTGATAACTTGGATTAAGTAGTGTCTATGGTTGATAATATGTTCAATTAGAGTTGTTTTAGTTTATAATCTAGGTTATTTTGGATTTGTGCCAAGGATGAATATTTTGGAAGGTTGTGATAGCTATTAGAGGGGTATGTGTTGTATCACAAGGAGATTCACCACCATTGAACCATTGGAATTTATAAATTTGTTATTTTTTTATCAATGAAATGCTTCATATGGTTTTGTGCTTTGCACCACCTCGAGGTTGATGTAGATCATGAGGAAAGTTGAGGAGGGGTATATATGTGGTTTCAAGTCATTTATAAGCAAGGAAGAATATTGGGAAAGGGTTGAAGTGTAGCAAGTACAATAGTGAGAGGGCAATGATCGAGAGGCTAATTGGGGCAATAATGAGTATGTATAGTGTATAGTAAAAAAGAGTGAAATTGGCATTTAGGAATATTATTCATGTACTAAAAATAATTATGTGACAGATTGTGTCAAGTTAGGAAGTGTTGTTTTCTAGGTTATGTTTTAGTGTGTGTGAGAAGTTATTGCAACATATAGTTATTGTGTTTATGGAATACAAATAATGATAAGAAATCTTTTGAAGGCTATGTTTTTAACTCGTTAAGGGTTTTCCCAAGATAAGTCTTGTGTTTTTTGTGAATTTATTTTTTTGTTGGTTTTTTTCTTTTGTATGGGTTGTATGATTGGACAATCCTTCATTGGACCCTCTACTTATGACTTCACCAAGTATCCACTAGTGTAAAGATTATGTTGCTACAACAAATGCATATATTTCTCCATTGATTTAAAAGAAGTGGAAGGAGATGCTTCCTTCGTGTCGTAATATAGAAAATTAGTGTGGTTTTTTTAATAATATTTGTGAACTCATCAATTTATTTAGCATGACAATAATGCTCGTCATGACCCACTTTCTTGCAATATACAAAAGCCAAACTCTCCTTTTGTGAATCTATTTTCTTCAAAAAAGATTGAGAATCTTCTTTGAAGTAGAAGATAATTAATTCTTTTTTATTTATATTGTATTGGTGACTTGACACTTGTGTCTTCTATATAATCATATTTTTTCTATTCTATAATTATTCCCTTTTTAAGATCATTTATTTAATTTATTCTAACTTGAATGAATAACATTAAAATATGATCTTATACCACTCACTTTTTTAAAATCTATTTATATATATTCTAATTCTTAATTTTAGTATACTTATAATTAAAAAATATATTTTAATAACATATTAATAATCATTTAAATTGAAATATAAGAATAATATAACTTTATAAATAAATTATTTTTCTCTTTTATAACTTTAACTTTTTTTAACAATCCAAAGACAAACATATTAAACAAAAGGGAATCTTGTCCATAAAAAAGCTCCAAACATGTGATTATCCTGAGCTTTAAAATTCCATACTCATCTCTTCTCCCATATTGCAAATAATCTTGTTAAATATAACTTCTAAACATGTTAATGGTGCTTACAAATATTGTGGTAGTCCACATGATTGCTAGGTAGGGATAAATCACAATGCATCCACCAAAAGGAACTATACCATTTTTCATAATCATTCCATGGAAGAAAGCAAACAAAAGGAATTACACTATTATCAAAAAGTATTTGTCATAATTTGCTGGTTTTAAATCACATGTTAACTTGGACATTGTGTAGAAACCTGCCACTTTAGAAAACGTGAGTATGCACTTAACTTGAAGTTAAGTTGATATTCTTTAAGAATATATCACTTTTTTTACAAAGCTAAACGTTTGACATTATTTAGAAACATATCACTATGGAAAAAAAAATCATCTAATCAAAGGTTTTCTTTAAGATTATAAATTACTTATATCAAAAATATAATGATGAATAATAATTAATTGAATAAAAATAAGAAAATAAAAAGAAAGGTTTGAATAAACTTTTTGAGTCATTGTGGTTTGCATATAAAATATTAATTAAAAAGAATTGTTCAATATTTATAGAGTAAATTATTGTAGATAGAATTATTCTAGAAACTCATGCCAATTTCAATAATGATCACATCAACAACAAGAGTAGAAAAAGCTTTGTTTAGAAATGTATGGAATCTGCTGCCCTAAACCCAGAGGATCCTCCTCCCCTACCTCTCCACCAAGGCCTCATTTCGAGGCTCTACCATTTTCATCTTGCTCTCTGCTTGCCCAAACCCATCTCCATTGTTCGTATTGAAGAAATTGAACCCCTTGTGTAGACTAATATTTCTCTAACCGAGTCTAAGGGTCCCAAACAAAAAACCCCTTCGATTACTACTAAAACTCCTAAGCCTAAACTGACCTCCAAGAAGATTAAGAAAAATGTAGGGATCGCCCAATCGAGTGTTGCGGTTGGTCTTTGTGAGCTAAAGTTCGGCCCTGCCAAGATGGTTAGCAAACCTACCACTAAGAAGAAAGTGAAGGATGAGGGGAAGGGTTTGACGGAGTTGTCGGTCACAGACAACATAGGCAAGAATATGGTGTGGAAGGATTCCAAGGGTGACACTATGGTTGTGGCTATGGTGGAGACTAGGGTTGAGATGACCAACATCAGGAGATCTGGCAGATTGGCAAAAAATAACAAGAAAATATAGATTAATGAGTTAGATCTTGATGAGGAGTGTTCTAGCAGCAAAGGTGTTAGAGATGTGGAGGAAGAGTTTGTTGAAGGGCCTCACACCCTCCCGGATTTCAAAAAAGTGCATAATGAGAACTCAGTTTCCTAGTCTTTTGACCCTCTGGATGTGGAGCACACAAAAATTGTGAAGACTATGGATAAAGGGGAGGATCTTCGTGTGTTGTAGGAGAGGATGGGGAAGATGGAGAAGAAATTTAGAGGCTTGACTTGATTCACTGTCAAGTTGGTACACTATGTTACTAGCACCCTCT
The DNA here is from genome assembly GCA_007115665.2 of Sequoiadendron giganteum. Taxonomy (NCBI): domain Eukaryota; kingdom Viridiplantae; phylum Streptophyta; class Pinopsida; order Cupressales; family Cupressaceae; genus Sequoiadendron; species Sequoiadendron giganteum. Next base: position 754,484,743 of record CM021102.1, on the reverse strand, counting down.
CTACTGTGATGAAGGACGAGATGGATATGAAGACTGTTGAAGAAGGCCCTGAATGGGTCGGTGATGATGTTATCAACACCCTTTCCCAAAATTGGGAGAATGTCTGTTAGTCTATTGTTGTTGTGTGGTGCTACTATCAGTTGTTGGTCTGTTGTGTTTTGTTTTTTGGCTATGTTGTTTTAAGTTTTTTGGACTTGATCTTTTTTGGCCCTAGTGGCTCATTATGTAAAGGGTATAACACCTTGTAAATGTTGCTTATCATATAAAAAACAAGAGTAGCAACAAAGAATGTCAAATAGGAGTATCATAATGTCATGTCAACCTAGAAAATCCTAGTTTAGCAATTCATGGAACAAGCATGAATTCGCAATAAATCAAATGAAAATTTCAAATGATTATGGACCAAACCCAAATCATAAAGAGTTACATTAACCATTACTAGAGACACTAGAATGGACAAGAAATGAACATCATAGAATTCATCAATTAAAGTGAATAGAGTACATCAATGCATGTATTCAACTAAATTTGTTCTAAAATCACCTACATAGCCTACAACACTATCCATAAAAATGAGAGGGGAGAGGAATTCCATTCAAATCTCCTCCAAAGCCTATAATTGGGAAGGAAATGGAGAAATCTAAGACTAGATCCCTTTGATAGTAGAAGCCTTGTCCTTAACAAGAGAAATGAGTTACTTCATTGACAAGGTGAACATGCAAACTAATAGATAATTCTACTTGAAAGGGATAAGAAGTATCAGAAAACATAGCCAGACAATGAAGACACCAAATAAACCCTACAATGATCTAATGGAAGGATTCTCAAACCATATTACAAGATATAAAAGGCCCAAAATTATAGATTTACATGTCCATCTATAGAGAAAAATATTTGGCAAGGTAGAAGATAGAGAAAACAATAACACATAAACAAGAGGGAATAACTAAAATACATGTTCCAAAGTCTTATGGGTATGTAGAAGGATCAAGGTAGAAGATTAGTTGGAAGGAAATGTAAATGGATACCTATATGTTTAGTAGTAGTAGAATTCCATGAACAAGCACTAAGAACAAACCAAGTAGAAGAACAGAAAGCACATCTCCACTTTGCATTAAGACATGGAACAAGAAATATAAATGGAAGGAGCAAGTGATAGATAAGTTTGACTAAAATGAAATTAAACCAAGACCTAGAAGGCCAATGTCAATCCTTGAGAAAGTTGCAAACATAAAACATAGTAACTAGGTCATTTTGTTATTTTATATCACATGGTTTCCCAATAAATTATAGCCACCAAAAATTTCTTATTATACTTATCTTTAGGTGTATACCATCTTTAAGGATATTAATCTCTTATTTCATACAGTTACTAGTTTATTTATAAAACATTAAAAAGGGTTTTGAAAGGATCCCAACTCCTTTTACAATATAAATTAACAAGATAGTGAGACAACCATCCAACAAATAACTAAAATAAAGTTAGCCAAAAAGAATAGTAATCCAAAAAAAAGTTGCAATATAGTAGAGACAAGACAATAACATCGTATAATAGAATCAAGGCACAAGATTATAAGGAATTAAGGGATACAATTACCTCCCATTTGTCTTTTGAAAATTTAGGATAATTATCTACAAACTCAATGACTTGATCACATAACACATTACATTCCCAACTTCCTACTTCATGTTCGCGTGCACCTCTTGAATTAGATTACCTTGAGTCTTTAGACCTTCTTGAAGCATGTGAATGTTATTGAAAAAAATTAATAGTGAACCTATTGATTTCCACTACTCTTAAGATTTTACTTAACAAACTATAACTAACCATTTAGATAAATAATCGTTTCCTCCTACTTTCCTTGGCTTCTTAAGTCTAAAAATCTCTTCTAAAGCATTCTGGTCTAATTAATTTAGGTTGGCATCTTCCACCAGCTAGAAATATTCACTATTATTAAACCTATGATGTAGTATATAAATTGTTAGATTCAAACTTTTCACTTTTGATAAAAACCACTTCAATATATTGTGGTGGACAACAATTTCTTTTTCCATGCTACAAGATTTATCCCCCAACAAATCAATGATGGAAAATAATTTTCTTTATAAGACATATCTTTAGCATTTTTTTAATAAAATGGTGTTATATATTATTCAAAAATTGAAATAATCTCAGCAAAATCTCAGAAATTAGGTGAAATCTAAAACAAACAATTTAATAAATAATAAAAGAAATCAACTACTAAAATGCACACTTTTTAAAGTTTCACAACAAAAACAATAAAATTAGAAGCGAAAAACAAATCCTAATCAGAAAACTTAGAACCTCGCCCCTAATGCAATACAAGAGGAAGAAAATTCACTCAACCAATCTCATTTGTCAAAACTCAGCCAAATTCTTGATTGTCCATTCAATTAGGACTCTTCCAACCTTCACAAAACTTTTGATCTCAAAGCACTCAAACCAAGATAAAACACATAAATTCTTGAAAATTCCCTAAAATATATTAGACAACATCCAAATAATTGACCCATACCCTTTCTTCAACATAAAAAAAACAAACATTTACAAAGACTACCCTTTTTCATGACTCCAAATCTTCAAGTTCACCATGCAAAGACCTCAATAAAGCACAAAATTGGATTTCTACCCTCAAGTCTTAAACAAGGCTCCAACTATGTTTTTCAACATTTAATAACATTATTATAACCAAACAATCAGTCATGATAGTCTGCCCTTGCACATTATTACAATTCCATCATTGACCCCATGCATTCCTAGTAGCCTTCCCTCAATTTTCTGTCAAAAGCAACTTTTTATGCGGACCATTAAATATGACCGTAATTCGCTTTTTGAGTACCCATTAAAGGGTTTTAAAACATTAAAAAATCATCATTGGTCACTTTGATGAAAAATGCTCAAATTTGGATTGTATCACTTCATTTTAGGCCTAATTAGGCATGACATATGCAAGGGCTTATTGAATTTACCATCTCCACAATCAATTTCCCTTATCCAACACCTAGAGCATGTTTAATTTGACTTACTCATGCTTATTTAACCACAAAAGATCCATTACCAAGTGTATTTTGCCAAACCCTAGGTTTGAACCACATGCTACACTATGTTTCCCAGATTTTTACATAAAAACAGATCAAGGGCATCAAAATTCCATATGCAAACCTTTATGTTTCGGCCTGAATCTTTGGAATAAGGAAGAATATGTAACAAATAGCCTCCTCACTGAAATTTATGCCATTCCACTATGTAGTTTAGGAGAAACTCAAATTTCTTTATCTTTGTTTACCCTTATTCAGGGTGTTACCCGTTTTGACAAGAATTGCAATATCTTTCACAAATCAACTCCAATCTGCATGAAACAAAGAGAAAATGGAAGGTGATTGAACATATTATCATCTACAACCAATTAGACATCATTTTTTTTCCCGTACTAGGATGTACACACCCAAGAAATAGTGAATTTCTGAGAGAAAATACAGAAAACATTGCCTTTATTCATTCTAAATCAGATATACAATCACCCACGAATACAAAAGTGATTTAAAAGCCTTTTTAAATGCATTATAACGTGTCCTTTCAGTTTTCAACTACCTTCAAGCATAACTAATCGAATACGACTCTTCACCTTCCTACTTTCACACTTTTTGCAACTTTACATTTTTTTGCAATTTTGCCAATTTGTGTTGAAAACCTTTTTACATGTTTACAATTTTTAACCCAAATGACCTCCTAATGACCTACATACAAGGTGACTCTTTTAATCTCATTATAAAGTAAAGATATCAAATTTGTTCAATTTTTTCAAAATAGAAACATGGTTTTGCAAAATGCTCGTGCACCAACACTAAATAAAAAATTGTGACAATCTAAAATAAACTCTCAAACAATATTATAATTATTAATGTTTATTAATTTTTTATTTTTATGTTAAGCACTATCTTACCTTGTGATTTATAGAAACACTTCACTTTTTTTTTTAAGGCAGAAAATTATATGATGAATAAGGCACTTCACTTATAACATTGTGAATGAAGTCAATGGATGGATTTTTCCTATAGTGGGTAGGAAAGAGCAAAGCTTTCTATGTCACCCCTAAAACTATTGTACTTCGTCTCTTCTTTTTTGCCTTGTTGAACGGCCAGCAAGGAGTGATAGATCGCTAGCAATAAAGTGGATTATACAACACAAACGGTGATAGTGTGAATAAGAAGACTTCCCTTAGATATGTCAAGACGTAGGGTTGATGGGGAAGGCTTGGCGATTTAAATCGTATAAAGTTTCAATTTCTATATTTAATTAATATAGATATTTTTATTTAGAAAAGTGTATATTTTAATCACTTTTAATTTTAGTTTTATATTGTTTTAGGTTTGGACACATAATTTTAGAGTATGGTACTGAACACTATTGAAATAGTAAATAGATTAATGGTTTAAATTTTATCTATATTAAAATATAGTAAATAATTGTCTTATTTTTATTGGTCAAAATTTATCATTCATAATTGAATCATTTAATATTTAATAATAGTATTCACTAATTCAGAATTTGATCTATCATCACTTTAACATACTTTATTACCATGTTTAAATTTTATTAATTCTATTTCTGGTAGCTTATTTATGTTGGATACAATTACAAATTTGAGATCACATCCTTAGACAAGATTGATATTGCACTTCTATCCACTCATTTCAAAATCTAAAATTTTACATTCCAAGGCAAACAATCCTAGGGTCTAACTAGTAAGTACGCATCAATATTGACACTAAAATTTTGGCTTCATTTATCTAGCATTTTTTGTTTAAGTCCATCTTAATTCATTTGTGTATTAGATTAGGACATGAACTCATCATTGTGAGAATATTATTTTGATGGAGTATCAAAATCATTCTTCTCCTTTGTAGGTACAAGTTCACTAATATCACCCATCAATGAAAGATTAACTCCCTTTTATCAATTGCCAACCATTGTCAGGGACACAATTCAAGGTACACTATGGAAACAAGCATCAATTAATTTGCATCAAGAAAATCAACACGATGTAGTGACATTCATTGACATCCACACAAAGGCAATTATTTCCTACACCACTTATTCTCTTTAGTTTTACTATTAACTTAGTGTCGGGGCTTGATAATGGTGCAAGGGAGTACTTAGTACATTTTCACACCCTAGCTTAGAAAGCTCAACAATGTTCCTTAGCACAACCAAAGTTTTCCTTGATTAATATAACAACAAGAGAATGTTGTTTGTAAGTCCTAAAGACCTAATTTTGTAGAAGAAATTATCACATATTTTTAGGATAAGACCATAGATTTTGAACTTAATCACTAACTTTGAAGATTGTTCTCACTTTTGTAATACAAATATAGATGCTTAAGTAGCTAGGATTCAACTATCTCAATCTTTTATATGTCGTTCTAGTCCTAAATCTCAATCATTAATTCTTTATCACAACATCTTACCAAGTAAAGCTCATGTTCCTACTTATATAAAACACTATTTCTTGCCATTAAAATATTAGCACATATTCATTTATTACTTTAGTTAACATACATAAGCCCATTTCATTACTTAGCTCTTATATCTAAAGTGTCACATTTAATTAATTTTATTCAGTTAACACTTTAGATATTTCAAAAGGTGCATTTTAGTTCCTTTCAATTTTAAATACGTCCATCTAAAAGACATCAAGAGGTATCAATATAATATATGAATTATGAAATTATAATCAATTATAAACTATTTTTATTCTATTATGTTAAATAGTTATAATTATATTAGAATTTTTATTTTTATTTTTTATTTTTAGGTAAGTATTGTCAAGGGGACAGCGCCTAGAATATATGAATCCAAAAATGACCATTAATGCATGCCCTATCCATCAGGGGTGCAAAACAAACCAACCCAAAATGGGTTGTCCAATCCTACTTTTTATAAAATATTCATTAAATCCTTTTCTTTGCAGATCTTAATGACAGTCCTGTAGGGGGAAGAGATTTCTTCCACCTTACTTAGTCCAATCCAACTCAGTCTTAGAGGAGGAAATTGGAGTAGCACAACCAGTCATGTTTTTCACATCAACATTGCAAATGGTTGTATGAGGCAGAGAGAAACATCAAGGATCTCATTGTAGACTGAGTGTGAAAGCTTCAGAGAAATCGAGGAGGCCTCTGAAGTGCTTTCATCGGTACCATTACCTTGCTTCATCTTGTGTGTTGGACCTTGTGGAGCAGGAGACCGGGATGAGTGAACCACTGGATTAGCATCATGAAGAGATTTAGAGGGGGAGGATTCAGGCTTTGCATTCGGTGGAATAGTGTAGTGGTGCGATTCAACCCCAACCCACCATGTGGGTTGATTATTTGAGTTTTTAGCCTGCTCATGCGACTGCTTCTTTCTACAATGGGAGATGAAATGTTCAGTTGAGAAGCATCTTCGACATCTGAAAGGAATTTTCTCATAATCCATAGGTTGTCTCAAACATCTTTTACTGACTTTCAAAGAAATCTCTTCTGGAAGACCTTTAGATACATCCATTTCAATGCATATGCAAGCACAGGTAGAGGATTCATAATTGATTGTTTCATTTGATATACAATGATATTTTCCCAAACCATTTATGATGGCTTTCAAGCAATCGATTCCCCAAAACTACAAGGGGAGATAAGGAAGACGCACCCAAAAAAATGCAAAAGAGAAAGATTTCGTTTGAGGATCAAAGGTAGGAAACCAGGGCTTAATGCAAAGAGAATCACCTCAAAAGAACCAAGGACTAGTCTTCAGAATCAACTCTCTATCTCCCGAGACTCAAATTCCAGGATAAAAAACCCCCTAATATAGGGGTAAATGCTGATTTCATTTTCCATGAACTCTTTCCAGTTGTCGCAGATCGAGGAGTGTAAATCACACAAATTTGGCCATGTCTTCATAAATCTACAGATGAGAGCATGGTTCTGGAGATAGTCTTCCCTATCAGCAATGATTCTGTCCAGACTTATTTCTGGAATCGAGGCAGAGTGACGGACAGTGAAAGGGGGCACGATATTGGTAGAAGTGTGGTGGGGGTTAGGAATGGACTATGAATTGCCTACAAAGGTCTTGTGGGTCATTACAAGCCCTTTATTGTCCAGGGTGCCATGGCATAAAGCCCCCAAAAAATCAAGGGAGCCGCCATTCGTGCATTGCAGGGACAAATCAGCCGAATTAGGGCATGAAACAGAGCATTGAGCGCCCGCACTAGATGGAAGACTAGTTGCTCGCCCATCCAATGACCCCATAATGCATCCATGTGAGTCACCATGGAGGATCGGATCATCTAGTGTCGAAGAAGAACTAGATTCGTCGTTTTTCCCAGGAACCTGTGCAGAGAGGAGCGAAGAACTGCGAGACATTTCAGAGCAGAGTGGAGATTAGTCTTGTATTAGAATTATTATTTAATAAATATAGTATTTAAATCTATAAAAAAACATATACATTTGTAACATGTAATATAATGTAAATAATATAATTTAAATATTTATATATCATATATAAAGTATAGAAAATAATTGATATCTTACATAGATATCTTAAGATAAATTAATTAAATAAACATAAATAATGATCAATCTTAGCAATGTGGGTTGGGATTTCTCAAGACATTTAAATAAATGCTCAAAACTTTAAATAATGAACAATATTTATCTCTTAGATTTATGTTGATTTGGCTCTACAAGATGTTTCTAGTTTGTTCACCCTTGCATTAGAAAACTAGTGCCTGATAGTTGAATGTATCCAAATCAATAAGATTCTATCTAAAAATATTGACCACTTCTACAATTATGTGTGAGTCTTATTTAGCCATACAATTAAAAAGTGTAGTTGTGCTTTTGATCTAGGTGTGAGGATATGATCTCTATAAATGTTAATATGTTTTTCTTCAACCCACCTTGAATTCATGTGTTTATTCTCGCATTAAAACTTGGTTGTATTATTGAGAGTTTTCCAATGACTATGAGTAAATTTACCTTTGGTCAAATAACTAAGGATATTAGTTTAATAGCTAGATAAAAAAACAATTATAATAAAAAATCATATAGTATAACTAGGATGCCATGAACATATCAATTCTCTAAAGATAATGCAGTGAATAGTGGAGTCTACTTGTTAGACATTGGATGTGCAATCAAATTTTTGTAGATTTTCTAAATAAATTAGGGTTATCCTTTATAGTACACTCTAGTATGTAATTATTTTTTTTTGCTTTAGTCAAGTCAAAATGGTTAAGTATAGAGAAATGATTGGTCCCAAGATTATAAATATAAATTTGAAGATTTGGTATTATTTTCATAAATCACACTTGAGTGACATAGACAATTTTCACAAATTATAGTTCTAAGCTTAGACGAGGAATAGATAAAATAAGGATCAAATGTGGAACCTAAGAATGAGAGAAAATGGAATCAAGCTATGTTCATGTCATTTTCTAACTTCCATACAAAATACATTATTTTTACACACTAGTCAATGCATTAGAGGCAAACAATAAATTTGAGTTCAAAATAAGGAGAGAGTGCAAGGTATGTGATTGTATCCAACATGAAAGTAAATTTATTCAAATACTCATAGAAATGATACAAATATAGATGTTTCTTCTTAGTATAATCTCCTCTAGCATGAGTTATCATCTAAAGATCTACAAACAAAAAATAAAAAAGATCTAATTAGTAGCATCTACTAAGCATTCTAAAAATAAGGACACACATAATTGTAATCTATCTACAAACAAAAAGTAAAATAGGATATTTCCTTAGAGTAACTAACAAGGTACTATCAAAGGGTGATGGAGGGACTTCTAAAGGCCATAAATTTTTACCTAGGAGTCAGTTTAAAATTTCACTGGGAGGAGCATCTCAAAGAGTTAAGTCCAACCCTAATCAAATTTATCCAATTGGAGCACATCCTGTCACTTTTTCAAGGATTTTTTTTAATCATAGAAGGCCTCAAAATAGTGTTTTCATGTTTTTCTAGTAGTTTCCAAATTTGTGTTTTTTTTAATATTTTTTTTTGTAATTAGAATTTTTTAGTTAACAATTGGTCTTAATTTAGTTAGTCTTGAATAATTGGAAAGTTTCACAACCAAACAAATAAGCATGCAATAGTACTAAAAATAGATAGATTTTTAGGAGGGATTTTTACTAGTTAAGGAAAAAAAATTAGTTAGAAAGGATAAAATGGGGATGAAAAGAAAATTCTTCTATAATTGAATAGTTTATTATCAATAATATAGATGAATATTATAATCTAAATCTTTGTCTACATCATCCAAGTGGAATAAATCCACTACAACATATGTAAGGTAATATCAAGGAGTAGATGTAGGATACTAACCTAAGAATACATGATCCAAAAGTTTATGAGAATAATATTAAAAAAAAATTATTTGTTTTTGTGGTGATGATGATAATATAAACATGTTCATATTCCTTTCCCAATAATTGAGACCCCTTCCTCCTCTCTCCCCACTAGCTAAATTTTTTCTCTAGGAATACCTCCCAAGAAATTCCAATTTCTTACACCTAATAAAAAAAATCTCCCCCTTGAGCTTTATCTATATTTTTATTTAAATCCCCATTTATAAGATATCATAAGTACGAAAGTGCATGCTTTAAATGTAGAATCTTACAAAATTAGTCCTTGTTAGATGAACTCTCTTCCCTATCATTTGACACAATCCCTTCAAATGAGACCCTTAATCCTTTCTCCATGGTTTCACCTTCTATGGGACTATCCCTTATTTCTCCCTTTCCCACTCTGACATGGAGCCCTTATCCTAACATCACTCGATAAGGGAAAATAAAGAGTTAAGTCACTACATGTTACTCCCTATCTTGTGACTATATGTTAATCCAAATTTGTGGATCATGTATCTTGAGAGGGTGATATCATTCACAACCTAAAAAATATAAAAAAAAAGTCCCTATAAGAAGACCAATTGGGACTAATTTTCTTCACATTTCTCATTGAAGAGTAGCCCAAGAGCTATCAAAGTAAAAAGTCTAAGTCTTATGGTCCACCAAGTAGGAGCTAAAAATAACAACCACAGGGTTTTCTTAGTTGTTTGAGTCTCAAATATGAGATAACCACTACCAAGATCAACAATAAAATACCTAAACAACTCATAGAAAGTGATAAACGCCTCAAAAAAATATTATGGTGGATAAATAAAAGTTTTTAATTTTTGAGGGAACCTTGAGTAAAATCTTGATCAATTATGACTTCTACATGGCCGCCTAATAGAGGGCCATTAATTATACCTTAATAATGTATCAATATTTCATGATAGTATAATATCTTAGTCAGATGTTCAATGAGGCTTGTAGGATCCTTCCTACCTTAAAATAATAACATGTGTATTTGAAAGAGAAAGAAAGTGCAATATAAGACATTTTGTGCATTGTTCCATTGTAGTCACTTGCTAGTGTGGGTATCACAAATCATAATAAGGCATTTAGATCGTGTGTTACCAAGTTATCACATATACAAACATCATCAAAGATTATTTGAAACCTATTTAGGAAACACATGAAAGTAAGGGTGGATTCTTTGTGATATTTAGTGAGTTGATTTGTAAATTCTTATGCTTTGTATAGGATTGTGCTCACAATTATTTTTACTTTTCCAAGGATTACCAAGAACATCTAACCCATGAAAAATAAGTAGTTTCTTTTTGGTATCTACCTAGTAATTTCAAGGTGGAAGACATAATCAAAATCATCCATCCTATAAAATTTTGGAGGTACAGATCAACATCACCATTAGTAAATTTCAAAACCTTTTAGTCTATACTTCCCTCAATCTTGTTGGTGGGATTTATCTACCTAATAAATTATCTTTCCCTCCAAGTAATACATGAGAGATTATGTTACCTCACTCAATGCATTGTTGTGTTGACCATATTATTTAAAATTTGGCACCTTCATTCTTTATTCTTTAATTTAACTTTGATTTTTCCTTAAGTTTCTCTCCTTTCCAATAAATTTTTGCATCTTCCCAAAACACTTATTCAACTATTGAGACCTACCATTCTAAGATGTGATGATAAATTGTGAGTAAAAATGGCATGAATGTACCTATAATACAATAATATTACAACAAAAATCTTTAAATAAGTACAAATAATATATACCCATAAAGTAGAACTAAGACAAAGAAGTCCTACACTAAATTTTTGAGGAGTGTAATGTGGGATTCATATTTAAAATAATTTTAGCACAATATCTACATAGAAAATTACACTTAGAAATAAGCTAGAATGTAAGACAAGGAAGAAAACACCCACACACAAAAAGTGACACAAGATGTACATGTGGAAAGGCCTTTCGGTAAAAATACACCCTCCAAAATACTAGAATTAACATGGAGATCACCATCCTATTCCTCTAGAGAAAATATGGTGGCATAACCCCTACATTTTGAAAGCCTCTCATACAACATAAACCAAAACATCTAATATATAGGAAATAATTAACCAAGAAACCAATAATGATTTTAGAAATCCATGAGGTAAAACATGGAAAGTATGACACCCAAATCCCAACACTAATCTTGCATGATGAGTTAACAAAGAAAGAATAGAATATTCTCTTACATGTCATAAACCTACCCACCAAACTTGAATGCCACTTTTTGTTTACTATCCACCTTTTCATAGATTATTTATTAAATGTATCATAGACTATCATAATTTGGTCAATTTTCCAAGTTCAATATGTAAACTCCCTCTTACATACTCTAACATGTATCATAGAATCTCTTACACATTTACAATATCATAGATTCTCTTGCACATATTAAATGGAAGTATCCATTTACATATTCTTACACAAACATCATACCAATGAGTACATATTAAACATAATGACCAATTCATAAGTGGGATCACCCATTTCTCATGGAAGCATAAATAACAAATAAATACAATTAAATAAACAATTTAAAACATTGGGATGGTGTATGAAATGCATAATCCCAACAATAAGTAATAGACTCCCACATTTGAAAAGTACCTTTTCCAACTTTCAACTATCACAAGGACACCAAAAATTTAAAATAATGACAAAAGAACATACCCAATTAAATATTAGATTATAATATAATTATATTTTCTATGCATTCATGATTTCCCCTTAATTTAGTACTATCAAGTTAGGTATAGTCACCAACATTTTTTTCTCAAAACCTAAAATAAAACATCATGCATTTTGAGTCTCCACTTACCTATTTATATGATATCCAAGTAATAGTTCAAATCATAGAAAATAAACGGCTCTACTCCCTTGATTCTCTACATTTTTTAAGTGAGGAGAATGAAGAAATGGTCCTACAATGTCAAATTATTCCAACCCTTGTTAGTTTAGCTAGAACTATGAGTAGTTCTCATAAATATTTACCTATGGAATTTTATAACTCTCCAATCTTTCTCACCCTTGTACCTCTCTTGAGATATTTGATTATCCAATTATTATTTTAAAATCCAAGGCCATCTCAAAGTTGCACACAAATGAGTATGATAGCTTGTAGTCCCTAGTCACAATCCTTTAATTGTAATTTTGGCTAACTCTTAAGCCTCCCTACGGAGATTTTAATGCCACATTCATTAATTATAGATATCTCTTCACCCATAAATTTTCTATTTTCATGGTCCTTGCCTCTTCCTTTTGATTAGTCACAACCCTTTTTGTCCTTGTGGTAACTCAATAGTCTAAAGGAACTATGTAAGGTAGTCATCATTCATCTAGAAATGTGGGAAATTCCTTCTTCAGAATTATTTCATAGTGGGCTCATATGTGGCATAATTTTCCTCATGTCCAATGGCTATTAATTATATCGATCCACCTAAAATTCAATGTAGTCAAATATGATTTATTATCCATTAAACCATATAACCCCTCTACTCAAGGATAACAAGTGGCACATGCATACATAGAAGTCCATAATGGTTTCAAATACTTGTGGCTAAAGTTTCTAACTACCCACCCATGTCATTTCTCATCTATTGATCTAGTACTAATTGAAGATTATCTATGAGATTTTGTGACTCCTCTAATGTTTATCTCTTCTTTATCATCATTATTTAGTCTTGTATAAATATTCCTAAGCTTTTTTGCTTGGAACTATACAAGGATTCCCATAATTATATAAATATGGATAACCCTCTTGCAAATATATTTTGGTTTTCTAATATAGAATCAACTTTGGATTTATCATTTTGTGTTTCCTCTTATTCATCTTAGAGAGCACCCGATGGTTTGATATTGTGAATGTATATGTTTATGTGCACTTATGTCCCTAGAGTAAAGTGAATTATTTATATGGACTGAATTCTCATTTTCCATAGATAATAGTTAATACTATTTTATGTGTAGTTATATTCATATAATATATTTGTCAAGAGGAATTTAAAAAAGAAAAAGAAAAAGTGGCAAGCCACTAAAATTTTATTAATAAAAAAGCGTTTACATCACCAAAAGATTCAAATTCAGGTTCCTTAAGAGCAAATACAATGCATTGTTCCATAGACCAAAGAATGAAACTTCTTCGAGCATAATCTTATCGAGGCTCCATAAGAGATGTTACAACATATTTATGCCGATGGAAAGACCAAAAAAACCCAAGCATAAACCATACATCTAATGTGGAATGGGGAAGAGAATATAAAAACAAGCTCGAAAGGAGCAATCACATTTCATTTTCCCACCGTTGAAATATTGAAATTGTTGGTTAACATATTTTTCACCACTAATTCAATATTGAAATGATACTAAAATATCCAAATTCTCATGGTAAATATATCAAAAATTGGAGAAGTTGTTATATTATTAAAACAAGTTTCCTCTAAATTCTGGACGTACAACTCCCTCTAATGATAAATTTAGATTTTAGGGTTTGTTTTTACTAGAAGTCAAGAAAGGTAGCAACAAAGAAAGGAAAAAATTGCTCAATACAAAACACTATTTATGATTTCATGTAAATGGAAAAAAACTCAAAGTTCATTATTTTTCAAGCCACAAATATATAACATGTAACTAAGAATATTTTTTCAAATGATATCAAACTCATAGAACAATAAATCACCTTCCAAACAAACCAAATTATATTTACTTAAAAATTGATTCAAAACATAAATTAATACATAATTCTTAAAAACTTAAAATAGTTAACCAACATAACTCATATAGAAGAGTTAATTATGTGCTATAAAAAAAGCTTATTTTTCACTCTTCTTTAACACTTCTTTCCCTAACCCTTTTATTCATTTCTCTAACCCTGTCTTCTTTTCTAAACCTTTATCTATCTTCCCTTTTTTAGCTAATTCCCTTTTTCTTTACTAATTAGCTAGAGTAGGCTATAGATATGCTAAATTAGTTTTCTATTTTGCATCATACATAGAATTAGCATGTGTTAGTTTATTTATAGATATAGAATAGAAGAGGAAGTTCACCTCCTATAGAGATTTTCATGTATTTTTGAAAGAAACTATTGATGCATAGGTTCCCTATCAATTGAAGTTTTTTAGGTACTAATAAGTAATGCTCATATTTATTAGGCTCAAATTCTTAGGAGGCTTGTTGTCAACGCTTGTCTATGAGCACAATAATCCTTCTTTGCCCCTTTCTATTACCCTCCCCCCCAATGCCTTGGTTTGAAAACACACTACCAATATAATAAGTTGGTTGAGTTATAATATGATGAGATGTGTAGCTATTCTAGGTGCATTAAATTCCCCACATCAAATTTGCACATGATGGCAAGTTTTTCCAAAAGCCTATGATCTATCTAAATAATATATCATCAATTTTTTTTAAAGTATAGTTAGATCATAAAACAAGCCATAAACCGAAAAAAGAACAAAATAAAAAACCAATTAATTTAAAAGTTTAAAAAATATTATTTATTAAATTACTAATTAATTAAAAAAAAAAAACTAATAATATAATTATTTTAAAAAATCATAATATTACAAATTAACCTAATAATTAAACATGGTATTATTGTAGTTGGGAGAATTACCTAACACTATTTAAGAAACAAAATAACATACAAATTAACTATAAATTATCAAAACAAAATAACTATATTTAATTAAAAAATAATTTATAATAAGTTGAAATTTGATATTAAAAAAAGAGAGCTCATATTCATAAACAAGTATTTACGAAACCAATATATTTATTTTAAAATATATGTCAACGTTTGCATGAATGGTATCATGTATGTTTACTAATTTAAAAGATATATGAAAAACCCTGATAAAATCATTACAAATCATAAACCAAAGGGTGTATTCAATTCAAAGAATATTTAAGAAGGGTAACGTCTATTATATTGATGTTTTTCTAAATTTAATTATTTATTCTTTTAAATTAAAATTTTATTAATTAATTATTAGTATGGTTAATAAGTGATACATTATTATGAATATTTATTTGAAAAATGTAGTGACAACACTTAGTGTTTTAGTGTTTCGAGATACTTTCTTGTATTATAATATTAAGTATTATATTCTTTTTCTTTCATAATATTTTTAAAGAAGTAACATTGAAACTTTTATTATTTAAATTTTTAATTATATATTAAGTTAAAATGAATTAAAAAATAGAAAACTTTAAATATTATTAAATTTATTTACATATGATTGAAATTATATTTAAAAACTATTTTAAATGTTTATATGATTAATAGTAAATAAATAAATAAATTTATAAAATGTATTTACACTAATTTAATAAAAAAATTATAAAATTAATACAATATAATATAATTTTATTTATTTTTAATGAATAAGTATCTATTTTATCATTTATAAAATAGTGTTAGACATATTTAAAAAAATGGGTGGAAATAGTTATTATATATCTAGTTTAAGATTTAGGAATGGATGAAATTATAGAAATAAAAAAAAAGCCACCAAAAAATTAGGCATTATGAAGAGTTACACCAAAAGTAAAGCTAACTACTATATTAATCAATTGTATGTAACTATGTATTGGAATTTGTAGACACTAACAATTGTCCTAGGCATGCAAACTTTATTTTAATTATTTAATTATTGTCTAATATCATAAGTCTTCTATTAATTAAATATTTTTAATTATTTAATTAATTCATTTCTATCTTTTTATTTCTTCTTTTAATTAATTAAATATTTTTTATTTATTTAATTACATCATTAATGTCTATTTCTTCTATAATTAAATAAATTTTATTTATTTAATTATTTATCACTTTCTACTATAATTAAGTAGTTATTTTAATTATTTAATTATTCATTGGTCTTTTGTGTCATTAATTTTATTTATTTAATTGTCTACTAATTTGCCATTTTTTTCCCACTTTTGAATTAAATTATTATTTAATAAAACGTCAACTTGTCACATGTTTTCTATAATTAAATAATACTTTTATTATTTAATTATTCATTTCCCTCTCAAATTAAATAATTTTATAATTATTTGAATTCCTCCAACAACCTTTTTTTATGTGCCAACCTCATTATCCCTGTCAATCTTATCTCTTGACATCTCATTCAATTTCCACCCTTGATTGAATTATTTTATAATTCAATATTAGCCATTCATCCTTATCGTTTGCCCTAATTTTACCCTAACCCTATTTCATACTACAACTTTCATTCTTGACCATTGATTGACATAACGTATTGACATTTAATCTCAATCTTTAATTGACATTTGTCTTTCTATAAAAGACACCTATCATTGTCATTTCTATCAACCTAGTTCATGCACAAGTACATGTTAGTGAGGCAACTACTATCTTCAATATGGGTGATCCCACAATATTGTTTTATAATTTTTGGCCAAATTAGACATTGAATTGATTTTTTAAAACTAAATCTTCACTTTCGGCACCTATAGCTACTAAACCATGAGGAATTTGAAGATGATGCAAACTAGTGATTTCTGACATTTTGTTTGTAAGTTCTAAATATATATATTTAAAAAAAATTGGAATCAAATTGCATTTCTTTTTCCACCTCCTTTGAAAACTAGTTTTTAATAGTAAACATCATTTTTAAAGAGTGACGTATACTTGTTAACACATAATTTTTTTTCTATGGAAGATTATTTTTTTATTTTTTTTAATTTAGATTTGTAACTACAATATCTAGTGCGTGCAACTAGTTTCATAGTGTTTTATTGAATATTTTTTAAATTAAGTTTTGAAGTCAAGCCAGTTACAATTTAGACATAGGTTTACTTGCTAACACATATTTTTTTTTTGTATGTATCAAAATTCATTTTATTTTTTGTTGGATCAAGGACATCAATATCTAGTGCATAGATATTTTTTTAGATTTTTTTTGATAATCTATTATTTTCCCACATGTGCAGAACAAAGAGCTTGATTTTCAATGAAAAACTTATGTTTAATTAAACTAAAAAAAATACATAATAAAAAAATAAAATTATATTGATGGATGATCGTTTGAGGACTATCAGTCTTTTTTTCATTTTTCCTCTCCTCGAGGCATCAAAGGAAAAGTTTTAGAAATTTGGTAGAAGAGGAGGTAAAGGGTTCAGTAGACCCCTGATGAGGGGCTCAGCTCCTTTTTTGTTTCCCTTAGTTTCATTAAAAATAAGGCACCAAAGGGGATGGCATCACAGAAAGGGGTTCATTGAAGGGGATTCAAGTGAACCCTTTTTGGGTTTGTTCTTCAAGAAAACCCCTAAAAACCTTTTTTTTTTCTTTTCATGAGAGCGTTTTGGCAATTTTTCTTTGTGAAGGGAATTGTAAACTAGTTTTGTGGGATCACCCATATTTTTCTATCATAGACATTAGGCCACTATTGCAAAATGGAGAAGGGAAATGGAGGTCAAGCAACCATGGGATAGGTAATATTTAATTTATGTTTATGTTTCTTATGTTGGATTGCACTCTATTGTTAGTTTAGGGATTTATAGGTTTAGTTTTGATGCTTTATTACGTTAACCTGAATTTTACCCTAGATTACATTGGGGAACCTGATGTGAAGCTAACCAGATCTTGCAAATTTTTTTAGAAATTTTGAAGTTTTCAGGTTTGCACCATAATCGCAAGCTAAAACGATGCAATCACCAAAAGCCAGTGCACTGTAATCTCTATTCAGAAAGCCAAAAGTATTCAAAAAATTTGAGCATCATTTTGTTACATCTATTTTTTAGAATTTTAGGAATTTTTTGGTTTTTTTAGTTTTTCTCCTCTAACATCAATATTACATCATATCAGGACCTCTAGTTTTATCAAAATTGGTCAAATTTTTAGTGTTTTTGTAGCTCCAGGTTCGTTCACCACAATTGATTAGGGCTTAACTGTAATTATTGTTGACTTCAGCGCATTTTCCCGATGTAGTCGACATTCTAGAAACCATAGTCACCAGTTCCCACACCCCATTTGTCAAAAGCCAGTGAGCCACATTCATCAGTTACAACACCACAATTGCCTTATTTTTCAAAATCTTGCATTTTATTAGGAACTTTTACTTCGTGTCTTTTGCATTTGATAGTTTAGGATTTTTTCATGCACTATTGATATCTAATTTGTAGCCTGTGGTATAGGTGGAAATGAGGCATTTACATTTAGGATTTGCTAACTTGTTTCTCTTGTCCTATTTTTCAATATATTTTCACATTCATTTGGCTTAAAATTAATTTGCATTTTATATTCATTTGGTTTAAAATTTACGACAACTTGCATTATCTCACTCATGGGTTTAAAATGAATACTACTTGCATATTCACTCATTTGGCTTAAACTTTACAAAAACTTGCATATCACACTCATTTGGTTTAAAATTAACATTGCATTTCTACACTCATTGGATTTAAAATTAACAACAATTTTCCATCAAGTGTCTTTTCTCACATTTTGATTTGGGGACTTAAAATAAACCATTGTCTTCATTGTCTTGTGGTTTTCCATTTTATTTTGAGGTGTGTATACTCTTCTCTCACACCATGTGGTGATCTTGAGAATTAAAAATATATCTTGACATTCACATTATCGGGTCCACATATTTGGTTTCATTAAGGTTAATGAATGCCATGCTATTGTGAGTCAAGCACATTGTGTATGCTCTCTCCTCGCTCCTTGAGTGATCTTAGAGATCAAAAAAATTGTGCTTGACTTTCTTTTTTTTAACCCTTAAAGGGGCCTACCAAGTGAGACACATATGTACGAAGAACTCCCTGGTGACTCCAACCGATTTTTCCCTCGGGTCGGTATATAAAAGGATAAGACTAAATGTCAAGTCTAATTACTATTAGCTTTTTCTATATAGTGCCATTCAAAACAAGAAGGTACCTTTGCGTATAACTGCCCCAGTAAGAATGGTTAAAGTCTTAAGTGGCTTGTTGGACACTTGCGAGGTGGCATGTCCCTGAGTTGTGACTAAAAGACAAACTTGTTAGAGGCCACCCTTTTGATTGAGTTTTGGCAGTATTATTAGTACAAGGTTGTAGCACCACACCCCCAAGATTCTTACACCCAAAATTTGGCTCCCTTAAGTGATATGAGAATCCTTGGCTTAGCATAAGTTACTTTTCATACTTGTAACCTTCCAAGGAGAGGGTGATTTGGGTCATCCTTCCATTCTAAGAGGCCCCTATCCATCCACTTTCATAAATAAAAGGTGATAGATAACCCGAAAGTGTGTCCCTCCCTTGCATCAATGGAGATTCCTAGAGTGGGCTAAGAGTGTCACCATTGGACATTGACTTTTGGGATAGGAAGTGTTTTATGTGTGTGATTTGTATTCAATTTGTGATAGACCCATGGAAATTTGAGGTGAATAAACTTCAAACATAGACATTGCGATTACACTTTTTGACATTCAGACCAACCAAGACAATTGTTTTCAAGCTATTTATAGTATTTTCCATTCAAACTTCACAAAAATTAGATCAAAATTTACTCAAAATCGATCAACATAAGGAAAAAAAAAATTGTTCACCGCAACTGCTAAAACTAGAAGATCACAATTGCTGCTTAGAACACTACAACTGTTGTCCAAAACATCACATCTGCTAGCTGCTAATTTTTTTAGGGAAAAATGAAGCATTCTCATTTCTAATCAAATCTTGAGTGTTATCTTGTTATCAAACCATAGACTTGCAAGCTTTCAGATGTGTCATTCCATTTCATCCATGTGGCTCATCTTTTCATTAGTTGCCTACATCATAGGTCAAACTATAGGTCATATTTTAGTTCCATATACCTTTTGTAGACCCTATATTAGGAAGTTTATCAGACTTAGACTAGACCATAGCTATAAATTCATATTACCTTGACCTTATCTTTCAAATTAATCAACTTAGTCCTTTTCCCTTTAGGTTGGTTCCTCAATTCCGAAGTCTAGTTTGAGACCACCTTTTCAACTTGTCGTTTTAGTCATTATCCTTCTTAAGGTCATTGGTAATCAAATTTGTCACTTTTTCTATCTTAGTTTAGTCAACAACCTTTCCTTAGGTTTAGTAAAAAGTATTTTAGTCTTCATTTTAGGTCATATTACATCCATCTCTTCACCACATCATATTGGTATTACATTGGCATACCGTAGTCATAGACATACCATATATTTTGATCATTGTGACATTATCTTATCTACATCTTGAATATTGTCACTTTGAATCTCTATCTTGGTTAATTATCATTTGGCATCCCTTATATCTTGAAAAATATGAAAACATAATTGCATACCCTTAGTCATAGTCATACCTTGCATCACACCTCATTGATCCCCCTTGCAAGTCTTTTATGGTTGAAACAAGGTCACAAAGGAAGAAAACAAAAATGGATTTCTTCAATGATGATGCTGACCTTTGTAACTACACTAGTAGATTAAACCTTGGATCCAAATCTAATGAAGCACCTAAACCACATACACCTTCTGACAATTACAACACCCAAAACATAACTTAGGATCAAGTAGAGGTAGCCTCCCAAGACCTTAATGTAGCACAATTTGTGGATGAGATAGTAGCTTTAGACCCTCAAAAGTTTTTAGCCAAACTTTTACATAGTGGAGAAAAATTACCCCATGGATTTGATGTGAACACACTTCAAGTAGAACCATCACCAAACAAAGTAAAGGACATGACACATCTACCTCCAAAGGTTCCATCCCACAAATTAATGTTTCCATGCCTTTATGAGGGTCTACGCAAGACTCCAACACAATCCATACATCCTTAATTAGAACACAACCAATCAAAATCCATGACACAAGTCATGTCACAACCTTTTGATCATACATCTAGTCTATTTGGAATATCTAGTGTCGTGAAAACCTCATCATCAAATCCTTTGGGAAAAAATAAGAGGACTAGGATTCATATTCGTGGGACCAACACAAATTCAAACATGTCACAAGGTCCTAACACAAGCATCCCCCAACAAAAAATACACAAGGGCCTTTTCACCAATACAACAATCAATATACACAAGGTCAAAATATTCCCAACCCATTTTAGACACAATCCAATACAACCTCAGATATGCCATACATCCAAACTAAAATACCCTACATCCAAACTCAAAAAAAATCCCATCATACACTCATAACATCTCAAGTCAAAACATACCATACACACCTAGAGTCAATTCCACCTCGTCCAACCAACGCATTGGATTGTAAAACATAAATATGGGACCTTATCACAATCTAGTTGTAAATTTCATGGACATGTCACTCACACAATATGATTTACTAGCCAATCAAATGCTTTCCTTGCAAAAACAAGTGGAAAACATGACATTATCAAACAAAAAGACTTACTCTACACAAGAGTTATGTACATACCCATTTGATAGGACATTATACATGCCTCCCTTTTCTCCTCATTATGTCATGCCAACTTTACCCAAATATAGGGGAAAATGGAATACTATTGAACATGTGAGATTTCCACATGTCCTTGATTGACATTGCATCCGAACAACCATATCTAGTTAGACTATTTCCTAGGAGTCTCACAGGACAAGCTCTAGAATGGTTTTCCCATCTACCTATAGGAATTCAATCATGGGATGAACTAGATGACAAGTTTATCATTCACTTTGCCTTTCATATTGAAAATGGCATCACCACTTCCACATTATTCCACACAAAAAAAGAAGAGGGTGAGTCCATAACGTTCTTCCAGAGATGGAGGAGCTTGGCTAGCCGTTGTCCTATTAACATTCCCAAAAAACAAAAGATTGTCATGTTCATGAAAAATTTAATCATAGAACTAAGATTTCAACTGCAAACCCACTGTTGTACCACATTCACTGACCTTGTGGAAAAAGGAACCAACCTTGAGAAGGCCTTTATCACAAAAGGGGAACTTAAGATATACAACAAGACACAAAATGCCCAAAACACTTCAAATGACAAGAGAAAATATTGGGCCCGTAACAAAAATGTCACTAATAACGAAGTTGTTGATGCAAAGGAAATACACACTAGTCCTACACTCAAACTCAAAGGACCTAATACACCAAGAAATCCACCACATGTCCCCGAGCGAACAATAAATTCCCTTCAAAACAATCAAGGACAAAGACCTCAAAGGAAATTTCCTACAAGATGCAAGTACACTCCCATAGGAGAGTCTATTGAATCAGTTCTCAAACAACTCTTTTAGTCTAAGGTCATTATGCTTCTTGAGGTAAAACCATATGACCCAGGGAAATTCAAACCTTCATGGTGGGATGAATATGCCTTTTTTGACTATCACCGTGTCAAAGGACACTCAAGTTCGTCATGTAGAAAATTGAAAAAATCATTTAGGACCTCATTGAAAAAGGTATTATAGAAGTAGATGGACAACAACTAACCTCTAAAAGTGATCATAAAGTCTTTATGGATCAATTACATGACCATGGAAAATTAAAGGCCTCTAGTTCGGGTACCTAGACTAATAATCAAGCCAATTATACCCTTGTCACTTTTGACTACACTACCATAAACCACATCTGAGACATATACAATCATGCCAACTCCATTATCATTAAAAATCCACTGGAATGTGTAGTCAATACCTAACATTCCAAGGTGATGATACAAGGAGATCCCTCTAAAGAGCAACCAAAGTCACAATACAACCTCTTGGACCACTTGGGAAAAATTCCTACTTAAACATCCATTCTTGAGTTGCTTCATCTCTCTCCTGAGCATAGAGCTATCCTAGACAAGTCTATAGAAGACACTTCCATTCCAATTGACCTTGATGTCAATCACTTCCAGGAAATGGTGGGCTACTTGGCTAATACCCATCATGTCACTTTCTTAGACCAAGATTATTTGACCCAAAAGACCAATCAAAATGATCCCTTGCACCTTGAAGTCTTCATCCATAAACATAAAGTCAGATGAGTCTTGGTAGAATATGGAGCATGATTAAACATTTTCACCCTAAAATTGGTTAAGGAATTGGGCTTAAATGAAGCTTGTGTAGAATCGATGAAGAGCATTGTTATCAAAGAATATGATGACAAAGAACACTCTTCCAAGGGAATCATAACAATACCAATCAGAGTTGGGCCTGCTATAATGGTTACCACATTCCAAGTCTTGGACCTAGATCTTTTGTATTAACTCCTCCTTGGTTGATCATGGATCCACACCATGAAATTCATTCCATAAACGTACCATTAATGCCTAAATTTTCCCTACAAAGGCACCAAAATAACAATAGCTAGTGATCCTGACCCCTTTCAATATTGCAACAATTTGAGAGGGACTACTCAATTCCAAGTGCTTATCAATAAGGAAGCTTCATCCTCCACTTCATCACATTACATTGATCCATTTTCTTTGACCAAGTCATCTAATTCATTTACCACACTGTCAAGCACCAAGGTCCAGGTCCATGACATGAGATGTGGAGAGTACCACATAGACAATTTACCCATAGGTGACAATACCAATACTGCTAAGAATGTTTAAAATTCTGACAATGAAGTCAAGACACCTTCAAAAGGTACGAAAATAGATGCTTGTTCTTGGATTGACACTTTCTTGGACCCTGATGATACATATATCTTTGCCCTGTCCGCTTTCGCTCAATCCATTCATGTCCATGATAATCCAATGTTTGACCATGATATCTATGATAATCCACTTTTTGATCATGACCTTACTAAGGATATCCGAGATCATCTTTCTTCATTTGTCAAGTCATCATCCCTCTATCTCGACCACCTTGGGCTAGGATATGCATCCCCTACTGTCATCTCTACTAAGTCCTATTGCCAATTCATTAAGGATGTGCAAGCTTCCTTTGATGTTAATAGTATCAACAAGGCTAGTCCTAAAGAACCCATTGATTGCATCACCAATCTCTTTCACCCACCAAACATTCTTGTCACTTCATCCATCTCATTCATCTCACTCACATCCATCCACATCATAAACATGGATCAAAAAGTCATATCTCAAGAAAATAACAAAGGAAAAGCTCCAGAATGAAAGTGCCTTCTTCAAAGGGAGATCAAGAATCAAAATAAATAATGAAAATAAATGAATATCAAGACAAGTCCTCTAGTCAAAATCAAAAGTTACTAGACAAATAAAAAATACAAGTCAAAAATGAAAGTACGAAAACGTTGATCTCCAATTATGCATCTCCATCAAAAATCACTGGGGGCATCTACCAAAACATGAATTCAAACAAAGAGCTTATTGATCCAAGGTCTCCATCCGTATCACTATCACTCATTCCATACACTCCATTAAATTTGTCCATATTCACACATTCGTCATATCACTCAACCTCTATTGGTAATGTTTTCCAATGGACCTTCAATGATGACCCCTTCATGTACTCTAACTCAATGGTCTCCCAAACCCCTTTTTGTTTGAAGCCTGATAGCCCATGTGGTGTGCACTTTAGGGATCATGCCATAGCCTCCTTTTTCTACTGCATCTATTGTCCTTCATATTTTCCACTTGCACTCCTCATTCAGATCAGATCCTTTCATCCAACACGGTCATCCAAACAAGGTCAATGCATTTTCACGATAGTTTATAGATCAGGAGCACATTAGATTTCAACTCTTGAAGGTGAACCATTGTCAGATTCTATCAACAATCTGCACTTGTGAAAATTCTATACTTAGCTTGAGAGAGCCATGTCATAACTTGAAAAATACAAAAGAATTAAAAAATAAAAAAAATTGTTACTTTGATGAAAACCTGGCAAATAGGCATCTTGATGACAAAAAAATAATCAAGAAAATAGTAAAGAAAATAGTAGAGAGAAATAATCCGTCCAATAGTGAAAATGACTTCGGTGGCACTTTGGATAAGTACCATGGTGAAAACCTTGGAAATAGGTTCCATTTGTAGTTGATCTTTACTCTGTCACCTACCATCATTCCATCTATATTTCTTCATCATTCATAATAAGTTCATACTTCACCTATTCCTCGTCATCCATAATAATGTTTGGTTGTCCTTTCCATAGCCTGGAACAATTGACATCATGCATCTTTTTTTTCCTTCCATATCTACCCACTGCAACACCCATTCTATTCCATTTCACCCCTAATAAATTGGTCTCATACCCGACTAGGAGCAGATACTTGACCTATGTCATCATTGGATCCTACACTTTCTGTTGGAGGTCACTATATAAAAAAAAATCAAATAATCCCAAAAAGACAAAAAAATAAAATATTTCCAAACGCAAACATATATTCCCAAAAATACCAAAAAAATCATAAACATAAAATATCTAAGAAAAACAAAAACATGTCAAAAACACAAAAAAATCTATATAACTTTCAAAATCCCCAAAAATAGAGTCAAAGTTAGTCATGTTAGTCCAAGTCTAGTCGAACTACATTGCCTCTATGACTTCATGTAGGCAAGGCCATCTTTCAATGAGCCCTGAGGCATTAAGTCATTCCTTTACGGTTTTGTTGAATAAGAGTCAAATCATGATTGAATCCTTTGTCAATAAAATAAATACAAGTCATGTCAAACTATGAGGTCTCTACACATTGTTACGTAGGAAAGGCTATCTATTGTGAGCTCCTAAGGCCCTAGGTCGGTCCTTTAGGGTTTTTCAAGTCAATCATAATAAGTCAAACATTGTCACCAGACACAAATAGTCATCAAAACCTCAAACAAGTCATGAATCAACAAGACAAACAAGTCAACTAGTCCTCAAGTCAAATAAGTCAATTGTTAAAATAGTCAAACGTCAAATCAACCTCAAACATCAAATCAGTCAAACATTTGTCTTATACAAGATGTGTCCTTCCTACAAATCAAACATCACCACTATCAAACTTTGTCATTCACCTTATACAAGTGGTCACATGATCGAAACTAGACTTGACGTCTTATATGACAGGTTTTCTCTCCTCAATCCAAGCTTTATCAAGCAATCAACTTGTCACTCACCTAGTCAATCAAACATCGACAAACAATTATTGGCAAACACTTTGAATGATTGTTGACTTTGATGGTATAATTTGTCTTATCTTTTTTATTTGATTTTGGGTCATGTTACTAGCTACCTCGAGGATATCCCATGAAGGATTTAGAGGAGCGATTATGTCTCATGAATCATCTTCTCTTTGATTGTTGCTTGTGGATTGTCTTGGCAAAAAGATTGGGGAAACTTAGCTCTTAGTATGAGTGAAGGCATTCTTTGTCTACAACTATCTATTTTTCACAAATGGATGACTTTGCACACCTTGGTCTATGTCATACCATGGTGTTTATTGTCCATTTTCCATACTTTTGACACCTAATGATGATTAAATGTAAAGCCTAACATCTATCAAGCAAAATATCAATCTTTCTTTGTCTCCACTAACTCCATGCTAACATTTTCCTCTCACTAACATTTCACTTCGTCATTCTTTGCATTCATCTAGTATCATATTTGCTTATCGAAATAATTTTTCAAATATTTTCAAAAATCTTTCAAAATTTGCAAAACAAATTCGAGGGGGCATAGGTCTATCCTGCCTTCACCATGACACACCAGGGCATATTTTGATTGAATTTCTTTGACACAACGCGATAAACTATATTGTATCAACGAGGATAAAAATGTAGACACTAAAAATTGTCCTAGGCCTACAAACTCTATTTACTTCATCGATTCCCCTTTCGTCCTTGATAATTAAATTATTTAAATTATTTAATTAATTCATTTCTATCTCTTTATTTATTCTTTTGAATAATTAAATAATTTTTATTATTTTAATTACATCACTAATTTACTTTTCCTCTATAATTAAATAAATTTTATTTATTTAATTATTCATCACTTTCTACTATAGTTAAATAATTATTTTAATTATTTAAT
The DNA here is from genome assembly GCA_007115665.2 of Sequoiadendron giganteum. Classification (NCBI taxonomy): domain Eukaryota; kingdom Viridiplantae; phylum Streptophyta; class Pinopsida; order Cupressales; family Cupressaceae; genus Sequoiadendron; species Sequoiadendron giganteum. The sequence goes on along the minus strand of CM021102.1, from coordinate 754,457,368 downwards.
TATTCATTAGTCGTTTCTGTCATTAAATTAAATAGATTTTATCTATTTAATTGTCTACTAATTTGTAATTTTCTTCACACTATTGAATTAAATTATTATTTAATGAAAAACTCAACTTGTCATATTCCTTCTATAATTAAATAATTCTTTTATTATTTAGTTATTCATTTCCCTCTCAAATTAAATGATTTTATAATTATTTGAATTTCTCCAACAACCTTTTTTTTGTGCCAACCTCATTATCTGTTTCAATCTCATCTCTTGACATCTCATTAAATTTCCACCCTTGATTGAATTATTTTATAATTCAAGCTTAACCATTCATCCTTATCATTTGCCCTAATTTTTCCCTAACCCTAGTTCATACTACAAATTTCATTCTTGGCCATTGATTGACATATCTTATTGACATTTAATCTCAACCCTTCATTGACATTTATCTTGCTATAAAAGACACCTATCATTGTCATTTCTGTCAACCTAGTTCATGCACAAGTACATGTTGTTAGTGAGACAACTACTATCTTCAATATTTTGCTATCATAGACATTGGGCTACTATTGCATACTCAAATTTGAGGGCATCAAGCACATTCAAGAAAAATGGAGAAAGGCAATGGAGGTCAAGCAACCATGACATAGGTAATATTTACAATTTTTCTAATTTTATATTGTACTCTATTGTTGGTTTAGGGATTTATAGGTTTAGTTTTGATGCTTTATTACCTTAACTTGAATTTTACCCTAGATTACAAAACCCTAACATATACTACTAACTATAAGTCCATAAGTAATTTGAAGAAAATATATAAGGGTTGAGGCAAATTACACAAGCCTTACAACTTCCCAAACATAAAGTTACATTTTCCATATAATACTCTTTGACCAGGGACCTTCATAACATTCTCCCCTTCTGCCAGACTAGAAACCTTCACAACATCCCCCGCTTCCATCTCATCATCACCAACACAACAATCATAAACCGTGAGAATGACATCCAAATGGAGGAAGATAATCAAACTCTTAGCAATTTCTTCAAAAACATGTTGGAGGAAAAGTTGACATTGTTTGATAGCATGTAAATGCCTCAAGAAACAAGAAAAATGCACCTTCAACTAATGAATATCCCCAATATCATTGTGAACTAGGAAAGAGCTTGTTGTTGACAAAATGGAGGCACATGCAAGAGATTGTGCAACATAAAATGTATTCCATTTCCCACAAGAATAATTAAGGTCAAGTAGGAGCTTCACCATCATTGTATGGATACAAACCCTAGGGGACCTATCCATATCTTTGGCTAGGACCCACATTCTCTCCATCCAAAGCCAAAGACCAACGTTAGTAATGTACCTATCCACCATAGCCATAAAATTAGCCACCACCTCCTCACTAGAGACATACCTTTACTAATTTTTGGGAATATTATCCACCATGTCACCATTACCCTTAGAGATAGCAATCACCTTCCTCTTCGCACCTCTCAAATTAGAAACATTTGCCATAACTAGACACCAAATCCTTGACACATTACCAAGAAGTAAATTGTGGAGAGAACTAATGCACATATCAAGAAGTAAATACCTAGGCTTCCATCCCACAACAAAATTGCACAAAACATACTACTTTTATCATTAGTATACCAACTAAGCCCACTACTAAGAAAACCCATTATCAATGTTATTATATTAATATTAAAATATTATATTTATTTAAGAGTTATTTTATTTTAAAGTAGAATTATTTAAAAGAAATTTGTTTTATTTAAATTGTTTAGTTTATTTATTTTTCATTTGAAGAGCTTTATATTAAGAATGATTTTTAAATTATTTTATTTACTTTACAACCATTTTATTTTATCTTAGAATTCTTTTCATTTATTTTTATTTTAGAATAAATTTATTAACTTAAAAAAATTATTTCATTGTAATTTAGAATTATTTAAATATTATTTTATTTATATTTTATAAAGAATTTTTGTTAACTTAAGAAATATTTAATAGTTTTAGTTAACAAAAAGAAAAAGTCCACTCTCTAATAGTTTTTGTTACATCTATTTATCATTCCAATTATACTCGTGAATATATTATTTTAATAAAAAAATGCTAACATAATTAAACTCTATAATAATTTATAAATTTTAATTTCATACTTTTAATCTTTTTAACCTCTTAATTTTATTTAGTGGGAATCTTTCTTATAATAGAAAAACTCTAGAAATAGTGAGAATCTTTCTTATAATAGAACAACTCTAGAAATTGGTTGGTTATCATTTCTTGAAAGTCCATATCCATCTCTTATTCAATATTAAAAAAAAACTTTTTTCAATAGATTTTAAACTATATATTGCTTGGAAGTGTTGTATTGTTCACTCACAAATTATTTAATAAAAAGACAAAAATGAATCCACTAGAAAGCTTCTATATCACTAAAAAACAAAAACCAAACATAATCTAATTTTTTTAACAGTAATTTAATATTACTTAAGAGCATAATTTTTAAAATTAAAAAAGTGGGTATGTACCTAAAGAAAGGCACTATTGTAAATGTCACATCAATAACATGTTATACCCATTCATGTGAGGAAGGCAAAGGCTCCAAACACCCTTGTCCAAGATGGATCTTTTCATTTATAAGATATTTTAAGCAACCCCCTTACAAGTCAATGGGGGTGGCGGGGGGAACTTTCCTAGTGGGGAAGGAGGAGGAAAGCCTTTAAATTGAGGGATTTTCAACGGTCCATTTTTATGCCCATTTGGAGAGGGAATTGCCCTGCTTTTTCACGTACTTTGTCGTATGTGTTTGTCTCCTTGAACCGCCAGTGGTGACATCATGATAAGGCTTATGAAATAAATGCACACATGTAGACAATTAGTAGATTCTTCCACTATAGGTTGTACCACACAATTTTCCCTTTGGTTTGGAAGGAACCCACGTAGGTAACAAGATAGTTTGTAGCTGTTAAAGTTAATGTTTTTAACAAGGGAACAATTTGACCATGAGATGGTGTGGTGTGAATAAGAAAGTTGCCTTCCATACAATTAAATTGTTCACATTGGTTATGAAAAGAGTGACCTTAAGAATTTAAGTCAATTGTATAATATTAGTTAAGACTTTAAGTCAATTGTACAAGATTGTTCTCTAATGGAAAGAATTTTTTTCTTGAGTGGGTTAGCTAGATGCATTATGTGACACTTATTTATATATATAATAATAGAAATAAGGTAATCTAAAAGATATATCACATATAATATAAGCGATATTTGTGGATCATAATTTTTGAGGTAGAATAATTTCGTACATTATATCTTTATAAAAGATGTTTGTGGATCATAATTTTTAGGTAGGATAGTTTCGTATACTATATCTTTAAGAGATTTCAAATATACTATCATATTCATTACATATCTTTACAATGATATTCATCTTTTTTATATAGGTCTCCTCTTAATATCATAGTGGAGGGGTCAACTCTTAAATGGTAAAGCACATTCAATTTACCATAGAATTGGAATATTGTAGAATCACAAAAAAGTAAAAAATGAGGGTTGTTACATTATTCTATTTTTATATTTACTAGATATTAAAGCATCTTAGCCTATGAGCATCTCTTGTGTACTGTGTGGTCTATCTTTGACGTACTATTTCTATTATTATATGTGTGGACTTATAATAGGCCTCTTAATAACCTAATATAATTAATTATACATGATTTGTCTACATGACCTAATATAACTAAATTAAGGGAAGTGTGTCACATGTTAACATCCACATCCACCTAAATGCATTATAATAATATATATTTAGGTACATACCATTAATTAAATAATTATTTGATTAATTAGTCCATCTTTACTCTAATGATTAATTAAATAAATCTTACCTAAGAAAATCCACTATCATCAATAATTAAATATTTAATTATTTGAGCTATTTTTTGCTACTAGCTAATTAAATAAATTAAGTTTATTTAATCAACCCAGTTCAACATTTTTAATTAATTCATTAAATGAGTTATGTCTATTTAATTAATTAAGCTAATCATTTCCTTTAATCTCATCCAAATTTAAATTATTTCATTTCCCTTTCCACTAACATACAAAGCAACCACTTTTTTGTCCACTTTAACCATTTAAAATCTCAAAAGCATATCCACCGTCTAATATTCTCCATCCACTTGCTTATTTTCTATACCTCCACATGCTTGAATCTCCAAGCTCCATGCAGTTTAAGGTAATCTCTACCTCCCTTTTCCCCCACTTGATCATTTCCTTATGTACACTTGTCATTATAAATTTTGCACAATCATGTAAGCTAATCCTCACCATTGATCTTCCAAGAAAATCCCAACCCTCCATTCTCATGGCTATTGTAATGAACATCGATTCATCTATTCTAGATAACACAAAGTTTCTTTAACAAACACCATACAACTTTTTTAAACAAATAGAATAAATATTATATTTTTTCTTTACCGAATGAATATAAATTACTTTACAAAATTCATTACATTGATTGAACGTATCTCTTTCATCAACTATTACATATTATAAAGACTTGCCTAGTATACAAGTATATATTACAAGTGTCATAATGAAGACACAAAGTACAAATCATCAATATTATAATGTTATGTGAAATAAAGATATTGTGTCTGATAAACCAAGTCTTTGGAATTTCTCAATTACAAGAGGGATGACATCACTTATGTAATTTTCCTCCAACCACAAACCAATGGTCCTATTGATGAGTTTTTTAGCATTACACAACAAAGATAAAACACAAGTGTTCTATCTCTCTCAAAAGGTGACTCTCTTCAAATAAACTTTAGAAAATAACCCCAAGGATTTGAATGTAAGGTCTTGATAATGCAAGAAAAAACTCAATAGTGATGTGATTTGCTGGTAATAACAAGGGGCATTTATGGTTAACATGAATAGAAGATGATGGTACTATAACATGAGGCTTTAATAAGTCTAAGGATTGGTTAAGAACCTTGATATAATTTTAGAATAGTAGTATGAAAATAGTCTTTTCTCATCAAATATAGCAATGTAGTGATGTTGAAATCCTATATGGACACATATTTATAAAGAAATATCAAAAAATGAAGGTTCAAGAGAAATCCTAAATATGAAAAATAATGAAATTTACAACAATGACTGGTGCTTTGGATAAACAAACCCCCAAAACTAAGCTCTACTTAACCAAGATAAATCTGCAGTATCACAAAACAAGTGCAATCTTAATAGGTGATCTTCAAATTTTCAAACTATAACATTCATACACAAGTGCATAAACATACACAATTGAACTCAAGAATATGAAATAATCTCATACGAACCTTGCACAATAACTTATAATCAACAAATTACAAAAGGTATGAGCAGAAAGTTCATCAAATATCCTAACACTTTTCCATTAATAAAACTGAACATAAACTAATAATGTTGAAATTAAAACTAAAATATAGAATCATGCATACATCCAAAGAATGCGAGGAATTCACCAACACTTCAATGCCTTCACTTGTATTACTTCAAAATGCCTTGTACAAAAATTCATCTCTCCCTTTGCAAATGAGAGGAGGCTACTATTTATAGATTTTACAATGCAAACCAATGTGCAGGATTAAATCCCCTTCAATGGCCAAGATTTAATGCCCCTTAGGGTTTTGGATACATTAAATATATTTACAATATTCTCCAATATAAAATTTGTTCACATGTGAAGCTAGGAGAATATAAAATATTCCTATCCTATTTTATATTTAAGAAATATCCTACAAAATCCTCAAAAGCTGGGTACACACACTTTGATGTAACAAATTTCATCTTGTAGCTAGAAAATATAGATATTTGTCTTCTATCAAAATATTTCCAGCTTTCTTCTCCTTTACAACATATTTAACAAAAAATACTAAAGCCTTTGAAAGTTGTTGTTGAGGAGGTAGTCAAGTTCTGTTAATTTTGAAAGTTATTGACTTATACTCCATTAGCTTTACGTGTAAATCTACACATGAATGTATCCTCTAAATTAACTATTTCAACCTTGTAAATGCATGAGCAACAAAATCCAGGAAGTCTCCATCCAAATTATCTACAGTTCCTTTATCTATCATATTCCTCAATGTCTACTTAATAATTCCAACATCTAGTTTTGCTACAGATATTTCTTCTCCGATCAAAAGTTTCAAAATTGCAACACATTCTAGCATCAATTCACCAATCTTCTCATCAATAAACTACAACTCTGGCAGCATCTTAGCTAGAACCTCTCTCCAAAAATCGATTGCAAATAGCCATACCTTGGGTTCATTCAGCTCATCCTTGGTCAATATTTGCTCCCACTCCAAAATATCTATAGAAAAGCCCTTGATTACATGTAGCTTGGGACATGTCATATCATAGTATCCCATAAATGCTTTACACTCTTCAATTTATTTTTCTACTTTTGTCCTCAAAATTTGGAAGTGGTTGTGCATTTCCACTCCAAAATTTACATCCTTATCCCCAATAACAACTACATGGTTGATCCAATCAGAAGTGGACTTAGTCCAACTTGTCATTCGCTCTACTTTATTCACTTATTCTTTTGAAAAAATGGCAGGAGTGGAAGTCTCAACAAGAAATTCCTCACTAGAAGAAAAAATTCACTAGATGAAAGTAGTCAGCTTTGCTACTTGTGCCTTTATCTCCTTCTTGGTAGCTTGATCCTTATCCATTTGATTCAAAATTTTGGACACTGACCACTGGAATTCATCAATCTTTTGAGCTCTACTAGCCGGGCCAATGTTGATGCAAGTGACTTGATATTCAGAAGGTTGAATAGTGGTGACATCTTTTTCAACTACTGGAGTGGCCACATGCACAATGCAAGAACCTAAAACATTTTTCGTGATGTGCATTCATATCTTTTCCTTCTTCTTCTCCTTGGATTTTTGTCCTGCACGACCATAATTTCTTCAAAATGGGCTTGTGGATCTTAAACTATTGGGGATTTATCCTTCAACTATTGCTCCAACCAAGAGGGAGCCTATGTTCATTTTGTAGAAAAAACCTTGTTATGTTGCTCTTCTTATTTCACTTTATCCTTATCCTTGGGAGCATCTTCTATGATCTTTTCTTCCTCTCCCATGTTCTCTTCTTCTATTACTCACTCAACTTTAGAAGATTCAATATCTACTTCCTTTTCCTTTTCCTTTTTCTATTTATTTTCTTCTTCTTCGTGGATTTTTTCCTCCTTATCTTCTTCTTGTTCTTTATCCTCTTCCTCTCCCTCAGATACCTCTTCATGTAGTTGCTCTTCAAAAGTCTTGCTCAACTCTCCTCCTTTTAGAGTTTTCTCTTCTTCATCATCTGAGGCCTCTTTATTAGGTTCTACAATTTTAAGCCACTCCTCCAGCTCTTCAAAATATTCTTCATGTTCCTGAGCCATAGAAACATCACTAGTATCGACTGCCTCTTTGAGTTTTTCCTTTTCTTTTTGCTGCATCTCCTCCAAAATTTTCTCTACATTCTCCATTTTCAGTGGCTCCAAGGGAGGAGGGGGAGTAGGCAAAGAAAAAACGAGTTGAGACATGAGAAGTCTTGCCTCTAGGGATAACAAATTTTTTGACAATCCTTGGGGCATATTTTGCAAGTATGTCACAAAGGAATGTGGTAGGGTAGTTGGAATAGGTGGAACATAAGGTATAGTAGGTGGTAGTGTGGAAAAGGTGAGTGAAGAGGGTGGAAATGACAAGGAAGATGGAGAATATGATGTAGATGAGGATGACTCAACCATAATAATTGAAGTGGTCAGAGTGGTAGATGGAAGGTGGATATAGATGTCCACAATGGGTGGAGAGGACATGAGTGGTGGAAGTGGAGCGAAATATGATGGAAGTGGTCCAATGGATGGTTGTGGTGAGTGTGGATGGGTAGGTGATTGTGCTTATATTTTCTCCTTAGGAGGAGAAGGCTCCTCCTTGATAGTCTCCATTATGAATGTACCTCATTTCTTGTCCTTCTTTGGAGGCCTTTGTGCCTCTACAACCTTTATCTCATATATGCAAGGCTTTTCAATAAGCTACCTCTTAGATACATCCCTCCTTTTTTGAGAATGAGTTGGAGGAGGAGAGGTCGCTTATTTGCTCGATGAGCTTGCCTCAACCTCATCCTCTATATTTTCTCCCTCATCACTCTATAGATTTTTTTCCTATTCCCACTCTCCAAATGTGAGCTCCACACCTTGTTGCTCCAATCGAGCAACTTGATCATCAAGCCACTACTTTGTCCTTTGCAACATTAAATGAGTGACTACATAAATGTAAAATTCCTCTTCTTCGATTCAATCAATTAGTGGCAATGAGACTTTGGCCATCTTGCTAAAGACAAACTCATCTAATCTATTATCATCATCGTTCACTTGACTGGGTTCTTCATAAATGTCAAGAGTTATAACAAACTCCAATGGCATTCTCATGTCAAGTATTTTTTGAACTTCCTAATCATTCTCACAATTTTCTCAGAAGTCCTCCAAATGGGGCTTGTGTGCATGTTTCCTTTCCACTTGCTTCTTCAATTTTCCTAAGGGATCAAAACTTCCCCTTGCAGTATGAAACACGATCCCATACTCCTAAATTTCCTTGTCAAAATTTTCTGCTGAAATGGTTGTCAAGCATGAATACATTCCTCTTCCTAGTGTCATAGGGTAAGGCACCCCAATTGTATGTTTGGATTGCACTAGTTGATGTGAGGTTTGTAATTGTCATGCCAGCTCAAGGAGGACCATCTTGTCCATTGAATACCTTGGAAATTTGTACAGTGTCCCCAAGAAGCCCTCAATTCTGAAATATGTAAACTTGGGGAACTGGATGAACTAGTGGTCGAAGTTCTTTATCATTGATTTTTCACAATAAGACATCATATTTTCGAATTCTCCTATCAATGATTTAAGAATGTACATAATAAAGGAATCATTTACCCATTTATAGTTTTTCTTGAAATTTCTATATTGAAGTTGCGGGTAGAATTCATAAATGATGCTTTGATCAGGTCTTGTCCCCATATTACCTTTGCATGTCAGATCTCTATGTAGGAATTTTTTTTCCAATATATACATGACATAGGAGGCCACATAGAACTTTGTGGTATTTTTTAGCAAAGAAAATTGTATGTGGATGTTAACACTAGTATTCTTGGCCCAATGGAATTTGATATCACCTCTCAAGATTTCTTAAATAAAATACCACATCCATTCCTCAAGTATGTTTCAGATGGGGAGTCCTATAGTCTTGCTCAATAGTGTGACCAAATATTTTACCTCCTCCACAAAGTCACTCCTGTAGAGCTTCTTGGGAAGCTTTCTCGCACTTGGATGAGGAGTCTATATCCATTTCTTATTAATTACTTGAGCACAATTTAGAGGATTTTCCTTCCACATATTGAGGGCATACTCCCTCCTAGTCTACTCCATTTCCTTGAAAGAAGGGATCCCAAATGTATGTACAATTGATGGAGGTGATAAATCCACCACCACCCGTCCTTCTAAAGTGACGATCCTTTGGGAATTTACCTAGGTAGAAATCCCTATAGTCATGGATGATCTCAGGGATATCCAAAGCCGGTGGAAACCCTATTGCATATGCAATTCCGCTTTTCTTGAACATTTGTGGCATATCATTATTTGGTTTAATCAAGAAATATTCCTAGAACTCATTAATATTAATATGCCAAAGGTCGGTGTTTGATAGCTTGTATTAGGCTGAAGTAATTTTGGAAGTGAACTCCACGCCATGAAACTAATATTTCATCTTTGCTTTCTCTTTTTTGATCTTTGTTGTTCTATCGTTCTTTCCTGCCTCCTTGGTTTTTCCATAAAACCTGCAAGAATGACACATAATAGGTCAAATTGATTAAGTGAGAAGGAAATATGTTAGTATGATCGAAAAAAACATATCATTAAGTCCCTAAATCATCATAAATATATCAAGTACTTGAAAAGAGATGTTGAAATTAGTGTCATGAAGAAATTTCTAGCATTTTGCAAGTTTTGAGATTTTGTGGGTTGAGAATTTGCGGGTGTTGTAGGGTTGTGGGGGTGAAGGATGCAAGTAACATAGCGAATGATGCCGAAAGAATGACAAGCCACAAATGGAAACCCATGATGAATTTTTTGCAATTAAAAACACTTAGCAATTTCAAGGTTAATGCAATTTGGCACGTGGAAAAATGATCTTGTAAAGACATTTAAGTGTTTCAACTTAGTGGATTTATCATTTTGGCTCATGTGCAAAAATCAGATTCGGAACCCATCTAATCAAAATCCAGTAATGAATATGCCATAAAATGGCATGAGAAACATGGCCTTCCACAAGAGACTTTCTGCATCACAACCTCTGCAATGCAAAAAGATAGTGTTTTTGACATTAATTTTATTTTAGGCATGTGGGGAAAAAAAATTCAAGGTAATGCATTTAAATTTCATTTTATAACCCATTTGATTAATGTAAAAACCCACAATGTAGAACCTAAGGGGGGTGAAATCCAATAGGGTTGGTGCCATAAAATGGCTTGGTACGAATGGCTTTCCACACTTGGCTTCCCGCAACATAATTTTCTAGTTTATTGAAGGGAATGTGAGATGTGGCCTCACAGGAGCCATGAGTGATCACACTAAAGTTTAGGCACAAACTCAACAATTTCTAACACTTAGACTTTCTGCATGATGCAAGTTTTGACGAGGTGAAGGCCAACAATTTTCAATCCAAAATTTGGTGAAATAAAAAATGGAGTTTCGCAAAGAAATCTCTAGGTGAAATTTAAACATTTATGGCTAAGTTACAATGAAACCCTTAAGATTTGTAATGAAATTCAATTAAAATGTTTGAAGGATCACATACCAGTGAAATTCTCCCATGAAGGAGGATGGAACCAACCAAATATGAATGCCAAATGATCTCAAATGGTCATGGGAAAATAATAGTAGCACTTCAATTTTGTAATTCACAAGGGTGAAAATGAACTCGACAGACCACCTATTTATAGACCCAAGCACATTTATTGTAATAGGTTTCTTGATCCTTGCAAAAACCCTAGAATGTGGAATCTCATAGTGTGGGTGCCACACTGATGTAGAGAAATGAAATGTGACTTCCAAGGCTATGTGAGGATGGACAATGTGGGTGCTAGAGAGCACAATAGAAACAAAATTTTGCATATGGCTTCCTGTAGATGGATTCCCACACTAAAATTTTAGAAAATGGTCAGAAAGACTTTGTCATCCACCTAATGGCTTCCTACCTATGGAAGCCCACATGGAAACTTCCACTAAAGGACACTTAGGAATTTTTAAAATATTTTTAAGAGGCATCCGAATTTTGAAGACAATGCAGGCCAAAGGTTGAAAAGCGAAGGCCAAAGAAAAACCAAATGAGCACAGGCAAATCTAGCACAAAAGGAAACAGGGAAAAGAGAGGGTCCTTGCATTTAGTGGGGCATGTGTGCAAAATGCACAAAAAATGGTGACTTCGTTGGGAATGTTTTTGATCATTTCATGGATAATAATTCATCTGCAACCTAGAATCTCTAGCTAGTACTAAAATCAAAATTTTAGGATAATTCTTTCTCAAAGGGAAACAAAATCATTAGTTGAATCCATTCATTGTATGTCTTAAATTCTAAATTTTGTGTGCTTTGTGAATTCATTCCCTTTCCTAGGAGACTTGAGGTAAGCAATCAATCAACCAAGATAGGCTACGTAGATAGTCCAACTCCAAAAGTAACCTGGATATTACCTCACTGCTAGTCAGGCGTCTATAGCCTTAATGAGGTTATCACTACAATATCCATTAACATTGCTCTATTGCTAGTCAGGTGTCAATATCCTTGATAGAATTATTTGCACACCCATACAACTACTTGTAGACATCTAAATTTGATCACTTCCATATGATCAAAATCGTCTACTCTATCCATCTATGTCATTAATAGTGATTAAATAATTTATTTAATCATTATTTCATTTTCTGCCTAAGGTTCCTAAAGTATGTAATGGAATAAATTAAATACTTTACCTTGCACCTTTTCTTATCTAAATTAAATAAATAAGACAATTTTTTTAATTTAGTCATTTTACCTATTTGTATTAAATCAAATTTTTAATCCCTCTTTTTCTCTCTCCTTGTCACATTCTCCATAATCCTCTTTTAATCCGGATTAAATTAATTAATCTGTGATTAGGATGTGCACCACTTAATCAAGGTTAGTGTCACATCCTCCATAATCTCCCACTTGCCTCTAATCTCTCATTAATTATCATAATCCTATGTTTTCACAACCATAATCAAAGTCATTAGCCATATTTGGCATACCTTTTTGGTCAACCTTTCCATTTTCCTTTCTTGGCCTTGACTCTCTTTCCCATGTGAATTTTTAATTCACATTTATTCACCCAAGGCTCCTCTCTTCCCCATGTGAATTTTTAATTCACATTTTATCCTTCCAAAGTTTACCCTATCCCATGCAAGTTCTAGAAGAATTGACTTGTCACTTTACATGTGCCAAGGACTTCTAGAACATTTGACTTGTCACATCACTCACATGTGACAAATCCCCAACTTTTTGGAAACCCTCTCCTATCCAAGAGACTCTCTTAAGCATGTGAATTTTTAATTCACATTTATTTCTCCAACCACTTCCCCTTTTCCCATGGAGATTTTTGAGGAATTCTAAAATTCCTCAAATATCTCTTTCATTCTCATTTGGGGACAAGAAGTTCCTTTTTGAGGAAATCTTCTCATCCCCCAAGGTACCTACAAGGTACTTGTCCTTCATCCACATCATGTACCTCTCTTCCACCCCATTTCCACATCATCCCACCCTAGGCCATCTCACATTCCACATGTCAAGATGTGAGGGCTTGTGAGTCTTCAACTCACACTAGCCCTTCATATTGACCTTGTTGGATAAATCTCAACCGTTGAATTCTCTAGAGAATTCAAATTATTCTATAAATATCCCCTCATTTCTCTCATTTTAGATAGGAAGTCTTTTGCTACCAAACTCTTGCCAAATTGTCATTTGCAACATTTTAGCTTCTCCATAGCATTTCTCATCAATCCATTTGCATCTTGCATCCATTTAACTCCATATCCATCCAAGGAGCACACAAGACATCTAAAGATCAAGGGCCAACCAAGGAAGAAGCAACATGAAGGTATAATCAATCTTAATTTATTTCATCTTGCTTTCATTTTATCAATTCCTTAGGCTAATCATTGAGGTTTCCTCTTTTGTGTTATTTATTTTTATTGCATCATTAGTTGTTTAGCATCTCACATTAAGAACATAACATTTTAGGAGATCACATTTCTGGCACGCCCACTGGGACCCACAAATGGGTCTTTTTGTTTTACGTTTGTTGTTGTTTGAGTTGTTTGCAGGTTCAGGTCACAGAGGGGTGGATTTTCCCTATAGAGGAGTGGACTTGCCCTCCTGAGCATTGTAGAGGGGCATATTTTCCCACCCGGTTCAACGTTATCTGACTGTTTTCTGCAGAGGGGCGGATTTTCCCACCTGGTTCAATGTTTTCTAACTATTTTCTGCAGAGGGGATGATTTTCCCACCTGGTTCAATGTTTTATGACTATTTTTTTGTAGAGGGGCGGATTTGCCCACCCGGTTCAACGTTTTCTGACTTTTTTCTATAGAGGGGTGGATTTTCCCACCCGGTTCAATGCTTTCTAACTGTTTTCTATAGAGGGGCGGGTTTTCCCACCCGGTTCAACATTTTCTGACTATTTTCTATAGCGGGGCAGATTTCCCTAAACAACACGTTTGGGAAGGTAAAAAAGTTGCATTTTAGCTTTGTTTTTACCTCTATCTTTTGTTGTTTGGAGTTCTAACCCTCTAACCCTATTTGTTGGTGGGTGAAGTTAGATTTCTTGTTGATACTTTGCAATATTTTTTTGAAATTCACAAAGGACATGTTGGAACTATAAAATTTTGATAACCTCATTATCCCTTCATGCTTATTAGTTTCCCAAGAAATTCATATTATAGACATAAAATTTGCTCACATAGCATTTTCACCAAGGTCCGAGTTAAATTTTGTCATATAGCCCCATAAAATTCATATGAAATTAAATCTTTAAGATTTGAAAATATTGGCATAAGTTGATGCAGGTGTCATCGATAATAAAATACATCTCTTCAGTATATCAACAAGACATCAAAAGTGTCATACCGACGAGGATATATTCCAAGAGAAAGCGGGGTCACATTTTCTATTGACAAGAGAAAAGGTATTGGTGTCACGATGTGAGGTCATATCGAGCTAAATTTCTTTTTATTGATAAGAATATAATAAAGCGTATCAGCCAGACTATAGTCATCAGGGTGAGATTTCAAAGGACTGCCCAAAGCATTCACTGGTCTTGCTGATAAAGCAAAAAGAAGACTCATGCAGTAAGACAATGATGCTGGGGAGAGTTTGAGGAGTCTTACCGACATAACTGAGCATATAGAGATAATTTTTTTTGAAGAGACAATGTGTGTGGTATCATCAAAGAAAAGGTGTATCAGTGAGATAAGTCTCAGCAGGGAGATCTAAGAGAGGTCACGACGAATATCATTTTGTCGGCAGGACAATTACTTTGTCTCGGTGACTTAAGTTGACAAAGGGAATGTCTCGGTGAGACACAGAGCCTTCAAAGTGAAATGAAGAATCGTTGGACTGATTCGTTAAGTCTGGGAAATAGTTTTCTTTGGTGAAGGTCATGGCAACATAAAAAAAAAAACAATCAGGGAGACTTGTGATGTCAGGGGAACTATAAGATGTCTTAGCGGATGTGTGAATGTTGAACAGACAGATCGGCTAGAGATTTGAAATGTCTTGCCAATATGATACTTGATGTGACAATGAGAATTTTGAAAAAATCGCTTCATTCATGTCTTAGTGAAGACATTAATGGTGCCACAAAGCATAAAATATTTTGCAAATCAAGGTGAACTCGATTGAAATCATTTTTCGCAGAATTGGCAGTGAAGGAGAGCAAAGGAACAAGAAAAGCAATTGAGGCATTCATCTAACTTGGATTTTCAGGTGAAATACAGAGAATTAAAATAAATGGCTACATGGAAGAACGAATGTGAATTAATACTCCAAGAGATGTTAAAAACAACCACTGCAAAGGATGCAACGTTGGATGAAGCATGTGAACATAACGAACAAATGGTGATGATGGAGATCGTGATCCACGATGTGTTAGGAGATGCAGATACACACGAGCATCAAGATTACACAGAGCACATGTCTGAAGTTCACTTATGGCTAAATAGGGTTTAGTTAATGCTAATCTAGTTAGTGTTTTATGCTTAAAATTTTTTTTGAAAGGACACGTCCTTCCACCTGCTAATGTATAAGTATCCATTGTTTACAAAGAAGAAGGGAGGGATTTGAGATAGAAGATAGTAAGTAGGAAATACAATACTTTCAGAATGTTTCGAAGAACTATGATGCATGTATAAATTTTGAAGGATCAATGAAATAAATTTGATATTGTGGTGCCCCTTTGGTATCAATTATTTGTTAAGTTAATTGAAAACATTATCAAGTTGTCTCCAAGGTTGATATTTCTTTGTTATTTAAATTGACATATCAAGTATATTCTCAGTTTATCAATACACATTTGCTGTATTTGTGTGGTGTGATTGTTGGTTCTTTCAAGTAAAGATTAAATCCCTCAAGTCATTCACAGTAATATGGAAGTATCATTTGGATCACTAAGAAGAGCTTGGTAATTACATTCTTGCATGTTTATACAAGTTATAGACTAATATCATATGCCAAATAAATTGAATCTCTGCCAGATAGAAGTCATTTATTTAAAGCTTTCACTTGACTCCATTTTACCCAGCAAGGCACTGGTCTTATTTATCCTTTTAGGTTCCATCCATTTCATTTAAATCTCTTAATTGAACATATAAATTTTCACTTTGATATTGCATATACAATTTATACCAAATTAGGATCATATCTTTCCACTACCAAATTGCCATTTGTATCAGTTAGGTCAAGTAGGAAGCATAATTTAGAATCTGTTTCATTCATATAGGTGCATCCGCCTAGGTTTAAAAAAGCCTTAAGAGTAGAAGGTTCGACCATATTGGTTGGCCTTGTTTGTTGGCCAATAATGCAGTGAGAGTGTGGCAACCTCTCTTGGTTCATTCAAACCAATGTTTTTGAGACCCAACAAATTGGCGACTCTACTAGGGAAACTTGAGAGAAATCCGGTGGTAGACAACCTTTCCATATAGATTTATTAAAAGAGAACTACAATTAAAATTTGAAAATTGACTCCGTTGGGTGAAATAAAAACATCTTTTCTCACTTTTAGAAAAAGTGGGTGCCGACTCTTAATGAACAAAAGCATTGAGACTGATACAATAAGATACAAATCAGAAAGGAATTGACCTAGAGTTCAGACCATCACAGTTTCTCACAACATGAAAGGAAGGAGATCTTTATACAAGGAGGGAATGGTGCTAATGAAAAAGGTAAGCGAACCTATAAAAATGATTAGGGCAAGAAGGTATTCAATGACCTAGATCCACCCACAAAAAATAAAATATCAAAACCACCGATGGAAATACACAACTCATACGAGGCATTAACAAATGAAAATAGCCCATCTAAAGAGCTTCACACTCCTGAAGAGAAGATAAATCCCTTCCATCGAATAAGCCATGATAAAGATGAAGATTTCATGGCTGAATTTGAAGCTGAAAAGAGGAGAGAATTTGAATGTGATCAGAGAGCTACAATTTTTGAGGAAGGACTTGAATATGAGGCAGCATCTAAAGAAAATCATGAACTCATGACCCAAGATGAGATAGATGCACAGTGGGAATGTATGAGGCAAGAAATAGAAAGGTCAAGGATAGAATATGAGTAAATGCTTAAGGCCATGAAGGAATTTGAGAAATTGAAGTTACAAAAGGCTTAGGTTAAAACATCAATGGCTAATTCACCCAAATATAAGCCCCCTCATAAGAACAAAAATATGAAGCCATCAAATTCCCCACAAGACCACCAAAATCAATCAAGGAATCAATATAGAAACACAAACGCCCCACCACAACACCAAAATATGCAGCCACCTCCTCATTAGTAGTATGTACCCCCACAAGGTCAGCAATATGTGGCAAATACTAACCCACTGTACTAGCATCAACATTGCCAAAATCTCCCTCCACAATACACAACCATGATTAGACAATTTGATCTTGCTAGATTTCAGATATACCCTTACCCTCTGGACAACAATTGGAGGAACCTAGTCCCTAAGTTCACAGGAAGTAATGTAGTTACAGCCGAGGATCATTTGAGAAACTTTAAAGCAGTTATTCAAGACTTGGATATGCAATATGAGGATGTACAAATGAGATTATTTATGATGTCACTGATTGAGGATGCCAGGGACTGGTTTAACAGTCTACCAACAACATCCATTTATTCCATTCATGTATTTTATGAACAATTTCTTTAGCAGTATGGGAATCAGTGTGCGTCAAATTTTGCTTTGCACGAGTTAGTAACTATCCAAAAACATCAAAACAAGTCAGCCTATGATTTTAACGAAAGGTTTGTTAAGTTACATAATAAAATACCTCAAGGATCCAAGTTGGCCAATCCTGCTGCATTAAGTATCTATTTGAGATCCTTTGATCCCAAGACATGATATGAATTGAGAAACAAAGATCCTAGGAATCTGGCTGAAGCTCAAAAGATAGCGTTAACTATTGAAAATAATAGGAAAGCTGCAAGGATGTTTTCTAAAAGGGAAAACCCTAAGGCTCTGCCATATGATCCCCCAAACAGACAAGAGAACACATATAGGAATGAAAGATCAAGGCTACATGACATGCCTTATAATAAAAACTGGAAGGATGGGAAGCCGATAAATGATAGACCAAGAAATAAAGAAACACTAGATCCATTGAAAAGGAAAGGAGAATATATGATAGATAAAAGTCCCTAGTGCTCAGTCTGTTACACGCCATATTCCCCAAAGCATTATGTTACAACCTAGTCAATACCAGAAGAAGACACACTAGAGAATGATGGTGGTGAAGACCAAAATGTCTATTTAACTTCCCACACTCTTAAATCTTTGGAGCGAGAATATTCATCTTTAGAAGAGGAAGGATATGAGTATAATGTTGATCACCAAAAGTACAATATTCACATGGTAGAGGAGCATGTTTTTTCTGATCATGAAGAAACTAATAATGAGAAAAATCCCCCTGTTGCATCATGTCAGACTAATAGGTACAGTGTGAGGAGACCAAGTGAAGAAGAAATATAAAGTTTGACTATTGCAGTAGTGGAGGAAGCTAGAAACAAATATCGGTTGAGGAACAAAACAGTGAATAGAGATGAGGGTGTCCCAAGAGGAATATTTGTAAAAAATAAAAAAGTATCAAATGAGGCATCAAACAAGACTGATGATAAGCAACCAAATAAAAAAGAACAGAAGGGATCTCCTAAGGAGGAAAGTAAAGAAATCCCCATTGAGAAGCAAAAGACAAATCAAACATCCAAAGGAGAAAAGGAAGAGAATAAGGTAGAATTGACAGAACCTAAAAAGTTGATCATAACTAAAGGTACATCCTTTGATTTCATACAAGCCTTATCTCAATTGAAGATGTCTATCCCATTAATTGAAATGATGAAGATCAAGGAATACAGGGAAAGTTCCATACAATTAATGTCTAAGGGGAATCAAAATATAAACCTTGAAAATAAAGAAGTTTCTGAAATCAATAACAAAAGGAAGGAGGTAAAAATTCCAGAGGCCTGCCTAATGAACACACCACAGATTGACCCATTCTTTACCACTTTACTCATAAGTGGAAAACTAGTAAAAAATTGTATGATAGACTCAGGTGCCTCCATGAATATCATGCCAGTAGGGGTAATGAAACAACTTGGTATGTGGATAGATGTGGAAGGAGGTAAGTGCTACACCATTGATAGCAGGAATGTTTTGGTTGTGGGAATAATGAAGAATGTGGAAGTAAGATTAGAAACTTACCCACAAGCTGCCTACAATATTGACATAACCGTAAATGACACACCTCCCCAGTTTGGAATGCTTCTATCAAGACAATGGACTACAGCAGTAGGAGGCAATATACAGCTTGATTTATCATATGCCACCATACCAGTGAATGGAGAAGAGGTCAAGTTATATAGGGAACCCAAAATGAATCAAATTGTTGAATATGCTCCTCAAGAGCAACTTAATTGTTTCTATGATGTAGATTTGGGGAGTTTTTAGGGTAGAATTATCTCAACCTGAGTTGGTAAACAAAGATCCAATTGATAAAAATATTTTTGAGAATTAGGAAGGGGTATGGAAAATGTACTTTGATGGGGCTTGCAACCAAGAAGGTAATGGAGCTGGGATAGTTTTCATATTGCCTGATGGTTCAAATTTCAAATATTCATTTTTGTTAGCATTTGAATGTACAAACAACATGGCAGAATATGAAGATTTGTTGACCGGATTGAATTTAGCTGTTAAACACAAGATTAAACTCTTAACGGTTTTTGGAGACTTAGAGTTGGTTGTGTCTCAAATCAAATCAAAATATGTAGCAAAAAATAAAAGGCTGAAATAGTACAGGAATGCAAAATGGGATACAATCGAACTATTTGATGCTTTCTCTATTGATTGGGTGGACAAATCAAAAAATATAATGGCAGAATTCCTAGCCAATATAGCACTAAAACAAGATGACATCAAGCTAGCAGGAATATCCCAAGTTGAATTCAAAACAAGACCTATTGTGCTTGACAATGTATATAGTTGTCAGGTTTTTAATGATGACATTGATCTTTTAAAATTCCTTCACTGTATAGACCAATATGAGGCTCAAGAAATTGATTTCAACGTCTCTGTGGAAGAAATAAATGTAGAACAAATGGTATTCAGAAAGAAGGTATTACAACTTAAGACTAATTAAACTTCCCAAGGGGTTAGTAATGTTGGAAAGAGTATATGATGGAAGTGATCAATCCCTTATGAAATAGACACCAATCAAAAGGGAAGATATTGAAGAAATAAACTTAGGGACTGAACTGTCACCAAGGAAGGTATATATTGAGAAGAAAATAAGTCCGATTGTCCGAAGAATGCTGATTTAATTGTTAAGAAAATATAAACATGTGTTTGCATGGTCTTATGAGGACCTCAAGGCATATAGGGAGGATTTATTTCAACATGAAATTCTATTGAAAATAGATGCAAAACCATTTAGATAGAAACAAAGGCCTATCAACCCCACATTGGAACCAAAAATGCAGGAGGAATTGGCCAAACTTAGAGATGGAGGTATCATTAAACCTGTGAGACATTCAACATGGGTGTCAAACCTTGTTCCTATTAGAAAGAAAAATGGAGATATCAAACTATGTGTGGATTTCAGAAATCTGAATGTAGCATCCCTCAAGGATAACTACCCTCTACCTAACATGGAAGCTATAATGCATAAAGTAACCGGGTGTGAGTTGTTGTCTATGATGGATGATTTTTCTAGTTATAATCAGGTTAAGGTCAGGGAATCTGAGCAGTACAAAACAACTTTTACAACCCCATGGGGAACATATGTCTATGTGAGAATGCCTTTTGGTCTCACAAATGCAGGAGAAACCTTTCAAAGAGCTATGGACTTAACATTTGCAGAATTGATTAATGCTATAATAGTGGTATATCAAGATGAACTTACTACTTACTCAAAGAGAGCTGAAGATCATGTAGAACATCTTGAAAAAATATTCATTAAATCTTTAGAATATGGCATTAGTTTGAATCATAAGAAATGTCATTTTTCTATTACGGAGGGAAAACTCTTAGGACACATTGTGTCAAAAGAGGGAGTTAGAATAGATCCTAAGAGATTTGAGGCTATAGATAAGGTCCCTATCCCTAAAACTATAAAATCCATCCAATCATTTTTTGGGGAGATTAATTTTGTTAGGAGGTTTGTATCCAACTTTGCTGAGATTGTTAAGCCCATATAAAAAATGCTAAGGAAAGGACAAAATATTGAATGGACTCTAGAAGCATTAGAAACTTTTGTATCCATTAAAAGAGCCATTAAGGAAGCCCCTATCCTCAAATCTCTTGATTTCACAAAACCCTTCCAAATATTTTCATTCGCTTCCTTGCACAATATACCTGCTGTTATGTTACAAAAAAATGAGGATGGTCATGAGCACCCTATGTCTTTCTTTAGTATATCATTGCAAGGGTCAGAATTGAAGTATGACATAATGGAAAAACAAGCCTTTGTACTGGTAAAAGCCACAAAATCCTTTAGATCGTATCTTGTTGGAGCCAAAGTGATTGCTTATGTCCCTCACACAGCTGTCAAAAACATTTTGACACAGTCAAAAGTAACAGGGAAGAGGTGCAAGTGGATTAATAAAATTCAGGAATTTGATATGGAAATATGGATTACTAAATTGATAAGAGGCCAAGGATTGGCCAAGTTAATGGTAGAAGCAAATATTGAGGCCAATCAAATTTTCAATGTAGAAGAAGAAGGAAATGCAATTGAAAGTATTAAACATACACCTTGGTATACAAACATCATGTATTACTTCAGAAACATGAAGTTCCCTGAAGGATTTAATGATAACTAGAAAAGAACCTTGAAACTATAGGCCTCTAAATATTTATTCATAGAAGGTGATTTATTTTGGAAAAACAAAGATGGAATGTTGCTGTTATGTTTAGATGAGTCACAAGCTAATCATTTTTTGAAAGAAATGCATGAAGGGGTCTGTGGAGGCCATTATTCTGCAAAGACAACTCCACATAAAATCCTTAGGGAAAGTTATTATTGGACAAAAGTTTTTAATAATTCATTTTCATATGTAAGGAAATGTGAAGCATGTCAAAAGTTTTTTAGAAAAATGAAATATTAGGGAGCTTTACCACTTAGACCTATGCAGGTTGAAGCCCATTTTCATCAATGGGGGATTGATTTTATTGGAGAGATAGAGGAGAAATCAAGTGGAGGACACATATGGATACTAGTAGCCACTTATTACTTCACCAAATGGGTAGAGGCAATCCCAACCAAATAGGTGACAAGTAAAGTTGTGATAAATTTCCTGATGGATAATATCATCACTAGGTTTGGTACACCATTGAGATTAATCATAGACAATTGGATGTGTTTTAGATCAGATGAGTTTAAAACCTTTTGCAGTATGCATGGTATTGCTATCTCTTATTCTACCCCTTACCACCCACAAGCTAATGGTTAGGCAGAATCTAGCAAAAAAAGCCTTCTAAAGATCATTAGGATAATGCTAGGTGGAAACAAAAAGATATGGGATTCAAAATTAAAGTTGGCTGTATGGGCTGATAGGATCACTATCAAAAAGGCAATTAGAAAATCCCCATATTGTTGAGAATCTATGTCTCTATTTCTAGTCATCTTGCCCCTTCCTTCTCCCTCGACGCATTCTTTGTTATCTTTTCAGTCCTTACTACTTTACCGTGGTGGCTTTGGCTTGCTCTGGCGGTGATAGGCCTAGTAGTTATTGCCTTACCGTGGCCAGCCAAGAAGCTGACCATGGTGATTGTGAGTGTCTGACTGGTGGTTATCGTGTTACCACGGCCAGCCAAAGGGCTGACTGCGGTGGCCACGGTAAAGCCGCTTGTGGCTGGCCTGGTGGTTACTGCCATACCGTGGCTAGCCAAGAGGCTGACCGCAGTGGCCGTGGTAAGACCGCTAGCGACTGGCTGGCGGTTACTGCGATACATGACTAACCAAAGGGCTAACCGTAGTGGCCGTGATAAAGCTGCCTACGGCTGGCCTGGTGGTTACCACCATACCGCAGCCAGTCAAGAGGTTGACCACGGTAAGACCGCAAGCGACTGGTTGGCTGTTACTGCGATACTACGGCCAGCCAAAGGGTTGACCACAGTGGCCGCGGTAAGACCGCCAGTGATCAGCAAGGCCGGTTACCACTATACTGCGGTATGTCTTGGAGCCGCCTGCGATAGCACAGTAGGAGGTTTGGGCAAAGCTCAGGTGGACTCAGAATGCTTACCGCCATACCACGAGCTGATCAAGTGGGGTCTACGGTAGCACGGTAAGGACTGTGAGGAGCTCGGTTGAGCTCGGTGCCTAGTTTGGCTAAGTTGGACTTGGTGTCAGAAGCAAATGATGAATGTTTGATAGCCACGTGGCTTAGTTTCAAAAGTGACTATTGGCTAGAGACCAAAGTCATAGCAGTAGTAATTGCAGGTTGATTCTGGGTGGCGAACAGGACCCGATTTGGGTAATGAGTTATGGCCTGGGTGGCTTGATGCAATGAGATCGGTATGGGCATATCATGGGTGTGATTGAATCAAACATATTTGTACCTGGTGATCGATGATTGACTGACAAAATTGAATGCAACGTTAGACTTAATGAAGTCGATGACATAGTGCATGTAAGAAAAAGTGAGAGTTTGAACTATATGTTTTTGGAATGAGAACATTGTAATAGTGAGAATAGAGAAAATTCTATATTGCTGTTGTGAGCTGATTAGAGAAGACTGTATCTGTGTATGTAATTTTTTTGTTACTATAATACAATTAGTTTGAACTTTGTGTGGTGGGTTTTTTACCTGAAAAGGTTTTCCCACATATATCTTGTGTCAAAATGTGAATGCTCAACTTTGTGTAATTTATATTTTACTTGCATGTATTCATCTTAAGTAGATTGTGAAGCTATTGGAACTGGTTTATGCTTTACTCCTCTGTTGTATTAGTGTTAAGGGAATGTATTTCACACTGTTGGGTCTATAGATCCATGCCTGTTTTCCCTTTGAGTGGTATCAGAGTTTGGCTAGTTGTGTTATCCTTATAGGAAAGATTAGTTTTTTGTGCTAATACTGTTTCACTGGGAGTCTTGCATTGTTTTTTAACTTGTTTCTGTTTAAGATGGTGAGTACATCTGGTAGAGTAGACATTGAAAAATTTAATGGCAGTAACTTTGAGTTATGGAAACTCAAGATAGAAGACTTGCTTCTGGATAGAGACCTCTGGATTGCAGTGTCTAGAACTAACCCACAAAGTGCAACACAAGAAGCTTGGGATCTTGCTGATAGAAAAGTAAGAGGTTTGATAAGACTGAGTCTAGCTGATGTTGTTCTCCTGAACATTTATGAAGAGCAGTTTGCAGCTTCATTGTGGAAGAAGCTTGGTGATATTTATCAGGGAAAGTCTCTGGTAAATAAGTTATTCCTGAGGAAGAAGTTGTACTCCTTGAAGATGGATGAAGGTGCATCTGTTGTAGACCATCTGAACTCATTTAATATGAGTGTCACTCAGCTGGCATCTATTGGTGTAAAGATTGAGGAGGAGGACCATTGCATGCTCCTGTTGTGTTCGTTACCTGACAATTGGGATCATCTTGTAATGGCAATTGGAAGCACTATTGTTGCTTTCAAGATGTAAGACGTTGTTGCCTCATTGCTATCTGAAGAGATGCAAAGGAAGTCTTTAGAGATGGCCAAAGAGGCTCTTGTTGTTCATGGTAGACCAAAGGAGAAAGGCAAGAAGAAAGACAAGAAGTCAAAATCTAAATCTGCAGGGAGATCAAAGTCTCCTGGTAAAAAGTTCAAGGTGAGATGTTGGAACTGTGGGTAACCTAGTCATATCAGGAAGGACTGCAAGGAGAAGAAGAAGAAGAATGCTTCTGACAATGAATCTTCTCAAAGTGATGCAGAAGCCTTCATTGCAGTAGCCTTGACAACTCAGGCATCAGATGATGTCTAGTTGGTTGACTCAGGTGCATCATTTCACATGACGTCCAATAGAGAATGGTTCTCTAAATACGAGAAGTATGATGGTGGAAAGGTGTACTTGGAAAGTGATTCAACATTGGAGATTGTTGGTAGAGGAAGAGTTAGAATTCAGTTTCCTAATGGGAGAGTCAAAGGTATTGGTGGCGTACTACACATACCAGGTCTGGCTCAAAATCTTCTTTCTGTCAGTAATTTAAATGATGCTGGTGTAGAAGTTTATTTTTTTAGTAAGAGGTGTAAAATGGATAGAGGTGCAATGGTTCTGGCTAAGGGTGTTTGTACTGGCACTCTGTACAAGTTGGATGCATGTCCTATTCTTTGTAATAGTGCCTCTATAAAGTCATGTAATGCTACACTTGTAGAGAAAGATGAAGACTCTTCTTTGGCTACAAATGCTATGGAGGTAAAACTCCCAACTAAGAAGACTATGCTATGGCATCATAGACTTGGTCACATTGGTGAGAAAGGTTTAAAAAATTTAAATAATAAAAATCTTGTAGAAGGGCTTGATGATTGTAACCTTGAGTTCAATTTCTGCGAACATTGTATCTATGGAAAATAGCACCGTGTTTCCTTTTATTCTAATCCTCAAAAATCTTCTGGTATACTGGATTATGTTCATTATGATGTGTTTGGTCTAGTAAATGTTCCTTCATTATCGAAGTCTAGATATTATGTGTCTTTTATTCATGACTGTTCGAGAAGGGCATTTATATACTTCATTAAAAGTAAATCAGAAGTGTTTAGTTGGTTTAAAGAATTTAAATCTTTGGTTGAAAATCAGACTGGAAGGAAAATTAAGTGTTTGAGGACAAACAATGGTGGTGAATTCTGTTCTGTAGATTTTGAAAGGTATTGTACTAATCATGGAATTAAAAGGCACAAGACAACGCCTTATACTCCACAGCAAAATGGAGTTGCTGAAAGGTTAAACAGGACACTGATGGAAAATGCAAGGAGTATGCTGAGAAGTGCTGGTCTGAAGTAGAAGTTCTAGGCTGAGGCTGTGGCTAGAACATGTTATTTGATAAATAGATCTCCTTGTTTAACTCTTGTTGACAAGACACCTTTGGAAGCATGGTCTGGTAAGAAGCCCTCTCTGAGGCATGTCTGTGTGTTTGGCTACGAGGCATATGTTTATGTGCCAAATGAAAAGAGATTTGAATTAGATAACAAGGTTGTCAAGTGTATCCTCATCGGCTATGGAGTTGGTGTGAAGGGATACAAGCTTTGGAATCCTATTACTGAAAAGGTTTTGTACAATAGAAGCATGATATTTCATGAGCTAAAACCTTCAGTTAGTGATCAACAGCTTGGGACAAATCATAGTGACAAGAAAAACAAGGATGCAGTTGAAATTCCCCAAACTCCTGAAAGGGAAGAGCTACATGGTGTACTTGAGACTGAGGAGAGCTCAAGTAGCTCTGGAAGTTCTGATGATGAAGATCAACCTCAACCTGTAAAAAGATCTACTCGAGAAAAAAGGTAATGTGATAGGTATGGTTTCTCTATGTTAGATTCAAATTATGCTTATGCTTTAATTACCAGCATTGATGAACCTAGGACTGTTAAAGAAGCAATCAACATGGTTGATTCAAAGTCTTAGCTGGAAGCAATGAATGAAGAAATGGATTCTTTGAAAAAGAATGATACCTGGAATTTGGTACCACTGCCTAAAGGGGGAAAGCTTGTTGGCTATAAGTGGATATTCAAAAAGAAGATAGATCTTGATGGCAGTGTTGAGAAATATAAGGCATGATTGGTTGCAAAAGGTTTTTCTCAAATTGAGGGAATAGATTATGGAGATATTTTTTCCCCTGTAGCAAAGTTGACATCCATTAGATTTATGTTGTCTTTAGCAGCTGTGTATGATTTTGAAATTGAGCAGATGGATGTGAAGACATCATTTCTCCATGGTGAGTTGGAAGAAGAAATTTACATGTCCCAGCTTAAGCATTATGTTGAAAAAGGTAAACAAAATCTGGTTTGCAAGTTAAATAAATCTCTCTGTGGTTTAAAACAATCTCCTAGAATGTGGTACCAAAAATTTGACACATTTGTGTTGTTAGTTGGGTTTGTGAGATCAAAGTCTGATCATTGCATTTACTATAAATTTGAGAATGATTGTGTGCTTGTTATTATCCTATATGTGGATGATATGTTATTCATTGGAAATAGCAAGACTATGGTTTTTGACCTTAAATCTCAGTTGTATGCAAAGTTTGAGATGAAAGATCTTGGTGCAACTAGGTACATTCTAGGAATGGATATTACCAGGGATAGAACAAATAAAAAACTTTGGGTCAGTCAGAGTAAGTATGTGAAGACATTTCTGGAGAGGTTTAGCATGGATGACTGCAAGCAACTTTTTGTTCCAATCATGCATAGAACTAAGCTGTCAGTTGAAGACTGTCCAAAGTCTGCTACTGAGATGGAGGACATGACCAATGTGCCTTATGCAAGTGCTATTGGTAGTTTGATGTATGCTATGGTGTGCACAAGACCAGACATTGCCCAAGCAGTGGGAGTTCTAAGATGATTTATGGCAAATCCAGGAAGATCACATTGGGATGCTGTGAAGAGAGTTTTTAGGTATTTGAAGGGGACTTTAGATTATGCTTTGTGTTACCATGGCAATATGGTTGCATCATAGAAATATCTCAGCATTAAAGGTTATGTTGATTCAGATTGGGCAGGGGACATTGACAGCAGATGATCCACCAATGGATACACTTTCATGCTTAATGGTGGAGCTATCAGTTGGATGAGCAAGCATTAGGCTGTAGTTGTTTTATCCATGACAGAGGTAGAGTACATGGCTAGAACTCATGCCTGCAAAGAGGATGTTTGGTTAAACCATTTGTGTTCAGACATTGAATTCAATACTGGTCATATTTCAATTTGCTGTGATAGTCAAAGTGCCATTTGTTTGGCAAAGAATCCGAATTTTCATGCCAGGACCAAGCACATTGATGTGCAATATCATTTCGTAAGGGATATGGTTGAAGATGGCAAGGTCAGTCTGGAAAAGGTAGACACCCTGAAGAATGTTGTAGATGCTTTGAAAAATCCTGTTAGCACATACAAGTTCAGATGGTGCGCATAATCGATGGGCCTTGGGGCCTATGACAGATAGTGATTGTTGTTGCAATGGGCTTGCTAGAAATGTTTGCCAAGTGGGAGCTTGTTGAGAATCTATGTCTGTATTTCCAATCATGTTGCCCCTTCCTTCTCCTTCAGTGAATTCTTTGTTATCTTTTTGGCCCTTACCGCTTTACCGTGGGGGCTTTGGCTTGCTTTGGCGGTGATAGGCCTGGCAGTTACCGCCTTATCGTGGCTAGACAAGAGGCTGACTGTGGTGACCATGGTAAGACAGCTAGTGTCTGGCTGGCGGTTATTGCATTACCGTGGCCAGCCAAAGGGTTGACTATGGTGGCCGCGGTAAAGCTGCTTACGGCTGGCCTGGCGGTTACCACCATACCACAACCAGCCAAGAGGCTAACCGTGGTGGCCGCGGTAAGACCGCTAGCGATTGGCTGGTGGTTGTCATGATACCACAGCCATCCAAAGGGCTAACCATGGTGGCTGTAGTAAAGCCACCTGCGGCTGGTCTAGCAGTTACTGCCATACTGTGGCGAACCAAGAGGCTGACCATGGTGGCCGTGGTAAGACCGCCAACGACTGGTTGGCGGTTACTGCGATACCGTGGCCGACCAAAGGGTTGACCATGGTGGCCACAATAAGACCGCCAGCGGTTAGCAAGGTCAGTTACTGCTGTACCGCAGTATGTCTTGGACCTGCCTGCAGTAGCGCGGTAGGAGGTTTGGGTAGAGCTCAGGTGGACTCAAACTGCTTACCGCCATACCGCGAGCTGATCAAGTGGGGTCTGCAGTAGCGTGGTAAGGACTGTGAGGAGCTTGGTTGAGCTCGATGCCTGGTTTGACTAAGTTGGACTTGGTGTCAAAAGTGAATGATGAATGTTTGGTAGCCATGTGGCTCAGTGTCAAAAGCAACTATTGGCTAGAGACCAAAGTTGTAGTAGTAATTGCAGGTTGATTCTGGGTGGTGAACAAGACCCGATTTGGGTAATGCAGTTATGGCCTGGGTGGCTTGATGCAATGATATTGGTATGGGCATATCATGGGTGCGATTGAATCAGACATGTTTGTACCTGGTGATCGGCGATTGATTGATTGAATTGAATGCAACGTCAGACTTAAGGAAACTGATGACATAGTGCATGTAAGAAAAAGTGAGAGTTCAAACTATATGTTTTTGGAATGAGAACATTGTAATAGTGAGAATAGAGAAAATTATGTATTGCTGCTATGAGTTGATTAGAGAAGACTGTATCTTTGTATGTAACTATTTTGTTACTGTAATACAATTAGTCCGGACTTTGTGTGGTGGGTTTTTCACCTGAAAAGGTTTTCCCATGTATATCTTGTGTCAAAATGTGAATGCTCAACTTTGTGTAATTTATATTTTACTTGCATGTATTCATCTTAAGTAGATTGTGAAGCTATTGGAACTGGTTTATGCTTTACTCCTCTGTTGTATTAGTGTTAAGGGAATGTATTCCGCACTGTTGGGTCTATAGATCCATGCCTGTTTTCCCTTCACATATGAACTATTATATGGAACACAAGCCAGAATGCCTTTACAAAATCTATTACGAGTTTATAAATTTATTCTTCAAGAAGACACAGAGGTTCCTGAACCAATGGAAGAGAGAATGGAACAATTAGTAGAACTTGATGAAATGAGAAGATTATCCCAAAACTAGAACATGAAGTTGCAAACACAAATGAAGTATTTGTTTGAATAAAAGACAAAAAATAGAAAATTTAAAAAGGATGATCTAGTATTGATGTGGGATGCTAGGTTCTAGGAGAAAGGAAAACATGGAAAATTTGAGGCTTTGTGGTTAGGACCTTTTGTTGTTGTTGGAAAGTGAGGAGAGGATTCATATTATTTGCAAAATATGAGTGGTGAAGAGGAGGAGTTGCATGTACATGGGAAATTTCTAAAGAACTTTTTCTCTTGAAAATTACAGAGGATCAAGGGTTTCCGGTGCATGGACAACTCTTGAGAAAACCTCTCATAAAATTTCCATGAACAATAGTATAGGAAATAAAGGTTACAGGAAATTGCTAGTACATGGACAATCCTGGGATCCCTTATTTGATTTTTCTCCATGTATAGTAGTTTAGGATCATGCTCATCTCCACTCGTTTTCATCCATAATACTTGGTCTGCTCACCCAAAGATCTGGATCCTTGCAAGGATCTCACAATCATTCATCCCTAGACGGAGCCACTATTGGAATTGTAAAATTTTGATAGCCTCATTAACCCTTCAGGCTTATTAGTTTCCCAAGAAATTCATATTATAGACATTAAATTTCCTCACATAGCATTTTCACCAAGGTCCGAGTTAAATTTTGTCATATAGCCCCATAAAATTCATCTGACATTAAATCTTTAACATTTGAAAATATCGGCATAAGTTGATGCAGGTGTCACCGATAATAAAATACATCTCTTCAGTATATCAGCAAGACATTAGAAGTGTCATACCGATGAGGATATATGCCAAGAGAAAGTGGGTTCACATTTTCTATTGGCAAGACAAAAGGTATCAGCGTGAGGATGTGAGGTCATATTGAGATAAATTTCTTTTTACCAATTGGAATATAATAAAGTGTATCGGCCAGACTATAGTCATCGTTGTGAGATTTCAAAGGATTGCCCGAAGTGTTCACTGGTCTTGCCGATAAAGAAAAAAGAAGACTCATGCGGTAAGACAATGATGTTGGGGAGAGTTCGGGGAGTTTTAACGACCCCTCATGTTATACCAACAGAACTGAGTGTATAGAGATAAAAGTTGTTGAAGAGACAATGTGTGTGGTCTCACCGAAGAAAAAGTGTATCGGTGAGATAAGTCTCAGCAGGGAGATCTAAGAGAGGTCATGACAAATATCATTCTATCGGCAGGACAATTACTTGGTCTCGGTGACTTAAGTTGATAAAGGGAATGTCTCGGTGAGACAAAGAGCCTTCAAAGTGAAATGAATAATCATTGGCCCGATTCGTTAAGTCTAGGCAATAGTTTTCTTCAGTGAAGGTCATGGCGACATAAAAAACTAAAATGAAAACTATTGGGGAGACTTGTGATGTTGGGGCAAGTAAAAGATGTCTTAGCGGATGTGTGAGCATTGAACAAATAGACCGACTAGAGATTTGAAATGTCTTGCCAATATGATACCTGATGTGACAATGAGAATTTCAAAAAAATTGCTTCATTCATGTCTCAGTGAAGACATTAATGGTGCCATCAAGCATAAAATATTTTTCAAATCAAGGTGAAATCGATTGAAATCATTTTTCATAGAATTGGCAGTGAAGGAGAGCAAAGGAATGAGCAAAAAAATTGAGGCATTCGTCTAACTTGGATTTTCAAGTGAAATACAAAGAATTAAAAGAAATGGCTACATGGAAGAATGAATGTGAATTAATACTCCAAGAGATGTTAAAAACAACCACTGCAAAGGTTGCAATGTTGGATGAAGCATGTGAACAGAATGAACGAATGGTGATGATGGAGATCGTGATCCATGATACATTAGGATATGTAGATACACACGAGTGCCAAGATCACACAAAGCACATGTCTAAAGTTCACTTGTGGCTGAACAGGGTTTAGTTAATGCTACTCTAGTTAGTGTTTTATGCTTAAAACATTTTTTGAAAGGACACATCCTTCCACCCACTAATGTATAAGTATCCATTGTTTACAAAGAAGAAGTGATGGATTTGAGATAGAAGACAGTTAGTAGGAAATACGGTACTTTCAAAATGTTTTGAAGAACTATGATGCGTGTATAAATTTTGGAGGATCAATGAAAGAAATTTGATATTGTGGCGCCCCTTTGGTATCAATTATTTGTTAAGTTAATTGAAAATATTATCATGTTGTCTCCAAGGTTTATATTTCTTTTTTATTTAAATTGACACATCAAGATATTTTCAGTTTATTAATACACATTTGATGTATTTGTGTGGTGTGATTGGTTGGTTCTTTCAAGTAAAGATTAAATCCCTCAAATCATTCATAGTAATTTGGAAGTATCATTTGGATCACTAAGAAGAGCTTGGTAATTACATTCTTGCATGTTCATACAAGTTATATACTAATATCATATGCCAAATAATTATACTCTCTACCAAATAGAAGTGATTTATTTAAAGCTTTCACTTGACTCTATTTTACCCAACAAGGCACTGGTATTATTTATCCTTTTAGGTTCCATCCATTTCATTTACATCTCTTAATTGAACATATAAATTTTCACTTTGATATTGCATATACAATTTATACCAAATTAGGATCATATCTTTCCACTATCAAACTGCCATTTGCAGATAGTTAGGTCAAGTAGGAAGCATAGTTCAGAATCCGTGTCATTCATATAGGTGCACCCGCCTAGGTTTAGCAGAGCCTTAAGAGTAGAAGGTTCAACCATATTGGTTAGCCTTGTTATTTGGCAATTAACGTAGTGAGAGTGTGACAACCTCTCATGGTTCATTCAAAACAATGTTTTTGAGACCCAACAGGACAAAAAGAGAAAACAACTAACATTTGTTTGTAGGACCATCTATTTACTTGAATTTTAAAGTTTTTTTTAATTTCTGTTTTATCTATGCACTTAGTATAATTAGGGGGAAGTAATACTTGCTGTTTGTTGTGTCTATTTTTCTTTGTGTTATCCTAAGGGGGCATTAGTTTGTCTTCACCTTCCCCATGCACTTTGTCGGACTAGTAGTTGGAAATGATTAGTGTCTTCTTTTTAGAGGGACCTGCTTGGGGATGTCATCACCCCAAGGGACGATCCCAACCATGCATACCGATGAGGTATATAAAGGGGGGAGAGCCAAAGATGTACCCCAATCCAGTTGCATCGTAATTGGCAGAACATCAAAGCTAGGGTGATACCTAGATAGATGTGAAGAGTTGGTTCAAGCCTTCTAGTATCTCATTGGGGTTGTTGACTCATGCTTCTAATGGACTGGTGTTCATGGTTTTTCCTCACATATCAAGCGTATATCGAGGAATCCCTAGAAACCTTGTGCATCCTAAAGTAAGACCTTTGTTGGACATACCCCTTAACAAGAATCATAGGATTGTGCTTGTTCAAATTGTTTTTTTTATGAAAAAGTAGTAAATCTTGATAAGTCAGCCTCATTGAGTCCTTTCAAAGTCATTGCCATAATCTCATCATCTAAACCAAGTCACTATTTTTCTATAGAGGGGCAAACTTGCCCCCTTGTTCTAACATTTTCCACTGCAAAGGGGAAAACTTGCCCCCTTGTTCCAACATTTTCCACTACAGAGGGGCGAACTTGCCCCCCTATTCTGATATTTTCCACTACAGAGGGGTAGATTTGCCCCCCTGTTTCAACATTTTTCATTGCAGAAGGGTGGATACGCCCTCCTGAATAGATAGTTTCATCCATTTGACCTTTCCAAGCCTTTGTTTGATCACCCAAGTCTCTGTTTGACCATTTGACCGTCCTAAGCATTCATTTAACCAATCCAAACATCCATTTGACAATTCCAAGCCTCCATTTAACCTTTCTAAATGACCACTTACCACATACACATTGATCATTTCACAATTTTCCAAAAAAAGAAGAAAAAAAGAACTTCAACAACACCCAAGACATCTTTCATTTGCACCTCTCAACACAAAATCCCTTAAACCTTGTTTTAGAGTTATCTCCCGAATTGACCAAGGCATTAAGTTTGATCATTATCCTACATATCAATCATTATCTTCAACCTAATCAATCTTCTTCTATCTTGAGGTGGATTTGTGTTGTAAGTCAACATAATTGTCCCAAATTAATCCCCTTTTATCTCAAGGTGGATTCGGTGTCGTGATCATTGATTTAGCTAGTTCAATCCGATCAACCTATGTTATAAGTCACTTAGGGTGATTTCTGAATTAGGTTTTAGGATCCTAATCCATCATCCAATCCAAAGCAATCTTATCCAATTGATCCAAACAATCCAATCCTTATCTAAATAATCAAATTGATACATCATCAATTGATTCATCAACCTATCTAATTGGTCCAAACAATCCAATCCAATCTATCCAAATCTGGTATCATCCAATAAAAATCATCTAATCAAATCCAATCCTTATCCAATCATCAAATTAATTGATACATCATAAATTAATCCATCATCCAATCCAAAAAAAATTTATCCAATTGATCCAAACAATCCAATCCAACATTGTCCAATCAAAATCACCTAATCAAATCCAATCCTTATGCAAATCATCAAATTAATTGATACATCATCAATTGATCCATCATCCAATCTTAATCAATCAATCCAAATCATCACCTAGATCATCCTTTGGAAGTTGAATCTTGAAATCACTTGGTTGTTTTGCATGTTCATGCCCGTTCAGACCCATTCACAAACATAAAAGAAAATGGAGGACCAACAAACTCAAGGTTCCCAACCAAATGTCCCTCAATATCCTAATAACATTCCACATGATCCCCATAACGATGTCTCATCTCAATTGAGCACCGACATCCAGAATATCGCACCACCCAATGACGAAAATATGGTCAATCAACTTGAAGTCACCGTTGACGAATATATTAGTAATCATGCCAATGTCCAAATGATAGATCTTCTCCTAAACGAACGTGGGGATAAGATCCTTGCCACCTTACTCATGAAGCGAGTCAAACCACTATCTAGTTTTGATACATCACAATATTCCCTTCCCATATTTTTTGATCCTCAAACCTCAAAAAATGTTCCAAAGGGTTCCTACGTTCCTGAAGGTGCACCCACTGAAAACTGGTACCACCCCAAATTTGGGAATGCTATCATCCATCAAGTCCAAGAGTATCCTTGTATTTCTACCATAATGTCTACTATTCCCCCACCTGATCTTAATGATCCCCATACCTATGGCATGCCATCATACATCCCATCTGCTCCACTGCTCCCCCCCTCATATTCCAATATTGGGGGCGCACCTACACTTACCAATGTGCTACCTCCCGCATTTCGAAAACCTCCAAATAATCCACACCAACCTACCACACTACCAACACCACCACAACATATTGCTACCCCTCTAGCTTCATCTCAACCCTTGCATCCACAACATCCACAACACACTACCATTCTTGCACAACTATCACTTCAAGTAGTGCAGCCTACCTCACAACCACAACCACCACCGCATAACCCTTTTATGGTCGTCCCCCAAAAGCAACATATCTCATCTCACCCATATCATCAACAACAACCACAACAATGACCCGCACAACAACATGTGCATATCCCTACACAAACACACCATAATTCACTTACTAAGTACCTCTATCATCCCTCTAGCACATACATAGTTCCATCCCATCTCAATATGAATCCTCATCAGAATGCTCAAAACCAAACACATACCCAACCACCACCTTACATCAATCCTTCGCAACCTCAACATCATCCCCACCAAAAAACATCGAATCCATCCCCATATGCAACACAAAAACCCACCATTGTGCAACAATATCAATCCTATCCACCTTAATTTCAAAAAAAACCAACTTATCAACAAGGGGCACCTTACACTTCCTATTACCAACAACCATCATCACATAAAAAAAGAGGCCCTACCTCCACATATTACCAAAATTATACATAACAACAAGACCCATCCCTCGCTTCCTACTATCAACAACAAGTGGCTACCACTCATCACAATCAATCATCCAACTATCAATCCACTTATAATAAAAAAACACACTCCTATCTGACTCAAACCGTCTATGATCAAACAACGGTCGAGCCATCCTCATCATATCTGTAATAATATCCATAGAATCGATCCACTTTGACTCCCACAACTCCTGTATATAAGGACTTGGAAAAAGTTAAAGCATAATTAAAGGACCTACAAGCTGGAGCGGGTAAACAAACATTCAAGTTTGAGGACATATGTCCTTATCCTTTTGATCCCTCCATCTCGTTGATTCCTTTTCCCAAACATTTTGAGATAAAATTCGATAAATACAAAGGAACCAGGGACCCTAGAGCCCAGCTTCAATAATTTTATGCCCATTTCCAAGAGGTCATGCATAATGACAATTATCTTATCCAAATTTTCCCTAAAAGTCTACAAGGAGTTTCCCTTAACTAGTTTATGGGCCTGGAAAAAGGATCTATCAAAACCTTTGCACAACTATCTAAAAAGTTTGTCTCCCATTTCTCTTTTAATCTAGAGAGGGATATTGACACACTTGATCTCCTGAAATAAACAAATGTGAGGGAGAGACCTTTGCAAGCTACTTGCAAAGATGGCGTGCCTTAGCCAACAGGATGAAATTCCCACCATCAAAAAAAGACATGGTCACGTTATTTATCAAAAATTCCCACCCAGATATGGCTCATAATTTCCAACTCCATTTTATCACCACCTTTGCAGCGCTTGTGGAGAAGGGCCACATCTTGGAATGAGCCCTTGTTGCAAAAGGGAAAGCCAAACATTTCAATTCTGAAAGAGAGAAGTCCTTTGGGGATAAACCTCATTATTGGAATAGAAATAATAATGCTATCAATGATGGTATCACTGACACTAAACATGTTCAAGTGGCCACCACCATGCAAAGATACCCTCCTCAGCAACAACCATCAGTCTAGAATTCCATATCTGTCCCCCAAGGGGTACCACGACAACAAGCCAACTAAAATAACCAAGGGGGAAACAAATGACAGTTCACTCAGTTGGGAGAACCCCTTAGCATGGTGTTTAACAAGCTTCTTCAAGCTAATTATCCCATCACATATCCTGTCACCAAACCTCTTGATACGTCTAAACCCAAACCTGCTTGGTTTAAAGACAATGAATATTGTGAATTTCACAAGATTAAGGGACATACCTTAGATAAATTTCAAGG
This sequence comes from Sequoiadendron giganteum, assembly GCA_007115665.2. Taxonomy (NCBI): domain Eukaryota; kingdom Viridiplantae; phylum Streptophyta; class Pinopsida; order Cupressales; family Cupressaceae; genus Sequoiadendron; species Sequoiadendron giganteum. The sequence goes on along the minus strand of CM021102.1, from coordinate 754,420,513 downwards.
CCTAAATACCTACATTCAAGGCCTCATCGATCGAGGTGAAATCCATGTAGATGCTAACACAACATCTTAGTCTAATGCTCAACTTAAGATATATCAGAACGCTTTTCCTAACCACAATCAAGGTCATAGTACTTCCAACTCTAATCCTAGAGCTAACAACAATAACAAGCAAGGTAACAACACCAATAACATTAGCTATAAAAATGTGCCATACAATTACCAAGGTGTCATCTCATATGTAGAAAAATTAGAGCCATGTATATCTATGATATGTGTAAAAGTAAAAGATCCGCAATGAGTTGTTACCACTCGGCTAACCCGCATCACAATCCCAACAACTCCATCTACCCAACGATCATCCGTCCATTCACAATATAACATCCTAGACCATCTAGCTAAGACTGCAACCCAAATATCCATCTTAGATCTGCTTAAGTCATCTCTCATGCATCAAGACATCTTGACTAAGGCTTTGCAAAGCACACAAGTGCTTGATGATATTGACCCAACCCAATTTAAAGCATTAGTAGGAAATCTCTCATCAACCTATCAGTTAGCCTTTAGCCAAAAAGACATGCCACATCTTGACTCAAGCCATAACTACCCCTCCATCTTGAGGTTGGTGTAAATTGTCAAAAAGTAAAACGAGTACTAGTTGATAATGGTTCAACCCTAAATCTTTGCACATTAAAATTCATACAATAGGTTGGATACACCCAGGTTGATTTAAGAATTCAAGTTATCACCATCAAGGCATATGATAACATAGATCGGGATTCTGAAGGAATTATTTGCCTCCCTATTCAAGTGGGCCCTATTGTATAGTACACTATGTGTCATGTTCTGAACTTCTAATTTCCATACAACATCCTTCTTGGTTGTCCATGGATTCATTCTATGCAAGCCATCCCATCCACCTATCATCAATTTTTAAAGTTCCCATTTCAAGGAATGGAGGTTACCATACAATTTGATCCCCTACCTTTTGAATATTGTTGCACCTTGGAAGATTCCTTCCTGCATTCACATTATTGCCCAAGAGTCGAAATGGGGGCATCCCTAACATCTGATTCTAAGCCATCCACCAATACACTAAATACCTCATCTCCATCATCCACACCTGCTTCCACCGTCACCAAGGTCCATATCATAAACAAGGGATGTCGCGAATATGAAATGCATTCCACACTAAATGTGGCAACCATGCCACCCTCACCCCGTACATATGTAAAACCAACTTTTCCAATATCAAAAGTGGAAGAAAAGACACTTACACTCACCTCCAAGAACATGGGTTTGACAACATTCAATGATATGGGATCCCTTCAGGATCAAATGGAAGAAGATATTAGTCAATGGGTTTATCAAAAGGAACTTGAGCCACCATAACCCCTTATAGAATACTTTCAAAAAATCTATCCATGCACCTCCAAGTTTGTTGAAAAGTGTCATTACCAAGGTAGAGGCCTTGGCACAGAAGAACAAGGAAAACACTAGCCCATTGAAGCAACTACCATCCGACTAAGAAATTTGGGCTTGGGTTATTATACTAAAAAGAAGGGCCCTGCAACACCCTCTAGCACTTCTAACAATGTTAGTGTTGATGATGGTTCCCTCAAAGACATACCAGAGGAAGAGTCCATCATACACACGTACGATGATTTGAATCATGTTGACCTCCCCACCATGTTCAAATGCTTGTCTTTTTGCACCATAACCTTATCCCTCAAACATCCTAAACTTATAGATCATGACCTACAAGGTAGCACACCTATTGACACATTTCCCTTATAGGATACCTACATACATCTCATGGGATTAGGGGAAGATGAATGCCCTAATTGCAAAATAGAAAGGAAGCAAAAACAAAATAGGTCATCAAGTGAAAACCTCACTGAGTCACTTTTTGACTGGGAAAAAGTAAAAACAAAGGGTGTATTTGATAATGAAAACCTCAATACGGTACTGGAAGATGGGTACATTCATCTTCCCCTTATGGGAACATAAATATATGAGCAATCTTCTATTCTCATTGAACAGATGCAAGAGGTAAATTTGGGGAAATAGAAACTCCAAGGATCACCTATGTAGCCAAATCTTTATTAGAAGAAGAATATATCACCATTGTCCAAATTCTCTAAGAAGGGGTTATCAATTTTGCATGGGCTTACTCTGATATGCCCAAATTAGATCCTAATCTTGTTGTACACCATTTGGATGTCCATCTAGATGCCCAACCTATCAAGAAGAAGCTTCAAAAGATGCACTCGTAAATTACACTATTAGTTAAAAAAGAATTGGAAAAATTACTAGATGCTCATTTTATTAGACCCATTGATTATTCCGATTGGATTTCCAATATAGTACCTATTGCTATAACAGAGACATCAAAATTTGCATAGATTTTCGGGATCTTAACAAAGCCTGTCCAAAAGATGACTTCCCATTTCCTAACATCGACATGTTGGTCGACATTACTGCGGGACACGAGATGTTATCCCTCATGGATGGCTTCTCTAGCTACACTTAGATCTGAATTGTCCCTGAAGATCAACACAAAACCGACTTTACAACACCTTGGGGTGCCTTTTGTTACAATGTCATGCCCTTTGGCCTCAAAAATGCGGGGGCAACATATCAACGAGAAATGAATTTTATATTCCATGAACTCATCCACATTATCATGGAAGATTGTGTCGATGACTTGCTGGGAAATACGAAACTAGAGAAGAGCATCCTACCATTCTGAAAAAATATCTTCGAGCACTTGGAGTAGTACAAGCTAAGGCTGAATCCGAAAAAGTGTGTGTTTGGTGTCATGTCAGGGAGATTGTTGGGCTTCATAGTCTCCTAAAGAGGCATCAAGGTTGATCCTGCTCAAGTAAAAGCTATCATGGAAATGCCTCCACCTAGAAACCTGAAACAATTAAGGAGCCTTCAAGGAAAGCTACAATCCATCCGTTGGTTTATAGCCCAACTTGCGGATAAATGTTAGTCATTCATTCACCTCTTGAAGAAAGACACCACCTTGAAATGGAATCAACAATGTTAGTTGGGTTTTGATATGATCAAAGAATACTTGGCCCACCCACCAATCTTGATGCCACCTATCCCTGGAAAACCCCTCTTACTCTACATCTCTGCCACTTCAATTGCATTGGGGGCATTGTTGGCACAACATGACAAATGCTCAAAAGAGCGAGAAATCTACTACATTAGCCGAACACTGGTCAGTTATGAACTTAATTATTCACCAATGGAGAAAGAATGTCTTGCTGTGCTATTCAATACACAAAAAATGCATCATTATATGCTTAGTCATCTGATAAAGTTAATATCAAAAGTGGACCCCCTCAAGTACCTGTTATCTAAGACAACCCTAACTGGTTGAATGGCTAAATGGATCATGCTTCTCAATGAATTTAATATAGAATATGTGGACATAAAACTAATCAAAGGCTAGGTAATAGTAAATCAGTTGGTAGATGCCCCATTAGTAGATGCCTATCCCATAGAAACCGAATTTCTAGATGAAGGAGTATTTGCAGTATCAAAAGCTACCACATGGACATTGTACTTTGATCGATCACACACTAATAATGGATTGGGGGCAGGATTCTTTCTTATCACCCCCAAGGTGATTACATACCAAAATCATTCTGATTGGCTTTTCTCTACACCAGTAACCTTGCCGAATATGAAGCCCTTCTCACAAGCCTTAGAATTGCAGTCCAATGACACATCACTCATTTGCAAGTTTTTGGTGACTCCCAATTGGTTATAAAACAAGTCAATGATAAGTTTCTAAGAAAAGATGAAATATTTTTTCCTTACAAACATATGGTGGATGACTTCAAAAAATATTTCACCTCCATCCAATTTGAGCAGATCCCAAGACTCTAGAATAAGGCAACAGACGCTATGGCTACCATTGATTATCTCCTCGTCATGCCGAAAGGCCGCATAGCTTGTCAGTTCCTAGTTGAGCAACTCCTAATCCCAACATATGATATCCCTGAGAGTGACATGGTGTGTGATATTGTAGGTCCCGAATCCCCTTGGTACCACAAAATTTATACCTATATCCATGACAACACCCTCTCACTTGATCTCACGAGAAACCAACGTAAATCATTCATCCAACGCACCACCCGCTACACCATCATCGGTGATACACTTTATCGACATGGTTATGATGGATCTCTCTTCCATTTTTTAGACAAAACTGAAGCCCACACAACATTAACAAAAGTGCATAGTGGAATTTGTGGGGCCCATTCTAATGGTATGACCCTAGCCAAATAGATTCTCAGAGCAGGATATTACTGGCCTACAATGGAACATGATACTTGTGAATATGTCAAAAAGTTTCTTCCTTGTCAACAACATGCAGATTTGATTCATGGTTTGACACAAGAGCTACAACCTATCACGAAACCTTGGCTATTTTCACAATGGGGTTTCGACTTGATTGGCAAGATCTACCTTCCATCCTCTGATGGTCACACTTTTTTCATCACCGCCACTGAATACTTCACCAAGTGGGTGGAAGCCATACCACTCACTCAAATCATAGGTGTTTAGATCTTTGAGTTCATCCTCTACCATATCTTCTATAGGTATGGTATCCCCTCCACCATCATCACCGACAACGGAAAGCCATTGTAGAATAAGTATATGAAGCTCCTTTGTGACATGTATCATATCCAACATCATTGGTCCACCCCCTATTACCCCTAGGGTAATGGAAAAGTAGAAGAAAAAAAAATAACATTGATCAAAATCATTAAGAAGATGGTCAATAGCACTAGCCGAGATTGGCACCTCCATATCCATCCTGCTCTTTTGGCCTACCATACGTCCATCCGCACCCCCACTGGTGCTACTCCATACTCCCTTGTCTATGGTGCTGAAGCCATTTTTCCAATTGAAGTTGAATTCCATTCACTCTGAATATCACTCAAGAATCTAATTACTGACGAAGACACTCGAGTAGCACGCCTAGCACAATTGGAATTGTTGGATGAAAAATAGGTCAAGGCTTATAACCATCTGCAAGCCTATCAACACCAACTCAAAAGGAGCTACAATAAGAAAGTCCTCCCTCACCAATTCAATGTTGGTGATTTGGTCCTTAAGGAGAATTAGCAGAATCAACAAGATTGAGAGAAAAAGGGTAAGTTTGAAGCAAATTGGTTGGGCCCTTATGTCATCACCACAAAGTATGGTTTGGGCACCTACAGGCTATCTACCCCTGAAGGGGAGCCCTTGGAAGAAACCATCAACATAATGCATCTGAATAAGTTCTATACTTAGGTCAGCTAGGGTATCCTTCTTGGTAAAAGTCAAAAAATACAAAAAAATAAAAAGAAGTCAAAAATACAAAAAAAAAAAAACTCAAAAAATACAAAAAAAGAAAAAATCAAAAAAATAGCAAAAAGAAATAATTCATCCTATGGTGAAAACCACCCCTGCGTGGTGCCTTGGATGCATACGATTGGTGAAAACATGGCAAAAAGCGCCTCTCGTATAAGGCTTAATCATTATCTACCTCACGTCTTGGTTACTTTATGGCTTATCCGCTGATTCCTCAATCCCCATATCCTTCCATCCACTTGCATCACCTCATCACTTGGTATATTTCTGCTTGAGCATTGGACGACTATCATTCGCTATCCAACTTCTTGAGCTTGTTATCCTTATCTGAGCTTGTGTCATCTTATTGTCGTGTCTGCCTCCATCTAGGTTCACTCCTCGTGTTTGTCTCCATCTAGGTCTCATCATGTCTTCTCTTGAACTACAACGCCTTTGTGCTTGCACATAGGCAAGTCTAATCTTTGATTGACCCCCGAGGCATTTCGTTCTTCATCATCTATCCTCATGGTCCACTTTTTGATCTTGTTCATCCTTAGTCTTTTGTCCTGTCTAAAATATGTCACCCCTACACTTTCAGGTAGGCAAGGTTGATCTTTTGATTTGCCCTTGGGGCTTGTGTTTGTCTTGGTTCTCCATCAATTTCCATCAGTCCACTTTCCACTCTTTTACCGTGGTCTTTTCCTAAACTATGAGGGCTTTGCACTTTCACATAGGCAAGGCTGATCTTTGATCAACCCCCAAGCCCCTAGGTCTTTAGGTTGTGTCATGCCCTCTTGTTGTCTTGTTGTCGAGTATGTCCCTATCCTCGTTGATTCTTCAAAAACAAGATTTTCGTGTATCAAGAATTCTTCCCAATGGCAATTATCCTACGTCATCTAGGTCACTTTAGCTTAGTATCCATCATTGGTCTTAACAAGATGCATCCCTCCTAATAGACCACATCAACCCCATCCATCCTTGGGATCTTATGGAAAAGGATGCTTGTAATTGATTGTGATCTTTTGGTACTTTTGGCTTTTGTTTATTATTTTAGCTCCCTCTTTTAACTAGTCAAGATCGCCATGATCCATCATATTATGGTGTGTTTTTCCTAGTCAACATAGGGACATCTCTTGACTATTTTATTGTTGTTGTTTGCTGAGATGCTCCACGTAGTACCCACTAGGATTCCTCTCGGATCCTATGTTATGTGGGGGCATATCTTTGTGCTTGTGGTTATTCCAATACCTAGCCCAACCAAAGTCATCAAGACTTTTGGGTATTGGGATAGCCTTCTTGTTTGTTGTGATTGTCTTATACATTAGAAATTAATCCGTCTTGGTTTAAATACCCTAACGCCCGATGTCTTATGCTATAGCAAAAAGTAGTCCTCTAAAGGATGGAAAATTGCATTCATGTTGCATTTCATCTCATTGCATATTCCCCCTTCATCCAATCTTGCTCCTATATCTATGAATTCTAATTTTGGTTGTGCAAACTCTCACTCCTTCTTACTAACTTTCCTTCTCAGGATCCTTATGGTCCTTGATAGGTACCGTGCCACACACAACCTATGCCTATCACCTACCCATTGATACCTATGTCTACATTACATTTAGTGTGTTAGTTTGTCATTTATCCATTTGCATCAATTCACTTAGGGTCATCCATTTTGCATCAATTCATTTAGGTTCATTTATCCATTACATCAATTCATTTAAGTTCATCATTTATCCATTACATCAACTCATTTAAGTTAATCACTTATCCATTTCCATTAATTCATTTAAGTTCATCATTTACCCATTTGCATCAATTCATTTAAGTTCATCACTTATCCATTTGCATTAATTCATTTAAGTTCATCATTTACCCATTTGCATCAATTCATTTAAGTTCATTTATCCATATTGCATCTATTCATCAGGTTCATTCATCCATACATCTCCATATATTTTTCATACCCACCTATGCATCATGATTAGGCCAATATTAATTACATCATACATACAATTGCATTACCATTAATAAATAGTTAACATCATACATTGTCACAAAATCCATATCAACACAACTCATCATATACATGTGCATCGCATACATCATCTGTCATAAAAACATAAGTATATAACCATATGCATCACATAAATTATCTATCACAAAAATGTTTGGCATAATATCAATGAGAACCATCACATATCATCATCAAAATAATACAATGATCATCTCATATCCAAAATATAGTCACATCATAATCACATACATCCCATCCTCAAAATAAGGTGCATTATTTATGAATATGTACTACACCTCCATCCGGTACCTGTCAAAACACCTGTGTCATGTCACCTATCCTTTGCCTGCCCTGAGCTACCCACACCTGACCTCTGAGGAGACTCAGGCACTGGTCCCCTATATGTCAGAGTCCCCTAAGACTCACGAGCTGGAGTCTGAAATCGTGAAGGAGTCGGCTGAAAATCATTGTACCCTCTGGTCTATTTCCCTAATGACTGGGACGAAATCGACATCTGTGGTACCTGCCTAACATACTGCGTTATCTACTGCGCTGAATCTGAAACTACCTACTCATATGCACATCTCCAATTTCCTGCCTCATGCATGTACTCATCCCTCTGTCTAGCTTGGAACCTAGCGACATTCCGCTCATACCTGTATCTATCCCACTCTTTGCTGATGGCTCGCTGCTCTTGCTCCCATGTGTCCTATGCCGCTATCAGCAGTCATACCTGATTTGCGGTCTTCTCCATCTCTACCCATACAAACTGTAGCTCTACCTACAAACCCTGTATGAATAACTTTGTCCCATCACCCCACACTCTCTGTGCATGCCTCTGTGCTATATCCCTCTCTACATTCTCTGCCCAAACCACTGCTACATCTCTCTGAAACTATAGGATCTGAACCTATCACAATGCATCATCCATCTCCCCTTGTAGCACCAACACCTGTCCTTGGGCTCTCTCTCTCTTTGCATTGTCTCTAACCCAACCTCTATAGCCTCAACCCTCACTCTCATCTCCTCTAAGGATACCTCTTCAGTAGATATCCTCTCCAAAAGGTCTGCTTGCTCTCCCTACAGTCCTACCATATGTCCTCTCAGTGTCTCCATCTCCCTCTCGTCTCGTTGGAAAAACTCCACTAAAACATGATCCCCTACCCCTACTGGCTCTGGTTGACCCCACATTTGAGCTACTATCATTGTTGCCTCTAATCTATCTCGATCCCAAGTCTCCTGAGCCAGCTCACCCCATAATCTCTCCATCTCTACTTGCATCTCCTCTCTCTCTCTCTCTCAACCACTTGTATATTTGTCATCAGATGACCCACAACACACTCAAACTCTATTAGCTCTGACTCTTGCGCCCTATGCACCTTTGCCTCTGCCCTCCTCAACTCCTCCTCTAACACCCATATCCTCGCCTGGGCCCCTCTCTATAACATCACTAGATCATCCACTGGAGCCACTGGTACTACTACTAATGGATCCACCACCTGTACATCCATGTCCATCACCTCCACCTCTACCACCTCCCAAAAATTCTCCACCCAGCTCGTCACTCGGATCCTCTGTAGTTGTCCTCTCCTCCCCATCCTCATCAATCTCCTCGGTTGTCCTCCAGACCGCCCCTCCCCCTCTACCTCCTCCTATTCTCCCTCCTACGGTTGTATGGCCCTCACCTCCTTAGCTCCCTCTTATGGATCTATGGCGCTCACCTCCTCTACTCCCTCCTACGGATCTATGGCCCTCACCTCCTCCTTCTTAGCTCTCATTTGCACTCGCCTCTGTCGTAATCTCCCACCAATCCCTGTCTGAGTAGCCCTCCCCTCCACTACCCCTAACATATCCACCTTTGGATCACTCCCTCATCTCACCATCTTTGTCTTTGGCCCTCTTGTTTCCATCTCCTCCCACCCATCACCTAGCCCTCCTACCTCCATCTCCTAGCCCTCCTCCGAGGTTTCCTCCTCTTGATCCTCCTCCTCCTCTCTAGCTGATCTCCAACACCACCCTCATCCACCCCGCCACTCTAATGTCCTACATCCTCCTGTCCCCCCTCCTCCTGATCATCCTCTGGCCCCCACTCCATGACTCCCATGATCAGCTCCTTCGGTGTGACCCTCTCCCACTAGTGGTTGTGAAACCACCAAGCGTACCGATCTATAACTCTTGCATCCTCTGGACCCACCCCCCTCCCTAGATAGAGCACCCCACCTACCATCACCCACGCCTCCCTCACTACCATCATTGATAGCCTGTTGCCCCATGGCACCTCTCTAGTGAGCCAACTAAACATAGTCAGTGCTGCTAGAATATCCTGCATAAGTCCAGAGTGCTTCTCCACCCTATCTAAATGATGCACCTCCACTATGTGTGGCTAACTCACAATTAGGACACATCTACATCTGAAGAAACCCTGATGTCTCTCCTCCTCGACCCTCCATCCTTTAAACCGTCGATACATGGATGGCCGCCATACTATGTCCTCCTCCCATACCTCATCAAATGCTCTCCTCCATTGATCCATCTATCCTTGTGTCTCATACCTCTGATGCAGCCCCTGGCTGCTCTGTACTCCAAAGCCAACAACTCTCTATCATCCAACTCTCCTCTCCTCACCACTAGGGGTCTCATCACCATGATGTGCTCCCAACCCCACACTTATAATAATGTCCTATGTGTCAAACTTTGCATCCCCCGATAATAGATCACATGCATGTCTCAGTATAATTGGTCTAAAATGCATGACTCCTAGGAAAATTGTCCCTCCCACCACTCGAAAATATGTTGAATCACCTCCATATACCATAAGCTATAGAGTCGCCTAATCTGATCCGACAATAGTATCCCACTAATCAGACAACACAAATACAATGGTAGTGCTGGAAACCCTAGGGATAAGCATCTATCTACATCTATCTACCCCCTTTGTATCAGCAAATCATCTTGCCCAAATAGTACCAGGATAGTCTCATCTAACTGTGCTCCTCTTGACACCACCTCACTCACTAACCGACATGATATTGACAACCTCAAAATACACTACACATCCTCCATTGTCACCATCATCTCCATCGTCGAAAGATAGAAGATCGATGTCATTGAGCTCCATCTCTCTATCAAGGCTGTCAACATCGCCCGATGCGCTGTCATCTCCAGAAACTACACTAAGTGTAGTAACCCTGCCTGCTCTAGTGTCGCATGGTCCACCCCACTCATGACCTCTATAGTCGTCGCAAGTGCCTATGGCCTCTTCTCATGTGTCCATATTTGACCAAATTCCTGCAATCATAAACATCCACCTTGTTAAAATCTTTTCTAACCCTGAGACTTTCTCTTTCTTACATTTTTATTCTTCTCTCTCTCTTTCCTCATCCCTGCCCTCTAACTCCCCCCCCTCCCGGGCCGGGGTGGATCTACCACCGGCCGTAGGGTAGATCCGGCCCTTGTTGGGGCAGACTCGCTCGCCGACGGGTGACATCACCGCCACTAGTTGCAGGGTGGTGCCCGACGGTGACGTTTGTCTGCCCGACCCCGGGGCAGACCCACCCAAACCCGAGGTGGACCTGCCCACCAGAGGGGGTATTCACCCCTCTGCGGGTAAATCGCCTTTTTCCCCCTCCCCGCTTTTTCAACCAAAATTTCTTTCTTTTCTTGACTACCCATTTTTCTTACCTAACCTGCCCACAAAACCCATTTCTTACATTTTCAATCAAACTTTTAAAATGCGTTAAAATTATGAAAAATAATGCATAGTGTTTTGACGTTAATCTGGTGGGGCCCACCTTGCTGACTGTATGATCGTCAAACCTCGTCCACCCGGTGGATGATCTCGGTGTCGTTATCCTGCAAAATATTCGCTCCTTGTCTGCTTTCTCTTCTCTCCTCTTCTCTCAATAGCTACAGTGCAAATGAGGTGAGGTAATTTTTAAAATTACCTTATATTCCTTTTCCTTCGACTAATCTCTTCCCTTCTCCGGGCTGCCATTTGCACCCCGTTTGTCCGATTGACTTCATTCAAAAAGAAAATTTGCCTAATTTTTCATGCTCTTTCCAACCATACCATCCATTTCTTCCTATCAAGAAGTCAGTTGGAACCCCTATTTCTCCCCCGTCATCGTCTCGAGGGGGCATACCCTTCACATTTATCCATTTTCCCTGCCATAGTCATTCCCTTGCTAATTAGACAGCTTAGGTCCTCTTCCCCACACTGGGGCATCATTATCTGGTTACTTCCTCTATAGAGTCATTTGCATTTTCTTTTCTTCGAAGCACGATTATTCTAAGAGTACTTCGAAGAGGGAAAAAATGTAGACATCTAAATTTTATCACTTCCATATGATCAAAATCGTCTACTTTATCCATCTATGTCATTAATAATGATAAAATAATTTATTTAATCATTATTTCATTTTTTGCCTAATGTTCCTAAAGTATGTAATTGAATAAATTAAATACTTTACCTTGCACCTTTTCTTCTCTAAATTAAATAAATAAGACAATTTGTTTAATTTAGTCATTTGACCTATTTGGATTAAAACCAATTTTTAATCCCTCTTTTTCTCTCTCCTTGTCACATTCTCCATAATCCCCTTTTAATCCAGATTAAATTAATCAATCTGTGATTAGGATGTGCACCACTTAATCAAGGTTATTGTCACATCCTCCATAATCTCCCACTTGCCTCTAATCTCCCATTAATTATCATAATCCTGTGTTTGCACAACCTTAATCAAAGTCATTAGCCACGTTTGACATACTTTTTTTGGTCAACCTTTCCATTTTCCTTTCTTGGCCTTGATTCTCTTTCCCATGTGAATTTTTAATTCACACTTATTCACCCAAGGCTCCTCTCTTCCCCATGTGAATTTTTAATTCACATTTTATCCTTCCAAGGTTTACCCTATCCCCATGCAAGTTCTAGAAGAATTGACTTGTCACTTTACATTTTCCAAGGACTTCTAGAACCTTTGGAAACCCTCTCTTATCCAATAGACTCTCCTAAGCATGTGAATTTTTAATTCACATTTATTTCTCCAACCACTTCCCCTTTTCCCATGGAGATTTTTGAGGAATTCTAAAATTCCTCAAATGTCTCTTTCATTCTCATTTGGGGACAAGAAGTTCCTTTTTGAGGAAATCTTCTCATCCCCCAAGGTACCTACAAGGTAGTTGTCTTTCATCCACATCATGTACCTCTCTTCCACCTCATTTCCACATCATCCCACCCTAGGCCACCTCACATTCCACATGCCAAGATGTGAGAGCTTGTGATTCCTCAACTCACCATAGCCCTTCATCTTGACTTTGTTGGATCAATCTCAACCGTTGAATTCTCTAGAGAATTAAAATTATCCTATAAATACCCCCTCATTTCTCTCATTTTAGAGAGGAAGTCTTTTGCTACCAAACTCTTGCCAAATTGTTATTTGCAGCATTTTAGCTTCTCCATATCATTTTTCATCAATCCATTTTGCATCTTGCATCCAGTTAACTCCATAGCCATCCAAGGAGGACACAAGACATCCAAAGATCAAAGGACAACCAAGGAAGAAGCAGCATGAAGGTATAATGAATCTCAATTTATTTCATCTTGCTTTCATTTTATCAATTCCTTAGGCTAATCATTGAGGTGTCCTCTTTTGTGTTATTTCCTCTTATTGCATCATTAGTTGTTTAGCATCTTATATTAGGACATAAAATTTTAGGATATCACACTACTTATTAGATATTTTTCTATTTTCATTCTTATCAACCTTTCCTTTTACAAACTGATAAGCATTAAAGCTTATTTTGGGTTTAGACATTGTAGCGGTTACTGAAGGGGATTTTATATTTTTCACCTATCAAAGTTTCATAATATCCACTACAAAAATCCTTGGGGAAAATTAAAAATGTGTAGATTATTAGGACTAAGATAAGTGTAAAAGGATTCAAATAATGGTTTCTGTCAGAATCAAGCATAAATTCAACCAATGAAACCTGATCACTAAGACTAAAAAATACCTCTAGATAACTTATGAAATCTTATAAAAGAAATAGACATGAGAATTCAAAAAAAAATCCTTTTAACTATACATGGAACTACCTCCACGAAAAAATAGGAAAACCCTCTCACCGAAGCAAGACAATGAAGTGAAAAAAAATTGAAATAAAAACTAACGTAAAGAAATCTAACCTACAACAAACCACCTCAACTAACTATGTACAAGGAAGAGTCATAGTATCTCAATCAAGGAAATATTGCTTCAGATACTACCCATTAACAGGTAGGAGGATGCCTTCTCCTATGAGAGTTTTCAAGTGGTAAGTGGGTATGTGTAGGATCATGATGGGCCAAAAAGTAGTGATATGGAAGCCATATGATGGTCCATGTGGTTGACGACTTTTTTTTTACCCAAAAATGATGAAACGAAAAGGGTTTTTAGAGGAGATTCTCAGATTTCCACCAATATAAATTATTCTTTAGTTTGAATTTAATAAATAATTATTATTCATTTTCTATTAGAATTACGAATAAAGTCCTAATTGATAGGCTGATTGAAAAACATCTATAATTTTCAAATGGTATCACATTTTTTGAATCCAAAACATGCGTCACATTCTATGCTTCACATACTATAGGATTAAAAAATAAAAAAATTAATTTCATGAATTTTTGACCAAGTTAAGGTGGTTAGACAAATGAGATATAATATTTTTTAAAATCTGTAATAAAAAAATCATAATTAATTATTTACTTAGAAACAAATTATAAAAAAATATGCATCACATCAGGACATGAGTCCTCTACTTATATATAAAAGCTTATAAGAAAATATTATCATTTTATTGTGGTTAGGGTGGTCAGACAGACACCTACTTCTTATTTTTACCCTGAAATTTAAATACTAGTGCATTAAAATTTCAAGTTTTCACCAAATAGATTTTTTTGTTTTAAATAAAGGTCTAGTAGTTTAGAAACTGTATTCAATTTTATAGAGATTCAATTTTTTACATTTTTAAAAAATAATATAGATAACTTATTCAAATTTTTATGTCAAGTTGTCTAACTCTGATTTTTTGTTGTTTTATTGGCACTTAAGGGCCTATTTTTTGCATGATGATCCTGCACATACCCAAGCATTATCTCCTTGTATTTTAGTGATTTGAAAGGGGTCGAGCCAAAGCTTTTCGAATTTACCATGTTCCCCCTTTCATTTGTGGGCTTTCTCCAAATATAAGACTAGATCAAAGATATTAAAGACCTTAATCTTTGCTCTTTGATCAAACTAGTGTTTCATAATTTCCTGTGCTTGGAAAAATTCTTAATGGCTTCATCATGCTTTTCCTCCAGTTGGAGGAGCCCAACAAGACATGATTCAAGTCTCTCTCCCTCATCATAATACTTGTTGATGAACTGCATCATGGGGATCCTTAAGTGAATACGAAAGATAGGCTCTTGATTTCAGACTAAATAATATAGGGAAGTACCTAAGGTAACCTTCTGATGGGTGTGATCTACCCATAGAGAAAATTGGGGTTGGGTATGCTAGTCTTTTGGGTTCTTGTCCAATAACTTATGGATGAAAGTTAATAGGTTCTTATTCGTGGACTTAGCTAACCCATTCCCTTGTGGATAGTAGTTAGAAAAAAAATTCAGTGTAATGTTGTAATCAAATATCCATCCCAAAAAGTTTAAAGAAGAAAATGCTAGACCATTATCACATACCAATGAAAATGGACATCTAAAATGAGTAACAATGTAATCTTCTAATAATTTAATAACAAAATCAGTTATGCATTACTTACATGGAATGAATTATATCCATATATTGCAATAATCAATAGTAATCAGAATATACTTATGGCTCATGGAAGATGGTGGGGTGATCATACCAATAAAATCAAGTCCCCACTATGTGAAGGGATGCACCTCAGCCATAGGTTGTAATGGGATAACAACATGTTTCTCTCAAAATGTAGTAGTTTGACAAGTGTGATAGGTCCAAACATGCGCATGAGCATCCTTGAATAGCGTAGACTAGTAATAGCCTACCCTTAGAATCTGATTTATAGTTGAAGGGCAAGAACCATGACAAGTCCCAAACCTATCATGAAACTACTTTAATACAATAATTGCTTCTTCTTCCCTAAGAAGAAATAAAATCCTTTGTCATTATTCTTGTACAAGATTGTGCCTTTCAACATATAACTACCACTCTTCAAACCTAGGGCGTGTCACTAGACAACATTCGTGTGATGGGAAGTTTTGATTGAGTAAGTAGTAGATAATATCATCATACCATTTTTTTGAAGATACATCTTCGAGGTTTTATTATTGGGTTGTTAACTCAGGATGTACCTCAACCATGTTCCATGTTAACACCTACCCTCTAACAAGTTTCATGGGCTGAATCTCCATATCGTATTCCTTCAACATAGTTACCATTTTTCTTATCATTCACCCAAACTCATTTTGCATTAAAAGGATCTTCAAAGCCAGGTACAAAATGATGGAAAACACCTTATTCCTTAGGATATAATGTCTAAACTTCTTGACAACACAAACCAATACGTAGGCTTGTTTTTTGATGCTTGGATAACATGACTCAACATATTTAAGTGAAGAACTTGTGAAAGAAATAAGGTACTCATCTCCTTGCTCCTTCTTATGTGTTAGCATGCATGTACATGAGTGTTCTGAAGAAAAGGAATAGATTTAGAAAGGCTTTTTATAATCAAGACTAACTAAGACTAGGGCCTCAACAATCACTCATTTTATTTCTTAAAAAACTTGTTTTTCTTTAGAAATCCATTCTACCTTGGCCTCTTGCTTCAACATTGCATTGAGAGGCTTCACAATCTCAACACAACTAGTTATGAATTTCACTATGAAATTGATTTTGTCAAACAACTTCATTTATTTATTACTCACAAGTGGTTGAATCTTTAATATTGCTTGGATTCGATCGAGGCCAATTGATAGCCCTTTCTTTGAAATCACTTGGCTGAGCAATTTTCCTTCCATTACCCCAAAGATGCACTTCTTTGGGTTGAGTGAAATGCTAAACTCTCAACATCTCTGGAAAAATTTGCATAAATTTGAGATATGATCACCTCTCTTTTTAGAAAATATCATTAAATCATCCATATAGATGATGATACATTTACCTATCAACTCCTTAAATTCAATATCCATCACATGCTGAAAGATTTCCCTAATGTTGATTAGACCAAAAGGCATACACCTGTAGGCAAAGGTTCCCCATTTCATAATAAATGTTTTTTTTATGTCTATCCTCATATTGGACCATAACCTATGTGTATTTTGAATATCCATCCAAGAATGACATCATCTAAGAATTATTCACAATTTGTAGAACCTCATCTAATGAAGGTACTAGATAATTATCCTTTTCTAGTGCATGGTTAAGGCTACGAAAATTCTACACACAATCGGATCTCATCATTATTTTTATGGATGGGTGCCAAGTTCACAACCCAAGTAGAATTTCTTATAGGGAATATAATGCAAGTTGATAGTAATTTTTCACTTCTTTATAGATAATATGTTCAAGTAGAGCATTGATGGGTTGCTACCTCTGTCTAAATGGTTTCACATTAGCCTTAAGTAGAATGGTGTGCGTGATAATAGAAGTGTCATATATATTAAGATCTTCTTAGCTCCACATAATAACACCTTCATATACATGAAACACATCAACTATTCCTTTTCTTTCAACTGAGGTGTAGACTTTACTAATAAAAATGTTCTTCACATTCTCAAAGGTACCCATGTTGTATGTATCACCCTGGTTCACAAAGAATCCTTCACCTATTGATCTTAGTCTCTTATCTAATTGAAGTCAAATATTCTTTCCAATTGTACCATGCCTCTCAGAATCATGTTTGTATTTAGATTAATCACTCCTTTAGTGTCCAACTCTCAAGTTCTACTTCATCACTAATTTGAGAGGTGAAAACATCAGAGCTAGTAATGAAATCAAGTATATGCTTATCATCCTCAAAGACCTAAAAAATTGGTGATTTTATTTGGTACTAATGGAGTGGGAGTATGCTCAACTATGAACTTCCTCAATCCTAATAATGAAAGGGGTTGCAAAGTGCTAGCTTCCTGAGCTAATACATCGACAGTCTAGTTTTTGCTATGGAGAATCAATTGGATATTGAAGGTATCAAATCCTTCTATTAGATCCTAAACTTGATGCCTATAGTTAGTCATTATTCAATCATGGCATGAGTACTTCTTTCTAACTTGCCTTATAACTAACTCAAAGTCACCAACACTTGCAATGCCTTAGCATTCTTATGTAATGCCATTAACAAACCATTAACTAATGCTTCATATTCAACTACGTTGTTAGTGCAATAAAACTACAATCTATGAATGAAAAAGAAAGTTCTACCAATCGACTTGATTAATTTAAAGCTAGTTCCATCTCCTTCCTTTTTCTTAGACCCATCAAAACAAAATTTCCAAAACTTGGTTGGGTGCATATCTTTTTTTATTATTGGAGCATATTTCATTCTTTGATACAATATTATTCTGCTACACATGTGTTTGTTCCTATAACTATTTTTCTTGAAATTTATAGTCTTCTATGCTAACATCAACAAAGCTAACTTGCTTCTTAATCTATTGATGGCAGTCTAGAAAAGACAACATTGAAACTTTGAATGGGACACATCGTGTATTTTGCACCAGCAAGGCAACAATAGATCCTTGAAATCTACAATGTTTCCTAGGTTGATGTGATCTTGTACACACTTCTTCATGAACTCTTGGAATCCTTGAAACAATTCAATGTCACCATCAGTCTGAGGATCATCATTATCTAATTCCATAGTTACTTCGGTTCTACTTGGAACTTGAGTTAAATCTTTGGATACATCATGCAACATCATCACCTCTTCTTCTTCATTGACCTCTTCCATGACCATAGGAATATAGTTTGCCAAATTAGTTTCGGAGAACAACACTTTATTCATCTTAATATATTTTTTAATCATGTGTTTCATCCTTGGCTCTTGTTCAATGTGAATCTAGTTTGGCATTTCCATCCAAGGAAGCCACATGTGCAAATGATCAATGGAGATATAGACATTAAGCATCCTAGTCCAATATCTACTCAGAATTAAACCATATGCATCAAGAATGTTAGCTACCTAAATGTCTATCATCTATTGAACTCTTGGATCTGATGCTACCTACATAGGGATTCTATTTAATTCCCCAACAACACTCACTTCCATCTTGTCTAATTTATCCAAAAGGAGTGGGAGTAATGCCTAAGGCCTTACATACTAAAAAAGGCATAATATTTGTAGAAGCACCCAAATCCAATAGACAGTTATGCAAATTCTTTCCAAATATACATACAATCAACAAGAAAGGATGATTTTCACACTTTCCATGAAATAGGCTTACCAGAGTGTTCACCTAAGAGACTTGAGCCATTTATTTCTCCTTCTCCTTTTCCTTGTCTTTTCCTTTTTCCTTTTATTTATCTTTATCCATGATTTTTATAAGTACTGGCTCATTTTCAGTCATGTTGGATGGAGCTTTTCTTGCTATTGCCTCTTGTGAAGCTTTTGGTTGAGTGGTCCCATTTAGTGATTTGAAAAAGGTGTTTGTAATTAGTGGTACCCTTATTAATTCAAAGGTTGAGAGGCCAACCTTTACCTTTTTCAATTCTTCTACCACGTACTCTCCCATTTGATCAAATTCAACTTTAGATTAACCTCCCTTAGCAAAATATTTAGTTGATACCTCATGAAATGAAGGATTATTGCTTGCGTTTGGATTTGGAGGCACATTGAAATTGTTTGGAGGATTGGAAGTAGTAAATGGACCACCAACTTTCCTATTCCATAGGTTATACAATATCGTTTGCTAATGGAACATATAAACTTCTTCCTCCATTTGAGCTTCCTCTTCTTTGGGATCATTAGCATCTTCATCAAACAACTAATAAAGAGTTTCTTTATTACAAACATATTCTATTTTGGAAATATTATTTGTAGGATCTTCTTTAGGATCATTATATGTTGCTTCAAGAATTGGAGCCTTATTAACCACCATTACCAAATCATATGGGTATGATGTCACTATCTCACAGCTAGTTGAGTTGTCATTACTTGTAGCATTCTGCACCTCCATTTGAAATATGTTGGTAGCAACTTGGAATTTTGGACAATCAAGGTCTGAATGCTCGTTAGTGTTGTGGATCCTACACCATCCTGATAGTGAAGCTTTATCCATGTAAAATCCTCTAGAAGGCTTCTCAAAATTATTCGGTGGATCAAGTGGGGTAGGGATTCCTACATTTTTGGGTCTTGTATTCTGTGTTTTATTCTTCCTATAACCTTGCTTACATTCAAAATTTTGTCCTAAACTTTGGCCTAGATTTCTATTGTAATTAGCTTGAAGACTCTTCTATGAAGCTTGCAGTAGGTTATTTTTATTTTTGAGGTACATAACCTCGATGAAGAGTTTATTGACCTAGTCAGCCAGTTCAATTTGATCCTTCTCAGTTGGAGTCTAAATCAGAATAGAATTTTGAAGGTATAGGGACTGTGCTACTATAGAATTCTATAGATAAGGAGGTACTTCAAAGTTTTGTAGGTAAGATGGCATGTTGGAATTTTGTGAATAAGATGGTGGATTGTAATTTTTCAAATAGGTTGGAATTGTGGAAGGAGTTTGATTCAATGGAAGGCTTGAGTGAGGAACTATTGAAAATAGAGGGACTTGATTCATCATAAGGGTATGATTAGCTAAAGCTCAATTTAATTCTTCAATCTTCCCTAGATTTGTAGTTGGGGCTAGTGAAGGAAGTGGGATTGTTATATGTTGTCATAAATCAGCACTTGATTTGACTACTTCAATATAGGAATCTACTAGGCTCTGTAGTTGTTGATGCATCCATTTTACGAGAGCTACAATAAGATTATCTAGAGAAGCATAGTAAAGTGCCTTGGCTAAGGCATCATCTACAACAAATGGGGATTGCAACCTAGTATATAACCTATGGAACCTATTATTGAAAGATATGATGGGTTCATTTACCTCCCTTTTTACTGACACAAACTATTTATACAGCTCTATGTAATCAATTGGAACCTTGAATTTTTGCAGAAAAGTAGTTTTCATCCTCTACCAATCTATTATTGACTCAGTAGGAAAATGAGTATACTAATAAAATGATTCCTCCCCTAGGGAATAAGGGAAAATCATACAAGCCACATCTTCATGCATGATCACTTGTTCTTTAAGGGCTTCTTCAAAAATCTTCACATGTTCTTCTACATTCCTATTGGGATAATTGCTATAAAACCTAGAACAAAAATTCTCTAGATTTTTAGGCATTTCATGATAGTCAATGAAGGAGAGGGGTGATGGGTTATTAGTTAACTAGGCCATTGGTGGAGGTGGGGGTGGTAATGGATGAGGTACAACAATGATGAATATGAAGAAGTGGATGATGTAGAAGATGGGGAAAGTGGATATGGAGTTCGAGTAGGTATGAAAGTGGTGCAGGAGCACCTTGATAAAATTATGCCTCCATGAGGAAATTTTGAAATTTGATGCAATTTTGATGTCATAGCATTGTAACAAGGTAATATTGATCATTTTGTACATGTTTGAGTCATTAGGAGGGCAATATACCATATTATGGGAAAAAAATGTAAAAGATGTCAAAAGTTGTCACAACATTGCAAAAAAATGTAAAAAAAGATGTAAACAAGGAAGATGAAGGGTCATTTGGCTCTTGGGTAAGTCAAAAGCAGTTAGAAAATGAAAATTCATGTTGTATTTCCTTTAAAAAGGCTTTGTTACCATTTTTGAACTTGTGGGTGATTGAAGTTTGAGAATCGAATGAACAAAGGCACTATTTTTCTGTATTTTCTTCAGAAATTTATCATTTCCAGGCATTGTACATCCTTTGTACATACATAAAATCATGTCTAATTTATTGTGAGTGATAATAGATTCAACCAACTTCCTATTGTATCTTATTCCATGCATTTTAGTGCATTTTAAAATAAGATATTGCAAATTCTTTGGAAAAACTATCAAAACCCCTTGTTTAGGGTAAATAGTTATATTAAAAAATTATGGTTCTCCTTTATTTATCAGTGGAATCCTCTGGTTATTGGTGAGATTATTATTTTAATCATGTTCTTTCATATTTCAGTGGTTTTGGGACAAAAGTGTAAAGTGAAGGTGTAAATAATTGAAGTTTAGAATTGAATTTATGTGTATAGTCTGCTAAAGTAGAGTTTAGAGAGGAACAACCTTTAGGGTTTGTATAAATTCTTGTGGAAATGGATATCTAATGGAATTTTAAGTTTGTACAAGTCAAATAACTAATTTTTGAAGCATTGGATCAGAGTATTTGTGACTGGGGCTAATAGAATCAATAAGCCCTATGCTGACCTTGGCCTAATTTGGCCTAAATCACACGCTGTTAGTCCTGATTTGAGTCATATTGTTCAAAGAAAATTGTATTGATTTTTAGTTTTGTTTTAGAACCCTATAAAGGGTATCCAAAATAATGATCATAGTCTGAAATGGAGCCTTGGTTGAAGATATAATTCTGACAGTATGTATTAGGTATGCTCTAAGGAACTAGGACAATCTACAATGAAGTAATGAAAATGTAAATGGTCTTCATTGTTGGGTTTGGGAAAAGTTTAGGCTTGCTATTTTAACTCAATTGAAGGTGTCCAAAGTGTAGAATTGGTGACTTGTGTATTGGGAAGTAAAGTTTGAGGTTTGATGGGTTGTGAGTGCCATGATTGTATGTTAGGAACAATTGGTAAGAAGTGGTCTAAAACAAATGTTTTAAGGGAATCAATTGATTTGAATAAGTCATTTTCAAGATGTTAAAGGTGTGTTAAAGGTCATTAAGGAATCTAGAATTCTGATTGCATGGTTGAGTGATTTGGTTAAGTGCTTATGAAAGAAAAGTTGCCTTGAAATATGATAACCTTGTGAGAGTGGGTTAGTTGAAACCCATTGTTGTGAAATATGTCCTAATCAAGAAGAGAGTTTGAGATTGAGTTATTCCTAATTAAGTTGATCCTTCCTTTTTCTTTCATCAGAAAAGTGGTGCGAAAGATTAACTTTCCCCTTTTCTAGCTCTCCTAGCCCATGTCGGGGTCATTAGCTCCTAAAACTCTCCTTTATTGGGTGTAGATATAAGTACTCTGTAGAATATTTAAGGAGAGAATGACCCTATACGCTCCAATTTTTTTCAAACAATCCTCCTTCTAGTGCTAATTCTATTGATGAGAATTTTAGCACTACACAACACAAATAAAACACAGGTGTTCTATCTCTCTTGAAAGGTGACTCTCTTCAGACAAACTTCAGAGAATAACCCTAAGGTTTTGAATGTCAGGTCTTGACAATGCAGGAAACAAATTATTAGTGTTATAATTTATCGGCAATCATGAGGGGAATTTATTTCAGCGAGAGATGACCTACAGTGGATAAAAATGTGTTAACATTTTTTTTGTTAAAAAAATTTGACGGGTAGTTGCTAGTATTCAAAGAGGAAGAGGCACAAAATTAAATTCTAAGGAAAATTAAATACTCAGTTGTAGAATGTAACACTGCATGGCTGCATGTTTAGCTTTTCATAATGAAAAATATTCAATTAATTCCATTTCTGTGCTGCTAAATCATCAACTCATTCATTTTTTGACCATTCTCTTTTTTACCTCAAAAAATATATGTAAAACCATTTGAGTTGAAACAAGGGATATATGCCAGAGACTGCTCGAGCGACCCAAATGACATCAAAAATGCAGTGCTCATTGTGGGTATTCATCCAAAGGGGATGGGAACTACTGGATCATGAAGAATTCATGGGGAATAGACTAGGGAATAGATGGATATTTCTACCTCTTAAGAAACATAGAGTTACCCTATGGTGAATGCATTGTAAACACCATGGTCTCGTATCCCACCAAGGAGGGAACTTCGCCCAGCCCCCAACCATCTCTTACAGTCACATCACCTCCTCCTCCTCCTCCTCTACCTCCATCTCCACTACTGAGCCTTGGGCCAGCGTAGTGTGGCAAATATTCATATTGTGCCTCTGACGAGACCTCCTACTATATTTTTGAGCTGCTAGATTATTGTCTAGTTTATCAATGCTGCAAGTTGGAGAATGTTGAGTGTTGCATAGGCACCATCTATTGTTGTCCTTATAATTATCCTATATGTGATGTTGATGAAGACCTATGCCTTCAAGTACTCATCCTAACATCTTTTTTTTTTTTTCAATCTCTCTTAAATTGGGTTTTATTTGTTTTATCAAAATTTCACTGGGTAATTTCATTTTGTGTAATAGGGCATTAGAGATTCTTTGGGTGTGGAGATGAAGTAACAAAAGAATTCTCATTACAAGTTGTTGTGGGATAAAAGAGGGTTTGTAGAAGCTAAGGAGAAAAGTGCCCCTTCTTTGAAATGGCACTAGTAAACTGCAATTCAGTAGAAACTGAAAGCAAAAGGGTTGGATTGGGTGCATATTGAATGTCATTTATTTTCCCTGGGTTTTGGGGTTCGAAATATTTTTAAATGTTTTTCTATTATTTTCAAGTAAAATGTTTTTTTTTGTGTATTTTTTTGAACTCATCCCTGGTTTTGTGGAGGTTGCAAAGCTTGGAAAAAATCTGCCATATTTTTGAATTGAACGAATTTAAAATCCACCCTGTATTGTCACAGGAATATCGTTTTAAAGGTTAGCTTATGAGTTTTTCAAATGAATGCCTCACCAAATAGTTTGTGTGGCGATTTTTCATATTATGAAGTGTAATTTGAAACATTTTTCAAGAATTAAAAAATATTATATATCTTATAAGTTTATAATTTATATTTATTTTTTTATGAAATAAATAATATTAAATTTAAATTATTGAAACAATAAATCAAATGAACACTGTATTATTAAGGTGAAATGATTTTGTTGAAACCCTTGTCGACAAATGTGCAAGAACAGTTTTAGAGTATTACAATAAGATCATCAGAGAAATTGAAAATACAAGCTTAATGATTCAAACAAAAATATAGGATTTTCAAAGAATTACATACATCTTTCACTTATGTGATTTTTTAATGAATCTTATAAGTTTCTATTTTCTTTTTTCTTTTTTTGCATGCAAATCATTTCATATTCTGAAATTAAACTAAATTCTAATTTCAAAATTATTTATATGATTTTTTAATGAATCTTATAAGTTTCTATTTTTTTTTTCCCCTTTTTTCATGCAAATTATATCATATTCTAAAATTAAACTAAATTCTAATTTTGAAAAAATCATCAAATATTTTGAAGTACAAAAGTTTTTTATTTATGTCTTTTTAATAGGTTAGCAAGGAAATAAATCTCTATTTTTTAGATTTTTTAGTTCAATTGAACTATATTGAGCTTTAAATTTGAATGAATCAAATCATCATAATATTTTGAAAACCAAAAAGAATGATCTCTTAGAAATAAACTTTAAAAAGACATAACACCCATTTTTCTCTAATGTTTTTTCAATACAAGAAATGGAAATAATATCAAATTGCAAATTTTTAATCATTGCACCCATTCTTTAATCAATTTATTACATATAAACTCATATATATATTAATTGCTTGAAATTTAAGTATATTTTTTAAAAGAACCTTCAAAATTCTATAATTGCATGCTTTGAGGTTGTGTATTGTAAGGTTCTATGCCTCCTACCATACCTACTTAGAAATTATATAGTCATTTGAATTTGAAAACATTTTAACATCAATTATATAAAAGTAATGCACAATTTAGAAACTGGAATGATTATAATTAGAAGAAAAAATATTAAATTTGTATAAAATAAAGAACAATGGAAATAGTAGATTAAACATCTTACCCTAATCAAGATAATTGAGTAGTGGTGAGTGTGATAAAACATAGAAAATGTTAATAAAAATAATAATTTGATTTGGTTATTGAGGAATCAAAGCAATTTGTTGAAAGCCACTCTTAATTCTTATAGATGAAATTATAACATAAATAAAATAATGAATCTTATTTTTTGATAATTATTTATGTTATTTTTTAATTACTTAGGTGATTTTTAAATGCATCTTATTTGTTTCCTATTTGAGATTTCATAAGAAGTTTGAAATTTTTTGATGAAGAAAAATATGTAAAAAATCATTAAAATTCTTTTAAAAATATTAAAAATGCTATATTCAAAGAAGATAGAATCTTGTACAAGTATTTAAATATATTATTGTTAAGGTTCAATAATCAAAGCAATCTTGTAGCTAAAGAAAAAAAAAAAATCATTTCTTATCTTTAG
Source organism: Sequoiadendron giganteum (assembly GCA_007115665.2). Lineage (NCBI taxonomy): Eukaryota > Viridiplantae > Streptophyta > Pinopsida > Cupressales > Cupressaceae > Sequoiadendron > Sequoiadendron giganteum. The sequence continues at coordinate 754,394,790 of CM021102.1, read as the reverse complement.
TGGTTGCTGAATGTCTAATTGTATTCCCAAAGATAACTTCCATGCTAACTTGGATGATGGAAAATTTGTTAATGAGATTTATATTTAACATTAGTATTCTCTCATTATTTTTTAATGTAGTGGTAAATAAATTTATTTTAGCCAATCATTATATTCTATGTATATTTTTTAGGTTGTGTCAAAAAAACTATACCTTTCACATAGGATGGTATACATTCACTTCAAGCTCTTTTTGAAGTGCACTCCAAAATCCCTAGAATGAATATGCATCTTACATGTTAGGGAATTTAAGTTATTTTAGTGTATGCTATTGATTATCTCATCCAAAATGATACCACAAAAATTAATTTGGCTCACAATAAATTAAATTCTACGTCAATTGAAGTGAAGGATATAATAATACCATACAATAATACCAAAAAAGAAAATAAGAAAATTTGAATTAAAAAAGGATACAAAATAATATCCTCTCACATAAGGTGAGGAATTTCATTGAAAGTTAGGGCTATATTTTAGTTAGAGTTAGGGTTATGACACAATTATGCTAAGGGTTTAATCAAGATTCAATTAGGATTAAAATTAAATTATGGTTAAGGTTAGGGTTCAATTAGGGTTAGGATTGGGAGTAGGGTTCAATTAGGGTAAGGGTTAGTGTTAGGGTTAGGGAAAGACTTCAAGAAGAGTTACAATTCAATTAGATTTATGATACAATTAGGGTTAAGGCTAAATCAAGGTTAGGATTAAATTAGTGTTAAGGTTTAATTGGCATTCAATTAGGATTATGGTTTAATTAGACTTAGGGTTACAATTAAAGTTCAATTAGATTTAGAATTAGGGTTTGAATTACAATTCAATTAGGTTAGGGTTAGGGTTATGGTTTAATTAAAATTATCATTCAATTAGGATTAGGGTTATGGCTTGGGTTTATTTAGGGTAAGGGTTAGGCTTCAAATAAAATCATGCTTAAATTAGGGTTAGAGTTATGATTAGGGTTAAATTACAGTTAGGGTTATATTTTAATTATGTTTAAGGTTTAATTAAGGTTATGTTTAGAGTTAAATTAAGGTTAGTATTCACTTAGGTTTAGGGTTCAATTAGTATTCAATTTGGTTTAGGGATTGATTAGGGTAATGATTCAATAAGGGTTAAATTAAGGTTAGGGTTAAATTAGGGTTAGGGTTACTATTAGTTTTAGGGTTAGGATTAACTTAGAGTTATCTAGGGTTATGATATAATTAAGATTAAAATTAAATTAAGGTTAAGATTTAATTAGGGTTAGAGTTAAATTAGGGTTAAATTAGGGTTAGTGTTAAACTAGGGTTACTGATTCAATAAGGTTTGGATTAGGGATAGGATTAATTTTAGGGTTCGAATAGGGTTAAGGTCCAATTAGAGTTATCAAAATATATGATATGATTAAGCTTAAGGTTCAATTAAGGTTAAGATTCAATTAGGGTTAGGGTTCAATTAGAGCTAGGGTTAGGATTAGAGTATAATTAGTGCTAATGTTATGATTAGAATAAGAGTTCACTTAGATTAGGGTTAAGGTTTAATTAGGAATAGGGTTAGAGTCAGGGTTAGGGTTATGCTTTGTTTAGGGTTAGTATTAGGGTTCAATTAGGGTTGTTAGATAAATATATAGGTTATTGTTAATGTTAGGGTTAAGTTTTAATTAGGGTTAGGTTAGGGTTAAGGTTTACTTATAGTAAGGGTTACAATGAAGGTTAGGGTTAGGATTATCATTCAATTTTAGTTAGGGTTTAATTAATTTAGGGTTAGAGTTAGGGTTAGCATATAGGATTATAATTAGGGTTAAGAATTAGGATATCCTCATCCTAATACTAATATGGTTAAGGTTAGAATTAGGGTTATAATCAAGGTTTAATTAGGTTAGGATGATAATTTAATTAGGATTAGGGTTCGATTAAGGTTAGGGTCCAATTATGGCGAGGCTTTAATTAGGGTTAAGGTTTAATTAGAGTTGCGAATAGGATTAGATTAGGATTAAGGTTCAATTAGGGTTACAATTAGTGCTAAGGTTTAATTAGGGTTATATGATAAATATTCAAGTTAAGGTTACAATTAAATTCTAATTAGGGTTCAAATATGATTATGGTTATGGATCAATTAGGGTTAGAATTCAAGTTTAATAGGGGTTGTTTAATTAAATTTAGGGTTTAAATAGAGCTAGGGAGGATTATAGTTCAATTACTATAAAAATTATGGTTAGAATCAATGTTTAATCAGGTTAGGGTGACAATTTAATTAGGATTATGGTTCAATTAGGGTTAGGGTTAGAGCTAGGGTTTATTTAGGGTTAAATTATATCAGGGTTAGGCTTTGATTAGGATCAAGGTTTAGTTAGGGTTAGGGAACTAGAGCTACAGAGAACTTAGAATTAGGGTTAGGGTTCAATTAGAGTTATAGGATAAAGATTCAAGTTAAGGTTACAATTAAAATTATGATTACAATTCAAAATGGATTAGGGTTAGGGTTTAAGTTTAATAGGAGTTAGCATTAAAGTTATATTAGGGTTAGGGATATCATTGGATTAGGGTTAGTGTTCACTTAGGATTATGATTAGGTTTAGGGTTAGGGTTAAATTAGTTCTAGAGTCCAATTATAACTATTTTTCAATTAGGGTTACAATTAGGGTCTATTAGAGTTGAATTTGGGTTAGGGTTTAATAAGGGTCAAGGTTATGGTTAGGTTTCAATCAAGGTCAAGTTCAAGGTTATGATTCAATTATGGTTAGGATTAGGGTTCAATTAGGATAAGAATTATGACAAGGGTTAGTTTTATGGTTAGGGTTCAATTAGAGTTATGTTTCAATTAGGGTTTAGGGTTAGCTTTAAGGTTTAGATATAGTTAGGATTTAATCATGGTTCAATTTGGGTTAGGGTTTGGGTTCAATTAGCATTCAATTAGAGTTCTAGGGTTCAATTATAGTTAGGCTTATGAATAAAGTTAAATTAGTGTTAGAACTAGGGTTAGAATAAGGGTTTAATTAGTTTAAGGTGGCAATTTAATTAGAGTTAGGGTTCGATTAAGGTTAGGGTCCAATTATGGTGAGGGTTTAATTAGGGTTAAGTTTTAATTAGAGTTGGGATTAGGATTAGATGAGGATCAAGGTTCAATTAGGGTTAGGGTTCGAGATAAGGTTTAATTAGGGTTAGGGTTAGGGTTTAATTAGGGTTATAAGATAAATCTTCAAGTTAAGCTTACAATTAAATTCTAATTAGGGTTCAAATAATACTAAGGTATGGATCAATTAGGGTTAGCTTTCAAGTTTAATAAAGGTTAATGTTTAATTAGGTATAGGTTTAAAATAGAGATAGGGAGGATTAGAGTTCAATTACTACCAAAATTAGGGTTAGAATCAATGTTCAAAGTGCTACCACAAACATTGATTTTTTTCACAATAAATTAACTTCCAGCTCAATTGAAGGGAATGATGTAATAATACCATAGAAATAACACCAAGAAAGAAAATAAGAAAATTTGAACAAAAAATAAATGGATAGAAAGGAATCTCCTCTCACCTAGGGTGAGGGAAGCACTTTCATTCAAATTTAGGGCTACATTTCAATTAGAGTTAGGGTTAATTTATAATTTCACCTCATTTGGTCTTAAATTAGAGTTTGATTAGATTTAATTAGTACTACAATTTCAATCAAGATTCAATTAGGATTAAGATTTAATTGTTATAGTAAAAAAAATTTGAACGATGACAAATTTTCACCTCATTTGGTCTTAAATTAGAGTTTGATTAGATTTAATTAGTACTAAGGTTTCAATCCAGATTCAATTAGGATTAAGATTTAATTATTATAATAATTTAATATAAAATATAAAAATATAAAAATAATTTATTTAAGATATTACATGTTGCATCATGACTGCTACTAGCATATATATTTAATATAATATATAGAATATGCTGAGAGATATCCTTCTCGAGGTGCCTATTCAAATTTTATGTGAAAATTTGATTAAAAAATAGGCAGCTCGAGAAGGATATCTCTCGATGTATTTTATATATATTATTAAATATATATATGCTAGTGGTTAACACATTTGGAAGCTTATGGGATTGTAATGAGGCTTTAAGAAGTCTGAGGACTAGTTAAAAACCTTGCTTTAGTTTCAAAATAATATTCTAAAAATGGTCTTTCCTCATCAAATATAACAATGTACTAATGCTGAAATCTTATACTAACATAAATTTATAAAGAAATATCAAAAGATGAGGGTTCAAGAGAAATCCTAAATCTAAAAACTAATGATTTTTATAGAAATAGTTGATGCTTTAGATAGAAAAACCCCCAAAACTAAGCTCTGCTTAACTAAGACAAATCTACAGTATAATAGGACAAGTACAATGTTCAAATTTTTAGATTGTAACTATAGATACCTAAAAATGACTCAATGGATCACATTGGCTAACTAACATCATTTCATCCTCAATCCCATCCTCTTTTTGCTTAATTGATTAAATTAGCCCAACTATTTAATTAATTGCATCATTTTTATCTATTAACCTAGTTCATTTAATCAAGTTAATTCACCCCCTTTCACACTAACATTTCATCTCATTAATCTAAATAAATCAACATATTTAATTTAATTCCCCAAGTCTTCTAATTTAATTAAATAATAATACATTATTTAATTAAATATAATTTCACCTTTTCCCCTTTCATTAAATCATTTAATTTAATGAAAATCACTTGATTTCTTCAAAACCCCTAATTGTGTGATTAAACCTTGTTTAATTAACAATTAATCTAATTTTCATCCAAAAGGGGAATATTCCCATGGAATATTCATTATCCCTCTTTTTTTCACAATTAAAACCTTGTTTTAATTTGAAAACTAACCTTTTTCCTCACCCATGAGAATATTCCTTTTGGAATATTCTCTCTCCTCCAATCATTTAAGAAATTGATATTCTCACTTGGCTTCAAATGCAAGTTATCTTTTAACCTCTTGAGCAAGTCACCTTGTGACCTGCGTGTGCAAGTCAAAAGTGTGTTTGTTTGAAAAAAATGTGAGCCCTTGATTAATTCTCATCTTGCATTCTCATCTGTTGATGAGAATCCATGATCCATGCCTCTCCTTTCCTCCATCCTTGACTGTTGATTAATATTTTTAATCTCAATCCTCCATTTTTCATTTTCTCTTCTATAAATAGAACCCTATTTGGAGAAAAATGGATCCATCTTTTTCAGAGCAAACTTATGCTGTTGAATATCACCCATCTTTCAATTGCAAGCTTATGTTGTTGAAATCACTCACACTCACACTCATACTTTGCATACTTTTAGCTTTTTTTAGCTCATTTTTAGTTGCATAATAGCTTAATAAATCCATTAATGGCTTCCATTTGTCCATCTTAGCTTATTTATAAATTAGGGTTTCCATCTTTTAGCTTTGAATCAACTTAGATTAGCTTAGCAATTGCATAGTTAAATCATTTTAGCATAAAATCATGTTAATATAGCTAGCATCATGTTCATTTTAGCTGAAATCAGATTTTAATCCATTTATCACAATGGTTTTATTGATTCTCTTCCATATAATCTATTGAAACAAGCTCACTGCTCACGAGATTGGGAAAGGGTTGTTGTTCCACATCAACATGACACCAATTCCAAAATGAGATAATTTTCAAATGGGTTAGAGTAGGCATTGAATTGTTTTCATAGTTTGTAGTTTTCAATTTCAGTAAATGCTTAGTTTAAGCTTTCATTTTGAATGATCTTGTTTGTAATATTGAAGTTTAGTGGATAAATTATTCTTCGATTCTTCATGGATCAAGCGTTATCGACCCATGCTAATATCCTCAGTCATGTTTTGGTGCTAGAAAGAGGGAAAACCAATAATTTAATCAAATTTTAGCTTGAACTACATTCATTTGTTTTGTTGTAGGTTAAAATGACACCCAAATCACAAATAATGACACTCTTTGAAGAGCGTCACCATATAGCGACACTATTACAATTTGAAACACCGACGATGATTAAATGGACTACTGCTAATTTAAATCTGGAGAAACCGATTTAATATAGAGGTATCGAAAAATTCAAACAATGACACTCCTAGAGTCTAGATTGTGATGCTCCCAAATCCTAACACTATCGTGCTATCTATTTTTGCTGCAGAGCGACGCCCATTTTCACTAGAGCGACGCCTAGACTTCAAATCACGATGCTATCGTGTGCAACGATGCCCAAATCTAGTAAGAAGTTTTAAGGATTGTTTTTTCAACATGTGCTTTTATATTTTGACTTTATCTGAAATATAACATGTCACTAAATTCTTGTTTTTTCTTTTTAGACTAACTAGTTTTGTAGATTTGGAGAGAAAAACTAGGAAATTTTTTACCCTAACTTGTTGGAGTCATAACTTTCTACTCGGTACTCAAAATTTGAATCCATTTGCACCATTGGAAAGCTCTCCAAGAGGTCTAATTAAGTCCCTAAAAAATATTGCCTTTGACATGCCTATTTTTTGGGATTGACACAAGTCCCAACCCCAAATTTTGCTCCAAAGGCCTCCAAAAATGCGATTTACTATAGCATAGAAAAACCAATTTTTTTTTTAAATTTTAATTTTCAGTTTTTCTTAGTTGTAGTTATTGTAATAGTGTTTTGACACTTGTGGGGAAATTATAACCCATCATATGCTACTTTGGTTTATGTTTTAGGACCTCTAAATTTCCATTGGTTTTAAAAACTTACAATCCTAGGACAACTAGCTTTTAATCAGGCTTAAAATTCACTTTCAAAGTTGGCTAAAATTGAACACTCATTTCATCATCTTCTTTTGGGTTTAAAATTGAACAAGAAAAATTAACATTTCATTTGGTGCTTAAAAGGAACTCATCACTACTTTAAGGTGTTAAAATTTACAATTGTTTGTTGTGCCTTGATTTACAACATTATTATTGGATGTGTATGCAATTCTCTCGTGCCATTTGGCAACCTTGAGAAACATAAACATTATATAATACTTTGGAAAATCACTTACATATTTCAATTTGGATTAAAACTGAACCCCTTTGTGAGTGTGAGAAAAAGTCATGGCGTGGGGCGATCCCACAATAGTGGTTTACAATTTTTGGCCAAATTGGACACTGAAATTATTATTTTTAACTAAATCTTCACATTTGGGCACCTATAGCGGCTAAACCGTGAGGAATTTGAAGATGATGCAAACTAGAGTCTCATCACATTTTGACTGTAGATTCTAAAAATATTTTTTTCAAAATTTTTGGAATAAGATTGCACTTCTTTTTCCATCTCCCACGAAAACTAGTTTTTTTTCAGAAAACAACATTTTTAGAAAGTGACGCTCACTGTATACAATATAATTTTTTTTGTATGAAGGATAAAATTATATTTTTTTGAATTTACATTTGCAACTACGATATCTAGAACTTTCATTTGGTATCATAGTTTTTTATTTAATATTTTTTCCTTAATAGAGTTTCGAAGTCAAACCAATTGCAATTGAGACATAGGAGATTGTATACAACATAACTTTTTCTATATGTATCAAAATTCAAATTTATTTATTTTAATGGATCAAGGACATCAATAGCCAACATGAACATATTTAAAAAAAAATTATTTTGATAATTTTCTATTTTTCCACATGTGCAAAACAAAGAGCTTGATTTTAGGTGAAAAACCTATGTTTAATAAAACTAAAAAAAAGCATACATAATAAAACCAAAACATATTTAAATTATGTTCATGGGATAGGTCATTTTGAGGAATACCATAATCATTTGAAATAAATTTTAAATGTTTTCATTTGATCCCCAAAAAGTGAAATCAAAAGTGATTTTTTATCAGCATTTTGATAGGTGTAAAGGAGACTCATTTATAGGTATGGTTTAAAACTAGCGAGGTTCTATCCAAAGGGGTTTGATCTAAGGTGGTTTGATCAAACACTCTTCAATTGGAATCCTTAAAATGGAACTTTTAAAGGCTTAAATCATTATATTTTCTAAAAATATGTGATTTCAGCAAAAATCAGTTCCTCTCAAAAATTATAAACCAGCTTTGTGGGATCACCCTGTGTGTTCTCTCTTTGTTCATATGAGAAAATATGATCGAACTACAAACATAATTCCTTGCTATTGAGAGGGAATACCTCCCCACTTCAAAAGAAGGGAATGAACCAAGTGGAAATGAACTAAAGCCAATTTCTTCCAAACTATGATATAAATGTGTGGTTGCAATGAAAATTATGATCAATGGGATGTGGTACATGATAGCTCTCCTCTAGTATCTTTATGATGTGTAAAGCCCTTGTTCTAAGGGTTGGGAGACCTCTTGAGGGAGTTTATTATTGAACCCCTTAAGATAGAAGCCCTTATTACAAACCTTTTTTTAGAATCCGAAAGCCTTAATACTTGTTGGAGCAAGAAAAATCATTCTAAAGCCGCCCCATATTCTTACTATTCAGTAATAGAAACAAAAAAAATCCTTTTGATCTTCGGATTTTAAGGATTTTGAGATTTGGTGGCTCCAAGAAGTGTGTGTCGTGGAGGGGAGCCAATGTTGCCAAATCTCTAACTGTTTGCATTGTTTAGTGTTTGGATAACGGGAATTCAATAAGTATAACCATTTAAAACCTAGGATTGTAAATGATTGTGAGTCTGTTTGATACATTGCTTGGTTCCAAAATGTTACAAAAACACACATTAACTATCTTCCTCAAAATTTAAAACACTTTGGTTTACATATGGATACCTCTTGAATTAGCCTCAATATTACTACATTTCCTAAGGATTTATATCCTTAGAGATTTATAAATATCTTGATTTATATCTCAATCAATATTTTCCAAAGACAACATAGGAAATTACGACTTTAACCTCATGATTTTCCCAAAATGGACATTATGAAATTTATGATGTTTTTGACATAAAAATTTAGTTTGAAAACATAATCAAGACAAGTGTATGTGGTGAAAATAACCTCATTAATCAAAGATTAAATAAAATGAACACCCCATATTGATGTATGTTCAAACTTGGACTCCCCAAAACAAGAAAATTGAGACAAGAAAAACATAGAAAATATTGAGTCCAAAATCATTGAGTTTTACTTTACCAAAATCATTTGAGTCCTATTTTAGAAAAATCATTGAGTTCTTGGAGTATTATCACCTTATAGGTATAGCATGTTTCTGATCACCTTGGTCTTGGAAAATAAAGGTTCACTCTAGGAAAAATTGGGTCAAACATTTCATCCATCCTTCATCATATTTGATCCTTCACCTCACCAAACTTTATAAAAATTTCAAATGCACCAACACTTTTTGACTTCAACATCTATCAAACCAACCTCTAGCTTATCTACTTTGTATGTGAAATTTACCCCTTTTCATGAATTGGATTAAGTTAGTTATCATCTTTGAAATAATTTATCTTGAAGGTCACGAGTCTACCCTAAAGATTTCCAAGTTTATCAAAATCCTTTTTCCAAACATCAAAACTTCAAACTTAAGTCAAAAGTGTTGTCCCAAAATATTTGAAAATATCTCTTTCCATATCATCCACCCTTTTCATCTCCCATTATCATCATTTCTCCCAAAAGACTTAGAGCATCCCTTCTACCTAGATTTGATTCAACTAGAGAGTTCAAACATTACATATCTCAACACACCTCTCCCATCATTGACCCATAATTTATGGTTACATGAAGATCATAACACAAGAGAATCATGGAGAAAACTGAAGTCTCATCTACCATCAGTGATCCAAATCCTCAAGAATTTTATCTGAGAAGTCATGTTACCCCATCACAACAACCCTCATCTCCATCAGGACCATATGAGATAGAAGACATCACAAACAATCCATTTGAACTTACTAGAAGAAATCATGGAAGATCAAGCCTTAGAAAATGTGGCTCCAATTTCCCCATCTTTTGTTGCATAATCATTGACACAACCAAATCCATCGCTTGTGCCGAGTCAACCGTTAACATCTAGTCTTGTAACCAGGCTAGGAAACAACCTTGGTCTCATTTCATATCTAGGAACAAACACAACAGTGGATATTCACAAAGCAACCATTCCATTAACTGCCAACCTTTCCCAAAACACAAGTTGGACACCAACATTTTTCAAACCACTTACATTTCATGATGCCACAACAACCTTGAAATTTCAAGTACAACCATCTTCAACCATCATCACAAATACCCCAAGTATGCTTAATGATATGAAAGGTAATGTAAACCAAGTTCCTCAAGTAGGACAACAAGGGAAAGTTAATGCTCTCATGCAAAGTCAACCCTTAGCAAGTGGTTCTAACAACCCCATTGACACATCAAAATAAGCAGTAACCTAAACTACTCAAGCCAATCCACCATCCATATCAACTCCATCCATCATCAATTCAAATCAAAACAACACCTTGGTTATGAATCCCATCAACCAAGGTAATACCTTGATCCCACCTCAAATACAACAAGGAAATCCCTAAGACATCAGCCAAGGAAACCTTTTTAATCAATGAAATTAAGGTCCTAATATGTCATTACCATCACAATATCCAAAGGCATCATCATCTTTCCCCACGGCCCCCTTCACCATGCAAAATAAAATGGGACCTCAAAACTACATTACTCCACCTCAATACACTATCCTACAAGGAATGTTGAACCAAGGGAACCCACAACCTCTCATCAATAACCCGCAACCCATCCAAAACATCAACACCCATAATCCATCATAGATGTCCCAACAACCAATTGGTCCTGTAAGTGTGAATATGTGAATAAGACCAAAACACTTCTTAATACAACATTATATCAATGATTAAACAAATTGAATCAATTCAAAACAGTAATCAATTGAAAGCATCATATTACTCTCTATCTCCAAAGATTTATTAAATCCTAATTGCTCTCAGATTGTGTAAGCAAATAAGACTGTTAAAATAACAATTCAAAGAACGAGATGATGATAATGCAATGCTAAATGATAAATGAATTAAACTAGCATGACATAGACATGAAACAGATAATTGTAGCTACAAGAGGCTGCCATGGTTGAAGCTTGAATACTGGATATGCTTGATGTGTGAATGCTTGATGCTTGATGCTTGATGCTTGAATTCCTGTACAGTAAGAGTGCAAAAGCTTGATTATTTGGATCCTTTTCTTGCTTCAATGAAGCTGTATTTATAGAATTCCTGGCTGTAGAAATGCACAGAGAAAGCTTTGAGAGGCTTGGATTCAATCTGGAGAATTGAATGGTGAGAGATGGAGGAGATTGAGAGAAAGATGAAGATTTTCTATACCCCTGAAAACACCAGGCAAGAGAAGAGGAAGGATTGATGGAAGAGGATTGAGAGATCAAATTCCAAATTTGTCTCCAATTTGTCTCCAAAACTTCTTGTGAAGTTTCAAAGCATTAATTGTGAAATATTTTAGACATGGATTAGACATAGGAAATCTAATTCATTTTTGAGGAAATGTAGATTGGAATATTCCTTATCCTCTAATTCAAATATTTTTGATTTATTTAAATTAGCAAAAGAGGGATAAATAATTTAATAAAATGAACTATAGGATAGTTGTTTATTAAATTAAATAGAGGAATATGGTAATTAATTAATAAAGTTTTTTGATCTTTATTAAATTAATTTAGAATTTATGTGATAGAATAAAATAGGGATGTGATAATTAAATTGAACAAAGTATTTAATTTTGTTTATTTAATTAAGATGAATATTAAATGTGAACTATATAAATAAATATTTCTATTTATTCAATAGTAGAGGAAATTAGGATAATTAATCAAATAATTTGTATTTAATTAATCGGAATGCTCCAGACCATTTTTAGGTGTATACATTTTGCCCCTCTTCGAAGTGATGTGTTTACATGTTGCTTCGAAGAAAATTTTGCTGCTACTGCCAGGATTGATGATAAAGAAAAATAATTTCGTGTGCCCCAGACATTGATTTTTAGATGATTGATGATAATATGACCCCTCGGGAGATAAATTAATGATGTGATGATTTTTAGAATTATTTCAAAAATTTGATGATTTTCCAATGTTTTGATGATGTTTCAATAATAAAATAATTTATCTCCTAACAAAATGATGAAGAAATAGAGCTGTCAGATGAGTTTTAATTAATTTCACGGATAAAATTAATCAAAATGTAATAAAATCCACCAAAAATAGCTTTCAAAAATTATAAATAGTGCTAAAAGGTCATTTTCAAAGTCATATGTGCTTTTTGAGTTCAAAAATTCTTAGTGATAAAGACTTTTCTGCCAGTTGGAGCGAGATGCCTATCCCCTACCACACTCACCGATTCGAGCACGTTCGACATCATCGACAACGGCCTGTGTATGGACCTCTGGTATGTACCCATCAACCTCCTCGTAATTTGTGCATTTATGTTTTTTATGCTTTTTAGCATCTAGGCATGTCTAGTTTAGTTTTAGCACTTTCAAGCCGCGCTATAGCGCTTACATTCCGATGTAGCGCTTCTAGTAGGTAGTGTAGCACTTTGAGTTTTAGCATTTGTGTTTAAAACTCTAGCACTTACAGTCGGTAAAGTAGCACTTTCAGTGATTTAGCGCTTAGGAGTCAATAATTAGCACTTTGAAGCTAAATTTTAGCGCTTTGAGTCGGTGGATTAGCGCTTTCAGGGTCTGTTCTAGCGCTTCTGGAAAAGCGGCGCTTTGATGGACTATTGTAGCGCTTCGATGCAGAAAAGTAGCACTTTGAGACTTTTAGCACTTTGGAAGCCCGTTTTAGCTCTTCGAAGTGCTAAAATAGCGCTTTCAAGGTTTTAGCACTTTGGCTCCCTAATTTAGCGCTTTTAGCTGATAAAGTAACGCTTTTGTATTTTAGTGCTTTGGAAGCCTGTTTTAGCGCTTCTATGTCATAATTGAAAATTTTGACTTAATGAACCTTGATTTTGTCAATTTCGATCATGTCCATTCTCTTGATTGGTATGATTGACAATCCACATTCTCGATGTTGGATTTGATGATTTAAATAAGACTAACTCTCATGATAGGTGAGAAGAAATCCTATTTCTTGATGATCCTCATGATAGGCGAGGAAATGATTCAATATCTGATAAATCTCATGATAGGCGATATCTAGATAATGTTTTGATGAACCTCATGATAGGTGAGGTTTGTTGATGATTTGAGAACCTCATGATAGGTGAGGTTGGATGTTCGCCTATGAATTTTGATCGAAAATTCATACCAAAGCTTTTGAAATAGACTGGATAGTAGATTGACTTTTGATTTCTTGACATAGTTCACTGATTGTAGAATTTTCATTATGATGATAGGAGGATCTGGGTACTCTCCAGATGCGAGAGAGGTTTCCTCAGATTATAGACTTGATACCTCATCTGACACCAGATGAGCTGCAGGTGATAGGCCATTGTGGCCTTACGAGTTTGCTTGATATGCCCTAGATTAGGATTAATCGGGGTTTGTTGACTGCGTTGGTTGAGAGGTGGCATAGTGACCACAACACCTTTCATCTACCCACTGGTGAGATGACAGTCACACCAGAGGATGTGTGGTGTATATTGCACATTCCATTCATGGGGGAGATTGTTACATATGATTCTCATGGGACCAGCAGCAAAGATGCTCTCCGCAGAGTTTTTTAGGATCACGACATAGAGGGTCTGAGCGTTCGATGGCGGAGGATCGCAGATTCTTATGCGACACTACCAACAATGCTAGCTGGATTCATTGGAGGTTTCCTTTGCCCCAATCGCAGGTCAAAGGGATTCCTCATCGGCTGGGGTAGGACTCTTGAGAGCATGATGGTACATGGTACTAGATATGCGTGGGGGATGTGCATGTTAGCGCATCTTTATCATGATCTACACTCAGTTGTGTACCTAGGTACACATAGTTTATCCACAGGGATGACCCTATTACAGGTGTGGGCTTGAGAGCATTTCGTTATTTGTTGGCCATTTCCAGTTGCAAACAGACCAGTCGACAGACCGTATGTTTTCAGATATAGTGGTTGATTCACACAGGCCCGGATGGGCAAGTTAGAGCATTGGAGACGAGTATTTGATGACATTGAGATAGTTATCTAGCGTCCATACCTTGACTGCAAGGAGTGGGATGAGGATGGTGTAGTGTTGGGGTTCTTGTGTGATTCTATGTATCTCATCAGTCAGACTCCATTGTATTAGAGAGATTCTTGCTTCGTCGGGTATACAGACAATATGGCATTGTTCAGTGCATGCCACAGGGAGTAGCCCATTATGCATGATGACAGATGGATATTCCTGATTGGGGTCCTATATTATCATATGATGTTCTTGTAGAGGGATACAAGTCATTACAAGCATCTCCCTAGGATATGCAAAGAGATATCTTAGAGGAAGCTATGATAGAGGAGTACGCCGCATTCTTGGCCTTGGTCCCCCATCCTCGTATTACTATCCCCAATGAGCTGGCATCTTTACCTATAGAGGAGGATGTGGGAGAGGGTTCTGCAAGCAGTGGGGGTGGAGATGATTCTTCATCTAGCAGTAGCTCAGAGAGCAGTAGTGGAGACAGTAGCAACAGTGATGATAGTGATGGCGGCGGTGGAGGATACAGAGGGGCAGGACGAGCCATTGGCAGTGCTCCTTCTTCTAGTAGGCGTCGCAAGAGGCAAGTAGTGACAGTGCCGGCAGTCGGGCAGTAGAGGCAGATAGCTGGGCTCCAGGCACAGGTCCAAACTTTGCAGGGGCAGTTGGTACAGGCTCGGGGTATGTTTGTGCAGACTCAGACCCAGATGCAAGCACAGGCACAGGCTCATGTATAGGCCTTAGCACAGGTACAAGGACAGTTAGCCACCATGTAGACGCAGGTTGATACCCTGACAGTTGAGAGAGATAGTGCTTGGTAGATTGCCGAGAGGGGACAGGAGACAACAGATACTCTTTAGAGATTGGCCGATGGTACCTCCATAGGAGATTGTATGTGAGAGGTTCTGTGGGTTGGCCGTGAGGTCGAGTTCTACAGAGGCCGATATCATGATGCAATGCCTGCCGAGCGTCGAGTCAGTTATGCCCCGTTGAGATCTGGGGGAACTCATACACAGACAGTCAGTGAGGGGGTGACACAGCCTCCACGTAGAGATTCTAGAGATCTGGGTGCTTCTGGGGGTGGTGGTGGTACAGGTCCTGTTGGGCCTGCTCACTCTAGCAGTAGCAAGTCATAGATGCCATTATGATCCTCTATGATGTATATTATGATTGTAGCTCATTGTTGATCATGTATTTTGTAGACCAGACTTCATTGTATACTTGAAATTTGTGATATATATATGAGATGTAGTTGATGTGATATGACGATGGCTTTATGATTTCTACGTGATGGATGCTTTTATTATATGATTTTGTGATGATTTAATTCTAAATGTGATGATGTATATGAATGATTATTTATTTTAATGCAATGATGCAATGATAAATGCATGTGTAGAATATATGATATATGGATATATGATGTGATGTGATAATATGTATGGATGGATGGATAAAGGCTTTTTATTTTATGGAATGATCTTATGATGGATGATCTTTGATGGGTGTAATGATGTGATTTTATTTATTAAATGTATGGATACATGTTTGTATCAATAACATAATAATAATGATGATGTAATGATGTTTTAGGATGTAGGTGATAAAAGATGTAATGAAAGTGATGATGTAAATGCACGATGTATTTGATAAATGTATATCTATTATGATGCAAAAATTTGTATGGATGATGAAATGATAAAAAATTTAATGATGAGATGATGATTTGTAACTATATGGTAGCCGATGATGATTTTGGATTTTATGTCAAGTATACTCAGTCTTATTTGTAGATTAGATAATCATTGATTGGAATCCTTTATGCAACAAATACTCTGCAGATAATGAATTTATTTATGAATGCAATCTAATTTAATCATGCAACGATATGCAAAACAAATGTCATTTTAACAGTCTTTTTGTGCTTGGTATCATCATAGAGCTTTTTATTGGATATTGAAAGTGAATACAAGCGTCAATGGTATGTGTTAGACCAATGACGACCTGAGTACTACTTTCATGATTTTTGATATTGCAATCGAACACAAGCATCGAGGTATAATTGAACCGAGATGACCTGAGCATTCATTGCATAAACAAGCAGTGATTAATCATTTCAATGTGTGAATTCTGAATGTCATCGGTGATACATTTGCATAGCACATCCCCCGACAATTCACGCATTTATATGATTAATGTACAGATAGTAGACAATAAAAATATAATTCTTTTTCCTTGTTCCTCTAGTTCAATACATCATTGAGTTACTCCAAAAAAAAGATAATCAAAAAGTACATTTTATCCATTGTTTACTTAGAATGTTCCATTCATTATTCAGATTTTAGATCATCCATCTTGATTTTGACATTTGTTTGGATTTTCGAGATTTTTGACTGAAGACCTAACTTAGTAACCTATCTTAGGGGTCTCAGGGGCTGATCAAAGATTGGCCTTGCCTACGTTACACACGCAAAGACCACGTAGTTTGACTAACACAGACCTATGTTTTTGAATGTTTCTTTTTCAGACTTACCTTTTTGACTTGTTTTTGGATTTTCGATATGATATGGATGGTTGATGCCTTCTGACGATGATTGATATTATGCTTTGATCTTTGTTTTCAATTTTTCTGCCATACTATTGTGTTGCCCTTTGGTGAAATCAATATGTTTGTATTGCCCCTAATGATGTCCAGATGTTGCCCCCAAGCTATGGAGTGATATGTTGACCATGTGACATGATTTTGATAATGGATGTAATGATGGCCAAATGAATGATATGATATGAATTGATATTGACTTTTAGACGAATGATCCTGACATATATCCAAATAGATGGGAAAGTTGATCTTAGAATCACATACGATGCCTACTTCCAGGTTTTCACCATATGCTTAGATTACACCCTTTGTGTTTTTCTCTTGTATTTTTTATTTTTTTTATTTTTCTGTTTTTGTTTTTATTTATTTTTTGTATTTTTGTGTTTACCAAGATGCCTGTTTGCTAGGTTTTCACCAAGGAAACAATTTTCAAAAGCTTGCCCCGTGCACTAGGAGTTTTAAGCATAGAATTTGCGGAGATGAATACTGTTGATAGGTTCATCAAATAAATCCCCTTCTGATGTTGATAGTTAATATGCTCCTGATCCATATACTGATGTGACGACAAAAGGACCAAGCCAATTAGGCTCAAATTTCCCTTTCTTCTCCCTGTCTTGCTGATTTCTAGGGTTTTCTTTTAGGACCAAGTCACCAACCTGAAAGACCCTTGGTTTTACCTTGTGATTGTAACTTCTTGACATCCTCTATTGATAAGCCGTTAGATGATTAACAACTTGTTGATGACGCTCATCTAGCAATTCTAGTTCCTGCAGTCTAGATACCTTATACTCTTCATCTAAAATGATACCTCTGAGTGATACAAGAAGGGATGGAATTTCAACTTCAATAGGCAGTATGGATTCTAATCCATATACCAAAGCAAATGGTGTAGCTCCCATCGGTGTTCTGATGCTTGTTCTGTAGGCCCATAATGTAGGGTTGAGTTGAACATGCCAATCAAGTCCAACATCGTTAACCATCTTTTTGAGAATTTTGAGTATGGTTTTGTTTGAGGCCTCTGCTTGGCCATTCCCTTGAGGATAGTACGGTGTTGAAAATCGATGTTGGATATGAAACTTATCACATAGTTCTTTGACATCTTGATTCTTGAATGGTTGTCCATTATCAGTGATAATAGATTGAGGTATTCCATACTGACATATGATGTAGTTCAAAATGAAAGAGGAGATCTGCTTCCCAGTGATGGTAGTAAGAGGTACTGCTTCAATCCATTTTGTGAAATATTTCATAGCCATTATAATGAACTTGTGTCCATTAGATGAAGATGGATTGATTTTTCCTACTAGATTTAGGCCCCATTGACAAAAAGGCCATGTTGATGTAAAGGGATGTAGTTCTTGTGCTGGTGCATGAATCAAATTGCTATGAATTTGATACTTTTGGCATTTCTTGACAAATTGATAGGAATCCTTCTCCATGCATGGCCAATAATATCCCAACTGGAGGAGTTTCTTAGCAAGAGTTATTCCACTCGAGTGAGTGCCACAAATACCCTTGTGAACCTCTTGTAGGGCCATTTCAGACTCGTTGCATTCTAGACATCGGAGTAAAGTACCATCAAGACCTCAATGATAAAGTATGTCAGCTATCAAAGTATGTCTTGTGGATTGGCAGATGAAGTTTCTTTTTTGGTTCCAAGATAAATCAGGAGGAAGGACATTGTTTTTCAGATAGGCATAAATTGTTTCATAGATGGAGGTTTTGGTGGTTTCAATATGGCAGATGGTAGCGGATTCTGGATTGTAATGGGAAGGATATGATACTTGTTCTACCATAAACTCATAACAAACACATTTCTCAGGCAATTGTAGTAGTGAAGCAATTGTAGCCATGGCATCTGCAACTTTGTTTTTAGCTCTTGGAATTTGATCAAACTTGATATTGGTGAAAGACAGTTTTAGATAATCTATTTTTTGCTTGTAGGGCATCAAATTTTCATCTTTTTTATGATACTCGTCATTTACTTGATAAATGACTAGTTGAGAGTCCCCATATACCTGTAAGTCCTTGATATTCCATTGAATTGCTATTTTGACCCCAATAATCAATGCTTCATATTTTGCCACATTATTTGTACACTAAAACATGAGTCTATATGATTTTGGAATTGTGTGTCCTTGAAGAGAGATGAACAAGATCCCTGCTCCTGATCCTTGTTGTGTATACGATCCATCAGAATATAGTATCCATTGTTGGGGCATTGCTGTCATAATGTCCACATCTGGAAATTCCATTGTCATTGGGCGATCATCTGGTAGAGGAGCTTCAGCTAGCTATTCAGCGATTGCTTGTCCCTTGATTTCCTTTCTTTCGACATATTGAATGTCGAATTCACTTAGGAGCATAACCCATTTCGCCAGTCTACCTGTTAAGGGAGCTTTACTTAGTAGATACTTCAAAGGGTCAATCTTTGCAATTAACCTGATTGTGTGAGTCAGCATGTAGTGTCTCAGCTATTGAGTAGCAAACACCACTGCTAAGAAAGACTTCTCTATGAATGTATAATTTATTTCATAGCCATTTAAAGTTCTACTGATGTAGTAGATGGCATGTTCTTTTCCTTCATTATCCTCTTGTGCTAAAAGTGCCCCCAATGAGATATCTGTTGTAGCAATATACAATATGAGGGGTCTTCCTTCTGTTGGTGGCATGAGAATGTGTGGTGACATTAGATATTGCTTGATCATACTGAATGTCATTTCACACCCTTCGTCCCAGTTGGAAATTATATTCTTATGCAATAGATGATTGAAAGGATGACTTTTATCCGCTAGCTGAGAGATGAATCTTTTGATTGACTGGAGCCTTCCTTGTAATGATCGGAGTTGACTTATATTCTTAGGAGGTGGCATCTCCATTATAGCTTTGACTTTTTTCAGATCCACTTCAATGCCCTTTTTTGAGACAATGTACCCTAGCAGCTTTGCTGATGTGACCCCAAAGACACACTTCTTAGGGTTTAACCTGACATTGAATTTCTCCATCCGTGTGAAGATTTTGTCTAGGATATGTAGATTTCCTTCCCTTGTAGTAGATTTTTTGAAGATTTCATCCACATAATCCTCCATGAAAGTGTGCATCATATCATGGAAGATTGTCGTCATTGCTCTTTGATAAGTGGCTCCTGCATTCTTTAGACCAAATGGCATGATGTTCCAGTAGAAGGTTCCCCATGGACATGTAAAAGCCATCTTTTCTTGATCTTCTAGAGCTATTCTTATTTGATTGTACCCAGAGAAGTCGTCCATGATTGATAACATGGCATGCCCTGCTATCAAGTCTACACTGATGTCTATGTTTGGTAGTGGAAAGTCATCCTTCGGGCATGCTTTATTGAGGTCCCTAAAATCCGTGCAGATTCTGGTGCTGTTTTCTGGTTTTGAAATAGGTACTATGTTCAATATCCACTCAGCATAGTCTATAGACCTTATGAATTTAGCATCCAATAATTTCTTTAATTCTAACTTTACCATTAATGCAATGTGAGGATGCATTTTTCTTAATTTTTGCTTAACAGGCTTAATTCCTATTGGCAAAGACAAATGATGCATAAGCAGATTTGGATCTAAGCCTGGCATATCAGAATATGACCAAGCAAAGTTGATGCTTCTTGCTTTAAAGAAATTGATAAATTCCGGTCTCTCTTGATCAGTCATTGATTCTGCTAGATGTAGAACTTTTTCCTTCTCTTTTGTGCCAATGTCCACCGATTGTGTAGGTTCGAACAGAACTAATGATCACTCATGATAGTGTTTTGGGAGAGTGTCAAATCTTCCATCCTTCAATGCCTCAGAAAGGTTTTCACCGTTGGATGCATTCTTTATTTTTACTTTTTCTAGATCTAATGCTGCCATAGAATGGTTTTCACCATTAGATCTATTTTCCCTGTTGTCAAATTTGCAATTGGAAGATTTGACACCCTCCTACTGAGTCGTATTGTTATGAGTATTATAGATAGCATTTCTATCAGGTCTGGTATGACATAGGAAATGCACGATGGCGTCATCATTTGCAAATTTTGGTACAGTCAATGGTTCGATAGGTTCCTAATCAATAAGTTCTGGATGGATTAATGGCATGGTATCATTAGATTGATTTAGGTGAATGGAAGTAAGGGTGAGGACAACAACATCATCATAGTCATTTGTTGGAATATCAAGATCCATGATGGTACTTTCTTCTAGATTGTCTAGTTCACTCGAGGTCTGTTCGTCCCCACTTGAATCATCGATATTTAGTGACTCTCCCATGATTGGTCTAGACCCAGAGCCTTGGCCCTCCTCACGTGTGGGTGTATATTTTTGGATGATATCACAATGAATATCCATAAAATATACATCAGATAATGAATCCCATTCATACTCATTGGAATCGGTTTCAGAGCAATTTCTTAGTTGAAGAATTCTTTCTACAACCTTCTGCTTGAGTTCCTGTTTTTCTTCCTCAAAATAGCCTAGTCCTGGCTTTTCTTTTGTGTGTAGAGTGAGGGGTGTAATAGGTTTTGTGATTCCATCCTTTCTTAATCCAATGGGTCCTTGTCCTTCATATCCCATTTTTTCTAAAATAGCCTTTCCTTTTCCATATTTGTTTGTGTTGATGCTAATATTTTTGATACCGATCTCTGATGTCGATGTTTCTTCATCCTCATAAAGCCAATCCAGGATTGCTTTATTATCTGTTTCTTCTCCTATGGTTCCAGATTTTACAAATGTTTCTTGAAGAACTGTGCTAGGTAAAGATGTTGGAGGTTTGATCATTGATGGTTGACCATATTTCCTAGGAGATGGCATTAACTATGATAAGTTAGGCGATTGCTCCATTGGGTACTGTCCCATTCCTTTATCCATCAACTGAACTTGCTTTTGAAAGTTGTCTAATAGAGAAGTTTGTGTATCTGGATTATTTGTTTCAACATGACTTGTTTCCTTTTCTTTACCTTTATTTTGCACCCACTTGGTAGTGATGCTTGGACTTTGTTCATTCTTGGATGATGATGAACTTGAAGCTTCCCTGTTGTGAGGGACAAAGGTGTCTTGAGATATTCGTAATGTGTCACAATGTTGTGGATGATTATAATCAGTAGCTATAGTCACCTCTTGTCTATTTACTAGAA
Organism: Sequoiadendron giganteum; assembly: GCA_007115665.2. Lineage (NCBI taxonomy): Eukaryota > Viridiplantae > Streptophyta > Pinopsida > Cupressales > Cupressaceae > Sequoiadendron > Sequoiadendron giganteum. Next base: position 754,372,950 of record CM021102.1, on the reverse strand, counting down.
AATTCAGGCATTGATGGTATGTTGAAGGTACGACCTGCATTTCATGAATCCAGGGTCATCTTAAGAGAATGTTATATGTCAATTCTCTTTCTAATACTTGACATGCTATATGCTTCATCATGGGCCCCACTTGAATGGGTAATACAATTAAACCTTTGGATGATCTTTCCTCCTCATCATATGCTTTGATGGTCATTTTTCATCAAGCATCAATAGCATCTTCAGAATATCCTAGTGCACAGACTAATTTGAGGGTGCAAATGTTCAGACCAGCTCCCCCATCTATTAGAACTCTCTTAACACGATGATTATGGATACATACTTTGATATACAATGCTGTGTTATGTGGATGGTTTAATAAGACATCATCCTGTTGAGAGAATGAAAGACAATGCGGGGTTGTTAGATGTCCCACCATAGCTTGGAATTGACAAACATCTAGATTATTTGGTACGATTGTGGCAACTAATGCTTGTTCGAGAAATTCCTTATGTGATGGTGACAACTTAAGGAGTTCCAGTATCAATATTTGTGTGGGGATGTTTTGCAATTGATCAACAATATTATAATGAGATTGAGGTGTAACCACATGTTGAGATCCTACGCCTTTTAATACTACCTTGGCTTGCCCCCTAGTCATGACATTTGCCGGTTGATGTTCTTGATTCTCTCGGGGGGTGTTTTGCATTTGATTGATAACATCATAATGTGATGGAGGTGGAACTGCATTTGTGGAGCCAATTCCCTTTAACATTACTTTGGATTGTCCCCTAGTTAGTACATTGGTGGGTTGATGTTCTTTATTTTCTCTGATTTTTAAGACATTTATTTGATTATCAGAGTTTTGCGCGCTTGGGAGTAAATCCAAAGAGGTAATGTTGTTGGTTTTGTTTTTATCAATGTTATCACCAACTACATGATCATGTTTGACTTCAGATATACAAAGGATTGTTGTGTCATAGAAATGATTGGCATTCTTTCCTTTGCTGTTTGAGGATGATGAACCTTTGTCATAATTTGGCAAAGGATCTTTGAAGGCCGAATGATCATTGTTATTTTGAGGTCCTTCAACATACACTTTGTTGCTGTCCACCAAATCTTGTACTGCATGTTTCAATTCCATACAGTCATTTGTTTTATGACCCTTGTTATTATGATAGTTGCAATAATCAACATCATTCCACCATGATGGTTTGACTTTTGGATCCCAGAACCTAGCTTCATGTGCAGTGAGAAGGCCTCTGGTAACTAGTTCCTTCATTGTTGATTCCTTTGTTTGACCCAAAGGTGTGAACCTTCGCCGATTTGACAATTTTTGATACGACTGTGGTTTTATGATTTCATTGCTTTGTATGGTATTTGACTTGAAATTTTGCTTGTTGTTCTGATTCTTTGATGTGGACGTGGTAAAATTAAAAACCGGTTTGACATTTTGGGGATCATTTGTTGTCTCATTTGTATTTCGGTTCCTTTGCCAAAATTTTGGCTTCTCACCGCTTGAGTATTGGTTTGAGGAGTTACTTGTGTTGTTTGTTTTGTCATTAAAATGCTTGATAACTCCTCTCTTGACTAACGCCTCTTCGATCTTAAGACCATTTGCTATCACTTTCTCAAATGTGGGAGGACATTGTAGTTCCAATCTATAACTCATTTCTTCTATCAAGTTTTTAATGAACAATTCCATCTTTTCCTCTTCAGGAATGGATCTAGAATATCTAGCGAAGAAGTGTTGCCATATTTGGAGAAAAGATAAGAATATTTCACCCTTGTGTTGCTTTAAATTATAAAGATCCTTGATTGTTACATCGTGTTGGATGTTGAAGGAGTATTGAGAGATAAATCTGTTGACTAGTTCCTCAAAATTTATGATACCGGGTTTTAACTTTGAAAACCACTCCATGCATGATCCTCCCAAACTCCTTGGGAATAGTCTCATTAAGTATGTCTCTTCTTGGGAAAATTCTAGACTCATTGTTTTGAATTCTCTGATGTGATCAATTGGATCCGTTCTACCATTATACTTATCGTATTTCGAGATCTCACAATGTCTTGGAAAAGGTATCAAGCCAACTGTTGCGTTGAAAGGATAAGGACAAATGTCCTGTAGTGCATATCTCTTGGTAGTCCCTTTCGTGATATCTTGTATTTTTTGTTGTAACAGTTGCATTTGAGATGTTAAAGCGGCAACTGGATCTATCATTTGCATAGGTTGTGGTATCTCAGTCTCATTCATTTTCGATGTTGCTTTCAAACGGTTTACATCAAAATCTTTTGGAAGTTTTGAACCTGATTCGGCTAACATTAAAAGATATTTTTCCATGTGTTGTTCTATAATTTTCTCCATAAATATGTGAAACTTGGGATCTTGTTGAGCTGCTTGGATATCTTTTGGAGTTATTTCATTCTTATCATTACAGTTCAGATTATTCCAAGGATTTTCTTCTGCCATTTCTTGTGATTTTAAAATTTCTTGCTCTACGAGTCTCTGTTTTTGGAACCTAGTTAAGATTCGCATACAAATTTTTGCCCTTTCTTCTGAAATGTTGATCTTATGTGTGGGATAGTGTCAATTGAACCTTTTTAAACAAAGTCGAATAAGATGACTGATCTTATTGATGAGACAATATTTAAAAATTTTAATCACTATACTTCATTTCGTGATGAAGGATGATAGTATCTTGATAATGAAACTTCAGTGTAGTAATTGATTGTGTATTTGATTTCTGACACTTGTGATTTACAAGATCTTGTTTCAGTTTATAAGTTTGGAAATTTATATAAACCTTTCTGACTTTGGTTCCTAGTCAGTGATTCTTATAAGAAGAAATTTGATTTTGATGAAAAATGTGGGTAAAATGAAAGATTGATGGACTAGTAAAAATTTGGAACTCTCTGTTTTAAAAGCGCTAAAACAAAGACCAGAAGCATTGGAACAGAGTCCAGAAGCGCCGAAATAGGTGACAAAAGTGCTATTTGACAAAAAGTGCTAGAACAGTGCTTGTAAGCGCTATAGAACATGATGGAAGCGCTACTTTCCAGAAGCGCTATTTGACAAAAAGTGCTAGAGCAGTGCCTGGAAGCACTATAGAAAATGATGGAAGCGCTACTTTACAGAAGCGCTGTAGCAGTGCATAAAAGTGATGTAGAATTTGATGAAAGCACTATTTTACCAAAAGTGCTACAAAATAGACTTGAAACGTTGAAACAGTGCCTAAAAGTGCTATTTCACAGAAGCGCTAAAACAATGACCAGAAGTGCTGAAACAGGTTTTCCAGAACGCTTAAAAACAAAAGTTTATGACTCTCTATTGTAAAATCTGATTTGGCCTTGTGGCATACTGATTAGGGATTGCAGAAGATAAAAATGATGAATCTATTGACTATGGTTGTGGAATTGTGTGAGAGCTCTTCTTTGAAAGAAGGCTCGTGAATAAAGCAATTCTATCGTGTAATCTAATGTGTGACCCCTAGCAAAATCATGATATTGGTGAATAAATGTTCTATGTTGTAAGAAGAGTTTCTGATTTTGATATAGAAAATGCTGTCTCCTCAATTTATTTCTATAATTGAGAGGTTTCTTGGGTTTTGTGACTTTGATTTTTCTCTTGACAAATGTGGTGGAATTCCACTTTCGTAGCATGGATTATTTGATAAGACTTAACTTTGTTGGTTTTCAGGATGATCTTTAATCTAATTTTAATGAATTTGTGAAAACATGGCATAAATGTTTTTACTGAATAGATTGTGTATGTTCAAGAATCACAAATGATCCTTATTGATTTTGACGGGTTGTTTTGACAATTGTACACAAATCAAACAGACTCACACTTAAGGACAAGTAGGTCATCATTATACTCACAACCCACATCTTGAATTACGTTGACTCACATAGCAGTGTCAACCCCTAGAGGGCGCCCATGTTTTTGTCGTTTCCAGGCGCATACTCAAAGTGACGGAAGTGGATACCGAATCCCTTGAGCAAGCGGTCCTTGGTAATTATATGGTGAATGTCTTGGGGGCAGATTCTTCCCTCCCCTTGCATTGCGAGTATGACAATGTATGGATACTGACTCAGCGAGAAACTACTCTATGGTTCATAGATAGGGTTCTGTTCGGTGTGGCAAATAGATAAACTCCCTCAAGAGACCTCCCAATCTTTAGAACAAAGATTTTGGGGATGGTTATCTTGCTCACTACCATCAAGTTGGAATTTCATCAACAACTTGTATTTTTATTATAGTGGGTTGGAAAACCTGGCTTTGGTTGTTCCCACTTAGGTCGTTCCCGTAGGGTGAGTACTTTTTCCCACTACGACAGGCCTGCTAAAGGATTTAACAAAGCGTAAATGACATGAAGTAAATGTGAATCTGGCACTTTGGTCACCTAGTTAAGGGGAGAGCATAAGCCTAATCACCACAAGCACAACATATAAGTTTGTCTTGTTTTAAAAGCCCAAAAATAAATTTTCTAATCTATGTGAAGGTGTTGCTTCACAGAAATCATGATGTTCTTTTTAACTTCTACTGTAAGAATGTGATGACTATGCTAGGATTGATATATTTTCTTTAAGATAAACAAGAAAGTGACTATCCTAGATTGATCAATTTTAGAAAAACTTTGGAGTGACTATCCTAGGTTGATCAATTTTAGTAAATTTTGAAGTGACTATCCTAGATTGATCAATTTTAGTCCAACTGTGAGAAAAAAATTAAAATCTGGCCGCGAATGCGTAAGATCCAGACTGATTTTTACAAAAGCATTAGAATATTGCACCGAAGTGCTAAAACAGTTTCCTGATGTGCTAAAACCCGAAATCCCCGAAACAAGACCCTGAAGCACCGAAGTTTGGCATGGAAGCACTAAAACACCTGATGCGCTAAAACAGTGACCGGGAGCGCTATAGCAATGACCGGAAGTGCTAAAGTCGAAAGCGCTAAAACAGCGAACGGAAGTGCTAAAACTTTTAACGGAAGCGCTACAAGAAAAACACGTCGAGAACCTATGTGAAACTTTCTAGAAAATTGTAATTTTGATAAAATTGGGGTTAATGCCCCACGGTGGGCGCCAAACTATAAGTGTGAATATGTGAATAAGACCAAAACACTTCTTAATACGACATTATATCAATGATTAAACAAATTGAATCAATTCAAAATAGTAATCAATTGAAAGCATCATATTGCTCTCTATCTCCAAAGATTTATTAAATCCTGATTGCTCTCAGATTGTGTAAGCAAATAAGACTATTAAAATGACAATTCAAAGAATGAGATGATGATAATGCAATGCTTAATGATAAATAAATTAAACTAGAATGCCATAGACATGAAACAAATAATTGTAGCTACAAGAGGCAGCCATGGTTGAAGCTTGAATGCTGGATATGCTTGATGCTTGATGCTTGAATTCCTACAAAGTAAGAGTGCAAAAGCTTGATTATCTGGACCCTTTTCTTGGTTTAATGAAGCTGTATTTATAGAATTCCTGGCTGTAGAAATGCACAGGGAAAGCTTTGAGAGGCTTGGATTCAATCTGGATAATTGAATGGTGAGAGATGGAGGAGATTGAGAGAAAGTTGGAGATTGTCTCTACCCATGAAAACACCAGGCAAGAGAAGAGGAAGGATTGATGGAAGAGGATTGAGAGATCAAATTCCAAATTTGTCTCCAATTTGTCTCCAAAACTTCCCGTGAAGTTTCAAAGCATTAATTGTGACATATTTTAGACATGGATTAGACATAGGAAATCTAATTCATTTTTGAGGAAATGTAGATTGGAATATTCCTTATGCTCTAATTCAAATATTTTTGATTTATTTAAATTAACAAAAGAGGGATAAATAATTTAATAAAATGAACTATAGGATAGTTTTTTATTAAATTAAATAGAGGAATATGGTAATTAATTAATAAAGTGTTTTGATCTTTATTAAACTAATTTAGAATTGATGTGATAGAATAAAATAGGGATGTGATAATTAAATCGAACAAAGTATTTAATTTTGTTTATTTTATTAAGATGAATATTAAATGCGAACTATATAAATAAATATTTCTATTTATTGAATAGTAGAAGAAATTAGGATAATTAATCAAATAATTTGTATTTAATTAATCGGAATGCTCCAGACCATTTTTAGGTGTATATAGGTCCTCTATTGCAAACTGATACCTTAGCCTTACAACAAGCACAACAATCTTATCAACAAGCCATTCAACAACAACAACAATAACAAGTAGCCTTAGCCACACAACAAAAACAACAACAAAAAGTAACCTTAGCCACATAAAAACAATAGTAACAACAAAAAGCAACCTTAGCCACACAACAAAAACAACAAGAAGCAACCTTAGCAAAAAAACAAAAAAAACAAGCCCAATAAGTCGCCTTAGTTGTGAAACAACATCAGAAACAACATCAAGTAGCCTTAGCAACACAACGAGTAACACAACAACAACAACAAGAAGCATATCAAGCATCCTTAGTAGCACAACAACAAAATCAAGCAAACAACAAGCCCTAGTGGCGCAACAACAACAATAGGCCCAACATCAAGCCTGACTAGCTCAACAATATGCCCAACATTAGCAACAACAACAACAACAAAGTTCCTACTATAATCCTCAATAGAACATCATCTATACAAAAATGTTAGGAACATATACATCAAAAACTCAATCAACTTCACATAACCCCACTCCACCATATACTCCATACAACACACCATCATATCAGAATCCCATATACAACTCATCCATCATCTCATCATATGTTCCTGCACCAAACTTGTAGGAGGATCTATCTTCGTAATTCAAAGTGCTATCCCAAGAAATGTAGGACCTTCAAATGGGTAATACAAAGAAGCTCCATACATAGAATCTATGTCCTTATCCATTTGACCAAAACATCACAATGGTTCCATTCCCTCCCAAATTTGAAATCCCCAAATTTGATAAATACAAAGGGAGAGGAAGTCCCATGGACCATATCAAAGAGTTTAACATCATGTGTATGGAGGTGGCCTACAATGATTCTTATTTAATGCACCTATTCCCTTAAAGTTTAACAGGTCCTGCCATGGATTGGTTTTCTCAATTGCCTCTAAGCATAAAATTTTTCCAAGAAATCATTGAAAAATTCATAGATCACTTCTCCTTCAATATTGACATGGAAATAAGTTTAGAAGAGTTGTATACTCTCAAACAAAACAAAGGATAATATTTTGCCAATTTCTTGCAATTGTGGAGACAAAGAACTAGTAAGAGCAAGTGGCCCATTCCAAATGAATAACAAGTGGGAATCATCATAGAAAATCTAGATCCAAATCTATCTTTCCACTTAGAAATTCAATGAATTACCACTTATGACGATCTTGTCCCTAGATCCCTTAGCATTGAGAGAGCTCTAATCTCATAGGGAAACACACAAGCATATAGAGACAACCGCCCATCCCCTAGTTTTAACGACAAGGACCACTATTGGGCTAAGAAATAGAATGTTACTAGTGATGGTGTTGTTGATGCAAGGGTGGTCTTAACTACTCCTAGACAAGAAAACACCCAAACCATGAATACACAACAACCTTACATGTCACTGTCAAATATTCAACCTACGATCAATGCTACAAACACTCAACATGGACAACAAAGAACAAACAGTGCTCGTAAATGACAATCCACTTCCTTAGGGGAACCTATGTAGGATGTGTTGAAGAGGTTGATATAGTCTAATTTTATCACACTCCCAGATTTCTCAAACTATCAAGAGCCACAAGTCAAACCTCACAACTATAGAGAAGATCATTTTTGTGAATTTCACCGATACAAAGGTCATAAAACACAAAATTGTTTTAGAATCAAACATCTAATATAAGATCTTATCAAATAAGGAGACATTCATGTCGATCAAAAATATGGGAATGAAAATCTGAAAATTTACACAAGCCCTATGCTTGACCATAAAAAATAAAAATATTCAAGAAAGCCATCAACCTCAAAAAATTTAAACAATACTTGTGATACCACAGTGGGACATATTTATTCATCACAACATGATGAATTATACACACATCAAGATACTATTTTAAAACAAAGTTTGAACCCATCAAAAGTGTTTAGCACTATTTTATACCGTAATTACATCAAGTGGATATCTGATTGGGCATGTTGAAGAAGTTCCAAATCAGTTGGAAATATCCCTTATTGCACCCATACCCACAAAATTTTGTGAAGAGTCTTTTATCGATGATATATCATCTACCCAAGGATCAGGTCAATAGGAGGCTCTTGAGGATAATGAAAGTTACTCTAAATCAAGTCATGATCAAGAATCCCTATCCCTAGAGTTTCACCAAGAGCTAAGAAACATTTTACAAACCATTTTAAACTCCAAAGATTTCCTTAATATACCCATGAGATGTTTCGTTCAGATGGACATATAGACATTCTTCATCCAAAAAAAAAGTCTCCCGCTCTTGATATTCCTACACAAGAGAAAAAAATGGTCAAGAGTCTTGTTTGTTACAATGATTTACATCATCGACATCCTTTGAATCAACATCAAAATATTTTGAAGCAATATCCATAGATAACAATGCCATAGAATTAGAGAAAACAATTTATATTTCCAAACATGATTGTGCATCATCAACATAATTTGAATCAACACCAACATCTTTTGAAACAACATTAATAGAATCAAAGAAAATAGTTCATATTCTTGAACAGGATTGTGCATCATCAACATCTTTTGAATCAGCACCAACATCTTTTGAAAGAACATTAATAAAATAAGAGAAAATAGTTCATATTCCTAAACAAGATTGTGCATCATCGATATCTTTTGAATCAACACCAAAATATTTTGAAACAACATTAATTGAATTAGAGAGAACAATTCATATTCCTAAACATGATTGTGCATCATTGACATCTTTTGAAGAAACATCAACAAATAATGATTTCATGGAACTAGAGCAAATAGTTCATATTCCTGAACATGTACCCATGGAAATATCATGTGTTCATGAAAAGTCATATTTAGTGGCTATGGATCAGAGGATACATTATCATGGAAAGGGATTAAGTATTGATAATACCTTCACAACACCGAGGTCAATCTTGTCTACAACAAACATCAACATATGGGGCACGAAGGATCCTTATAATGAAAATATTTTCAATGCTATGACTAGCTGTATATTGAGTTGGCATTCACCCATCATCTCATACACAAATTGGGACCAATTTAAAAAGAAGAATTCCTATCAAAGCAAGGAGAAGATCATCAAAACCAATGAAGCAGTAAAGCAAAAAGGACATGTCAAGTACAAATGGATACCAAAGAAAAATAAAGAAAATCATCCCTCCAAAACTCCATTAGTCAAAGAAACTATGGGGTAAAATAAAAAAGGGAAATGTATCCGTCTAAAGAGTCCTCAAATACAAAAGCAAGCTTCTCAACAAATCGTATTTAGAGTTTGGTCCTAATTCCATGAAAAAATCCATCCCCACCCATCATCACTCATCTTCCCAAGCTTGGAGAATCAAAGGTTCCAAACCATCAAACAATACATCTCATATTCCTTAATGCATGACAGCATAAAAAACATTCATGATATCCAATTCTCACATTGACTGTGTGTTGGAAGGTACCCTTCATCATAAGGATTCTAAAGGCACTTTATCACAATGTGCACACATAGACAAGGTTAATTCTGGTACCAACAAGGCAAATCATATCTCTTCAAGGTTGCATTCAAGTGCTCGTATCTTAGCAAAGAAACTTATTTAGAAAGGATATGGGTGTCATGTTATGAAAATGGCCTCTACATCAGTTCTACCAGGTGAATCAATATGAGGGTATAGTCTTCAAAAAATATAAAAAAATAAAAATAAAAATAGTAAAAATAAAAATCGTCCTCCAGTGAAAACCACTACGATGGCGCTTTGGGCAGGTACCATGATGAAAACCTAAAAAAAATGAATCATGAGTAGAATCAAGTGTCTATATGATCCTTCTTAGACATAAGCATCTCATCCTTTTCATGATAAAACCAATGTTCCCTCCATCCATCCAATACAAATTCATCTAGATATTCCACTTTATCTTGATCTTGACAAAGATTCGACGTATACTTCAACTCTCCTCATGGAAATGTTTTTACAGGATCTTTACCATTTTATCTTGTGAGGTCCCATAGCCCATATATAGCATGATAAACTCTGTTGAACTCTTCGTATATACATTACCTATCTTGGTTTGTCCATTAATCTATAAAACATTGGTAGACACTGGGGTAGGTTCTTGCACTCTTGTTTTCAAATAACTCCTGATCCATATATTTTATCTCATAACATGACATCAACATCATGATCTAGGTATCTTTTACCTCAAAATCTCATCGAAAATCCAAAAAAAAAATGTAAAATGATGATCAAAAAATCCAAAAACATTCAAAATCTTGTACAATGAAAATCCAAAAAAAATAAAAAAATTGTAAAGTCAAAATCCAAAAAAAATTTCAAATCACTAACCCATGACACATTTTGAAAAGAAGATGTTCTTTTATCAAGCTTTCTCTCTTCTTGAACATCAATCCAAACAACCAATATTAGTTGCATCGACCTTGCACTTCAATGTTACATCAAATCATTCCAATCAATTTTATTCCAAACCAAGCTTCAAAATCTTGATCAATCTTATCCAATCAATCCATCATCATCTTGGGATATCCTTCCCAATCCTTGTATTGCTTAACACTATCCTTGCATTTTGTGTATCCTAAAAAATGTTATCATCATCAATTCATCAATCAGATCAATCAATCCTAAGCTTGGTTTTCAAGAAAATCCCAAATAGATCATTGATATCATCACACATATCCATATCCAAATCATCAAAATTGTCCAAAAATCCAAAAAAATATTTCCCTAGTTGAACTATGTTTCTCTGAGCTTGAACGTAGGAAAGACCATCATTGATGTGCCCCCGAGACACTCTAGGTTAGTCCTTTAGGATTCTATCATAATAAATTGACTTTCCATCACCTATGCATTTCTCATCTTGTTAATAAGTCAAGTCGATTGAATTACATCATCTCTGAGCTTGAATGTAGGAAATCCCATCATTAATGTGCTCCCAAGACATGCTAGGTCAGTCCTTTAGAAGTCTATCATAATAAACTAACTTTCCATCACCTGTGCATTTCTCATCTTGTTAATAAGTCAAGTCGGTCAAACTACGTGGTCTCTATGTGTATAATGTAGGCAAGGCTTATCTTTGATAAACTCTCGAGACCCATAGGATAGCTCTTTAGGTTAGGTTCTTGGTTGAAACTCCTAAAAAATCCCTAAACATCCAAATATCGAAAAAACCTAAATATCTTCAGAAAACCCTAAACAACCTCAAATATTCCAAAAAACTAAAACATTCACATAAAATTTCAAAAAGACCAAAAACAACCTCAAAACATTTTCAAAATACCAAAAAAATAAAAATATTCCAAAAAATAAAAAACCACCCATCTCATCTCACTTTCACCCATAATACATCTTCATCCATAATAAATCAAGCATCACCTTCAACCTTTCACAAAGAAAATAGAAAGCAATTATAGAAAGTCATAAAGTGAGCTTAATTGTTAAAATCTAAAGTCTAGATAATAGGTAAATACATTAGTGAAGTCTGTATCAACGGATTATCATAAATCTCATCATCATCCTAACATAAAACAACCATATGATCAACATGTCCTAGGATGCATCCTTCCTACAATGGGCATCAATATCAAACATCACCTTAGCTAAATCTGGCAGGAGGTATAGATAACATTGACTATTTATCTTTGATCTTTTCTTGTGATTTATCTTAATGACCCATTCTAAGGACCTCTTGATGATGTCTATCAAAATTATTTGGAGAGAAAGGAATGGGGCATCAATCATGATATTTTGTTTTTTGTGCTTGTGGACACCCTTGTAAAATAGTCTTGGCACATACTTGCTTGGTTGTGTGTAGGAAAGTTGTTTGGGGTATGTTGTTGAATATTGCATATGCTTTGGTCCAATGTATTCTAAGCTTCTGACTTGCATTCCAATGAGGTGTCTGTATGTCAAGATGTGAACAAGAACTATCCTATCTGTTTATAGATTCAAAGTCCACTACACTAGATACAATGCCATCCTGGTTATTAAGACCTCGATGCATCATGTCTATGTGTTATATCAAAAAATAAGGGATGATGGAAAATACCAATCCCGATATGTGAGCAACTCATCATCCTACATTCATCTTGCATCTTGCATTGTCTCATCACCATCTCTAATAAAGTCTTGATGGATCATGGACTTTTTGGATTTTTGAAGTAATCATCAAATCAATGATCAATTCATCCATATTATTCTTCTTATTCTTCTCTCTTTACTAACAATTCTATCCAAGTATAGAATATGTGATCTACATTGACATATACATGAGGCTACCCATAGCTGATGATTGTCTATGCATCATGAAATATGTCTTCATCAACAATCTAAGCTTTATAGGAACTATTTTTCATCCTCTTTACCAGTGATCCCTCTTCCTCTAGGGAATAGTGGGGCATCTACATCATCTTCAACTCAACAATATGAAAAGATAAAACTCTTTGATTTAAAAGCAACTTGAAATCTCAAACAATTCAAGCATAAGTCTGATTTTCACCTATTGAGGGGGAAACCAACCATCTTTCAATAATATTGATATCAAATCATCAAATGAATTTTGTTCCTAGCCTTGCTAGAAAATATTGATCAAATCTATCAAATCAACCATCATTGGGATATATCGTTCCCTATGAATCCTCGTGTTATTCAACATAATCCTTGCATTGTTGTGAATCCTCAGCAATGTTATCAATCAATCAATCAAATAAATCAAAATTTTCTTATCTATCAACATCTCAAAGAGATCATTGATATTTATTTCTGCATCATCATCAACATCAAAATCAACATCAATCTTTGAACCAGTGCAATGAGTACATTGCTTCAAAGAGGGGAAAAATGTAGACACCTAAAAATGTCTTGATGGATCACATTGGATAACTAACATCATTTTGTCTTCAATCCCATCCTCTTTTCGCTTAATTGATTAAATTAGCGTAGCTATTTAATTAATTGCATCAATTTCATCTATTAACCCAGTTTATTTAATCGGGTTAATTCACCCCCTTTCATGCTCACATTTCATCTCATTAAATTAAATAAATCAAAATATTTAATTTAATTCACTAAGTCTTCTAACTTAATTAAATATCATTTCACCTTTTCCCCTTTCATTAAATCATTTAATTTAATGAAAATTACTTTATTCCTCCAAAACCCCTAATTGTGTGATTAAACCTTGTTTAATTAACAATTAATCTAATTTTCCTCCAAAAGGGGAATATTCCCATGGAATATTCCTTATCCCTCTTTTTGCACAATTAAAACTTTGTTTTAATTTACAAATTAACCTTTTTCCTCACCCATGAGAATATTCCAAAAGGAATATTCTCTCTCATGCAATCATTTAAGAATGGGATATTCTCACTTGGCTTCAAATGCAAGTTATCTTTTAACCTCTTGAGAAACTCACCTTGTGACCTATGTGTGCAGGTCAAAAGTGTGTTTGTTTGAAACAAATGTGAGCCCTTGATTAATTCCCATCTTGCATTCTCATCCATTGATGAGAATCCATGATCCATGCCTCTTCTTTCCTCCATCCTTGACCATTGATTAATATTTTCAATCTCAACACTCCGTTTTTCATTTTATCTTCTATAAATAGAACCCTATTTGGAGACAAATGGATCCATCTTTTTCAAAGGAAACTTATGTTGTTGAATACCATCCATCTTTCAATTGCAAGCTTATGTTGATGAAATCACTCACACTCACATTCATACTTTGCATACTTTTAGCTTGTTTTAGTTTATTTTTAGTTGAATAATAGCTTAAGACATCTATTAATGACTTCCATGTATCCATATTAGCTTATTTATAAATGTTTGCTATAGTTAATGACATTAGCAGAGTTGAGAACCAACTACAAAGACCTTGGAAGACCATGAAGTGTCTGACTTTTTTGTAAAGTGTCTCATTTCTTTGTTTAGTGTCCCAAAAGGGGTCTAAATTGTCTAGGACCCTTAGAAGAGTACACTAGAACAACTTTAGTAAACTTATTCGATTATTGATATAAATATTTGATAGTTTAGAATACTTATAGGACATATTTCTATCTTTTTGTTAGGTTCCCACACGTTTGCGACAACGTCTAGGTGGCAGATTGATTAGCTTCCTTCGATACTTAACTCCCATTCTTTTAGTGGAGGATACAAATATATTTTCTAGACCATAGGATTATACTAGACATACCTCATGCCCCCCATGAGGTACAAGGATCCTATGTTGATGGATTTAGCAAAGCGATGGGATTTAGATACATGTACGTTTCATCTACCTACCGGTGAGATGACCATCACACTAGAGGATGTACACCGTATACTTTGAGTTATAATTTTGGGTGAGTGAGTATATTATCGTATGGAGCTGTAATTTCATGAGATGAAATATGACATGAAGTTCTGTCTAGGAGGTCTAGTGCATGATGAGAGGGTGATGCCATAGATAGATCTTGTGATGCTACTATATTCATGGGCCAACTATTACATGCAATCTTGTGATGCTACTATATTCATGGGCCACAAAAAGAATGGATGATGGTATGATTCTCCTTGAAATGGATGTAAAACATGCAATATTGAGTGTGCTATGATCACCAAAATATGTACTTAAAGTTGAAGCAAAATTTGGATCATTATTTTTGTTAGAAGGAGTAGTTGTAGTGTTGAGTTTCGATGAAAGAGAAAAGGAAGGAAAAAATTGTGTACACTATTGAAATAACCTTTTTCTCTTCAAGATTTGAGGGTGAGATTTTATACTCCTCAATGAAAGAATGTTTAAAATAAGTCACAAACCCCAATCATCAAAAAAGAGTGAAGCTGTAGGTGATTTACTATCATTATCAATATTATTATCATTGGAAGGTAATGGTTCAAATTTTGAAGATGGAATCAAAGTACTAAGAGAGTTGGAATTAGAATATTTATGTTTGGCTTTGGTTTGTAAATAAATTTTGGACTTTGGATCCACTTTAATCATATAGATCTTATTATTACAAACAAAATTAATCATATAGTGAAGAGTAGATGAGACTCCTCTCATGGAATGAGTCCATGGTCTGCCATGATATGGATAAGGGTAGGAAAAACATAGGTCCTACCTTATTGGGCAGTGTGATTGTACCTAATGGTTGCCTACCAGCATTATCAAAGCCACAAATAGAGAGAGCATTAGGTTTAATAGGAGATTTATCCACACAAATCTTATGAAAAAGTTCAATGCTACAAACATTAAGACTTGATCTATTATCGATTAGAGTACACCTAATTCTATGATTTTTAATGACGAAAAAAAATCATGAGAACATCATACTAGTTTTGGATTTCAAGAGTAGGTAATTCATGTCAAGGAAATGTAATCTCCAAGTTTGTTGCATACAATCAAACAAAGATACTATATTATTTAGTCTAACATAATGTGGAACCACTATCTTTTATAAGTCCTCTTGGAGCATCTCATGGTATGTAGGCGAGGTTTGTATTAAGTTTGAAAGAGAGATCTTAGTTGGAGTATTAAAAATTTGCTCAACAAGAGGATACTCTTTGCCCACATGTTGAGGAGGATGAGGTGTAGGGGGAAGATAAGTTTGGGAAAATAGAATGGAACTAGGGGTGGTTTGTGTTTTATTAGGTTTTTTTTAATTATTTTAAGTATTGTATGTGTGAGCAACTACATGATACTATGGTTGTTGTGACACATTTTGGTGTGTATAATTATTTTGAGTGAGTCATATTGAAAATTTTAGGATGTGACCAGGAGGTTTAGGCTAGCTTAAATCTCCTCCAATAATGAGAATGTGTTTAGTTTGTGGTTGAGGAACATTAGAAGGAGGATAGATAATAATTTTTGGTTTAGGACACATTTTAGGCGAGGGTAAAGTGGTGAATGAAAAATCTTGTGAAGGTAATTTGGTAATGACACAAAGTTTAAGTGTTAAAAATTGTTTGACTGTTGTCCCCAACAAAGAGACACACAATCTGGGTAGCATTTTGATCACCTTTGTTTTGAGGAATAATAATATTCTGGGTAATGTAATAAATTATGTGAATTAGGGTCAAACTAGAAATGTACAACAAAATTTAGAAATTTTAAGATAGATTGTTAGGAACAAGAATCAAATTTGAGCAAAGACTTTAGAGTAGAACCTTGCTCAAAAATCTAAGGTCAAATTGACAAGACATGGGAATTGGGTGCCCTAGTCTAGGATTTAAAATGTTTAAAGTTTTAGAGGTTGCACAGGTAAATAATTTTCTATAGGACCTCTTTGTGAAAACCTAGGTCTAAAGTTTGACAAATTTTGGGAAATCAGTATTCCCTAATTTGATGATAAGGGACATATGAATTCATGAATTAGGGATTTTAAAAATTCAAAGGAGCTAATAGATCAAATAAAATTAACAAATGAGTGTCCCTAGGGGGTAAAAGGTAGGAGAAAGTGTTGATAAGATGGATATGCCAATGGAATGGAAAAAAATGTGTTTAGGTTTATGTTTTTACAAGGAACAAAGTGTTTTAAATGTTTTACTTTCCCAAAGTAAATATACAACATATGAAAATTAAAATGAAATAATTTAGATCTAATTACCTTAACATGGAAAATTATATTTGAAAATATGCAATTAAATCCAAATATTTTGCAAATGTGATATAAATTTATTTCACCAAGATGCTTAGTGTTTTTAATGAATAGAGTGAAAATTATTTATTTTTAAAGTGAAACAAATGCATACCAATAATAATATATTTAAATAATCTAATGCTTGATCAAATTACACAATATATGTTATAAAAGTCAACCAAATTTCAAGTGTAATATATGTTGGGTTAACCAAAATGTTAAGTGGAAAAGAGATCCAAGATCCAACAAGTGAATTAGCTTAGATCTACTTTTCCCTTTTGGACATAAAATCAGAACACAAGCTAACTAGAGTTTGATTATTGGATAACTAACTCAATGGAGAGCCAATATACTAGGATAGATTTGATGTGTCATATGATTAACTTAATTGAGATAAACCCTAGATCTAAAAATACAATTGATCGCACAAATGAAAATGGAAAATTATAGAAATAAATACAAATATTGAATGTACAAATAGAGAGGAACACTTGACAGAAGTTTGAGCCTGAAACTCAGGGATAGTGGTGATGGAGTACCTTATTTGGGGTGTTTTAGCTTGCTCAAATGCTAGATCCCTAGATCACAATCTACTCTCTTCTCTTCTTCAACCTATCATTGACAAAAGTTTTAGATCTAACTTGCACACATGAAGAGAGGGTAAAGGTTGTGTTGTATAGGATTTTTCCTCAGTGAAAACCTAGTTTTTGTGTTTCCACCTCCACAAAAAACAAATGATGATGGTATAAATCATGTTCTCTAGGTCAAGTAGAGGTTAAGTAAACAATAAATTACAGATAATATTACCTTAGGAATGATACCCCTATTGAAGTGATTTTACACCATAATTTTCCATAAATATTTGGTTGATGATGCATGAATTTCCCTAAAAACCTAAAAGAGGTTAGTCCATAGAATACAGTACATTACTATAGCTAGCATGTAGAGAAGAGATTGCATGTATCTTGACAATTTGCACGTAATAATTGCTCATAGTTCATAATAGAGTGAAGATGTTCAAATGTGAGGGGATTTTTTTTTATATATGAGTTTCAACATATTTCACATTAACCATTATGTCAAGCTAAAAATTGATTTTGGATCTATTAATACATTGAGGTTGACAATAATATTTGAAATTTAGGGCCTAATTAAGGGGGCGGGGGAATTGGGGTGCCCTAGTCAAGCCCTATTTTTATTTTTAGATATTTGTTAAATACATATTTAGTTTAATTTACTAGATTTAATTCAAATTCTTGAAAATGAAAAATAAATGGGTAATAAGTAAGAATAATTAGGAACATGCACTTAGGAGAGAGTCAAATATATTGTAAAATTATTAAGGGTGACAATTTACGACACTACAATTATGATCCCAATACTATAAAATTTGGTGATAGAAGGGGGGAGATGATACTTGAATTGAATAAGGAATTTGTCAGAGAAGTTTTCAACTTAAACCTCAATGCTAATCAAAAGATTGATTAATAGGAATGTGATGTGGAAAAAGAGATCACAGAACTAGTGTATAGATTACTAAGATCAATCTTTCTTCACATCAACATTAGAAACCCAACCAAAAAGGTAATGAGATTGGATAAAAATCTAGAAGAATAGCCAATCTACCCTAGCCCTGGTTCTTTTGTTACCATGAAAATTGATTGGATTTTATTGTTAACTAATCGACCTATTTAACTATGTAACCTAATATGAGAATATAATTTTTCACATAGACGAACAAAAAATGAAGATAGATTCAAGAAGGGAAAATTTTTGTGCACCTATAATAGAAATTTGGGGTTGAGTTAAGAGTTCAAGGGAATTGGGTACCCTTCACTGAGACATGAGGTCTGAATCTACAACTTTGTGGTTTGAAAATTTCAGATCTACACTCTGTACTTCCACTCTACAATATTCTACCTTTGGATTTGAACTTGCAAAATCATAGGAAAGAGGGGAAAAGTGGTGGATATATTGGATTTTTCCTTGGTCAAACCACCATTTTGGAATTTCTACCTCCAAAATAGTCAATTGGTTGACTAATAAAATGTGTGCTCCTAACCTTAAGTGTGTCTAAGGTTGTAATGAGCTCAAATGATAAAAATACCACTCAAATATGTTATAGAAGGATTACTAAATGACATGAAGAAGATCAACCCAAGAGAGAGTCAAATACCCTTAGTAAAATCTAAATGCATTAATACCTTGCTTAGGGTGGCAAGTAGATCAAAGTATGAAGATGAAAACACTTTGAAAAAAATTCATTAGGTGCTTTAAAGAAGCCAAAGCTATCTCCAAAACCTAGATTCTGTCATGTCCTTCCATTGGCATCAAACTCCAATCATTTTGCTAACTTGAATAATTCTAAATTTCCCTTTGTAGATCTATAAAAATGGATGCATTTTAGTAGAGTTGTTCCTTATTAGTTGATTCTCCCCTTTTATTTGAAATAATAATTCATGTTTATATAGTGGAACATATATAGGAATAAATTAAAGTGTAGGCGGAATCATTTAATTTTAAATTTTGAGATTAATTTACTATCAATACCCAAGTTTGAATTCAAAAATTCAAAATTAGAGACCGATAAAAACTGAAAAATCAAATTTATTAGGAAAAATACCTAGACTAGGTGTTGGAAAACCTTGTTTGGCTCTTTTTTACTCATTTAAATTTGATTTGGAAGTTTTGGTTATGCTTTAATCAAGAATTATCCAGAACACAAGTACTTGTTGGGGTCAATTTTGATGATATTTTATCAATAAAGCGCTTTTTAGGGTACTACTACCACATTCTCTTAGGTTGATAAGAAATCTAAAGGTTAAGGAATGTCTAAAATGCATTAATGGAGAGGTTGCTAAATCAAGTTCCAAATAGAGTGTGAAATTATACTTGAACCTTAAAGGGAGTATATTTTATGATGCTACATTTATCCCCCACCTTAGCAGCCATATGACACCATGCACATATGCAAGCTCAAGTACTGAAAGTAAATCATGTCATGAAAGGATACCCAAAATAATAGTATAGAGGATGTAAAACATTCACCAATCAAGAGAACAAAGCCCCCAATGTAGCAATATATAAATAGCAACATTAGGAACTACATCCTATAAAACCAATTCATTAGAAATCTATAAAGCACCTTGCACATACAAAAAAATGCATTAGTACAATACTTCTAAGGAGAATGAAATTTGAGGGTAGATGTATGCCCATATAATTGTTCTTTCTTTATGGAGATGGAAATAGGGTAGATATCTTTCCATGATGAACTTATTAGGATTTTGATTAAAATTCCTTTGGTAGGGTCATGGTAACATAACACCAAGTACCAATAAGAATGCAACATGAAAGAGGATGGAATGATGATTCTAACACAATAGATGACACAAAATTTTGAGTTTGCATGCTAAATTTATGTTTAGTTTAAGATAACATAGTATGAGTGATATGCTACCAAATTTAGCTGTAAGTTATAATTTTTTTACATTTTTCCATTCTTTTTCACTTTTTTAATTTGAGAGCATTGACAACTAAGTCTAACATACCTCAGAGCTATTGGCACTATTGTTATTTTCCCCCTCACCCCCTTGTAATCCCCATTAGTTATAACTAAATTGAGAAATCTTAATAGTGTATCATAATTTTTGTGCCGCTAGTAGTTGCATTCCCCTTTTTCCAAGTCTTCTTTCAAGTACCCCATTTGCAAAAAATGTGTAAGGGATGGCTATGCCATTATTCCTTTTCTTCTTAGAGTCCTTTTGGATTTTTGGGTCTCAAATGGATATTTGGACTAAGGTCAAAATACATTCCCAATCACCAATTCCCCTTTCTTATTTTCTCTTCTTGGTCCTTTCAGAGTTTCAGGTCTTGAATGGATATTTAGACTAAGGTCCAAGTCCATCCCCATGTTCTTTCTTATTTCCTTTATTTGGTCTCATCCGTTCAGAACTACAAGTTTCAGACGAACTTTTGGATCAAATCCAAAATCCCATGTTCCTCTTGAGCTCTCGATCCCTTTATTTCCCTTTTGATCCCCTTGGGATGTTGGGTCTTGAAGGGACTTTGGATCAAGTGTCCAATTGTTATTTTTTATTTTCACTCTTCTTTTTATTCTTTTGATCCTTTCAAGACTTCGGGTCTCAAATAGAAATTTGGATAGCATCCCAAATGTCTAGATCCATTTTTTGTTCCTAGTCTCATTTCTTCTTTTGAAAATTTCATGCTATGGAGCTACAAAAATGTTCACTTGGCAGCATTTGTATGATTCCGTGGGTCAACAAAATACTCAAGGAGGGCCTCGTTTTGAGTTGTATAATTGTGGGAAAGGTGACACATTTCCTCTCTCTATAGGTTTCCACATGTCCACAAGAGCTTTGATACTAAAGATAAAATGTGTTGTGGATCCGTGAAGATGGAGACACATGGCATGTTATGGCATGGTTCCACGAGTTCACAAAACACTTGAGGGTCCCATTTTGAGATGTGGATTTGTGGCAAAGGTGACACATGCCCTATCTCTATTAGTTTTTTCATTTCTACAAGAGCTTTTTTACTAAAGAAAAAATGTGTTGTAGAGTCATGAAGATGGAGACATGTGGAATGTTTTGGCATGGTTTTGTAAGTCCATGAAACACTCAAAGAGGGTCCCATTTAGACTTGTGGGGTCACAAAAGGGTTGACACATGGTATGTTATGGCATGTTTCCATGGGTCCATATAACTCCTTTAGGTGAGTCCCATTTCAAGTTGCAGGGTCACAAAAAGGTTGACATGTGGCATGTTTTTTGCATGTTTCCATGGGTCCATGAAACTCTTCAGGGGAGTGACACATGTATTTATTTCATGAGATATCTTATTTTTATTGGGATCTTTCCTTCTTTTTTTATCTTCCCCATGAAGATATGAAATCATTCCATGTGTTTTAAGGTTGCCACGTGGTTTATTACTGACATCATATAACTTTTTGGGGTGCTCTTCTCAATGTGACCACACTAATGATGTCTAAAGGGATGATGACTTGGGATTTTTCTATTCACTAATAATTTTTTAAAGATTTTTAAGTCTTGGTAAAAAAATATTAAAACCCAGTTAATGCATTTATTATCGTTGATTTTTTTCATCTTTTGAGATCAACAATTGCATTTTAAAATAGAAAAACAATTACTTATAGAGCTCAAGAGAGGAAATAAGTGTTTCTAACTATCTCCTTTAGAAAAATTTCAAGCTTGAGGTAATAGAACAAAACCTGTGCTTTGATTGTAGTTGTAGTACAAGATTGGATTTTGGGGTAGATTTCATGGAAGTTTTTGTTCTTTAGCCATAAATGTATTTTATATGGAAGTATGGTGTTGGTGTAAGGATCTAGGTGGCATAATTGATTAAAAATTTATTTTGATGTGTAATTTGGGGAGGTTCAATCCCTCTATCTATAAGAAGTAAATGTTTTGTACTGAAGGTTTCTCTAAACATGTATGTGTTTTGATTTTATGAAATTTGGTTAGATTTATTCCCTTTTGTTAACCCTAACTAGATTAGGGTTAGGTCTACAATTATTTGAGTTATGCTTGAACAATAAAGGAAAATATTGTATTATTTTTATGGGTTATGAGTTTTGGCCAAGGAAGATGCTATATATTAAAACTGTTGAATACTAAGGGAAAATTCCTTATACTATAAGTCCTCATATTGTAATTCTTTTGTAACTTGATTGCAAAAATATGAATATATGTTGCTATGATTTTGTCTCTTTTTCTAAGATATAATACCTTTTGAATTTAAATAACAAGGTTATTGAGGTTCTTCAAGAATTTATTTTAAAGTTATTTATCTATTTTTTGTCCATTCAAGGAGTGGTGTAAAAGATTACATGCAGGTAGTGAGGGTATTCTATTATCAAATGAATCATTAAGTATAATTTCACAATAGAGTTAAGAAGATCTTTTTGTCATAAAGTGATAGATGTTAATAGGTCATCAAGATTATGCTATAGCATTGTAATATGAAGTGAATGATATGTGACTCTGTTGCCCAAGGCATGCTCCAGTTTTGCATAGTTGTCTTCCCCATCCTCAAAAACAAATATTACTTAGAAATTATTTTATTCTTATTTTATGTTTCAAATTCATGCTTGGATTGAAATGAGAACAAGGGGTGTACCATTGATGAATTTAGCCATACAAAATATTTTTTTTAGTGTGAAGTTTATTTGTTGGACACTATGTTGCACCACTAGTTGAAAATATTAATCTAGTGTCATTTAGGGTGACTCCGCTAGGGTTTGCAAAGCCTAATGTGCAAGGGAGAAATGTATGAGATAGATATCACATTCGTTGGACACTGATATTGAAGTCCTTGAGCATAATAATTAGCTATCCTTTAGAGGATTTCAAGGCATTAGCTAGAAAAGGAACCAATAGATTGGTGAC
Source organism: Sequoiadendron giganteum (assembly GCA_007115665.2). NCBI lineage: Eukaryota > Viridiplantae > Streptophyta > Pinopsida > Cupressales > Cupressaceae > Sequoiadendron > Sequoiadendron giganteum. The sequence continues at coordinate 754,349,700 of CM021102.1, read as the reverse complement.
TCTACTCGGGTGAACAAAAGAATATCCATTTGGTTCAAATATTGAAGACCTTCATATTTGAAGAAATAATTTATTGTAGCACCTCTGAGGATTTCATGAGATATGATGCTCTGCTGATGAAGAGAACTCAAAAATAATTTTGATCTTTGAAGGATCTTCTAATTTCATAAAGATCTTATCCTCTTTGTAGAGGTGGTGACTTTTCAAAAAAAAAATTGCATCAAAAATAAAAGTCTAATGTTTACAACATTTTTGAATTATTTATCTATTGCTACATTATGTGTGAAGGCTATCTATAAAAAGTTATTAATTTTTTTTTGTTCCCTTATTCAATTATTTCTAGCACTAAGAGAAAGGGAATGGAGGAAGTATAATATTCTATGAAAAGAAAGAGATATTAAGAAGCATATAGTTGTAGAGGGAATAAGTCTTCATTTTCAAATATGTACAACCATTTTGGTTCTCCCTCTACAAGCCATTGTGTCATTATAGAACATCAGTCATATCCTCAAAAAAAAAAATCTCTGCTGAAAGATATAAGCCTTTGAATTTTAGGTTATCCACACCTTGTTCCTAGAAGTACAAATGAGTACTTTTAAAAGTTTAGAGGAGGTTATGAAGAGTCAAAATCAAAGAATTTACAATTTTTCATTAAATTGATGATGGATTGGAAAATAAAAGAGGAGGATGTTGTTATGAAACTTTTTGTAATATCTTTAGAAAATGATGTTGAAGATTGGTTTTCTAGTTTTCAATGCATTACATATTTTAATAGAAAGATATTAGAATATTATTCATTAATCAATTTGAAGGAATGAACAATGAATTATCATTTGAAAATAAACATCTAGATATTCAAGATATTTTGAAAAAAATTCCAAACATAAGGTTGAATATATATCACCTATTGGTGCATTATTTGATACAAGAAAATATAAGGGTGAATCCTCATATGTTTTTTGTGATATTTTTTTGAAATCTTTACCTGCAGCTCCAAAATCATAGAGACCTAATGGATCACTATGTATTGATTTATTTTGTGAGAATATTGAGCTATGTAATCTAAGTGTATCACAAGAATCGAAGCCTCCTAGATTTGAATGGATATATGAGTGGCTTTTACTTTTTGAGATGAAAAGGAGATATGAAAATAAGTTCCCATCTATAATATTTGATGGTGATACTAATCTTTCCCTTCTTGATATAAGGAATGAAGATAATATGGACAAAAATAATGATGCATCTTGTAGTGGTGAAAATTATGTTTTGAGCAACCCACAAAAAAGTGTGCATATGAAGATTACAATCATAGTAGCTAGGATGTAAGACATGTTGAGAGGAATAAAATATGTGAAGTTATGCATTCTATTGGTTCTGAAAATATAGGAATAGAGATCCAATTATCTACATTAGAGGAGGGCTGTATGGATACAAATACTACTAAAAACACATTCTCAACCATTGATGAGGAAAGAATATGTTGTGATGAATTTTCTAAATTAGACACATTAATCTTATTTGAAAGTGCACTAGAAATTGAGGATTTATTTTTTAGGTCAACTTATTGATTATACTAATCCTAAAGTTTCAAGTCTTCATACTGATACTATTAGTATTGCAGATGCAAGTTTTCAACCAAACAGGGAGCATTTTTTCCCTACTAATCCAAATTGTGCTAATGGTATAAGAGTTTTAGAACCTTGTGTGGAAAGGTTAGTTTTTGAAATCTAAGATGATTTGAATATCCTTTCTTTAGACAAGGAATATGATGTTATGAGGAATAGTGAAACTCCAAGTTTACATGGATATGAAAATTATGGGCGATCTGATTAAACATGATTTTTGAAGATGAGGTTTGTAATCAACCTTGTTGTGATGTACTAGATCATGCTAATTCTAAAAAGTATTGAAGATAATATTGCTGCAAGTTTTCATGGTGTTGAGATAAAAAAGTTTGTCGATTTATGGAATACCCTTGAGGCTAGAAATTTATATGAGGATCATGACATAGAAGAGGTACCAACTAGTTCAAAGATAATTCATAATAGTAGTATTTTGTATGAGTGCTTCACTTTTGATATGAAAATGGAAACATGGATAATGCTTGTGGTGACTTATATCCTATGGAGTATAAGCATTTTCATTTTCCTTTTCATGTTGATAATTCTCTAATTTTGCATTATTGTGAAGTTTTTTTTATTAGATAAGTTGCATTTACTGGGTGCAGTACCCATTACATGATGAGCCTGAAGGGAAAAAAAAGACCAAGATCAAAAATACATTATATAGTCTAGACCAAAACCAGCATAAACCAAAAAGATAATAGACACAACATACAGACAGTAGAGACCCAATAGAGACATAGACTAACCCACTAATTGGTGACACCTTCCCATTTCTAAATGTGGATATTTATAACATCATCCCTAACCCAGTTAGGGCCCTCACCCTCATTATTATTTTCCACCTCCTCCTTGATGAAATCAAAGAGAGAAACGATAGATTTGTGGATGATCTTAATGGTGAAACATGTCAGCCTAGTGAACTTCCATTCAAGTTTCTCCATTCGCTCTTGTAGTTCTTTGATGTCCTCCTCCTTGTCACTCTTCCTCTGAGTCATCTCTTCCTCCATGGCCCTAGGATCCGAAGTGTGGGTGGAGTCCTCTTTGAGAATTATTTTTAGGCCCAAGAAATGGATAGGACCTTCCATGAATTCCTCTTCCTCCTCAATAGTGTCCTTTTTACACTCATTTCTGCCACCAGTATCTCTTTCAATTTATTTCCCAATCTGTGAGACCTCATGATTCTTGTTTTCTCCATTCCCATGCCAATACTCGTAGCCACAATAATTTCCCCTTTGGAATCATTTTTCACAACACTCTTTCCCTCACTGTCCATGCACAATGCCTCCACTTGACATGTAGTGTCTTTTTTAACCTTCTTTTTTGTTGGTGTGTTTTCCAACCTAGTGGGGGTATTTTTAAAATTTCATAGTTTGAATATAGTCTTGGAATGGGCCAACTCGACCCCCCCTTCTTTTTTGTTGGGTGTTTAGGATTAGGCACCTCATGGGGTTCATTGTCTAGTAGGGGGGTTTTCTCTTGGGATAAACAGAAGCAATGAGGGATAGTTTCTTAAGGGATAGGTGAAGTGGTTCCAATATTCCAAATGAAAAATAGAGATGGGTCTAGGGGTAATAGAGCCAAATGGAAACGATAGAGCCATAAAAATAGAGCAGGGGATGTGGTTGGTCAAGGTTTTGAGCAACAACTTCAAGAGCTTCCTTTATCGAGCTTTCAAGTAAGGTCAATAGAAAAAAGGAAATATTAGGAGCATTCTATTCCTAAGGTGGTTGAGAAGTGGGAGATGATAAAATTAAAAAAACTTAAATATTCCCTCTAAAGTTACGTATTTCATGAGAGCTAAACAAACCTTTTCCCATGGTTTGGGAAGTGCCTCTTTTTCAAAGCTCAACTGCTTCTTAATCAACTTCTCATTGTCCCTAAAAAAGGTATTGAGGCTCTCAAGGTCTTGAGTTTTGGTGTGCTTCTTGTACTTCTTTCCATTTCAAGAAAGGCACATTGCCTTGGCTATCACCTCCTCATTAACCTCAAATAAAATTCCTCCCATAGTAACTCTCCTGTCCCTTTAGAAGCTAGAAAATTATGTTGACATCTTTTCATCATGACCCACAAAAACTTCTAATAGTGGCACCGACCCCCCTCCATGCAGATGTGCCACACAATTAGGTCCTTATAAAATTTGTCACAATTTTTGGGCTCGATCCTAACCCTATCGCCACCCATCTCAACACACAACTCATAGAAACTAGCCCAAAAAACTAAATTTAGCCAAGAATTGAACTGGTTGCAATGATTATTGTTGAACATACAAAATACTGAGAGGGGGAGTGAATTAGTATTCTACAAACCAATAATAAAATCCACTTAGCCATTGTCACAATATTGACTAAATCAGCAAGAGAGATCATAGAAACAAGATAAAAAAATTACACACATGAACACCAACATTTTTATGTGGAAAAACTAGAATGGAAAAAACCACGTTGAGGGTCAACTCATAATATATTATATTTGGATACAAAATATTATGAGGCTCACTGCTAGGACTCACTATCCTTAAAAGGCTCACAACCTGAGTACAAACGATGGATCCGTGCCAAGATACAATGAAGGTGGCTCACTGCCAAAAAGATGAATTGATGGAGTACACTTTCAATGTGCAGGGTTCGGTTCCTCTGAAGCTCAAAATATAAAGTACTGCATCACTCAACAAATATATATTACTGATAAAGCATTTAAGCACTAATCTTCTCCTTCATTCATATTCACTTCTCACTTTCTTGTTCATACACCCACATATCTCTCTTTTTCCACACTTTCATTTGTATACACACTCACTCACAATCGCACACCCTTTTTGCTTGCTTCTATCTCATATTTATACAAGTATATCTTATTCATAAATTAGGTCGACACCATATAATATTTAATTATTTCATCCATGTAGTGTATTATACCAATTCATATATTATTCTTCATAATATATTGCATTCACTGAGTCGACCAAGACTAAACCACAATTCTCCAAACTAGAAAATAATTCTCAAAGAAAACACCTTCTGGATCTAAGAACACGTTAGTTTCCCATCATACTACCAATAAAGAGACTATAAAAAAAATCACATTATATGAATTTTCACCTTAGTAGAATGCAGAGTCTCCCACATAGTATACCTCCCATAGAATACTAGTAGAATATAAAGTTAAAATCTATCAGAGATAAATTTTTGTTCATAGCAAAAATATGTCTCAAGATCCAAGATATAGTTGTCTGAATGAGTCAATAAAACATGCTTATGAAATAAGAGTCTTATCAGATCTTGTGATGATTTTCATATTCAAATACCAACATACAAAACCATCAAAAAATAGTATTACTGGTAGAGAACAAATTCTGGTAAATCAAGAAAACTTCCCATACTATTATCACCATGTAGTTATTACCATGTTTCTATCAATGAAAACATAAGAACAACCAACACAATCATCCATACTTCATGCTCATGTTTCAAAGCTTCCTACAATCTACCCCTTTGACATTGATGGCAACATGCATGACAATTTTTTTTCAAGAATACCACATTGACTGTTCCGACTACTCCACCTATCAAAATTGTTCTTCACAAAAAAAAATTCCTCTAACTCTTCATCTCTCCATATCTTTATCTCTCCCCCTTTGAAATAAATGACAAAGGAAGGGGTCTGGTATAAGTGTACACATGCATCAAAAAGTGGTCAAAAAATTATGAACACTGAATTAACCTGAAGAAGAACCTCCGAGACTCTCCAGGATAGTCTTCCATGATGCTTTACCTTCTTCCCATCAACCTTTTGCACTGACTAGAGTCTTGTAAAATATCTCAAGTTTAGTTAGAGAATCTAAACCATATATTAAAGTATTGGGATTAAGATTAATCTTTGATAATTCACCAATAAAACCAAGAGCACAAGAAACATAAGTATGTATGAATTTAATCATGTCTCTGAGTGCTACAAACTTATTGATAACATTTTTCCTTTAACTATAGAGAGAAAATTTTGTCTTGAAGCTGCACAATGTAGGACCACCTTTGATTATCTCCATCTTCTACTAATCTATATGTATCTATCTGAGTGATCAATCGAGACTAACTCATGTTTATCTCATTTCTCTTATTCAATGTATTGCCATACCAATCTAGAAAAAAAGAAACTAGCTCTTGTGCCTCTTTTTTATAACTTGGCACACTTTGATTCCTTCATTACTCGATCGTGTGCATTCACACATTTTACTTTGATATCATTCAAATTTTCATCATCAGACTTGATTCCAACAGACATTTCAAGTCTGAAGATGTAGAATTTCAAAGAATTAATCATGACACTAAGATTCTCCACAATAGAAATAGATGAATCAAAATTAGCATTGGGAATAATCTTCTACAAATTTTCTAGAGCTGTCTGAATATTCATTATTTCATTCTCATGTTCAAAGTTACTTTCTTCTACAATTTTCATCTTCACTGCACTCTTCCTCTTCTTCCCTATTTTTGTCACACTATCAAAGGTACTTTCTTCATTGAGATTCTTAGGGCTTTCCAATAGAATTTTAGCATATGTATCAATTTTAGCCTCTGAAAATTCATAATTTGATTCAGATATCCAAACTAGCCTTGATTCAACTACTTCCATGTGACATAAATATGTAGACACAAGAAAATTTATGCTTCTAGAGTATCTTTCCAAAACACTTACTAGAATTATTTACCTTTTGTTCATCCTCATCTCAAATTTTTACAAGAATGCAACAAGGGAAGATTCTTGTGCATCCAAACTACCAATATTTATCATGAAATTCCTAATTTGATAAGAAATATGCTCTAAATTTTACCATTCTAACCTTACTATTACCAACAACTCTTTCAAAAAGTAAAAGAGTAGAAAAACAACCAAATTGCCATACCAAAAAGTATTCTTCTTGATCTTCTTAATATCCTTTAAATTCTTCAAAAGATGTATGCAAAGTAGTTCACACAAGTCATAATCCATACCTCTTATTACCATATCAACAACAATTCTCACCACAGTAGTAGAAACTATAGAGTCATTGTTAGGGATACAAACTTTATGACCAATTACCATATCAACATACCTTGTTACCAAATCAACAATCAATCTCAAACGAGTCTATTTTCCTTTAGAAATCACACCTATAACCTCAATTATTTATTTCTCATTCATATTCTTTAGTTTAGGAACTGGTTCAGAGGAACAAAAACTAGTTACATCTCTAATAGCTTCTCTACAAATCAAATGTGCTTCATCAATCCACATAGATTCATCATGAATTCTGCTTAATACCATATGAATATACATCTTCTCAAATTCAAACCAAGGAAATTTTCTCCAATCATCCAACTTCTTCTTAACTAATACTTTGTAGGCATCATGATTCTCTTTCAATTCATTTTCCCAAAGCACATTGAACTAAACTAATGACATTTCTTCAATTTTACTGTAAATAAATACATCGATATCTTCTGTAGGAAACACTCTTGGAGGGATGCAAGAGAATACACCAATAGAATCTTTAGACACATTCTTCATATATCTCTTCAACCTAGCTTTACCCACACAATTCAAAATCTTTGAATTATCCATCAATAAAAGTAAAAGATTGTGCAAACAAGAGTACCTCTAAAAATGGCAACAAGAAACATATAGATATCTTGCTTTCAGAGCTCACTTTGAATTCATCTAATACATTCTTCAAATTTTGGAATTCTGAATTCCCTTCTAAACTTCCTTTGCACTCTTTTCTGAATATACATAGGCTTTTAATTTCATCTAAACTTATTCCTTTCATTCTGAATGATTTTTCAATAAATGTTCCAACTTGCAGGTAGATTTCCTCAAAAATTATGTACACCTTCATTCTTTCAAATTTTGTAGACCTCATTCTTCACACGCCATTGATAAAATACCTTATTCTTTTTACCACATTAAATATACTTTTGTCATGATATAACACAAGTACCAATAAGGGGGTTTATTAGATTTTTTGATGATTTCTCCCCCATAGCCACTGCTTTTATTTAGAGATTGACATGAGTATCTATTGGAAAAAAAAGAATAGACAACTGAGAGGGGGGTGGGTGAATCAGCTGTCACAAAATTTAATACTTATTCAACCTTATTAACCTTTAATCTCAGATATGATAATTAATAGTGAAAGCATAAATCAACAACACATTAGAAACACATGAACACCAAAATTTTTTACGTGGAAACCCTGTTAAGGGAAAAACTATGGTGGATGTTAGTCCACAAGATTATACCTTGTTAGAAGTATAATGGAAAATGAATAAGGAATGTACATGAATTCAAACACACTACCTAGAGCTCACTACTCAAAAGGGAAGGCTCATTGCCTTACATAAAATAATCAAATTAAATCCATCTGATGAGGTTGAACTAAGAAATTAGCTTCTATAAAAGCCTAATGATAGTTTCGGTTAGGCACAAAAACACTTCTTCACACTCTACTCTAAAATTGAATGATCTGATCTTTATTCACACATTTCATATTCACACTTCACATACATTCACAAGCATACTTCAAAATGAGGAAAAAATCACTCTTCTATATCCACTACATGAATTTACATTAACAACTCTGTCGACCACAAATAAAGAATAAATGAATTACAAACTGTCAGCCCAATTTATGATCAAATTTCAATGCGCACCAACCTAAGTTAGTCACAACATAATGAGGACCTAAATCAACATCCTTGAACATGCCAAAAATTACAAAACTAATCCATAAGGATCTGTAACACACTACCACCATCATGTCGGCCAAGAACATGAAAAAATCGAACACACAAAGGAAAATATTTGACCACGAGCACACCAATCAACACAGACATACCACAATGATAGAGAATGATCTATAAATATCACTAAACATCATAGTAGAATACACAACAACTTAATTTACCAGAATTTCATTTTCTTCCAAAAACACCTACTACAGTATCAAAATAACTATAGGAACCCAAAAACTCATAGCTCACTCCAATCATGATGCGTACCACTGAAAATTTTGGAGAAAATACTAGATAGGATAAAAAACAAACCCATTAATGTGTGACTTCTGATTATCAACGTACAAAAATTTCCACCCTTTTGATTATCACAGATTCACAGACTGCTTGCAACATATTTATTCTAATTTTCTCAATATCTTCGACATATAAAAATTTCAGAATCATCAATGCTAATAGTGTTGACATCAATGACAACCAAAAAATCCAACAATCTCCCCCTTTTGAATTTATGGTAACACATGATGTGAAAGATACCATTAATACAAATCTCTTCTCAAACTATATCCTTCTTCTCATACTGTTCTTCTCCCTCTTACATTACTCTTCTTTCATGACTCTTCTCCCTCTTTCTTCCTCAAAGGTTTTTCACATTAATCTTCTCCCCCTTTGAAATTAATGGAAAAGGAACACAAGTTTCTAACCACATATCATTTGAATCATCTGACTACTCCCCCTGAGTAGCAACCACCACAACATCAATCTGAAATAATATCTAACTATGAGTGCATAGATTGATGAAAAGACTTGCATCTTAGTTTATATCAGGAGGGGAAATCACCCCTAACTTCCCTTTGAGATACTCAAAATTATCCTTAGGAAATGATCTAGTAAAGATATTTGCAATTTGTTCCTTAGTGGGCACATATTCCAATCTGACTTCTTTATCACTCACTTTGTCTCTCAAAAAGTGATACTTGATAGATATATGGTTTGTCTTTGAATGTAACACTGGATTGTTGGAAATGTTTATGGCACTTGAGTTATCACAAAATATAGAAATAGGCTCATTATACTCAATTTTGATATCTGTCAGCATCTGTTTCATCCATAATACTTGAGTGCAATTTTTTGCAACAACAATATATTTTTCCTCAGTAGTAGATAAGGAAATGTATTTATTCTTTTTACTTAGCCAAGACACCAAATTATTCCTCGAGAAGAATGCTCCACTACTTGTACTTTTCCTATCATCCACATCTCCTACCCAATCTGCATCTATAAAGGCATTCAAATTAAGATCATCATCCTTAGGATACCAAAGACCAAAATTAACTATTCCTTTTAAGTATCTAAAAATTCTCTTTATTAAAGTCACATGTGATTCCTTTGGATCAACTTGATATCTAGAAACCATACATACAACATTCATAATGTCTAGTCTAGTTTGATTCAAATATAGCAATCCACTAATCATTGACCTATACCTTGTTTGATTAGCTTTAGGAGAATAATCATTTTGTGTTAACTTGCATCCAGTTACCATGGGTTTACCAACTAGTTTAGAGTCTTTCATGCCCAAAAAATTCAATAAATTTCGTACATATTTGGACTGAGATATGAAAATTCCATCATCTAACTGAGTTATTTGCAATCCTAAAAATAATTTCAGCTCTCCTATCATTGAAAATTCGAATTCACTTTTCATTTCATTAGAAAACTTCATGCATAAGTCATCATCACCTTCAAAAATAATGTCATCAATAAATACTTCAATAATCAACTCTTTCTCCTTATCCATCTTGAAATATAGATTGTTGTTAGCAGCACCTTTATTGAATCCAAGCTTCAACCAATATTTATCCAATCTTGCATACCAGGCTCTAGGGGCTTGTTTGAGTCCATACAGTGCTTTCTTCAACTAGAAAATCATATCCTTTTAATCAGTCAGTTGAAATCCATCTGGTTGCTCAACATAAACGTCTTCTTCTAACTCACCATTCAAGAATGTTGACTTCACATCCATTTGATAGGATTTTTAATTCTTGAAAGTAGCATAAGAAAGGGGCAAAGGTTTCTTCAAAATGAATACATTCCATCTATGAGTATCCTTTACATACTAGTCTTGCTTTATTTATGACCACTTCACCTTGTTCATTCATCTAATTTCGAAAGACCCATTTGGTTCCAATCACATTTTTATCTTGAGGTCTGGGAAAAAGAATCCATGTATCATTTTTCTCTATCTGCATCATTTCTTCCTTCATTGCTTCCATCCAATATTCATCTTTACATGCTTCATTGAAATTACTAGGCTCAGTCTTGGAAATCAAGAAATATTCTTCTACAATTCTTCTTCTAGTCTGCACACCTTTGTTCTTGTCTCCTATAATTTGATTCTCAGAGTGATTTAGCTTTACATACCTTGAAACTTTGGGATTCTCTCTAAATTCTAGTTCTTCTATTCCCTCTTTTGTACTTCCACTAGCTTCTCCTTTATGATTCTCTTGATTCACCAAAACAATTTGAACTTGAATATGTGTCTGTACATTCTTTCCATTATTAGTAATATCTTGTTGGTCATCTGAATCATATCCACAATATCTGGATGATCTAATAGTGTCTTCGTCAACTCTTAACATTTTCACTTTCAACCATTTTCTTCAATATTCTATTGTAGCATCGGTAGGCCTTTCTCTTAGTAGAGTAACCTAGAAAGATTCCTTCATCACTTCTAGCATCGAACTTTCCAATATCTTCATCTCTCTTGATATAACATCTACTTCCAAAGTTTTTGAAATGATTAACAATAGGCTTATAACCAAACTATAGCTCAAAAGGAGTTACTAGAATTAGTATTAACATTTACCCAGTTAATTGTGTACACAACAATGCTTACAAATTCTCTCCAATAGATATAAGGAAAATTTCCTTCCAACATCATAGTTCTAGCAGCATCTAGATTTTTTTTGTTCTTTCTCTTGACAACTCCATTCTGTTGAGGGGTCTAGGGAGCAAATAACTATCTTTTGATTCCATGCTCATCACAAAATGATTTGAACTCCCGGGAAGTGAATTCACCACCTTTGTTTGATCTTAAGCATTTGACCTTCAAACTTGTCTCATTTTTTGCCATAGCTTTGAAACATTTGAAATTTTCTAGAGCTTCATGTTTTTCTCTCGAGAAAGAAACCCATATCATCCTAGAGTAATTATCAATAATCAACATAAAGTACCTTCCTCCTTGTAAACTTATGATTCTGGATGGACCACATAGATCAATATGTACCAGCTCCAATATTCCATTAGAATGATGTTGTTTGTTCCAAAAAGAAATTCGTGTCTGCTTTCCCATTTGAAATTCCTTGCATATAGTGTTAGTAGGCTTCAATAACTTAGGTAGATCTCTAACTGCTTGAGTGGAGCTTACTTTGAAAATGTTATCAAAATTCACATGACATAGCCTCCTATACCATAACCAGCTTACATCAACTTGAGAAATTAAACAACTTTCACTACCAACACTTAAGTGAAAAATGTTACCTCTTATCTTTTTACCTTAAGAAATTAAATTTCTAGAGCTTCCTAGTATCCTGCACTTACTGTCTTTGAATTGAAGATTGTATCCATTTTCTACCATCTATCTAACACTCAAAAAATTATGCTTCAATCCTTCAACATATAGGACATCATCATTATTGTATTTACCACCAAGAGAAATAGTTCCTCTGCTAGAAATCACACTAGCATTGCTATCTCTAAATATTACAAAACCACCGTCATACTTCTCTAGCCTTATAAAATTTATTTTGTCACCATTCATATGATGTGAGCATCCGTTATCAATCACCCGTTCATCTTTTTCATCAATTATGGCTGCAAGAGCTTTCTCAATATTCTGATTGTTAGCAGATTTAGTGGACACTATACCATTTTCCTTGATAGCAATGAAAACCCATCCATCTTCATTTCCAATTTCTTTATCAGATACATCATCAGTAACACCTTCTTCAACATAATAACATTTCTTTTGAAATCTAGACTTGTTAGGTTTGTACTTAGAAACTCTTTTAGAACACCTTGATTCAAAATGACCTATCTTACTACAAGAGAAATATTTAATAGGTAGCTTTCCTTTATAATTACCTTGACCTATTGATTCTCTTTTCACAATCAATGCTTCCAGCTCTTCTAGCTCTCTTTCTTCATCTTCAATCAGTCTCATCTTATCTTCATATTTGAATTTTTTTTTGGAACTTTCTCCTAGATCATATCTCTATTGGATTTTTTTGGATACAATAGCTTTAAATGTATATTTTGTCTTAGGACTAGACTCACCAAATTCACTTAACTCAAAGGAAACTAGTTTACCAATCAGCATGTCTCTTGTTACATTTTTTACTGTTTTGAGTTCTTCAATAGCATGAGCTTTCATTTTGTAAGAAATAGGCACTGATATTAGCACTTTAGCCACAATATCATCTTCTTCCATAATTACACTAGCACACCTAATACCCATCACTAGTTCATTTAACTTCTGCATGAAAGCAAAAATGTTTCCATCTTCACTCATCTTCAAGTTCTCCCACTTGCCTTTCAGACTTGTTAGCTTAGTAATCTTCACTTGTGCATCTCCTTCATACAATGTTTCCAATTTCTTCCATATCTCATGTGTTGTCTTCAAACCTATCACCTTTGTCATCTTTGAATATTTCAAAGCACTTAGTAATGATTCTATAGCCCTGATATTAGTTTCAACTTCTTTGATCTCATCAAGAGTAGTGGGACCATTCTGAGGAATATTATATCCGTTCTTTGTAATCTTCCAGAAGGGTTCACCAATGCACTTCAAATGACACTCCATTATGACCTTCCATAGAGAGTAATTTTAACATCGAATCTAGGACTATCCTTCTTGTATGATGCCATCTTAGATCACCTCAAGCTATTAAACTTCTTTAGAGGAACCTAGATCTAATACCAATTGTTGGAAAAATAAGAATAGACAACTGAGACAAGGGATGAATTAGTTGTCATAGAATTTAATACTTATTCAACCTTATTAACCTTTAATCTCAGATATAATAATTAATAGTGAAAGCATAAATCAACAACACATTAGAAACACATGAACACCAAGATTTTATATGTGGAAACCCTGTTAGGGGAAAAACCATGGTGGATGTTAGTCCACAAGGCTATACCTTGTTAGAAGTATAATGAAAAATGAATAAGGAATGCACATGCATTCAGGAACACTGCCTAGAGCTCACTGCTCAAAAGGGAAGGCTCACTACCTTACATGAAATAATCAGATTAAATCCATCTGATGAGGTTGAACTTAGAAATTAGCTTCTACAAAATCCTGATGATAGTTCTGGTTAGGCATAGAAACACTTCTTCACACTTTGCTCAATCTTCTTCACACTTTGTTCTGAAATTGAATGATGTGATATTTATTCATATATTTCAAATTCACACTTTTCATACATTCACCGAGCATAATTCAAAATGAGGAAACAATTGCTCTTATATATATGTTACATGAATTTACATTAACAACTCTATCGGCCACAAATAAAGAATAAATGAATTACAAACTGTCGGCCCAATTTATAATCAAATATCAATGCGCACCAACCTAAGTCGGTCATAACATAATGAGGACCTAAATCAACATCCTTGAACATGCCAAATATTGTAAAATTAATCCATAAGGATACGCAACACGCTACCACCATCATGTTGGCCATGAACATGAAAAACTTTAACACACAAAAGAAAATCTTCGATCACGAGCACACCGATCAACATAGACGTACCAAAATGATAGAGAAAGAATTAGAAACATCATTGAACATCACAGTAGCATACACAACAAATTAATTTATCAGAATTGCATTCTCTTCCTCCAAAAAAACCTGCTATAGTAACAAAATAACTATAGGAACTCATAAACTCATAACTCGCTCCAATCTTGATGCGTACCACTAAAAATTATAGAGAACATTCTAGATAGGCTGAGTGAAAAAACCTTTAATGCATGAATTCTGATTATCAACGTGCACAACTCATTCTGATCATCACAACTTCATAGACTGCCTGCAATATTTATTCTAATTTTCTCAATATCTTTGACATACACAGCCTTCAGAATCATCAATGCTAATAGTGTTGACATCAATGACAACCACATATCAGAAACACAACCAAAACATCCAATAGTATCTATACTGGAGGTCAACATAGATAAGACTGATAATTCCTTTCTCCAAATCCTTTCCATTTCTTTTGTTGCCTTTCCCATATCAAAGGCTTAATCATTATTCTTCATCAGATAAATGTTCTTCTTTCTTCTGCTATTACTACCAGGATGTTATGATTTTCTTCACTTATAAGAAGTAACATTCTTCTTTCCCTTTTCCCTTTTATCTAATAGACTATATTTATATCCATTCTTCTTTCCCTTAGAATCATTCACATTACTTTTGCAGTCCTTTGCCTTATGACCAAATTTCTTGCAGAAATAATAAACACCATTGAAGTATAAATACCTTTTTGCATCATGTCATTTGACAAGAATTTTTCTAGAATCGCTTCTTCGCTCCTTGACTTGTCTATTTGTGTACTGGGTCTTCTTACGAGTGAATTGATTTGCTTTAAAACTCTGACCTTTTTCAAACCCTAAACTACTCTTATCCATTTATAGTCTTTGAGAGGTAATCAATTCATCAAGCATTGCTGAGCTTATCTTAAATTTTTCTTTAAAACTCTTTGCCCTTTCCAAATTAGATATTAGGATTCTTGCTTCTAATTCCATCTTTGCGCATTCATCCATCTTCTTTTGGATTTCAATTTCTTGACATACTTCAATTCTTCTCTTCTCATGCAATTGTTCTGGTAGGCTAGTGATGATTTCTTCTCCTTTAGTCAATAGATCACATGCACCCAGACTTGTACTTTGTATCTTTTCAATATGCTAATTTTATTTTATCAACTTTTCCTTCAAGGATTCCATTTCTTCTAAAAATTTGGTAGGGGCAATTTTCGGAGGAAAAAATTTCTCATGTTCAAATTTTGGGACCTTCCTCAAGTTGTTAGGCTTCTTCTGAGGAACCAAGCTCTGATACCAATTTTTGAACATCTGAAATAATGAGATGGGGGTGAATCAATATTCCACAAAACTATAATAAAATCCACTTAACCATTATCAAAATATTGATTGAATCAACAAGAGAGAACATAGAAAATAGACAAAGCAATCACACACATGAACACCCATATTTTTACGTGGAAAAATCACTGTGAGGGTTAACTCACAATATATTATATCTGGATAAAAAATATTATGAGGCTCACTTCCAAGACTCACTATCTTTAAATGCTTGCAACCTGAGTACAAAATATGGCTCACTTACAAGATACAATGATGATGGACCATTGCCAAAAAGATGAACATATGGAATACACCTTCAATGTGTAGGTTCAGTTCTGCTAAAGCTCAAAATATAAAGTACTACATCACTCAACAAATCTATATTACTAATAAATCATTTAAGCATTGATCTTCTCCTTCATTCACATTCACTTCTCGCTTGCTTGTTCATACACCCACATATCTCTCTTTTTCCACACTTTCATTTGCATACACACTCACTCACAATTGCACACCCTTTTTGCTTGCTTCTATATCATATTTATAAAAGTATATCTTATTCATCAATTAGGTCATCACCATACAAAATTTAATCATTTCATCCATGTAGTGCATTATACCAAGTCATCTATTAGTCTTCATAATATATTACATTCACTGAATCAGCCAATACTAAACCGCAATTCTCCTAACCAACAAATAATTCTAAAAAAAAATGCCTTTTGGATTTGAGAACATGTTAGTTTCCCATCATACTACTAGTAAAGATACGATCAACAAAACCGTAGTATATGAATTTTCACCTTAGTAGAATGTGGAGTCTCCCACATAATATACCTCCAACAAAATAATAGTAGAGTTAAAATTTTTCAAAGATAACTTTTTGTTCATATCAAAAAGATGTCTCAAGATCCAAGATATAGCTATCTGAATGAGTCAATAAAACATGGTTAGGAGATCAAAAAATATCAAATCTTGCGATGAGTTCCAAACTTAAATACCAATGTACTAATCCATCATAAAAGAGTATTACCAATAAAGAACAACTTCCAGTAAACCAAGCAAACTTCCCGTACTATTATCACCATGTAGTTATTACCATGTTGTCATCAATGAAAACATAGGAACAACTAGCACAATCAACCATACTTCATGCTCATATTGCAAAACTTCCAACAATTATATCCAACCTTGTAACACATTTTCCTATGCCTTTTAGCTGCGGGGCCAAAATTTGAATTCCTTAAGTACATCACACTAAATATTTGGGTCATCATAAGATTGATTAGAATATAAATAGTTGGAAAGTTGGAGATAAACATCGCTAACTAGTCATTCTAGGAATTTTGATGTGATATGGAGTACTTGCGACAAGATAATGCATAAAAACTAAGGAGAGCCAAACCATACATAGTCATAATTGTGAAAAACCCCTCGACTCCCCACTTTATCCTCACCAAATAATATGGCTTACTCCACATCATCAAAGGACCTAACAGATAGATCCACCTATACCCACAAAGAACAACATAGTTGGCCACCTTTAAAATGATTATAGTTTTTTGATCATCAAGGATTAATCCTTGTATATTCGTTCGTAGAGCCCTAATTCTTCTCCAACCTTTGCAAAGACTCCACGAGGAAACAAGGTTGGCCAGGGCATCTACCACCTAATTTCCCTCACTAAAGGTGTGTGTCAATAAATTCCTTTCTAGTTTTGAAATCAAAAAAATTATATCTAAAAGGATATCCCTGATGCTCCATCCTCGGAAACAATTTTTTTTAATAGAGTCAATCACCATCATAGAGTCCCCTTCTATGTGTAGTTTTTATTCTCGAAGTGAAAACCAAATCAATGCCCTTGAGAAGCACCTCTACCTCCATTGTCATAGAATATTGTATGCCAATACCTCTAACAAACCCAACAATAATTTTTCCCTTGCAATCCCTTATTGTGCCATGAATGCTAACCATTCTTGGGTTCCCTTTAGCCACTCCATCAAAATATAGTTTGAACCAACCAATGCCTAGGGGGTTCTAGACCATGTTCCTTCTAGCCAAAGACTTAGATTTATCAAAGGAGTTGATCTCCATGTTTTGATTCTAATATTTCACCTTCTTGATCTCCCATTCAGTAGGGGGTTTGATCAGGGATTTCCAAGAGTACAAAAGAGACATTCTCAGAAATAAGTCTAAACCCAATGCCAAAAACTTCCTTGGGGATTTTATTAGTATCTCTAAAGATCCAATTTTTCCTGTATTTCTATGTGTTGGATATTGTTGGATATTTCTGATATGTGGTTGTTATTGATGTTAACACTATTGGAATTAATGCCTTTAAGACTGTATATGTTGAGGATATTGAGAAAATTGTAATAAAATAAGTCACAGGTTGTTGGTGATGCAGTGAAGTTTAGTATGATGGTAGGTGATGCAGTGAAGTTCAGTATGATTGGCTAGTTCAGTATATTGAGGATAAGGAGTTGCAAATTAAAGGGTTTGTTGTCAAGTATATCTAGTTTATCCATCGAAAGTTTCAGAGGTTCGAATGAAGATGTGATCAAGTTATGGGTTACTGTGTTTCAATAGTTGTTCTATTGTTGTAGTTGGTGTTTATATAAGAAGATGATGTGATTCTAGTAATTTGAGTTGTTGTGAATTCTTCTATGGTGCTTCATGATGCTTGTGGATGTTTCTAGATCATGCTCTATTTGTGTTGTTGGTTTGCATCGATTTTTGTGCTCATGATTGGTGATTTTATTTTGAGTGTTCATGTTTTTCATGTTCATGACCGACAAGGTGATTGTAGTGTGTTGTGGATCTTTGAGGCTAATTGTTTAAGGTGTTTCATGTTTGAGACATGTTGTTTTGGGTCCTTTCTATGTTTTGGTCGATGCTATTTGATTCACATTGATAATTGTTTATTAATTTGGGCCGACAATTTGTACAAATTTTATATTTTGTTGGGCAAACATGTAGTTGATGTTATTAATTGCAGATACATATAATCGATTCTTTATACCATTTGATGTATGGATTGAGATGAAAGGTGTGTGAAGTACGAATGATGTGTGCAAATAATGTTATAATATTTTGAAGGTAGAAGCAAAGTGTGAAGAAGAGTGAGCAGAAGGAAGTGTTCACATGCTTAACCGAAATTGTAATCAAGCATTAGTAGATGCTATCTTCTTAGTTCAAAATATCTCAGATGGATGTAATCTGAATGTGATTGTAAGACAATGTGTCTTCATTTGGGTAGTAAGCATTTTTGTATTTGAGCAGTGAGCTCTAGGTAGTGTGCCTGAATACATGTGCATTCCCCATTCACAATACTTTTAACAGAGTATAATATTGTGGATTAACCTCCACCATGGTTTTTCCTCTAAAAAGGTTTCCACACAAAAATATTAGTGTTATGTGTGTTTGTGATGTGATGATGGTTTATGCTTTCATGTCTATTTATTAGATCTGAGAATAATTTTAATAAGTATAATTTATGTGACAACTAATTCACCCCCCCTGAGTTGTCTGCCCTTGTGTTTCCAACACCATAAGCACAAAAAAATGATGGGGGTGGTTTGAATCTATATCTCCAAGGGGTAAGGGTATTGGAAGGGGCCTGACCATCCTTCAATAAAGAACTTTATGTCCCCATTCAGGGTCCAATGAGTCTCCAATTTTCCAAAAGCAAAACTCCAAACTTCAGCAACAAAAAAAAGTGTAGTAATAGGTGATCAACCATCTCTTCATTACTTTTTCATAACATGCATCTATCCAGGATCTAGAATACCCTTTTCCTTAAATTATCATAGGCTAGAATTCTATTGTGGCATGTCATCCACCAGAAGAAATTTATTTTTGGTGTCAAGTATCTATTCCAAACCTATTTCCAAAATCTACTCTGAATACCCTTGTCTAACAAAAAACCATAATCCAAATTGACATAAAGGTTGCCCTTACGTCCCTTAGTCAAGAAGAGCTCATCCTAAATGTTGGATATGAGAATTATGGTTAGGGAGAGGATGTCCTATAAGGATTTAGCCAATAGTTTCAAATTTGGGGAAAGAGGGAAACATAATCCTAAATATTTCCATTTTCTACATCCCTACAAACCATGAAGGTAATCAAAAACATTCCTACCAAAGAAAAGACGTGCAAGTTCCATCAAATTCTTTAAGTTAAATAAGTAAAGGGGAGATTCAAATAGCCAGGGGCTTCCTAGAAATAAATGTTGCTACCATTTCCAAGTTTCCATCTCAACAAAGAGTGTAGAAACTTCTTCATCTTGAAAATATTATTCCAAGCCAAAGACCCATGAGGGTGTTCATTCAAGATGGATCTGATTAGGGGGTATTTGCTTAGGTAATTTGCATTCATAATCCTACACTATTCTTTTTTGTTCCTTAATTGATCCCATCCCATCTTGGCGAGCAATACTTTGTTAGTAGATTTGACTTTCCTAATACCAAGCCCTTCTACAACTTTAGGAAGACAAACATGATCCCAAATAACTAGAGACATCTTTTTTTACTCTATACCAGACCAAAGGAAGTTTCTTTGGATTTTTTCAAAAATTCCAGTGATGTAACTAGGAATTTTGAACATGGAAATGAAGTACACTGAAATCCCTTGAAGGGCGGTAGTAAGGAATTGTAGCTTTCCAGCATGAATAAGGATTGAACCTTTCCACTATGCTAGCTTCCTCTAAATCCTCTCTAAGACAGTATTCCAGAAAGTGGGAGTGACTTCCTTAATAGTAAGAGGGAGACCCAGATACACTAAAGGAAGGGAGGCACTCACACAACCCATAACAATGGTCACATGATCTTGCAGGCTAGGATTCTAGTTAAATAAATAGATCATGCTCTTATTATAATTTATAAACTTACTTGAGCAATCCACATAATTTTTGAGCCAAATTTTCCATTTCTTTACTTCCACAACCGAAGCTTTCCCAAACAAAATGGTGTCATTCACAAACTATTGAATGACAGTCGGATCTGCTGTAGTGGTCGATATAACACCTTTAATAGATCCCTCCTATAGTATTCTAGCAACATTCCTACTTAGTGCATTAGTAACCATTATGAACAAATAAGGAGATTATAGGGGGTCACCCTTCCTTATACCTCTCCCAGCTGTAAAGTAACCATGGGGGAACCCATTGACCAAAGTAGAAGACTTCATAGTAGTAATGCATTCCAAAATAATTTTAATCACCCTTTGATTGAAACCAAACTTATCTAGGAATTTGGGAAGAAATTCCTATAGGAATTTGTCATAAGCTTTTGATATGTCAAGGTTAAATGCCATACTAGCACTATTGCATTAGTCCATAGAATGAAAAATTGCATGAGTGGAAATAGAAGCATCCAAGATATGACGTCCCAAAACAAAGACTTTTTGGCTTGGGCTAATAATTCTTTCTAGAAGGGGTTTCAAGAGGTTCACCAAGATTTTGGAGATCTTATAAAATGTATTACATAGGTTGATCAGACGAAAGTTAGCCATGGTCTGTGGCTCCTCAATTTTTGGAATAAGGGCAAGGAAAGTGTGGTTCATCTATTTGAGTAGTTTTATAGAATTGAAAAAATTCATAGCTATGAGAGTTAGGTCTTCCCCCACGATGTCCCAAAAAAAGTGGAAGAAATCTAGGGGAAACCGGCAGGTCCTGGGGCCTTGTACACCCCCATACTAAACACAACAACCCAAACTTCCTCAAGAGTAACAACACCCAAAATAGTCTCATTATCCTCCTGGGTTATAGAAGTAGGAAGGGGTTCCAATAGAAGGTCATCCATAGCCAGATTAGGAGCCTCAATAGGACCTAACAGATCATGTTGGAAGTGACAAGAAGCTAAAAGGTCAATCTTGGTAGGGGTAGTAATAACATCCACTGACTCATTTTTTAGCTTTTTAATTCGATTCCTTTTCCTATGCTTAAGGGTCGAAACATGGAATAAAGATATGTTCCAGCCGCCCTCAGTCAACCATTGAATTTTGGACCTTTGCTTTCAAAAATTCTCTTCTTTTTAAATTTTTTTTTCCATTCCATGTGTTCATCCCATTCTTGTTGACATGCCTATATATTGATATCCCCTTCCTCCATCCTTTTTTGTGTCATCCTAAGATTATTAGCAATATTTTTTTTTTGATGAAAAACATGTTGCAAAAATGAAGGTGTTGTCATTGATGTCAAGTGGTCAATTTTTTATCAACTCGTTGCTATTTTCATTGATATCATGGATGCATGTTATTGGTTGTTTATGTTGAGGATATTGAGAAAATTGTAATAAAGCAAGATTGCAGGTGTTCAATGGTTACTCTGGGTTTTTCTCTAAGATTTTATCTTATGTTTGAGTGGTTTAGATATGTTGATCCTATTTGTTGGAAGTTTCTTTATCTAGATTCTTGGATTCTGACTCATTATACAATGTTTGAAATTTTGTTGGTCTAGATTTCCTTTTGTATAAGTCTAATGACTTGTAGTTCTAGAGTTAAGTTGTTATGATCATGTTGAACATAATTTTGGTATCTGGAAGGATTTTATTATATGAATATTTATGTGTGCTTAATTGTTCTATATGTTTTACATTGGTTTGGGTGACCTCATGTTGAACACTACATTCAAAGTTGATGAAGTGTGTTGGGACCTACTTGGGTCCTCATCAAACATGTGTTTTGGTCACCCTCATTCTAATTCCACCCTAGGATGTTTTGGCAATTACCTTATTTGAATTTAATGATTGATGGCTGAATTTGGATATGTTTCAAAGTCAAAGATGGTATAAATACAGGATGAGTTATTGGTGAAATGTGTACACAAATATAAGTGAAAATAAATAGAGTAAATAGATGTGAAATAGATGCGAATCGATGAGTGCATGTGATGAAAATGTGGCAAATTAGTGTGAAGTCTAAATGCTAAGTTTTCAGATGCAGTGAGTTGAAGGTGTACTCTATCATTCATGCATGTGTCTGCAAGTGGTTGAGAAAATTGTGATGTAAATCTCAGTTGCATTAATATTTTCTTCTCTCTATAACATATCTCATATATCTTCTTTGTATCTCTATGGTAGTGAACCCTCCGAGTGGTTAACCTTGTTGGATAGTGAGTGTTGATCTGAACATTGAGTCCTTGTTTTTGAAATGAGCCTTCTTTCTCTGGCAATGAGCCTTTGTAATTGGTTTTAATATTCTCTATACTATGAGTTAATCCTCACCATTTTTTTTTCCCTCATTGAGTTTTCCACATAAATCTGGTGTTACTGTGTTTGTGTGATGGTTTTCAATTTTTACAATTGCACTTAATCTTTAATCATTCTATTAGTGTTAGGTATTTGTGATTAATTTATGTTCTTCTAAAATATTCAAAAGATTAAATATTGTACAACTGATTCACCCCCCTCTTATTTTTCTTGTTCAACAATTTTTATCAGAGATTCGTTCCTTGGAGAAGAGCTTAACCACTTAAGGAAGGTCTGGGATGGATGGAAAAGTTAGTCATGATTTCCTGAGGTTTGATGGAACTAATTATGCTATCTAGAAAATATTGATGGAATAATATATGGAGTATTATGGATATGATGTGGAGAAATATTACAAGAATCTATACACTCATCCTAATAATGGTCCAAGTATGGCTGATGAGATCAAGGCACATGAAGCAAACAATAAGGTGAAGTAAATTTTGAAGAATAGTCATATCCATTCGGAGTTGATTGAAGTTTAGAATTTGAAGACACTAAGGAAGTCTAGGATTCTTTAGAAAAGGCACATGAAGGAGATGAAAGGGTCAAAGAGGATTTTTTTTAGGGTTTGGAGACACAATTTGAGCTCCTACATATGTCTAAAGATGAGAATGTTAAAGATTGTATATAAATATTGGATGAGGTAGTGGCTGGAATGTGAGGACTTGGTGCTACTAGAGATGAAACCAAGATTGTAAAGAAGATTCTTAAAAATCTACCTGATGCTTGCTAAGAAAAGGTATGTGCTATTGAAGAACATATAGATTATAATACTTACACTAAAGATCAATTGTTTGGAACTTTGACATCTTATGAGATGAGAAAGTTGAATTTGAGAAATGGATCCAAATCAGAGACTATTTGTAAGGCTACAAAATCTAAAGATCCGTATGAAAAAAATATTGATGAAGAAGAAGCTAGCTTTGTGATAAGGATGGATAAAGGCTCCATAAATTATGAAGGTAATTTATCTTTTAAATTGTTTATTTGTGGATGAATAGGACATTTTTCTTTGAGGTGTTCAAAAAGAGCTAAGAGGAATAAACAAAGACATGAGAAAGAAAAGAAATGTAAGAAAATCAACAAAGCATATTATGTGAATGAGGATGATAGTATATATGACGATGAATCTGATTATGAAGATCCTTATGACAATAAATTCTATTCTTGGATGTAGATGATGAACCTACTTTTGCTAATTATGAAAAATAGGTGAAGGAATTCCCTCCAGAGAAGGAGAAAAATGAAGGTACTGTAATCTCTACCCTACATGCTAAACATAAAAATAATTATTGGGTTTTTGACAGTGGTTGTTCACATCAAATGAATGGTAATAAGAGTAATTTTGTTAAACTTGAAAAGTATGATGGAGGGTTAGTTATATTTGGAGATGATACTGGTGCTAAGATTTGTGGGATAAATTTAATAAGTTCTTATGGAAAGCATAATACTGATGATGTATATTACGTTAAGGGTTTAAGGAATAATCTCTTAATTGTTGGATATATGTGTAGTAATGGATATAATCTTGTATTTGAGGATGAGAAATGTGAAATTGGGAAAGGATCCAGAATAGTGATTACTATAGGAAAGAAATCTGAAGGAAATATCTATCAACTTAAGGGTGTTGATGGACGATACTTTATGACTCAGATTAATGACAGTTGGTTGTGTCATCAAAGAATGTGCAATATAAATTTTGATAACTTGGTGAGGATTAGTTAAGTTCAAGCCATGAGAGATTTACTAATGATTTTAAAGCTCGTTAATTCTATTTGTAGGAATTGTTAGTTTGGAAAGAAAGCAAGAAGAGATTACAGATCAAAGGAACAATCTAGTACTAGACTACTAGATTTAATTCATATAGATATCTGTGTTCCTACAAGAGTGAGAAGTCTACAAGGTGAAAGGTACTTTATTCTTTTGATTGATGATTATTCAAGATATACATGGGTTACATGTCTTAGAGAGAATTTTGATGCATTAGATAGATTCAAGATATTCAAAGCTATGGTTGAGAATGAAGTAAATTTGAGGATAAAATGCTTAAGGTTTGATAGAGGTGGTTAATTCACCTCCCACAAGTTTAATATGTTTTGTGAAGTGCATGGAATAAAAAGATAGTTATCTGCTCTGAGAACCCCTCAACAGAATGGAGTTGTTGAGAGAAAGAATAGAATAGTTCAAGAGGCTACAGGATCAATGATTATTGAGGCTGGTGTACCAAAATTTTACTAGAGAGAAGATATTCACACTACTGTTTATGTATTCAATCAAGTTCAAGCAAGAGAAAATAGTACAAATACCCCCTATGAGCTATAGTGTGGAAGAATTCCTATTGTTAAGTATTTTAAGGTATTTAGAAGAAAATGTTACATCAAAAGAGATGAAGAAACTTTAGGAATGTTTGATGCAAGAAGTGATGAAAGAAATTTTCTTGGATATTCTACTAAAAGAAAATTCTACATATGTTTCAATAAAAGACTGTGTAAGATTGTATAAAGTACAAATATCAATGTTGATGAAGCAATGAATAAATCAATTGATATTGATAGATATGTATGTAATGAACTTGATTGCATAAGGATTAAAGAAATTGTGAAAGAAATGTTGAAGAATTTTTGGATGGATGGTTCCAAACCGGTATGCACTCCTATGGTGACTAGCTTCAAATTAGGTAAATATGATGATTCATCAAAGACTAATAAGAGAAATTATAGATCTATGATTGGTGGACTATTGTATTTGACTACTACTAGAACATCGAATATTATGCATGATGTCTGTCTTGTGGATAGATTTCAAGAAGATCTTAAGGAAACACATGTTTTTGTTGTTAAAATAATATTTAGATATTTGAATCGCACTTTGTATTATGGGTTATGGTATCCTAGGGATACTGAATTTACACTATGTGCTTATACATATGTAGATTGGGCTAGATGTGTAGATGATAGAGAAAGTATAAGTGGTGGTGCATTCTTTCTTGGTTACAAATTGTGGAATGGTTGAGTAAAAGGAATGATTCAGTTTCCTCATCTATTACTGAAGCTGATTATATTTCTGCTGCATATTGTTGTACACAATTTCTATGGATGAAACAAATATTGAAAGACAACACAAGTGTATATGGTGATCCTATTTCTATCTCCTATGATAACACAAGTGAAATTAAAATTTCAAAGAATCCAGTGATGCACTCGAGGACAAAGCATATATATATCAAATATCATTTCTTGAGAGAGAGGGTTTTGAAGAATGAATTAAAGCATGAGTATGTACCTATGAAGGATTAGATTGCCTATATATTTATGAAGGTGCTTCCTAAATATACTTTTGAGTATCTCCAAGAGAAGTTAGGGGTTATTTCCCCTCCTTTCTTGAACTGGATGCATATGAAGATGCATTAGTCTAGTGGGTCTATGGATCTATTTTTCTTCTAGACGGATGCTTTGGTGGCTACCTCTTAGGAGGAGCAGGTAGTGTCATGCATTGTCATTGTATGAGTATTATGTTTTTAATGTCAAAGGGGAAATAAATGTAAAATGTATTTTTCCTTTTCCATTGATGTCAAAGGGGGAGAGGAAGAATGTGAAAAATAGAAGAGAATCATGTAAAAAGGATTATCTACTAAGGGGAAAAAACAAAAACAAAAATCATGTGAAATGAGTTCAGAGCTAGTATGTTGTCTTTGATGGTTTTTCACATCATGTGTTGCCATCAATGACAAAGGGGGAGATTGTTGCAAGAATAAAGGTTTTTTCAC
The DNA here is from genome assembly GCA_007115665.2 of Sequoiadendron giganteum. NCBI lineage: Eukaryota > Viridiplantae > Streptophyta > Pinopsida > Cupressales > Cupressaceae > Sequoiadendron > Sequoiadendron giganteum. The sequence continues at coordinate 754,323,136 of CM021102.1, read as the reverse complement.
TAATGTCAACTAGTCAATTGGTTATCAACTAGTTGATGTTTTCATTGATATAATGGATGCAGGTTATTGGCTACTTATGTCAAGGATATTGAGAAAATTGTAATGAAGGAAGATTGTAGGTGTTTAGTGGTTTCTCTGAGTTTTTCTCCAAAATTTTCTCCTATTTTGTGTGGTTTAGATATGTTTATTATGGTTGTTGGAATTTTCTTTATCCAAGTTATTTTCTTCTAATTCATTATATAGTGCAAGTTATGTTCACCAATTGTGAACTATGGTTTTCTGTGGATTTGGCTGAGGTCCAAGAGAAATTTTGTTGGTCCAAATTTCCTTTTGGCTAAGTATTATGACTTGTAGTTCTAGAGTTAAGTTGTTATGATCATTTTGAAGATAATTTTGGTTTCTAGAAGGATTTGATCATACTAAGAGTTTCATGTGCTTAATTTTTCTGTGTTTTACACTGGTTTTTCCAACCTTGTGTTGAACACTACCTTCCAAGTTGATGAAGCATGTCGGGACCTACTTGGGTCATCATCAAGCATGTGTTTGGGTCACCCTCATTCTAATTCCACCTTATGATTTTTTGGCACCAACCTAATTTGAATTTAATGATGGATGGCTGACTTTGGATATGTTTCAAAGTCAAAGATGGTGTAAATATGTTGATGTTATACAACATCGATTATTACGTCCAACTGATCTCCTTTACCTTATTTGATAAATTAAATAATAGCCAAAAGCTATTTAATTTATAAAGACAATGATCTATCTTGAAGAGGAATGATTTATTGTGGAGGTGCGATTTGATGAAGATGTATGATCTCCTTGTGAAGGCCAACATCATCCTTAATGTGGGTGGGATTTGTTATGAAGGGTTGTGAATTTATGTGGTCGACCTCTTTCATTTAAGAGACATGACTTTTGGAAGAGGTTGACTTGCTGATTATGAAGAGCCACGTCTCTCTCCTCATTTTTAATATATTCTCATTGGTTGCACTTCATTCATTATCTATTCAGTCATTCATATTTGTCACAAGTTTGTGTTCATCAAGTGAGAGTTCATCTACAAGTGCAGATCCATATTGTTGAAGGTTGAGTTTCATTATCAATGAATTATATCTAGTTGTATCTATGTTTGCATTAGGTTGTGGTGCATACTCTTGGCCTCATTATCGACCTCTATTGTAAAGGAGACTCTCTTTGTGATTCAATATATAAGTGATATATTGTTGCTGGGTTTTTCTCCCTCAAGTGGAGCGTTTTCCCAAGGTATTTGTTGTGTCATTGTGTTGAATTTTGAATTAATTTTCTGTTCTCTAATCTGATCTTAAAAATATAACATGGTATTAGAGCAGGTTTATGCAAGATCTTGATTAGATTTGTCAAGAAACTTGAAGGATTTCGCATTAAAGTATATGAGCAAGCATCAACACATGATAATGGATGTCAAAATGTTACATGCCAGCACAAATTCAAATTGGACCTATGTCATTGACATATTTGTCAATGGCATGATTGACACCTATAGTTTCCAATTAATTGTGTCCACATACACTTTAGTCAGGAGAGATAGGCATACTTGAGTTTGGATATAGTCTCTTGAAGAATATTAATATTCAAGGTTGATATTTATTGTTGGCTTCTTCATCTTCCTTGCTGATCGATTTCACATTGAAGTTAGGTGAGATACATTAATGGCTAGGCACTCTTGTTTGGGGTCAATGGAGGTTGGAGCAAAGGTGCTGGGTTGGTACTTGGCTGGGCATATATCTCTGTGGTTTGACTTACATCTAGGCTGCATATTTTAATTTGGGCATCATGCATAAGGGTGAGTAATGGTTTGTTTGGAGTTGGAACTATCAAGATCGTTGAGTCATAACCCTTGTACCAAGCTATGGAAACTACAGAAAGTCATGTGATTCTCACAAGACATATCATCCCTTTCATATTGGATGTTGGTTATTGTGGGAAACTGTGTGGAGCTCTGAGTGTAGTCATTTGTAGATAGTCTGCTATCAAAATCCTAATGCCATTATTTTATCTATATCTATGCAAGCAAGGTGGCACTAGTTCCAGTGGTTATTGTTCCTTTTGTAGTGTGAACTATAGTGTGGTAAAGAGAGATATCAACGTGATTGGACGATTACTATCTGGAGACTTGAATTTTTTTTCATTGCAACAGTTAAGGAAATTCTGATTTCAATAAGATAAGTTTTTCCTTTTGTTTACATTTTTGTTAAATTCTAGGGTAGAATTCAATCCGATGTAGTCATGCAAATATGATAATGTTTGTTTGATCATTTTTTTCTCTTGAATTTTGATCTAGTGGATGAGATCATTTGAGTTCATCTTCATTCATTGTGGGTTGTTGGTAAGCGTGTTTTATCTATTTTATAATCTGGTGGATTACAGTTGGAACCAGAGTGCATCATAAATTTGATCGATCAAAGACCATGTTAAAATTTAACCCTACAAAGGGTCTATGTTCAAGCCGTGAAGGTGATGGACTGATCTGAGCACAAGAGCAATGTTCCATACTATGTCTAGTAATTGCATCCATCAGAATATTTAAAGAGATAAGTATTCTTTGTTTTGTTTGAAGATCACCTATCTAGGTTGAATTTTAGGTATATCATCATGTGTAATTAGTAAAGAGAGATCGTGGTTTCTCTTGAATTGTTTTCACTACCATAAGATCCTTTGAAGATTCAAATTATTATTTGCAAGTAATTTTTCATGCTAGTTATGAATATTTTTGATTGACTCTGAAATAAAAAGAGAACTGCAATCCCGATGGTGATAAATTGGTCACATCAATATCATTCTCTAATGCATTAACTGTGATAGAGCCTTGACTCTTGGAGAGGGTTGGTTCTTCATGCTAACTGCATATTGAATTCAATAAATCTTTAGTTGTTCAGATTATCTTTTTTTGTGTTGATTTTAACACTCTCGAGAGGAGTAAAATATGGAAGAAAGAGTTATATCAGAATTCAATAAAGATAATTTTCTAGTCTTTTGATATATTTCTCTTATAGGTTGATTTATTTATTAATGTTTTAATATTGTTCATAAATTATTATGTATTCATGCTATAACTTGAGATAGTAAACCTTGTATGATTCTAGCCTTGATATTTCTTTGGGTAGCTATAAAATGTTAGTAATCTCTCTCTAAAATTCTTCTAGGACAGATCTAGGAGCAAGAAGGTGATGAGAGATTGCCTAGTGATAAAAATGCTTAAGGCATCTTGTGAGGAAGTCATGTCGACCAAAGAAATGATCAAGCATGAAGTCACAAATTGCAGCCATGGGATTGAGTTGGTGGCTAGAGGGATTTCACTTCGAGAAGTGTTCTTTGTAATCTTTGAAGCAGGGATCAAGAGGGAGTTTTGTAGCTCATTGAGAAGTAGTGAAGATTACTATATTACAAGGCTAGGTCCTTAGAGGATCCCTTCAACTACTAATATTAGAATTGCTCAAGATAGTCATCTGGATTTGACATTGGTAGCTCCACAATCCTATTCATAATAGAGTGATCTGGGATGAGGTCAAGAAGGAAAATCCTGAACTCGCTATAGTATCAGAGGTATGCATGGGAAAAATTTTCTCTAAGGCAAGCGTTGCAGGAAATATTGGACGAGGAGGTCAGAAGGTTGATGCAAATACTTGAAGATTTAGAGGGAGCTTATTGAACCTGAAGAAGATAGTAATCTAGTTGATCTTGGGTCTTTATTTCTTATTTGAGAAGATCACCTCATTATCAAATGCAAGGAGTTAGCTTCTGACTTTGAAATGAAGGATCTTTATTATATGCATTACTTCCTTGGTTTAGAAGTATGGAAAAAAGCTTGATGAGATGATTATAAGTCAAGGTAAGTATACTATTGATATTCTAAAAATATTTGGTATGATGGATTGAAAATCCATGTCTACACCCATGGATACCAACTTGCATAAGTTGAAAGAGGTTGCAGCTAGTTCAGATCTGGTGGATCCCACAATGTACAAGCAGTTGATTGGATCATTGATGTATCTAGTGAACACGAGACCAAATATTTTCTATGTAGTGAGTGCACTTAGTCAGTTCATGTTTGAACCAAGGAAAATACATCTAGTTGCAGAAAAACATATCCTGAGATACTTGCATGGAACAGTTGGATATGGGTTGAGACATTCTTCAAGTGTGGATTTGAAGCTACATGGTTTTATTGATTGTGATTGGGCAGGGTATGTTACTAATCAAAAGAGTACCTCTGGATGTTATTTCAATTAGGGGTTTGTGATGATATCTTGGTGTAGTAGGAAGCAGTCTTCTATGGCATTGAGTACAACTGATGCTGAGTATATTACAGCTTGTGTGGCAACTCAAGACGAAGTGTGGTTTTGAAAACTCCTAATTAGGATTTTTTGGACAATCAATGGAGCCTACTATCATTCATTGTGATAACCAGAGTTGTGTGAATCCTTCTATCAATCCTATGTTTCATGACAAAAGTAAACATGTTGAGATCAAATACCACTATATAAGAGATATGGTATTGAGGAAAGCAATTGAGTTGAGGTATATCAGAATTGATGAGTAGAAGGTAGAAATTCTCACCAAGCCTCTCTCTAGGATAAATTTTGTGTATTTTTGAGATAAGCTTGGTATGCTGGAGAATCAATCTCTAGCTGAGAAGTCTCAGTATCAGTGATCCTCTTTAATGCATTTCTCTTTGAGAGAGATTTGAGGTGAAAGCCCTTGTTAATGCATTTCTCTATGAGATATATTTGAGGTAAAAGACCTTGTTTCCACCCTCTGGGAGAGCCATGATGGATGTCATGTGTGTGACTCCATGACAACATCATGTTGATTTTCTTGTACTTGTGTTTTCACCCTCTTGGAGAGCCATGGTGAACGCCACTATGAGGTGACAACATCACATTGAGTGATGAGCACTTGTACATACCATACATGGGTGTATCCATGATGGTTGATATCAAAATGAGGTGATATGCTATCATGATGAGGTAATAAGACATTTTCCACACATGGGTGTAGCCATGGTGTTTGACATCACAATGAGGTGATATGTTTTGTGCAGCTAGAAGTATCATCCCTAGCTGAGAGGGAGTGTTGATGTTATACAATGTTGGTTGTTACTTCCAGCCAATCTCCTTTACCTTATTTGATAAATTAAATAATAGCCAAAAGCTATTTAATTTATAAAGATAGTGATCTATCTTGAAGAGGCATTATTTATTGTGGAAGTGTGATTTAATGAAGAGGTCTGATCTCTTTGTTAAGGCCAACATCATCCTTAATGTGGGTGCAATTTTTAATGAAGGGTTGTAAATTTATGTGGCCAACCTCTTGCATTTAAGAGACACGTCTTTTGGAAGAAGCCGACTTGCTGATTATGAAGAGTCATGTCTCTCTCCTAATTTTGTATATATTCTCATTGTTTTCACTTCATTCATTATCTATTCATTCATTCATATTCGTCACAAGTTTGAGTTCATCAAGTGTGAGTTCATCTACAAGTGTAGATCCATATTGTTGAAGGTTGAGTTTCATTATCAATGAATTATATCTATTTGTATCTATGTTTGCATCAGGTTGTGGTGCATACTCTTGGCCTCATTATCAACCTCTATTGTAAAGGAGAATCTCTTTGTGATTCAATATATAAGTGATATATTGTTGCTGGGTTTTTATCCCTCAAGTGGAGGGTTTTCCCGGGGTATTTGTTGTGTCATTGTGTTGAATTTTGAATTAGTTTTATATGCTCTATTCTGATCTTAAAAATATAACAAAATATAGGATGATTTATTGGTGAAATATGTACAAAGAGATAAGTGAAAAGAAATACAATAGATATATGTGAAATAGATTTGGATCAGTGGGTGTGTGTGATGAGAATGTGGCAGATTAGTGTGAAGACTAACTGTTGATTTTTTGGATGTAGTGAGATGAAGGTGTACTATATCATTCATGCATGTTTGCAAGTGGTTGAGAAAATTGTGGTGTAAATATCTATTGCATTGAGATTATCTTCTCTTTGTAACATATCTCCTCTATCTTCTTTGTACCTCTATGGTAGTGAGCCCTCCAAGTGGTTAACCCTATTGGACAATGAGTCCTAATTTGGATAGTGAGTCCTTGTTTTAGTAGTGAGACTTCTTTCTCTAGTAGTGAGCCTTTGTAATTGGTTTTGATATTATATGTAATGTGATTCAATCCTAACCATTCTCTTTCCCTCATTGGGTTTTTCACGTAAATCTAGTGTTATTATGTTTGTGTGATGGTTTTCACTTTCTACACTTGCCCTTAAGGTTTAATCATTTTATCAGTGTTAAGGATTTGTGATTGATCTAAGTTTTGATGAAATATTCAAAAGGTTAAATTTGGTACAAATATTTCACTCCCCTAGACTCAGTTGTCTTGTTCAAAAAAGAATCCCCAAACACCCGCTTGTTCCACCCCTTAACCATATCTTTGATATACTTGAGTATGTGAAAACCCTAAACATGGGGGAGCCATATACATGGAAATTCCACCAAGCATCAATATTATTCCTAAAATTTGGATGGGAATTCCACATGATCTCAAAACAGAAAGGGAATGGACCCATAGCAGACTATTCATTCAAGACCAACAATAGACGATTATGGTCTGAAATAGTTTGAGGAAAAGATAGTATATTAGAGCTAAGTAAGGCCATACAATTAAGAGAGAAGAGGAATCTATAAAGTTGAACCTGGATCAAACTACCCCCCAAATTCCTATTGGTCCAAGTGAAATCTTGACCTTGCAAGTCAATGTCCAGCAGAACAACATTATTTAAGAAATCAACCAGATCATGCATGCTATCTGAGTAATCAATCAAACCCCCAAAGTTCTCTGAGAGGTATAGGGGAGAGTTGAAATATCTAGCCACCAGCCATCGATCCCCCTATTTCTTTGTATCCAATCAATTATTTCCTACCATAGAGATTTCCTTGCATTCCTTAAATTTGGGGCATAAATGTTAATCATAAACCAAGAACTCCTAGCATAGGAGAAATGGACTTCCACACTATTACTGTATTAGAATAATTCAGTCCCAGTTATCCTATTATGATTCCACATCACTGATAGCCCACTCAAAGCCCCATCCATATCACTACAAGAAAAAATGTCATTTGGCCAAATATACCTAGCTATGGGTTCAAAGATTATTTTTTTCATCTTAGTTTCTTGTAACAGAAAAATGTCAATCTTGTGTTCCAACACATAATTCTTTAGGGCTAGCTTCTTATGGGGGCTATTTAGCCCTCTCACATTCCATGATAGGAATTTCATTTAGAAAATTTCTTTGAGGACATTTCCAATTTCCTCTATTTACCAATAGTGATCTCTTTTGTTGTCTCTCTATTCCTGGTCTACCGTTGGTTGGGTCTATTAGGTTTGGAATCACATCCCACATCTGATTTCTTTTGTTTACCCTTCCTCTTAAGATTTTACCAAAAATATTCTTCCATGGTTTGAACCTGAGGCAAGATAGCCATCTTTTTCTGTCCAAGACCAGGTGTCTCCTTTGTCACTCCCTCATCTCATAACTCACCTTCATCAATATACTTAATCTTAGGGGATTGAATCTTTTATATTTCAACTAAAGGTGTTGTAATCACCTCAATAATAAGTAATGGGGAAGACTTGCAATCTAGAACACTATTGGGAGATGACCCACTTAGCACTGAAGCAAAGTCAACAAAAACCATTTCCATAGACTAAAACTCTAGGATCAATAGGTCAGCAAGCCCAACCTTAGTCGAGGAATCAATGATCTTAAGGATATCATACTCGAAAGGGTAGCTGTTAGTGGGAAAATCCACAGATGGAGCACTTGGGTTGGGGTTATGTTTTACTATGGACTTATAGTCTAAAATAAGGTGGCTAGGTTTAGCACATTTTTGTGATAAATCACATCATTTTCATAGTAACCTATTGATTCTAGGACCCAAATTTAGAACAAAGCTTCATAGAATTGGGTAAGGTCTTATTAATATCAATGTTGACATAGAAACGTGAAAACACTAACCTAGATTTTGATCTAGTAATGGAGTCTTAGGTGATGAAATGATTCAAAGAGTCACAAATAATTTGAAATAAAAAATTATCCCAGTACTTTAGGGATCATCTTGGTAGACACACCCACACTGGAGCTGACTTGTTGAGATCGATAGTAGGGTCAAAACCCAGTTTCCAGTGGCAGAAAGACAAATCATGTTTCTCAAAAACCTAGGGGCCTAAAGAGAGCACCAAAATAAAATCCTCCTCAGTCATGAAATTGAAAATGAAGAGTCCACTAGCCATGACACGAAAAGACACACTTCCCTTTAGATGCCATTTTGTAGTTGCCCATCTTCTCACCATATCAACAGTAGAGTGAAAGGAGAAGAATTTTCCCACCACCGTGTTCTCCATGGATGAAACAATCCTATCGCTAATAGCTTTAGGGATAGAGAACTCAGTACTCAAGATAGAGATCTCCACCTTAGGGCTAAAATTGGAAGTTTTAGAAACCAAACTTGAGTTATTCAACACATTCTTCTATCCCTTTAAACTTAGAGTGACAGGGATAATTGACACATCTACAATAGGTAGACTAGGAATCATAGGATCACCAGCAGTGGGAAACACTTGAGAGCCCCGCAAGGTTGTTGAAATAGCATGTGGCATCTAGTCAGAAGAGGATGGGGAGGAAAAATGGGGCACCCGGAAAGAAGATTCCACCATGAACATAAACAATTCAAAACTAGAGGAGTGTGAGAGAGGAGCAAGAAAAGTAATTTGAGTTGTGAATTTGTTATTAAGGGATGTCATAGTAATTATTGTAGACATCTAAATTTAACCACTTACATTTAGTCAAATTTATCATTTTCATCTAAATATCATTTTAGCCACATTAATTAAATAATATTGCCATTATTTGATTAATACCCCTAAAGTCTTCTAAATCCCTAAAGTATTCAATTTAATTTAATACTTTATCATCTATCCTTTACATCCCATAAATTAAATAAATAATTTCTATTTATTTAATTTACTCCCTTAAATGTCACATCCTCCATCACTCTTTCTTAATCCTAATTAATCTCCTAATCCCATCATTAGGGATGTGCACACTCCTAATCCATGATTATGAGGTGTCACATCCTCCAAATTTTGCAAGTTGACTCCTAATCATCATTAATTTTCTTAATCACCTATTTGCACAATCCTAATCCTAATAACTTACCTTTTCTAACCTCTCCTCAAATCAACCTTTCATGGTACTTTCCTTTTTGGGGTTGACCTCTTCCCCATGTGAATGAAAAATTCACACTTATTCCCCCCATGCATTTGTCTTCCTCATGACCTCTCAAAGGTCACATCAAGCACATGAACAAAGACCTCCTTTTTGAAGACCTTGTCTTATTGATGGGTCTCTCCCAAGAATGTGAATTTTAAATTCACTTTTATTCATCCAATGCCTTCTCCAATCCCCATGGTGAGAAGAGTGGACTTTCCAAAATTCCTAACTTGTCACTTTCAACCCCACTTAGGGACAAGGAATATATTTTTTAGGAAACCCTCTTCAATCCCAAGGTACTTGCAAGTACCTTGGGACCACATGGCCTTTTCCACATCACTTGTACCCTTGCCATCTCACCTTATCTTTGGTACACTTCATCCTCCACATGGCGAGATGTGAGGGATTGTGAGTCATCAACTCATCATATCCCTCTATCTTGGACATGGTGGCTCAATCTTGACCATTGAATTCTCTAGAGAATTCAATAGCTCTCTTTCTCATTCATTAGAAAAACTAGTGACTACGTGACCTTATGAATTTATGCATTCATTATAATATTTATGCTCTCAAGCCATTCAAGAATTTTAACCATTTATTGTAGCATCTTATGAATTGCATTTGCATTCTTGTAGCCATTATTGCACTTATCCACCACCATTATCATTGCAAGCTTGTCATCCAAGGAGAACACATTATCAACAATCAAAGGGCCAACCAAGGATCAACACAAATAGAAGGTATATCTTCTTGTTGTTTTATCTTTCTTTTATTTGTGTTCAACGTAGCCTAATCTTGAGGTGTTGTTTTGTCTCTTTGATTATTGCATTTACTTAGTTTTTTGTAATTTTAGAGTAAAGAATTTCACTACACACATTTATGGCATGCCTGGTGGGACCCACATCATGGGTCCATTAATTTCACGTGTTATGTTGTCTGAAATCTTGTAGATTTTAGAACACAAAGGCAACTCTTCCCTCAAGGGGCAACCGCACCCATGAACAGGCGACCTCGCCCTAAAGGGGCGGCCATGCCCAAAAGCCAGATTTGGCTTTTTATATTTTCTATCTTTTTTCCATGTTTTTGAATTTTTTCCAGGTTCAACTCCTCAAATAGGTGACCATGCCTAGAAAGGGGAGACCCCACCCATGAAAAAATGACCCCACCCTAAAGGGGCAGCCACATCCAAAACCCAGATTTTTTTTGTATTTTTTTATCTTTTTTCCTTGTTTCTGACTTTTATGTAGGTTCAACTTCATGAATAGGTGACCCCACCTAGAAAGGGGCAACCCCACCCATGAATAGGTGACCCCACCCTAAAGGGGTGGCCACACCCAAAAGCCATATTTTTACTTTCTAATTTTTTGTCTTTTTCCCTGTGTCTGACTTTCTTGCAGGTTTTGGACGAATAGGCAACCCTGCCCAAAACAAAAAGGCAACCATTCCCAAAAAAAATCGCTTGTCCAAGACGTAAAATGAAACTACTAAAACCTGTGATACAGGGGGAGCAATAATTTATAGTCAATCTTTTACTTTCATTTCTAAATTAGGAGCATACGATTAATTAAAGGGTCAATAAATAGGTGTGTTGTGTTTGAAAGTGGGCTATTGGCATATCCAATCCCCTTGCACAATTTGGCGATCCTAGGTGAAGTGAGATCATAGTCCACTTAGTCCTTTTTACCCATTTTTCACTTTATTAGAGGTACTTGCTTGGGGATTTCATCACCCCAAGGGATGATTACAACCACACATACCAACGGGGTATATAAAGGGGGGAGGCGAAAGTTGTACCTCAATCCAGTCATGTCGTGTTTGGTAGAGCGTCAAAACTAGGGTGATACCTAGACAAGATGTGAAGAGTTGGTCTGAGCTCCTAGTGTCTTGCTGGCTTCTCTCGACTCACACTTGTGATAAATTGGTGTTCACAGTTTGTGCCCCACGTACCGTGCATATATTGGGGACTCCCTTAGCAACCTTGTTAAGCCTAGATAAAGGACTGTGTTGACCATACCCTTAACACTAAAACTAGGCTTGTGATGTTTGAAGTGTTTTCTTGTGAAAACCAATACTTGTCAATAAATTTTAGCCTTTTACTTGTTGGTCAATTTTGGCCTTTTACTTCTCATTTATATCTTTTTTCATCATTTTTTTTTACAAAGTTAGGTTCAAACCAATACATAGAAGCAACCTCACCCACAAATGGGTGACCCTATCCTCAAAGGGGCGACCTTTCCCTCAAAGAGGTGACCCTGCTCTTCCTGTTTCAGTTGTTTTTCACCTAAACCAAGTCAAAAATCATCAACTTTTCTGAAACAGGTTGCCTTGTTGTTGAAGGGGCATCCTTTCCCTCAAACAAGCGACCTTGCCCTCAAAGGGGTGGCCCTACCCCCTTGTCTCAACTGTCGTTTATCTTGTCTAAGATAAAATTTTGGTAGTTTTTCCTGTTTGGGCGACCTCGCCCACTGTTTGGGTGACCTCACCCACTGTTTGGGTGACCTCACCCATTGTTTAGGAAACCTCACCAACTATTTAGGTGACCCTACCCCAGTTTGGGTGACCTTCCCCTGAAAGGGGTGACCTTGCCCTCCAAAAAACCTTTTTAAACCTTCGTTTGCTAGCTGCTACCCTGTTCTAGGAACCCATTTTCCAGTTTTGAGTGTTGTTCCTTTGTTTGGAGTACCCATTTACCCATTCTGATCATCCGTCCATCCATTCCGAGTATCCATTTTCTCATTTTGAACATCGTTCCCTCTTGCTGACCACTTGTTCACCTGTTTTGGGAAGTCATTCACCCATTTCGGGAAGCCGTTCACCTATTCTGGGAACCCATTTTCCTGTTCTGAGTGTCGTTCCTCCATCTCAAACATTCGTTCAACCATCTGCCTATCTTGGAAGCCTGTTCACCTTGTTTATCGATACCACTTGACTGTTTTTTGGACTAAATTGAATTTAGAAGTTGTTTGGGTGACCCTACCCTAGAACATGTGACACTTCCTTGTATAGGAAACCCTGCCCTTCAACAAGTGACCATATCCCAGGACAGGTGTCCTTTCCCTTGGATAGGTGTCCCTGGCCTGGATAGGTGACCCTACCATTGGACAAGCAACCCTGCCCTAGGATAGGCATCCCTACCCTTGGATAGGCAACCCTGCCGCAATACAGGCATCCCTGCCCTTGGAAAGGCGACCCTACCCCAAGACAGGTGACCCCACCCCAAGACAGGTGACCCCACCCCAAGACAGGCATCCCTGGCTTAGGAACAAGTGTCCTTGCCTTTTTCTTCTTCTTCCAAGGCCCTGTTCAAGTTCATTTCAGTGTCTGTTCAGTTGCTTTTTGCCTTATTCGTCACATCGAAAGAGTCAATCCTTCATAGCGCAATTAGTCTACATCCTCTTCAGTCCAAAATCATCATCCATTCATTCCTCTTTGTCCTATCCATCCCCAAACTATCCAATTTTTGAAAAAAAATTAGGAATTTATTTACCCCAACTTGTTGGGGTCATAACTTTCTACTCGGTGCTCAGAATTCAAAACTGTTTACACAGTCAAAAAGGTCTCCTAGAGTATGAATTCAGCTCAATTTTACAGATTGATGCAAGTTTCAACCCTGAATTCCACTCCAAATACCTCCAAACACGTTATTTACCATGACATAGAAAAAATCGATTTGTTTTTGAAAGTTTCAATTTTTGGTTTTTCCCAATCCTGTCACCCCTAGATTGTTCTGAACCATAATCTGAGCTTTAATCTAACCCTAATCTAACCTCCAATCCAATTCTAATCTGATATTTAATCCCATCATCCTAATATGAGCTTTTATTCAATCCCAATCTGAGCTTAACCTGAATCTTGATTTGAGCTTTTGGTCCATCCATATCCAAGATCTTCTGATATCAAACTAAATCTTAAGATCTCTTCTCCCATATTCTTCAAATCCATCCTCTATCCCTTCTGTAGTTTGGTGTCTTCCACCATCTCTTCTTTCCTTCTAATATGTATCCATCAGGAAACCTTATCCCCCTCTCGCATGACCAATAATAGTAGTCAAGGAAAATCCTAACTACGTTGATGACGATAATGAAAGTCTTGTTGATCACAAAGAGTGTAATATAGATCCCCTTGATGCTATCATTTATAGCAATATTTTTCCAATAACTCCTTTAAACTATCCCCCCATGTCTTCATCTTTATCTACTAACATTCTTTATGCTACCCTTGACAAGGGATATCCAACATCCTCACCATCGACATATGCATCTTGTCCTCACTCTCAACTTCTATCCTATCCAGCATTCACATCCTCCTATAGTAATCCACCATCCCCATACTCCTATCCTTATCATCATCAACAATCTCAATATCTTTACCTTAACCCCACATCCCAATCTTCCCATCCTAATCCAACACTCACACCCTCCTATCATAATCCACCATCCCAATATTCCTCTTATCCTAATCCACCATCCCAATCTTCCTATCCTCATCCATTACCCATATCCTCCTATGCCAATCCACCATCCATATCACCCTATGGTAATTCACCACCTCAATATTCCTATTCTAATCCAACATCCACACCTTCCTATCACAATCCACCATCCCAATGGCCCTACCTTAATTCCACACCTACATCTTCCCGTCTTAATCTTGCCTCCACATATTGCCATCCTAATCCTCCATCCATTTCCTCCTTCGTGAACCTGCCACCAATGTATTCTTATCCTAATCTATCATCCACATCTTCCTACTATTACCCATCATCCCAATCTTCCCAACCTAATCCAAAATTTGCATCCTCTTATCTTAATTCACCATCTTCATCCTCTTGCATCTCTCCCCCCTTCACCATATTATATCTTAATCCTCCCTCTAATCCTAATCCACCAATCCCTAGTCCTCCTCCTACTAGTTCCACATCCAATCTCATCCACTCATCTAGTCCTAATCCACCAATCCCTAATCCTAGTCCTCCACCCATCCATAATCCTCCCTCTATTCCCATCACCCCACCTAATCTTACATCCCTTCCAAATGTCATCCAAGGACTCATGATAGAAGAGACATCCCGAAATCCACATCTTGATGTTGTAAAACAATGACCTTCCACTCTATCATGATTCACTAGTGATGAGGCCCTCCTTCATCCTACACCTATCACTACCATTACTATTCCTAATACCATCCAAATGGTTGATTCCATCACACCCATTAAGCCCACTGAATCCCCATCTCCTACTCCTAGCACCATCCAACCCATCGAAGACACCCAAATCCAATCCGCTCCCCCTAGTCCTTGTATCATCAAAATCCAATCCCATGACCTTCCTGAATCCTCCATCCTTCCATCTCTCTCAATTGAGGAGTACCTCCAACACTCCTCCCCTATCATGCATCCCACACAAGATGAGCCATGCCAAGGGCTTGATCCAATGCATACAATCATATCCCCTCTTCAAAATAACAATCCTACCACCCCATCCACTCCATCCCAAGATCATAGTACTTCATCCATCCCATTTCACGATTTCTTTCCACAACCAAATCCTAATCCTACCATCCTATCTACTCCATCTCACGATCACACTAGCTCACCCACTATATCCCATGACCCCCTTTGCATTGAAGATCCAATTGCTCATGAGACCACTACCACAAATCCAGATCCTATCATACCACCTAATCCCTCTCCCAATCCCTTATTACCTCCTGTTCCAAATCAGGATGTTGTCATCCCCCCATCTCTGCTGCATGATCCTTCATTTCCACCCAACTCTACCATCCCAAAACCACTTTTATATCACCTCGGTAACATTACCCTCCTCCATGGTGCTCTTCTTACAAAAGAAAAACAAAGTATACACACCACCATTATCATTGCAAGCTTTCCATCCAAGGAGCACACATTATTAACCATCAAAGTTCCAACCAAGGATCAACACAAATAGAAGGTATATCTTGTTGTTGTTTTATCCTCCTCCATCTACTAATGGACTCACATCATTCTTCCAAAAGAATAAGAATCCCACCATAGATCACATTCTTGAGAACATGAACTATCAAGGAAAACGTTTAGGACTTCATGACAAGGTACTTTAGAGCCCATCCAAGTCCAAGAACATCTAGGCACACAAGGTCTTGGATATATCTCCCAAGGATCACAATCCAAAAATTTTGGTACAACCTCCATGCATCCTAAATGATCCTCTTCTAAATAAATGAGAGGCACTTCCCACCATTCCACCAAATCATTTGTCGCCATCCCCCCTCCTCTATCATATTACCTCAAAATAACCGTACATCTTCCTCTTTCATCCTCTAAGTCCATTTTGGGTCCTTATGTCCCTCCATCTACCATTTCACATCCTTCATCTACTGCATCTACTTTGGGTCCTTACGTACCTCCATCCACCATAATACATCTTCCATATACAACGCCCATTTTGGGCCCTTATATCCCAAATTCATCCCCTCCATCCTATCCTATTTATCCTCTCATCTATCCATCACCTATCCCTAGCATGCATCACAAGAATCCTAAATTCATAACTCCTAATTCATTCTCCCTTTCACTAGGGCATACCCTAACCTGTTTCACGCCGAGGCATGACCAGGGCATATTTTCTTTCACACAATGTCGTACCAAAATTCTATCAAAGAGGGGCAAACTATAGACACCGAAAATTGGTCTAGGCCTGCGAACACCACTTTTGACATAATTTTCTATAGTCCATGGTCATGATTAAATAATGTCAATTATTTAATTAAACTTTCTAACACATATTTCCTCTATTAATTAAATATCTCTTTTTAATTAATTCATTAATTCATCATTAATCTTTATTCAACTTGATTAATTAAATAAATCATATTTATTTAATTATGTAGCTAACTTATTAAATCCTCTATCAATTAAATAATTTATTATTTAATTACCCCTTTTATCATATGTCGACTATAATTAAATATCTTTATTTAATTATTCATTTAACACCCTTTTCAACTGTAATTAAATATTTATTATTTAATTATTCAATTCCACCCTTTTCGAAAGTCAAATTAAATAAATTATTTTATTTATTTAATTAAATCTTTTATGCTCGAATATTGAATTAAATTAACATTTAATTATTTATGTCACATTCCTCTATCATTTAGTTATCTAAGTCATTCACTCACCTTCTGACTCGAGATCTATTTTTAGTTCTCCAGTTGTCTCTGAATTCAACATCAGTTTATCTCTGCGAGAAGACTCTCCATCACAACTAGTCGATTAACTAGTTCTAACTCATATGCATGTATGTGTTTATTAATTAAATATCTTTATTTAATTAATTAACCCAAGTTTGCATTCGAATGCATTATTATTCAACTTCTAACTTTGTCTTTTGCATAAAAATTCTATTTCTTTTATTTTTGAAGATGAAGATTGGAACTCATGTTCTAAAATTAGTCTTTATCCTGCAGTTGAACTCATGTTCTAACTCATGTTCTATCTGTCACATAACTCATCGCATGGCATTCATCAATCTCATCCGTCGATCTCTCTTTCAATCTGAGCCGATCGTTTGAAAACACAAAATCTATAAAATGGCCTGTCATTATCATTATTCCTCCTCCCGAAATCATTATACACTTTTGAGAAGAAACAATCTTCGATATTTTGCTGAGACACTTGATGAAGTTATGCTTGCATTCAAACACACAAATATCTGAGGGCAAGAATAACAATACAGCAAGATGGAGAAGGGAAATTGAGATAAATCGAGGAAGTATTTGCATATTCGGTGAGATCATTCTAGTTTTTATTAGTTTAGATTAATCATGCTTACTTATCATTCTTTGTTGTTTTATTTAGATTAGAATTGATGTTTAATCTTGTGCAGCTTTAGCATCTTCCACAATTCCGAAAAATCTGAGTTACATTTGGTGAACCCGACATATTTGACCATAACTTTTACAAGGCTACATATTTTTTCACGAAAATTTGTTTGCAAGTAGATGACATTCTCAAGAGCTTTCACGAAAAAAATCAGATTTTTTGGTGATGTTTTGATTTTTTATAATTTTTTTTGTTATTTTTCATAAAATATCAATTTTGAGAGAAATTTGTCAAATTTTTTGGATATGTTTACATTTATGGAAAGAGATTTAAATTTGAATAGGGGTCTATTCTTTAGGTTTTAAATTTGGATAAATTGTTTTTATTCAAACAATAGATCTTTGAAAATTATGGTTTCACAGATATTTGCTTGAATCTCACAAACGGTTGCAGATCTATTCACAAAATTTTTTATGCAGATTTGAAATTATGTCAGGCACCTTCAATGAAAAAATAAGATTTTTTGGATTTGTTTTAAATTTTTAATAATTTTTTTATGATTTTTTTATAAAAAATTAATTTTAGGTGCAAAACAGACAATCTTTCAGATTTATTTACATTTTTGGAAAGCTCTTGAAATTTAATTATGGGTCTATTCTCTGTAGTTTTATTTTTACTATCAAAAATATTTTCAAAAATCAGATTTGTCTTGACTAGCTATTAGGGTTTTGGCTTTGTTCGGTTTGTGCATGTGCAGAAAAAAAAAAAAAAAACACTTCAAAGCACACATTGGATCAAGTGGAAAAAAATAACTTGGAGCTAAATAAAGTCTAAAGGAATAACATAGTGTTTGCAGGACGAAGCTTTGAAGACAATTAAAACCCAAGACAATTTTTTTGCAGGATGAAAGTTGAAGACTATGAACTACTGATAAATTGCATGCAAGACCTAATACCTTTGTGTTAATTTATTTAAATAAGACTTTGATTGGTAGATAGATAATCATCGTGTGGGATTAAAATGAATTTTCTATTTGATAGATAGAAAATTATCATTTGGAATAAAAAGAACCACTGTCTTCTTTGTTTGGTGCTTTGCACATATTTGTAAACCCTTACGATTCAGTACACCGAAGTATCCTCTCCCCTTTGCATAGTCATGCGATCCTGGGTGTAAGAGGAATAGTTGCTGACTCTAGAACTTGGGCCTATCTTGGTGGGAAAAAATACTCACCGCAAGATGACTCAGACCGGTAGCCCGCTAAAGCCAAGCGACTTCCAGCCGGTATATAAAAGTGGATTCTTGGGGAAAACCCAAACATCATGCGCACTATTCCTATGAGATGGACAGAAATGGACTCTCGCTGATGTTGGATAGTGTCCCATGAATGGAATGCCCTTATTAAGCACCTTGTTATAGAGTTACCAAAATCCTACCTACTTGTTGGTGCAATAGGTTTAGCACTGTGAAGTCGTCTTACATTCTTACGGTTTATGTGTGGAAATGAAATGTATGCCATGGGAGTTTCATGGGTACAATAGCTTGGCTGCCCCATATAAGTGAGTGTCGTGGAGGGGAGCTAGTGGGGTCAAGTTACTATTCATTCACCATAAATATGTGTAGCTGGAGAAATCCAAGTAAGAACTCAACAAGTATTGTCCTAAAAGCCTAGGTTGTACATGTTTTCGAGTCTTAACAGTCCTTACATCACAAAAACAGAAGATACATTGATTGTTGTGTTTGCTCTTTGCTGTATTTGTCAAAATATTGATCAAACAAACAAAGTCAGTCAAAAAACTTTCGAGAAAATTTCATTTTTAAAAACCAGAGTCGCATTTGTCAGTTTAATCACTACATGTGTCATAGTGAGTCACATTTGATAGGGGAAACACCACATTTATCTGTCAAAATAGTCATTTTACATAGTCTGCATAAAACGAGTCACAACTATTACATTATGAGTCGCATGTGTGCATGCAAACCGCATGTGTCCTGGTAAGTTGCATCTGTCAGTTGAAAAATCACATCTGTTAGAAAAACCGTATCTATTAGAGGAAAAACTGCAACTGCTAGGTGAACCACATTTTCCTGTCAATAGAAAAATTTCAAAAAAACCTACGAGCTGAGTCTGAAATATCTTTGTCACTATTTGCTTTAGATTTTTAGGATCAACCTTGGATTAGAAACTGGTTAAATTTTCTCAAAAACCTTGCATCATTAGGCGTCATATACGTCTTAGTTTACCATCATTAGGAGTCATATAGGTCTTAGCTACCATCATTAGGTGTCATATACGTCTTGGTCACTATAAAATGTCTTAGTCTTAATCATCCTAATTTGCAAGCATATAGGTACTCCCTAGGAAATTGCAAATCACAGTTCGATAACTTTCCTTGTCTTTGGAAAATTCACATTGTCATACTGTCCTTGTCATATGTTTAGGTTCCATCATCGGGAACAAATTTTGCATGCATTTATTTAATTAGGTGGTTGGTTATACCCGTCTTAGACTCATTTTTTGCCATTTAGTCAACTTAGAGTTTAGCATATTTTCCGTCCAGTCATACGTCATCTTAGATTTTTAGCAACATCCTTATTGTCAAAAAAATCCAAAAACATAGACATAGGTCATATCAGTTTTAGACATAGTCTGCATTACCCATTTTGAGAAAACTTTTTCATGGTCAAAACAAGGTTCAAAAAGAAACACAAAGCAATGACAGACCCCAACGAATTCATCAATCCATTCGGAAACCAACTGTTAGGAAGCAAACGTCCACACAAGCCTTTACTTGAAGAACATGTCACTAGGGACACACATGGGCAGATTTACGTAGAAGACATAGATGCAACAGTTCAAGATCCTGAGTTTGCAGCCTTCATGGATGAGTGTTTGCTAAATGATCCACAACACTACTTAGGAAAATTGCTAGTAGAAGGTGCCACTCTACCTCCAGGATTTGATGCCCATTCTTTGACAACTAAGTCAACTCAACCAACGCAAACTGCGAAATCTACTATTTCTATTCCTCAAATAACTGCAGCAATACCAACAGGAATACCAACACAAACATCATCAATTGTAAATCCAACTCCTTTTAACATAACACAAGGTTTGCAATTCACTATGGGAGCAACTTCCTCCAACCCCTTTGGCACCAACATGACTGGTAAGAGAACCAAGGTTGCCGGAAATATTCCTATTCCAAACTAGACAATTCAGACAGGAAGCACTCCTATACCGAATCAAACAATTCAGACAGGGAATATCCCTATCCCAAATCAGAATATTTTGACAGGATATATCCCCTCACCCAATCATAACCCATCACAAACACATGGCGTATCAGAACATCTGCATTGATCCAAATAACATGAACACCATGTCCTTGACACAAGTCGACATCCTTCAAAACCAAATGCAAACTCTACAACAAAAGATGGACGACATGTCTATGTCAAGTAAATGAACTATATCAGCACAAGACCTATGTCCATGCCCATTTGACAAAGCACTCTATATGACACCTTTCCCCCATGGACACATTATACCAAATTTGCCTAAGTATAATGGGAGAAAGAATCCTATAGAACATATTAGAGAATTTTCAACAGCATGCATGGATATATCGTATGACCCCACCTACTTGATGCGCCTATTTCCACAAACCCTTATAGGGATAGCATTGGAATGGTTTTCCAAATCGCCATGGTATATGATCCTAGGTGGAATTGGCTGTAAAGTTTTTCGAACATTTTTCCTTTAACATAGACAATGAAGTAACCATAGCAACCTTGTGCCACATGACACAAGAAGATGGCGATACATTTATCACTTTCTTCCAGAGATGGCGGAGTCTAGCTAGCCGCTGTCCCATCAAAATACCTGAAAAACAAAAGGTCACTATCTTCCTCGAAAACATCAACCCCAAACTAAGAGGTGACTTACGGGTACACTATTGCACTTCATTCATTGACTTGATACAAAAGGGGATCATCCTTGAAAAAGGCCTTATTGACAAAGGCGAAATCAAAGTACTAGGCAAGAGCCCGACTATCCAACAAAAAAATGTGTTGAATGATAGAAACAAATTCTGGTCTAGGAACAAGAATGTCACAAATGATGACATAGTTGATGCTAAGCACATACATACTGGACTGGTTATCACACTTAGAGGATACAATCAACAAGTAGACATGACGAGTTGTCCTGATCAAATGGCTAACTATGTCCAGAACTCACAACAAAGACCACAACAAAGGAGATTTCCAACGCGAGAATTTACACCTTTAGGGCAACCAATTGAGGTAGTCTTCAAAGAATTGGTCAAACATAATCTTATCAAACCATTGGAACCAAGAGAGTATGATCCTAGACAATTCAAACCTTCATGGTGGGTCGATGACGCTTTCTGTGACTATCATCTAATGAAAGGGCACAACCTCCAACAATGTTTCCAATTAAAGAACATCATACAAGACTTTGTTGAAAATGGAACTATAGAGGTTGGTGGGCAGAAAAACACTAAGAACAATGATCATAAGGTCTTCACGGACCCCTTACATGACCACACAAAAGGAAAAGCCTCCAGTTCGGGACCCCAGAATAATCCATCAGCCAACTATAACAATACCAAGTATGACTATGATAAAGGAAAGATCATAAACCACCTTCCAGCCACAAACGAGAAAGTCAACACTTTCTCCATCAAGAAGCATCCAGAATGTAATATAACCACATGCAAAACTAAGATTACTATTCCTGGTCCTTCTTCTGAGCCATCTACGCAAAGTTCTAAGTTCAAGTACAACCTTCTCGATCAATTGAGTAAAACCCCCGTGCAAATATCTATCTTGGAATTGTTGACCTTATCACCTCAGCATCGGTCCATTCTTGATAAAGCTCTACAGAATACATCTGTTCCTATAGATTTAGATGTCAATCATTTTGAAGAGATGGTGGGATATTTGACCAACTCGCATCATGCTACATTTTCACAAAAAGACTACTCAACTGAAAAGTTAGATCACAATGACCCCTTACATCTTGAAGTCTTAGTCCATCTAAACAAAGTCTGACGAGTCTTGGTAGACAAAAGAGCAGGTTTGAACTTGTGTAACCTTAAACTGGTTAAGGTATTAGGATTCTTGGAAGACTGTGTAGATACCTCTAAGAGTATAGTCATCAAGGCTTATGATGATGAGGAAAGATCGTCCAAAGGAGTTGTCACACTCCCTATTCGAATTGGCCCAACAATCATGAACACCGGCTTCCAAGTCTTGGATCTCACCCTTCTATACAATTTGTTGTTAGGTAGACCTTGGATACACATAATGAAAGTGGTACCTTCAACATACCACCAATGTCTCAAATTCCCCTATAATGGCACAAAGATCACCATTGATGGTGATCCAGATCCTTTCCAGTATTGCACAAACCTAAGGGATCTTCCACACTGACAAGTGCCTATTAATCAACAGGCTTCATCATCCACTCTATCCCAATATGTTGACCCATCATGTCTCACTAAGTCCATTTCATTCAAACCACCATCATCCACTCCAAAACTTGTGATCCAAGACAAGGGTTGTGGTGAGTATAATATAAAGGCATCATACTATGTTACTGAACTGATTCCACCTAAGGCATATGGCCTACCCATGGTGGATAGAAGATAGCCTATGGTCACATTTCATGTTCCCCCTACAATGACATTGACAAAATGGGGAGAGTTAAGTGAAGAGATTGTGGATCAAGCTAATTCCAGGTCGTATCAAGAAGAACATGAATACCCCTCCCCGTCTATTCAAATAGCCAAGGACCAATATGGAAAAGGATTTAAGATAATGCAAAATGAAGGCTATGACGGGCATAGTGGGTTAGGACTATATCAAAATGGAAGGATAGAACCAATTACTATTTACCCACGATCGAAGTATCTAGGGCTAGGGTGTGAACCACTTAGAATTGGGTTTCCTGGTACCTTGTCAACGTTTCAAGAGGAAGTGAATGATTACCCAGACATCGAGACATCTCATGAACCACTTCCCCTAGTTTGTGACCTACCCCGAGTTTATGACAAACCTCTAGTCTATGATGAATCCCCTTACTCAAGCGATGGTGAATGGGAGTCTCTCTCATCTACTAGTACCATGAACATAGACACATTATTTGGAGAGTTGGACCTCAATGTCAAACTTGTATCAAAACAGTCTAGTCCTCATCCTAAGAAACACTTGTCTAAAGAACAATCTAAAGAACAATGGCAAAAGAACTATTATTGGGAAACCCTTGATCGTGCATCTTGGGCACCTAACAAGCCATCTTCTGATGAATCTGCCCTCACCATTGTCCCACAATAGAATATACCTATCCCTAGGAAGAAAAACAAGGAGTTAGTCCAAAAATTTTGAGACCATGTCAACCAGTCTATATTCACCTTGTCAGTTACTCTTATAAACTCCGATGATGACATGCCCCTTGTATATCCTGAACTCATCGATTGGGATCAACATGGTACACCTATCATAGATACATTCAAGAACGACGAAGCAATTACTGAGTTCATGGGACTTAACGAAGGTATACCTAAAGGGGATCATAAGGCAAGTTTTACCATAGACTTGGACAATAAAGCATATTTCAGGGAGTCTATTTACACCTCTAGTCACAAAAATCAAAATGGAAATGGAAATAAAAATGATGAGTCCCTAGGTGAAAATCGAAAGGTGCCTTTGGACCAAGAAAAAGACAAAATAAAGGACGTACTTGAGGGCAAAAACCTCTCTGAGGCACCCAAGGATAGAGGTTTAAATATTCTCCCCGTTGCATAGGAAAAATCACCCATGTTAGTGGAAGAGGTTGTCGCAGTCAACATAGGAACAAAAGAGAATCCTCAGATAGTATATTTTGTGGCTTCTTTATCAGAGACAAAACAACATGAGTTCAAAGAATTTTTCAAAAAGAGACAAGTAAACTTCATGTGGTCGTATGGTGACATGCCTGGGTTGGATCTAGACCTGATATTGCATCATTTACCACTCTAGCCAGGTATCAAACCAGTCAAATAGAAACTAAGGAAGATGCATCCGCAAATTTCTTTATTGGTTAAGGTAGAACTTAAGAAACTATTGGACGTGGGATTCATAAGGACAATAGAATATGCAGATTGGATATCAAATCTGGTACTAGTGACTAATCCAATTGGGGGCATTCGAATTTGCACTGACTTTAGAGACATCAACAAGGCATGTCCTAAAGATGACTTCTCGTTGCCAAATATCGACATGATAGTAGACCTTACTGCAAGGTATGAGATGCTCTCCCTTATGGATGGTTTCTCTGGATATAACTAGATAAAGATAGCACCTGAAGATCAACATAAGATGGCTTTCACGTTTCCATGGGGCACATATTGTTGGAATGCTATGCCGTTTGGCCTTAAGAATGCAGGAGCCACTTACCAACGAGCAATGACTATGATTTTTCATGACTTTGTACATACATTCATGGAAGGTTATGTCGATGATATAATAGCTAAGTCAGAAACAAGGGAAGATCATTTGAAGGTGTTGGACAAGATATTCCAGAGGTTAGAAAACTACAATGTCAGGCTCAATCCGAAGAAGTGTGTCTTTGGAGTGAAATCAGGGAAGCTGTTAGGGTATATCATCTCTCGCAGAGGCATTGAAGTAGATACAGAAAAGGTAAGAGCAATCATAGAAATGCCTCCTCCAACCAACATTGGTCAACTCAGAACCCTACAGGGGAGATTACAGTCCATTAGGCATTTCATAGTACAATTGGCAGATAAAATACATCCATTTCAGCATTTACTCAAAAAAGGAGTGCCATTTGTTTGGAAACCTAAATGTCAAGAGGCCTTCCAACAAATCAAGGACTATTTGCTTACTCCACCAGTCCTAATTCCACCTACAGAGGGGAAACCATTGATACTTTACATCTCAACAACTCAGTCGACATTAGGGGCTCTTCTTGCACAACAAGATGATCAAGGTCATGAGAGAGCGGTTTATTATATCAGTTGAACCTTAGTGGGCTATGAATTGAATTACAACAACATAGGACGTGCTTGTCTTGCAGTAGTTTTTTCTACCCAAAAACTTAGGCACTATATGCTCAATCGATAAACCATGTTGATTGCAAAAATTGATCCACTTAAATACCTCCTAAGTAAGGCAGCTTTAACAGGCCGATTGGCTAAATGGGTCATGATACTTAGGGAGTATGGCATTCAGTATGTCAAAAGGAAGGCAATAAAAGGAAAGGTCATTGCAGATCAAATAGCAGACGCACCTATAAAGGAAGATCATCCATTAGTAGCAGATTTTCCAGATGAATTTCTCTTCAACCTTGAGGTTAAAACTGAGTGGAAACTATACTTTGATGGATCACATACAAATTACGGTTCAGGGGCTGGTATCTTATTTGTCACACCTCAAGGTGATACCATTCCTAAATCATTCAGGATCACGTTTCCTTGTACAAATAATATAGTAGAATATGAAGCCTTAGTGACAGGTTTAAAAATGGCAGCTCAATGGAACATTAAGAGCCTACATGTCTTTGGCGACTCTCAACTAGTAATCTGATAGGTGAATGATGATTACGAGACTAAGGATGAGAAGCTTGCACCTTACAAGAGGATGGCTGATAGTTTCAAATAGTATTTCAATGACATAACTTTTCAACGAATACCACATATCCAAAATAGAGTTGTAGATGCAATGGCAACCGTGGGTTCTTTGTTGCATATCCCAAGTAATGTGCCTAAGTTCGAGTTCCTGGTTGAACAACTTTTGATCCTCGCTTATGATGTCCCTGATACTACGATAGTGTGTACCATTGTTGGTCCTACGTCTCCTTGGTATAAAGACATATTCGATTACCTCATTGACCAAACCCTACCTCAAGATTTGTCCAATAACCAACGTCGAACATTCATCCAAAAGTCATCCAAGTACACCATCATCGGAGAAACCCTGTATAGACGTACCTTAGATAATGCCCTAATGAGATGTCTCAATGCTGAGGAAGCACAAACAACTTTGCAAGCTATACACGAGGGTATATGTGGATCTCATTCGAGTGCTCCCACTCTAGCCCACAAGATTATGAGATTGGGTTACTATTGGCCTATGATGGAGAAAGGCTCATACGTCTTTGTAAAGAAATGTAGACAATGTCAAATACATGGAGACTTGATAAGAGCGCCAATGCAAGAGCTTTGTCCAATTACTTCACCATGGCCCTTCGCCTAATGGGGACTCGACCTCATAGGTAAGATACACCCTCCATCATCAAATGGCCATAAATTCATCATCACCGCTACCGAATACTTCACGAAATGGATCGAAGCCATCCCCATGACATACATAACCGACACACAAATATCTAAGTTTATCCTAAACTATATCATTTGTCGGTATGGTGTGCCTCAATCCATAATCACAGACAATGGCCGCCCATTCAAGAACCAAGAAGTACGCCATTTATGTGAAGAATTCTACATCAAACACCATTTCTCCACCCCATATTACCCACAAGGTAATGGCCAAGCTGAGGCATCTAATAAGACTATTGTTAGAATCCTTAAGAAGACTGTCAATGACGCTGGTCGTGACTGGCACCTACAGCTTAATCCTGCCTTATGGGCTTATCGCACAAGCATCCGTACTCCCACCGGCACCACTCCATATTCCCTCGTATTCAGGGTCTGAAGCTATCTTACCTATTGAGGTCGAAATACCTTCTCTACGGGTATCCTTGAAGGGTCATATCGACGATGAAGAATACCGTGTCTCTAGGTTACAAGAGCTAGAATTGCTGGATGAACGAAGACAGAAAGCATTAGATCATTTACAAGCATATCAAAATCGTCTTCGTCGTAGTTACAACAGAAAGGTTCTCAATAGACACTTTGACATTGGTGACCTGGTAGTAATGGAGAATCCTAAGAACCAAGCTGAACACGAGAAACCAGGAAAGTTTGAACCTAACTGGTTGGGGCCGTACATTGTCACAGAAGCCTTTGGGTCAGGAGCGTACCAACTCTCTACTCCTGAAGGAGAACCGCTTTTGTCCCCTATCAACAGTCTACATCTAAAGAGGTTCTACGCTTAAGTCTCCAAGAATCCGTGTCTTAATCTGGAAAAATACAAAAAAATGGTTACCTTGATGAAAACCTGGCAAACAGGCGTCTTTGTAACACCAAAAAAAAAATTGAGAAAATCAAAACAGTAAAGAGAAATAAATCTGTCCACTAGTGAAAACCGCTTCGATGGCGCTATGGATAAGTACCATGGTGAAAACCTGGCAAACAGGCGCCATGTGTAGTCAAGCTCGCTCTTCCGTCTACCATCATTCTAATCAGACTTTTTCACCATCACTCATAATAAATGGTTGTCCTATCCATCATTTGGAACGATTGACATCTAAACGTCCATTCCGTCATATGATCCATTCCATCTTCCAAATCCTATTCCTGACTGGGGGAAAATCCTTTTTTGTGCCCTAACACTTTGTACATAACATCATGCCATCGAAAATGTCCTTGAAAAATCCCAAAAAACATTAGAAAACATCAAAAATCCAAAAAAATCAGAAAAATGTCAAAAAATCCCAAAAACAGAGTCAGGTCAATCATGTCTAGTCCATCATGTCATGTCAGTCATGTCTAGTCAATCATGTCAAGTCGGTCATGTTAAGTCAGTCGTAGACATAGTCGAACTACGTTGCCTCTGCGACTGGGACGTAGGCAAGGCCATCAATCGATGTGCCCCCGAGGCATTAAGTCTGTCAGTCTAGGTTTGTCATGTATCACACATTTAAATCATGACTCTTTGTATATACAAAGTCATTAGTTGTATCGAACTACGAGGTCTCTGCATGTACAACGTAGGCAAGGCTAATCAATTGATGAGCTCCCGAGACCACACTAGGTCAGTCCAATAGGGTTCATTCACAATCACTATCACACACGTTACATATCATAGTTTAAAGTAACATCTCATGCCATACACTATCTACACACACACAGTTTATCAGTCAAAGAATCAAAACAAGTCATGCATCAACAAGGAAAAATGTCTCAACAGTCATCAAGTCAATATCAAACACATTGTCAAAGCGATCAACCCATGTCTTAGCAAGATATGTCTTTCTTGTCAACAGACGTCATCAAATTGTCATAGTCTCATGTGGCTTGTCACTTCAATGTCATCAGACTCCAACGTCTTATACGACACGTGTCTTACTGAAACCAGGCTTTGTCATGCCTTATACAGAAGTCACCAAGTCGAAACTAGACTCAACGTCTTATGCGGTATGTGTCATTCTCTCACATTACGCTATGTCAAACATCAACATCAAACAATCCCACAAGATCAAGTTTTGGCGAATACATTTATTTGGCTTTATGACTTTATATCTTATTTTGTCTTATCTTTTTATCGATTTGTGCAAGATCCTGTTACTAGCTTTCTCAAGGATGTCCCTTGAAGGATTTAGAGAAGCAACAATGTCTCAGGATTCTTTTTCTTTGGCTGCTGTCTGTCAACTATCTTTTTAACATTGGTTTTTGAGTCATGTTACTAGTTTCCTCAAGGATGTCCTATCAAGGATTTAGAGGAGCAATGACGTCTCATGACCCATCTTTTATTTGTCTACTGTCTGTGGTTTGTCTTGACCAAATGACTGGGGCATCTTGTCCTTAGTCTGAGTTAAGACACTCCTTGTCTACGACTGTCTATTTTTCATAGGTGGATAACTTTGTACACTATGGTCTATCTCATATCATAGTGTGTACTATCCATCTGTGTCATGTCCCGCCCAATGATGATAACAAGCAAGTATAGCGTATTTGGCAATATATCGAAGATTATGTCTTTTTCTCAATCAATCAAACTTAATTGTTTCTTACTAACATTCTGAAATCATCCATGCTAACATTTCTTCTTTTCTGCATCTTCACCACCATTATCTATCCATTTCGAGAGCACACTCATGTTCTTCAAACCCGCCTATCCTCTCGAGGGGGCATACCACTACCTCCTCATCATTCTCCCTTTCACTGGGGCATACCCTAACTTGTTTCATGCTGGGGCACGACCGGGGCATATTTTCTTTGACACAACGTCGTACCAACATTGTATCAAAGAGGGGCAAACTGTAGACACCGAAAATTGGTCTAGGCCTGCGAACACCACTTTCGACATAATTTTCTATAGTCCATGGTCATGATTAAATAATGTCAATTATTTAATTAAACTTTCTAACACATATTTCCTCTATTAATTAAATATCTCTTTTTAATTAATTCATTAATTCATCATTAATCTTTATTCAACTTGATTAATTAAATAAATCATATTTATTTAATTATGTCGCTAGCTTATTAAATCCTCTATCAATTAAATAATTTATTATTTAATTACCCCTTTTATCATATGTTAACTATAATTAAATATCTTTATTTAATTATTCATTTAACACCCTTTTCAACTGTAATTAAATATTTATTATTTAATTATTCAATTCCGCCCTATTCGAAAGTCAAATTAAATAAATTATTTTATTTATTTAATTAAATCTTCTATGCTCGAATGTTGAATTAAATTAACATTTAATTATTTATGTCACATTCCTCTATCATTTAGTTATCTAAGTCATTCACTCACCTTCTGACTCGAGATCTATTTTTAGTTCTCCAGTTGTCTCTGAATTCAACACCAGTTTATCTCTGCAAGAAGACTCTCCGTCACAACTAGTCGATTAACTAGTTCTAACTCATATGCATGTATGTGTTTATTAATTAAATATCTTTATTTAATTAATTAACTCAAGTTTTCATTCAAATGCATTATTCTTCAACTTCTAACTTTGTCTTTTGCATAAAAAGTCTATTTCTTTTATTTTTGAAGATGAAGATTGGAACTCATGTTCTAAAATTAGTCTTTATCCTGCAGTTGAACTTATGTTCTAACTCATGTTCTATCTGTCACATAACTCATCGCATGGCATTCATCAATCTCATCCGTCGATCTCTCTTTCAATCTGAGCCGATCGTTTGAAAACACAAAATCTATAAAATGGCCTGTCATTATCATTATTCCTCTCTCCCGAAATCATTATACACTTTTGAGAAGAAACAATCTTTGATATTTTGCTGAGACACTCGGCGAAGTTATGCTTGCATTCAAACACACAAATATCTGAGGGCAAGAATAACAATACATCAAGATGGAGAAGGGCATTTGAGATAAATCAAGGAAGTCTTTGCATATTCGGTAAGATCATTCTAGTTTTTATTAGTTTAGATTAATCATGCTTACTTATCCTTCTTTGTTGTTTTATTTAGATTAGAATTGATGTTTAATCTTGTGCAGATTTAGCATCCACAATTCTGAAAAATCTAAGTTACCCATGGTACTATGCATCATAAGGAATTCCAATCAATGCTAGAATTTCCCATTCCATTTGACTTGAAAATTTTTGAAAAAAGCATGCATATAGGTCTAAACAATAGTATTGGAAAATCTAGTGAGCAAGGATTTTCTGATAAAAATTTTAATTTTTGTTTGTAGATGCATTCAATGGAAACAAAGTGCCTGAAAGAGGAAAGTACTGGTTCTTTCTTTTTGAGGGTTTGGGTCCACCAAATAAATTTTGGAAGTATGGGTTTCAATGCATCACAAAATTGGAAATTATGTAGCCCAATGGATAAGGCACATGATTTGCATCCTAGAGATTTAGAATCTCACTATGCTTCACTGAAGAATACATACCCATTTAGAGCCACTGTTGTCACTATTATCATTCCCCCCCTCTGTGATCCCCATTATTTATAGCCATTTTGAGAAATTTAATGGTGTATCATATTTGTGTGCCTCTGGTAGTTGCATTCCCCTTTTCCAAAGCTACTTTCAAGTATCCCATTTGCAAAAATTATCTAAGAGATGGCTATCCCCTTCTTAATCCTTTTATTCTTAGATTCATTTTGGGGTTTTAGGTCTTAAACAAATATTTGGACGAAGTTCCAAATTTTCTCCCAATCCAAAATTCACCTTTCTTGTTTTCTATTGTTGGTCCTTTTGGAGTTTTGAGTCCCGAACAGATATTTGAACTAATGTCCAAGTATTTCCTCATATTCCTTCTTTCTTGTTTTCTATTGTTGGTCCTTTTGGAGTTTTGAGTCCCGAACAGATATTTGAACTAATGTCCAAGTATTTCCTCATATTCCTTCTTTCTTCCTTCCTTTGTTAAGTCTCATCCTTTTGAAACTTTGGGTTCTAGATGGAATTTTGGATCAAATACAAAAGTCCATGTTCCTCCCAAGTTTCCACTCTCTTTCTTTCCTTTTCGATCCCCTTTGGATTTTGGGTCCCGAAGGGACATTTGAATCAAGTGTCTAAATGTTCTTTTTTCTATCCACTCTTATTTTTCTTCTTTGGATCCTTTAGATACTTTTAGTCTTGAATGAACATTTTGATAGAATCCAAAATGCCCACATCAATTTTTCATTCTTGGTCCCATTTTTTCTTTCATACTTTCATATCCTAGAAGGACCCAAGTCCTCTTTTTATTTTTTTCTCCCACTCCCTCCATCCTCATTTCTTCTGAATTTGGTTGGTTTATATGATTCTGCAAGTAAGATTTTAATAAAGAAAAGGATTTCATAGAACCATGGGAAAGGTGACATCTGTTAGCTTCTAATTGGCATCCACATGTCTGCAAGAGCTTTCCTACTAAAGGAATTTCATGTTGAAGATCCATGAAGAGGTTGACACTTGGTAACATTTGTATGGTTCTGTAAGTCATTGGAACACTCAAGGAGGGTCCCATTTTGAGTTACAGAATCTGGGAAAGATGATGCATGTCCTCTCTCTATTGGTTTCTACATGTCCACAAGATCTTTTCTGCTAAAGACAAAATGTGCTATAGAGTCACAGAGATGGAAACATGTGGCCTATTTTGGCATGGTTCTATAGGTCTGTGGAACACTCAAGGAGGGTCCCATTTCAAGTTGTAGAATTACATGAAAGGTGACACATTTCCTCTCTCTATTGGTTTCTACATGCCTACAAGAGCTTTTATGCTAAAGGAAAAATGTATGCTATAGAGTCATAGAGATGGAGACACGTGGCATATTTTGGTATGGTTGCAAGGGTCCATGGAACACTAAAGGAGAGTCCCATTTCAAGCTGCGAGGTTGTGGAAGGTTCGATAAATGAAATGTTTTGGCATGTTTTTGTAGGTCCACAAAACTCTTCAAGAGAGTCCCATTTCAAGCTATGGGGTCATGGAAAGGTCGACAGACAACATTTTTTTTTGCATGTTTCCATGATTCTATAAGACTCTTCAAGTGAGTCCCATTTTAGGCCACAAAATCATGGAAGGGTGATACAACGTTATTTCATGAGCTCTCTTCTTTTTGCAAGAACTTCTCCTTTTTTTTAATCTTCCCCATGAAGATGCAGAATTATGCCACATATACAGAGGCTACCATGTGGTTTATTGTTGATATCATATACCTTTTTGGGGTTCTCTTCTCAATGGGCCCAAATTGATGATGTGTAAATAGATGATGACTTGGGATTTTTCTATTGGCTACAAACTTTCAAATATTGTTGATTCCTAATCAAAATATTCAACTCTAGTCAATACATTTCTAATCATTGATTTTATTCTATCTTCTAAGATTAATGAATATATTTTATAATCGAACAACATTTATTACAAAGCTCGGGAGAGGAAATAAGTGTTTCTAACTACCCCCTTTAGTAAGTTTTTCAAGATCAAGGTAACAAAATGATGTTTATTCTTTCATTGTGTTTGTAGTATATCTTTTTGGGCCATGCTGGATGAGATTTTGTGATAGATTTCATGAAGGTTTTTGTTCTTTAGTTACAAATGTCATTTATGTAGATGTATGGTGTTGGTGTAAGGATCTAGGTGGTGTAATTGATTACAAATTTCCTCTAATGTGTAATTTAGGGAGGTTCCATCCCTCTAGCTATAATAAGTAAATGCTTTGTACCGAGGCTTGCTATGAATGTTTCTATGTTTTGATTTTACATTTGATTGGATTTTTTCCCTTTTGTTAACTAATTGGATTAGGGTTAGTTGTTGGAAGCTCAACGCTTCCACCCTTTGGTTAACATTAACCACATGAGTCATGACATGGTCTAACAGCCTCCCATGGATCCTTTTGTCATTGATGTCAAAAGAGGATCAAAGGAGAAGTGTGTTGATCCTCTGCAGAAGCATGTAATGATGTCATTGATGTTAAAGGGAAAATCAAGCAAAATAAATTATTGGCATGATGATAGTTTAGTGGTGTGCCTAGATGTTATGTGAGTGCAGTGAATCTAGTTCTAGAAGAGTTGGTGCAAAATGACGAAGACATGAACATGTATCTACAAATGTTGTAAATTTTCTCAAATATTGCATTGTTGTCATGCAATATTTACATGGAGATGTAGATGGTTCTTCCAATTTTTTTGAGTTCAAATCTGGATGTAGATTCGATGTGGGTTTTTTGAGAAATTTCCAAAAAGGTACTCTATAGGTCAAGAAAGTGAAGGATGTGCCCAAAAATGAATTATATTCACTTTCAGGTGTTAGGGTTTATCAGCTAAACCCTAGGTCATTTGCAGTCGTGTCATCATGAACAGATCTTATATTTTCATGTTGAATTTCAACTGCACATAATTGGTCACATAAGTTATCACTTATGTCATTCAAGTCATGAGGTTGACTGGTCTCTCCACCTAGCACTCAAGGTTGCAAATATCTAGTGGGTTGGGGTGACAAGAGTATATCAACATGAGTCAAGTAGGAGTCTTTATGATGGCCCAATGGTCATCTTGCTAGTGTGATAGTGCATTGTCAGATAGAGTGAATGGTGATTCCGTGGATCTTCAATTTTTTATAACCTATGTTATAGGGTTCTCAAGTTTTGAAACCTCCTAAATTGGCGACATTGCAATATTGTTTGATCAGTGGTGGAGATTAATCCATAATGGATAAATGATGAATGTTGATGTCTTGGTGGGACCCAATTGGGGTATGAGGTGACCTTGATGATGAAAATGACAAGTGCAATGATGGGATTGTGTCAAAGGTAATACACATCCTTGTTGTGGATTATGGAGCAGTGACATGGTGATGATGTGGACAGGTGACATAATCAAGTGTTTTCATCATAATGGCATTCTATCATCGGTAGGAATCTTAATGTGGTCTCACTGATGCAGCGATAACCTTCCCATCGACATGTCAGTGTGATATTGCTAGGACCTTGAAGGTCTCCCCGATGCATTGATAGTAACCCATCAGTGAACAAAGTCATATCACTAGGAATTTGAATTCAATCTCTCTGATATGGCAATGGAATGAAGTAATGATGTCAGTGACAAACCGATAACAAAAGGATGAAAAGCATATGGAGGATGAATGGAACAATGACACATGGAAATCACTGGTTCGATGATTTTGCATCCGTGTTGTAAAATCAACATTTAGTCAAGAAGATCATTTGGCAATGGCTAGCCCATCATTGAGATAGATTGGTGTCAACAACATGTGGAAGGTTGTCCCCCTGACAACCTAATGACCATCTCATCAGTAACATATTAGCATATCGCTAGGACTATGGAGCTAGTCCCAATGATAGGGTGATGGGAGATTGGATGTCGACTGTGGGACCTAGTAAGGTGGACATGGTAGTGATACTTGGAAAGGTAAGTGTCGTACATAGATTGTATAATCAAAGAGAAGATTTTATGATGACACATGTCAGAAAGAAAAAATGGATAGTGGCATGTGGTGATATGATGGCATGGGGATCACTTGACTACAATAGTGAATGGTATCAATATGACAAGGGAATATTGGTAGGATAGAGACTTGAGTATCCTTGATGGCTCGAAAGCTATGTCATCAACATGAGTAAATGGTATCACTAGGACCTTGAAGCATGTCCCAATGATGGAGCGATAAGCTAAGTGGGACCCAATTGTGACAAAGGCTAATAGGTGGAGAAGAAAGATTTCTCAGTGTGCTAATTCACATCATTGTTGAAAATTTGGTGGCGATGACATGAATGTAAATGGCATGTGGGCCATGTACTTAAAGGTAGTTCATATCAAAGAGAATGATGGCCATTGCTAAGACTATAATGAATGTCTCCCCGATAGAGCGATATAATAGATCGACAATGAAGATTTGAATAACCGTTTATCTAAAAATCAAGATTTAAAGACATGACAATGAATGAGGATCACCGGATCAGGGCCCAAAAGGAGAAGATCAATGATCAAAATTCAAAAGCAGAGATTTGTAACAACTTGATAGTGTGAACGAGGGTTCTTGACTAGAAATTGACATAAATGAAGGAGTTAATTGGTCTAACTACACAAAGAAACAAATTGAATGAATATTTGATCTGTTAGATGGTAAAACAAATTGCAAATGAGATCGAGATCGAATCAGATCAAATGTACAATAGAGAGCATTAACTACATATCAGATTTTATGGTTTGATAGAGAGTATGAGGAAAATTCTCTATAACTGAATTAATGAGGAATCAACTTGATGTAGTGGTCACATGATGATGAAGATATTTGATAGACCCTATCAAATGATTTAATGATGAATTGGATAGTGGTGTGTGGCTTGAGGCAAAGTTAGCTTGTTGGTGAAGTTTTTAGGCTAAGGAAACCTTAGCAGAAGATTTGAGAAGACCTGAACAATGGTGAGGATCTCGAGGAATAGATTACAGATAAGAGGAGTTAAGAAAAAAGAACATAATCAGAGAATGGTCAAGAGAGGGGCCTACCATGAGTGAGCAGAGAGTGTAGTCTACAAGCTTAGAGAGAGTTGAATAGAGTAATGTATAACCGAGTTGTAGAAGATAGTGTAAGAGAAAGTAGCATAGATTGTAATGTAGATAATCATTTAGGTGAGTACATGTGAAAGTAAAAAAGAGTAGAAAGAGAGGGATGAAAATAAAACATTGATTGTTTTGTGTGCAAAAGAGAGAAGTGCAGAGTGTGTTACTGAGAGTGCAACTTCAACAACATAGTGTAAGTTGCAATAAGTGCAACAAAGTACTAAATGTAATGATGCATCATAGGTTTTATAGAACCAATCGTATGCATACTTGAAATTGTAATCCTTCAGAGGTTGTATCCTCATTGTACTAGGTTGTAGCTCAGATTAGGGAATTGTAGTCTCCTTGGGGTTGTATCTCCTAAATTAGGGTGTTGTAGTATCCATGAAGTCTTAGCTTCTAAACCAAGGAGTTGTTGCTTTCTTGGAGTTGTAGCTCCTAAATTAGGGTGTTGAAGCATCCTTGGGTTGTAGCCCTAAACATTGTAACAAAGATTTGGATTGTGAGGCTAGATTTGAGCTATAGACTCAAGCAACATTTCTCATCATGGAATATGTTGTCATTGATGTCAAAAGGGGATCAAAGGAGAAGTGTGTTGATCCTATGCAAAAGCATATAATGTTGTCATTGATGTGAAAAGGGAAAATTAGGAAAAAAAATATTATTGTCATGATGATAGTTTATTGGTGTACCTAGATGTTATGTGAGTGTAGTGAATCTGGTTCTAGAAGAGTTGGTGCGAAATGATGAAGACATGAACATTTATATGTAAATGTTGTAAAGTTTCTCAAATGTTGCATTGTTATCATGCAAGATTGACATGGAGATGCATATGGTTCTTCTAGTTTTCTGAGGTCAAATATGAATGTAGATTCGATGTGGGTTTTTTGAGAGCTTTCCAAAAAGTTACTCTACAGGTTGAGAAAGTGAAGGATGTGCCCAAAAATAAATTATATTCATCTTCAAGTGTTTGAGTTTATCAGCTAAACCCTAGGTCATTTGTAGTCATGGCATCATGAACATATCTTATATTTTCATGTTGACTATCAACTATAGGTAACCGATCACATAAGTTATCACTTATGTCATTAAAGTCATGAGGTTGACCGATCCCTTTGCCTGGCACTCAAGGTTGCATATAT
The DNA here is from genome assembly GCA_007115665.2 of Sequoiadendron giganteum. NCBI lineage: Eukaryota > Viridiplantae > Streptophyta > Pinopsida > Cupressales > Cupressaceae > Sequoiadendron > Sequoiadendron giganteum. The sequence goes on along the minus strand of CM021102.1, from coordinate 754,285,941 downwards.
CCAGTAGGTCGGGGTGACAAGATTATATCAGAAAGAGTCAAGTAGGAGTCTCTCTGATGGCCCAATGGTCATCTTGTCGGTGTGACAATGTATGGTCAACAAGAGTGAATGGTGATGTCATGGATCTTCAATTTTTTCTCACCTATGTCACAGGGTTCTTAAGTTTTGAAACCTTCTAACTTGGTGACATTGCAATATTATTTGATCAGTGGTGGAGATTAATCCACAATGGATAAATGATGAATTTTGATGTCTTGGTGGGACCCAACTTGGGTATGAGGTGACCATCATGATGGGATTGTGCAAACGGTAATTCATGACATCCTTGTTGTGGATTACAGAGCAGTGACATGGCGATCAGGTGGATAGGTGAAGTCATCAAGTGTTTTCATTAGAATGACATTCCATCATCGGTAGGAATATTAAGGTAGTCTCCCCAATGCAATGATGACCTTCCCATACACATGATAGTGTGATATCACCAGGACCTTGAAGAAGGTATTCTTGATGCAGTGATAGTAATCCATCGACGAATAAAGTGATATTGCCAGGAATTTGAATTAAGTGTCTTTGATATGGTGAAGGAAGGAAGTAATGATGTCGGTGATAGATTGATAACAAAAGGATGACAAACATATGGAGGATGAATGGAATGATGACACATGGAAATCACTGGTTCGATGACTCTGCATCCTTCATGGAAAATCAACATTCGATCAAGTAGATCATTTGGTGATGGATAGCCCATCATTGAAATAGAGTAGTGTTAGTAGGACATGGAAGGTTGTCCCCCCAACAACCCAATGACCATCTCATTAGTAAGATATTATCATATCACTAGGACTACAAAAATAGTCCCAATGATAAGGCGATGGGAGATTGGATGCCAACTGTGGGACCCAGTAAGGTGGATGTGGTAGTGAGACCCGATAGGGTAAGTGACATGCATTGATGGTACTAACAGAGAGAGAATGCAAGGAGTCTCTTTGATGTATCGATGGTCATGTTGTTGGTGTGACAGTTCATGGTTGACAAGAGTGAATGGTGATGTCACGGATGTTCAAGTTTTTTTAACCTATGTCACGGGGTTCTCAAGTTTTGAAAGCTTATGACTTGGTGACATTGCAATATTGTTTGATCAGTAGTGGAGATTAATCTAAAATGGATAAATGATGACGTTCGATGTCTTGGTGGGACCCAACTGGGGTATGAGCTGAACATAATGATGATGATGACACATGGCATGATGGGATTGTGCAAATGGTAATCTACATCCTTGTTGTGGATTACAGAGTAGTGACATGGCAATGAGGTGGACAGGTGTAGTCATCAAGTGTTTTCATCAGAATGACATTCCATCATTAGTAGGAATCTTAAGGTAGTCTCCCCAATGCAATGATGACCTTCCCATACACATGATAGTGTGATATTGCCAAGACCTTGAAGAAGGTCTTCCCGATGTAGTGATAGTAACCCATCGATGAACAAATTGATATCACCAGGACTTTGAATTCAGTCTCTTCAATATGGTGATGGAAGGAAGTAATGATGTCAGTGATAGATTGATAAAAAGGGATGGAAAGAATATGGAGGATGAATGGAATGATGAAAAATGGAAATCACTGGTTCGATGATTTTGCATCCTTGTTGCAAAATCAACATTCAATCAAGTAGATCATTTGGTGATGGCTATGCCATTGTTGAAATAGAGTGGTGTCAGTAGGATGTGGAAGGTTGTCCCCCCAACAACCCAATGACCATATCATCAATAAGATATTAGCATATCACCAAGACTATAAAAATAGTCCCAACCATAAGGCTATAGGAGATCAGATGCCAATTGTGGGACCTAGTAAGGTGGATGTGGCAGTGAGACCCGATAGGGTAAGTGACATCCATTGATGGTACAATCAGAGAGCAAATGTCAGGATGACACATGGAAGAAAGAAAAAATGGACAATGGCATGTGGTGACATGTTGTTGTGGGTACCGCTTGACTATAATAGCGAATGGTAGCGACATGACAAGGGAATATCGACAAGAAAAAGACTTGAGTCTCCCCAATGGCCCGATAACTATTACATCGATGTGAGTAAATAGTATTTCCAGGACTTTGAAGCATGTCACAATGACAAAGTGATAAGCTAAATGGGACTCGATTGTGACAAAATAATGACAGGTGGCAAAGAAAAATTTCTCCATGTGCTAATTCACATCATTGTTGCGAATTAGGTGGCAATGACATGAAAGAAGATGGCATGTGGGCCATGTACTTGAAGGTAGTTCATATTGGAGAGAGTGATGGACATCGGTGAGACTATAATGAATGTATCCCTGATAGAGCGATATGATGGATCAATGATGAAGATTTGAATGATCATTTATCCAATGGTCAGGATTTAAAGACATGGTAGTGAAAAAGGATCACAAGATCAGGGTGTGAAATGAGAAAAATGACGATCAGAATTCAAAAGCAAATATTTGTAATGGCTCAACAGTTTGAATGAGGGTTCTTGACTAGAAATCGACATAGATGAAGGAGTTAATTGGTCTAACTACATAAATCAACAAATTGAATGAATATTTGATCTGTTAGGTGGTAGAATAGACTACAAATAAGATTGAATGTATAGTGTAGAGATAATTAATTGCATATCATATTTTAGGGTTTGACAAAGAGTATGAGGAAAATTATCTATAACTAAATTAAATGAGGAATCAACTCGATGCAGTGGTAGCATGACAATGAAGATATTTGATAGAATCTATCAGATGATTTATGGTGATTTGGATAGTGGTGTGTGGCTTGAAGCAAAGGTAGCTTGCCAGTGAAGTTTGTAAGCTAAGGGAACCCTAGAAAAATATTTGAGAAGATCTGAACGATGTTGAGGATCTCGAGGAATAGATTGTAGATCAGAGGAGTTAAGAAAAAAGAAGACAATCAGAGAGTGGTCAAAAGAGGAGCCTATTGAGTGAGTTGAGAGTGTAGTCTGTAAGCTTAGAGAGAGCTTAATAGATTAATTTATAACTAAGTTGTAGCACATAGAGTAAGAGAAAGTAACCTAGACTGTAATGTAAATAATCGTCTAGGTGAGTACATGTGAAAGTGAAGAAGAGTAGAAAGAGAGGGATAGAGATCGAAAATTGATTGTTTTGTGTGTAGAAGAGAGAAGTGCAAAGTGTGTTGCTGAGAGTACAACTTTAGCAATAGAGTCTAAGTTGCAGTAATGATGCATCATAGGTTTTGTAGAACTAATCTTATGCATGCTTGAAATTGTAATCCTTCAGAGGTTGTAGCCTCATTGTATTGGGTTGTAGTTTAGTTTAGGGGATTGTAGCTCCTAAATCAGGGTGTTATAGCATCCTTGAGGGCTACAACCCAAGGATGCTTCAACAATCTGATTTAGGAGCTACATCTCCAAAGAAGTAACAAAACCCTAATTTAGAAGCAACATTGTAATAGAGATTTGGATTGTGAGGCTAGATTTGAGTAGTAGACTCAAGAAACATTTCTCACCGTGGTTTTTCCCATCTTGGGTTTTCCATGTATATCTAGTGTTGTGGGTATTTGTGTTGATTTTCTATGTGCATGTTTATGTCTGCATCTTTAGTTTACAATATACACATTAATATTTGAGTAAGAAATCTGCATAAATTATTTGAAGCTAAGAAAGTAATCCGCATAAAGTTTTCAAGGGATAGTTTTTGGTATCTATTGATTCACCCCCCTCTTTATAGATCATTGTGTTCCAACATTAGTTTTGTAATCATCTGATTTATGCCTAAACAATAAAGTCAAATATTGTATTCTTTTTATGGGTTTTGAGTTTTGGTCAAGGAAAAAGGCTATGTATTGAAACTTTTGAATACTATAAACAAGATATAGAGGGTTATGAGGCACTTCATATGTTATTTGGGTCATTTCTAGACCCATATATCCATTATATACCCCTTAAATGACCCTAAAAGACCTTTAATATGCCTATACAAGCTATCAAAGGGTAGAATATTATAGAGAAAAGGGTAAATTTGTGGGAATACAATAATTAAGTGTAATTATGAAAGGATGTGATGGAAAGTCATTATAAAAATGCATTAAGAGGCTATATAAAGAAGGAAAAGCTAAGAGATAAGAGTGTTGAATATGGACTAAATATATATGAGAATAAGGAAGTGTGGAAGATATAAAATATATATATTATATGTATTTATGGATATATATACATATATATATGAGAATATGGACTAAATAGATATGAGAATAAGGAAACGTGGAAGATATAATATATATATATATATAAATGAAGTATGATGATTGAATTGTAAGACATGCATAAGAAATTAAATTATACGAATATATGATGTTATGGATGTATATAAATGAATGTATAATTTATTATAATTTGGTTTATACTTCTTGCATTTCTATGTTCTCCCTTTTTATTGCATCACATCAAGGTTGACTACATATAATAGATATTAAACCTTAGACTTCAATCAAGGTTTTTTTGTCAACATTTGTTTTCATTGTGAGCACCTTGTTTTTTGTTGCATAAGGAGGGAGAGCATACAAAAGAAATAAATTAGTATTAAAAATTTGAGAAGTGAAATTTTTGGATTTTTTAAAATAAATTTGTTTCAATGGGAAAGAATGGACAAAGAGTGAAGAAAAAAATTAATGTTGAAAAGAATATTTTAGAAGAAGAATTGGAGAATGTTAAAAAGAAAAATAAAGAACTAGAGAATGAAAATTGTTTACAAAAGGATAAAATATCAAAATTGAAAGCTGAAAATAATTTACTGGAAGAAAAATTGAAGGAAAATAACTATCTAAAGTCTAAGACTATATTGTATGATATGTCTTGTGATATAGATGATTAAAGTTATTCATTTGATGAATCCTTTGATAAATGTGATACAACTAAAACTTTGTTTGAAGAAAGAGATAATGATATTTTTGAATCTAGAAGTCTTGGTAGTTGTGTGATAATGATAAAGGATGTTGGTTTTAAGATGACAAGAAATTGGGAATGAAATATTTTTTTTTAAAGAGCCCATTATACCATTTGTGACACTAAATAATGGTGGTCCTAGAAATGGAAAATAAGATGATGTTACAAGTACACTATCGTGTCTCAAAAATGTTGGTTTGAATAAACCACAAGAGGTTGCCACACTCTCACTACATTGATGGCCAACTAATAAGGCCAACCAATATGGTTGAACCTTCTACTCTTAAGTCTCTGCTAAACCTAGGCGGGTGCACCTATATGAGTGACATAGATTTTGAATTATGTTTCCTACTTGACCTACTTATCCACAAATGGAAATTTGATAGTGGAAAGATATGATCCTAATTTGGTATGAATTGTATATGCAACATAAAGGTATGAATTAATATGTTCAATTAAGAGATATCAAATAAAATGAATAAAGCTAATGTAATGAAAATAAAGGAGACCAATGCCTTATTGGGTAAAATAGAGTCAAATGAAAGCCTTTGATGGGTGGTTTCTGTCTAGCAAATTCTCTAATCATTTGGCATACAATTATGAGTTTATAATTGGTATTAATATGCAAGGATGTAATTGATAAACCCTACTTGAGGCAAAATATCAAATTTAACTATCTGATTCTTCTTACTAATCTAAATAAAATTCCCAAATTACTGTAATTGATTGAAAGGAATTTAATTCTTTATTTAAAGAACCCAATAAATCAAATCAAATAGAAACAAAAAACGTGCACTGATAAATTGAACATACACTTGATACTTAAATTTAAACAATCAAGAAACATCATATTGGAGACAATCAAATAATCACAAAAATCCAACAAACAATTGATACCAGAATGAAATCACCAAATCAACAGTCTTTCATTATCTTCCTCGAAATTCATATATGCAACATAGTCTTCATGAATACCATCATTCTGAAATTTTTTTGCTTACAACAATCTATCCTATTCTAATTCTCCTATTGTCCCATATTCTATTATAAACACAAATATTTATGCATTAAGTAGGTGGAAAGACGTGTCCCTTCAAAAAAATTTAAGCATAAAATGCTAATAAGATTAACATTAACTAAGTTCTGTTAAGCCACAAATGAACATCAAATATGTTCGCTGTGTAATCTCGGTGCTTGTTAGTATCTGCATCCCCCAATGCATCGTGGATTACAATCTCCATCATCACCATGCGTTCGTTCTGTTCACATGACTCATTCAAAGTTGCATTCTTTTCAATGGTCATCTTTAATGTATGTCTTGGAATATTAATTCACATTCATTCTTCCATGTAGCTGCTTCTTTTAATTCTTCTCCATCATTATACAACTTAGTCAATTTTTCCTCGGTGGCCTCTATCAACTCTTGTGCATCCTCCTATAATTCCTCAAAGAATCCCTTATGCTTATTCATGATACGATGAGCATTTTCAATCTCTACATTATTAGGAGTATCCTTTTGCTTTAATTCCGCAAGATTTTCTTGGATTCTTCTATCCACTCTCTTATGCTCTTTTATTGCATCAACGTATTGTGAATGTTTTCCCCACAATTTATGTATCCAAGGTTTTAAAGCAACCTACCTCCTTTTGATTATTGTAGTAAGTGTGTCCATTTTGCACTGAGAGTATGCACTTGATTCTTCCTAATGATCTTTCACCTTGAGTGATCATCTTCGTTGGCCATGTTGCAGCACCTACCAAGTCCTTTAAACTTTCATTTTCTCTTAGCATTCTCTCATTATTGGTTTTCTACATCTCTCTCTCTCTGATCAATGCTTGTGTCTAGGATTTATTCAATTTTTCTATATTGATCCCAATTTCTGTGGTTGCAACTGGGTTAGCCTCTCCAGCCTTTAAAGTCATGACATGTCCAAATGCCTTTTCAATATCAATAACAACTAACTTCTTGTGAGGGGGATACAAATCCCAAATCATCAGTGTCTCTTCATCAGGATTGTATCTTGATCCTGTATACACTTCTGTCACTTTTTCTATACTGAGCTTGTGTGTAGCATTGTTGTACTTCAGGAAACTGTCAAAAACTAATGCAAAATTGAGATCCAATCCTGTGAAAATCATGACACCAGCCTTTTCTAACATCTCTCTCCCTTTCTTAGGGGTCATGTTTGTCATTTCTTTGTCCACCTCATCCCTCAAGCTTTTTAACAATTGGTCCTCATTTCTTGGTGTGACATTGTCAGCCAGTCCTCTTATTTCTTTCCCTTTTTGTTTGTATAGAAATGTTTTAAACTCTAAGGTCTTCACAAATTCATCATCTATTATAAAAGATCTATACTCTTCATGCCTTGTATCCACATCCATAGTCTCCTCAATATTTATCTCTCTGGCAGAATAGGTGTAATATTGGGTTCTTGTCCTTGATAGCTTCCTTGATGGACCTTGTGGCCTATTAGCCTCTAATACATTTTTATTGGAAGACAACAAATCAACATCTATCAATTCTTGATCATGCTTATCAATCACCATTTCCGCTTCCTCCACTTCTAAGTTTCTGATTATGTCATCCGATTGATAGGGCACATGTTGATACCCTCCGAAGCTTATCCTCTGTCAGGCAAAATGGATGTATCCTTTTGGATCAAATTTTTTCCTTGGTGGTGCTTTTCTCATGTTGTAATGCAATAACTTATCCAAAATTAAATTGTAGCCCTCTTTTGCCAACATAGTAAAATCACCAAAACACAATGTACTTGGCATAAAATCTTGTTTCCCATAAGAACTTAAATTCATGACACTAGAGAAATCCATTTGCCTAACAATCTCCAACTATGCGATCCTATCTGGAACTATTCTTGGAAAAATAAAAGGTGTATCTTCAAAACCATAAACCCTAATCATAGTGGCATTTTCTAAACAATACCAATCCTCCCAGTTGTGGCTGATTGGTCCATTATAGTACTTAGGCCTGAGAAACCTCTTTATTTCATCAGATAATTAATAATCACAAGGATGATTATAAAATCTATACAAAGGCTTCACAAAATATTCTTCAAAATGCAATAAATTAGAATTAGTAAACCTGTTGTCCCAAATAGAAGTCCATAAATGAATAGGGAATGGCTTGCCTTCCTTATCAAATTGTGAAATCCTCAACTCCTGGGGCCATAATCCCATTTCTTGTCCAAAATATAGCACCAAGTGCATCAACAATGAATAATTCCTGAGGTGCAAGACAAAGGATCCATTCTTTATTGCCATCAACCCTGCATCCATCTCCTTAAATACATGTGAATCATAATCAAAAGATCTAGAATCATGATACTGAATATCCACAAAAATCACCATGGGTACAACTATCATATGCTCTGGGACTTCCATCCCCAATACCTGTCCCATTGAAAAATAAGTGTACTTTAGGTAGGGTTCAAAAATATCCACATGAAATGGTGGTCCGTCATTGTCTTCCATAAGAGTCGGTTTTCCATTCCACCTAATTCTATGCAGGGGTAACCTCTAGCCTTTGTAAATGGTATCCATTCTCCTGAATTCACTGTCGAGCTCCTCACTTATTATCTTTTCATTGCATACTCCTTCTAATTTGAAAACCTCACTTATCAAATTCTTAGATACATGTATCAATGGATTCCCTGATAAATCACATATAACTTTATTTCTCAGATTATAATGTCTAGCCAAAAATTTCACCAGTTCGACACTAACGAAAACATTAGGGCACACCATTTTTCCCAAATTGAGCCTCCACAGGTTACATACTACTTCAAAATGATTTCTTCTATGATAATGGAAATTGAATGATTTGTATCCTCTGATTGGGGTCCAAACATCTCCTATGAGCTTGCATTTGTCATCCAATTTATCTACTTCCACCTTAAGTTGTGCGGAACATCATGATTTAGGTCCTAAACTAGGTAGCTGGTCTATGAGATCTTGGTTCAATTTTCTCTCAGTGCCCTCTAGTCGTGTGTCAGTTTTTTTCTTTTTTATCTCTAGTTGACTACCCTCCCCATGTTTTCTTCCTTTCATCTTTTCTGAACTAGTGCCTTCCATTTCAAAATTCACAAATTTTCAGAGGATGAAAAACTTACTATATTTCACTTGAAAATCCAAGTTAGATGAACACCTTAATTGTTCTACTCATTCCCCTTCTCTCCTTTGTTGCCAATTCTATGAAACAATGATTTCAATTGAGGTCACTCTGATTTGCAAAATCCTTTATGCTTCGTGGTGCCATTAATGTCTCCACTGAGACATGAATGCAACAAGTTTTTCAAAATTATCGATGTCACATCAGGGATCATATCGGCAAGACATTCAAATCTCTGGCCGATCTGTCTATTCAACATTCACCCATCCGCTAAGACGTCTTGTATTTCCCTCGATATCACTAGTCTCCCTGATAGTTTTCCTTTTTAGTTTCTTATGTCACCATGACTTTCACCAAAACAAAATATCGCTCAGACTTAATGAATCGGGCCAATGACTCTTCACTTTACTCTGAAAGCTCTTCGTCTCACTGAGATGTTCACTTCGTCAACCTAAGTCACCGAGACCAAGTAATTTTCTTTCCAACATAATAGTTTTTGCGATGATGTCTCTTAGATCTCCCCGCTGAAGCTTTTCTCATCGATTCACTTTTTCTTTGGTGAGACTACACTCATTGTCTCTTTGACAACCTTTATCTCCATACACTTGGTTCTGTCAGTATAACATGAGGGGTTGATAAGACTTCTCGAACTCTCCCCGGAATCATTGTCTTACCGAATGAATCTTCCTTTTGCTTTATTGGAAAGACCAACAACATTTCGTGCAATACTTTGAAATCTCACTCCAATGACCATAGTCTGGCCGATACACTTTATTATATTCCAATTGGTAGAAAGAAACTTAGCTCGATATGATCTCACACCGTCACGTCAATATCTTTTGTCTTGCCGATAAGAAATGTAAACCCGCATTCTCTTGGTATATATCCTCATCGGTATGATACTTTTGATGTCTTGCCGATATATTAAATAAATGTATGTCATCATCATTGAGACTTGCTTCAACTTATGCTGATATTTTCAAATGTTAAAGATTTAATGTTAGATGAATTTTATGGGGCTACATGACAAAATTCAGCCTGGACCTTGGAGAAAAAATGCTATATGAGGAAATTTCATTTTTGTAATATGAACTTCCTGGAAACTAACAAGCATAAGGGTTTAATGAGGTTATCAAAATTTTACAGTTCCAACATCCACCATGTTCTATTAAAGAAATACAATATTCTCATTGTAATAGGAAAGGACATAGAAAATAAATTTGTTTCTCATCCTTGTAGATTTTTTGGATTGAAGAATCATTTTGAAAAATATGTTGGAATAAAAATTGGAAGAATGAAACTATGATAGACTATATTGAAATGAATTGTGGATGGATTTATGTATCCAATTGGAAAAATATAACATATATGTTTAAGAGGTTTTACAAGAATAAATATTCATATGTAAGGAAACTATAGCAATCAAGAAAAGCTTAAATATTTGAGTAGAGAACACCAAGGTGGGTGTTGCTAAGTATTCCAAGTGGGTGCAACTGAGGAGGTAGTAGAGCACATGAAGATGATTGATTTTAAGGAAGAAACATGAAAATAAAGTCAATCATGATTATATCTCGAAGGATACAAGTGATTTCAATAGGTTGTTTTGAGGACAAGATAATGTTTTAGGCCTAGGAAGAATGTTAGCAAGATATAGAGGGATGTGAGGTACTTCATATGTCAATCAGGTCATTTCTAGGCCCATATTTCCATTATATATCCCTTAAATGGCCCTAAACAACCTCTAATATGCCAAATTAAGCTATAAAAGTGTAAAATATTATAGAGAAAGGGGTAAATTCGTGGGAATAACATAATTAAGTGTTATTATGAAAGGATGTGATGGAAAGGAATTAAGAGGCTATATAAAGAAGGGAAAGGTGAGAGATAAGAGTTTGAAAGAGTGTGGAATCATATGGACTACATATATATGAGAATAAAGAATTGTGGAAGATATATATGGATGAAGTATGATGATTATATTATAAGACATGCATAAGACATTAAAGTATATGAATGCATAATTTATTATAATTTGGTGTATACTTCTTCCATATCTAGGTTCTCCCTTTTTATTACATCACATCAAGGTTAACTACATATAACAAGATATCAAACCTTAGACTCTAGTCAAGTTTTTTCTTTCAATAAATACTAAGGGAAAAGTCCTTATACTATAAGTCCTCATATTATAATACTCTTGTAACTTGATTACAGAGATATGAATATATGTTGCTATGATTTTGTCTCTAGTTCTGAGATATAATACCTTTTGAATTGAAATAAAAGGTGTATTGAGGTTCTTGAACATTTTCTATTTGAGTTGTTTATTTATTTTCTGTCCATTCAAGGAGTGGTGTAAAATATTGCATGTAGGTAGTGACGGTATTATCTTTTAAGATGAATTATTATGTAGAGTTTTACAATAGACTTAAGAATACCTTTCTATCATAAGGTGATAGATTTTAATAGGTTGTCAAGATTATGTTATAACATTTTAATATGAAGTGCATGATATTTGGCTCTATTTCCAAGGGCATGCACCATTCTTGCGTAATTATCTTCCCCATGATCAGAAATAAATAATTAGAAACCATTTTATGCTTTAGTTTTATGTTTATTTTATATTTAAGATTCATGAATAGATTAAAATGTGAACAAGGGGTGTACTATTAATTAATGTAGCCATACAAAACCTTGTTGCACCACTAGCTAAAAATATACATCCAATGTCATTTAGGGTGACCCCCTAAGGTTCTGTAGAGCCTAAAGTGTAGGGGATAAAAGTGAGATAAATATCCCATTCATTGGCCACTAAACTTGAAGTCCTTAAGCATACAAATTGGCTGTCCTTTAGAGGATTTCAAGGCATTAGTCAGAAGAAGAAATTATAGGAGCAAGAATGCTTAAATAGGATAGAGTTATAGAACTGTGAGATAAGAGGGATTTTATGCACTTGAGTCTCTTTGTTCTCAAGAGATTACTAGGGAATGAACTACCCTTATTGACCTCAACATAAGTTGAATAAAGAAATTGCAAAGAAAATGTATAAAAGCCAACTTTCAGAGAAAACTACTTTGGATTTGGAGAGAGTGAAACTTCTAGATTTATGCCCCCGATAGAGGAGATCTCGACCAAAAGATGATTGAATGGATTCAAGATGCTAGTACGACACATTGTCATCCAACTGGTGTGTTGTGTCTTGAGAAATGGAAAGCTCAAGAGCTCAAATAGACAAAATAGAATTTTACTTCTTAACTTGGATCTAAGGTTTTCTAAACAAAACAATAAAATAAAGAACAAAAACTATGAGAAAAGCATAAGGAGAACTTGGATAAAAATCACCCTTAATCGGATGTTCGAGTCTTCTCTCAAGCTCCGCTTTGCAACCTACACATAGAAGAATGAGGGGAAAATGTTGGGGCTATATAGGGGCCTCCTGCAATCAGACCCTCATTTTGGTGTTCCCACCTCCATATATAGCTAGATAGAAAGAGAGTATAACCAAAATGGACAAAGTGTGTGGTGAAATAAAAATCCACTTTAGGAGTAGAACCCGCACCACTAAGCAGTAAATGAACAATAGATGTAAGTAGAAAATAATGAGTGAGAGTGTTACCCGTAGGCCTAGGCCCTCTCTGAAGCACACAAATGCATCGTTGAATGCTTGCTAAAGAGTTGTAGCTATTGGAGGGACCTTAGTTAGGCATAAATTCACTTTTAGAAGTGTTGCTATCAAGGATGAAATAAACTCAAGAGTGAAGTTGAAGAGAGAGCTTGATTGAATGAATTAAACCCCAAAATGAGAGAAAATGAGGGATTTTGTTGCATGCAAGGATGAAAAAGAGCCATTTCACTTGAAATATGACTTCTAAGACATGTTTCAAGAGTTAATATTTTAGATTCTTCATTTTAAACTCAAAAAACTACTAGGACGCTAGCGTTCCATGCAAATTCCACACATCGCATAGGTGTCCAATGCATCAATTTTTGGGAAACATGTCATTGAGCTATTGTTGCTTCACCTCTAGTCCATATGGATTTATAATTTTGAAATTTTGACTCATGGGAAGTTTTCCATTAATATGTTTAGGTGTCATAAATACTAGGAAAAGTGCTAAAATGTTGAATTTCCCCTAGGTGCAATTCTACAACATTATATTTTTCTCCCACTTTAGTGGGCTCGATTTTGGATAAAAATAGCCACACTAAAGTAGAGAATGAAAATTTTATCCAAATTTTGATGTTTTATAAATTTGTGCTAAGAAAAAGTGCCTTGGAGGTCACCGAGGTCAAGCCAGCCAATACTGAAGGTGCCCCCAGTAGTTGAGCTCAACAAGCAGTGAAAGACTGGTTGTGGAAATTACGTGAAAACTTTTTCTACAAAAACTTAAATTTAGGTCAATATCAAAAATCGAAAGAAGCTACAACAATGAGAAGAATGATCTAGAAAAAATTGATGATTTAGAAGAAAAATTATGTAAAGAGGTGACTATATTCCCCCTCTTTAGTTTGCCCCTAGTTAGGTGAGGTAAAATTAAGAGAAACTAGGGAGCCACAAACTCCAAGAAAAATGGGCCTCAAGGGTGCCTATATACACCTAGGTGGGCCCCGAGAATGGTCATTTGCACTTTTTATCATGAGGATTTTGTTGAGTTTTGTGAGAGAAGTCATCAAAATGTCGAGCAGACAAGGCTATGAGGATCTGAGGCTAGACCAATTGTGTGAGGACATCACCAAGGGAATTCACGTCGACCAAGTAGGCCCTAAAATCTCTTCATTAGTGTTTTTTAAATGGTTTTTTAGAAGTTTTTTAGATTTTGAGGTGTGCAGGCATCTTGGGCATGCACATGAATCTTTAGTGCATGCTAGTGTCTAAGATGGGTGTTGGCATCCTAAGGACACACTTGTGTTCAATGGGTGCATTGTTATCCCTATGCCATTAATGTGTTGGAGTGAAAAATACACTAAGAGGGGGGTGAATCAATGTCATTAATTATTTGGACAAATTTTAAGAAAACTGAAATAAAACTGATTTATGTTCTCATTTATCAATGGTAAACTCATTCATGTATTGAATGCAATCACATATAACTTAAATGAGAATTATAATAGTGAAACATAGCATATTAAATCATTCATGCAATGAATCAAATGAACCACAAATAAGAAAAATGACACAAGATATGTCGAGTGGAAAATCCTCTTGGGGTAGAAAAACCACTCCTAAACTACTGCCTTTCTAGGCTTTTATTTTAATAATCACTTTTGGAAATGCCTCATAGGCTGATTTCTGAGCACCAACCACTCTTTTAGAAACACCGATTTCAAGGAGCACCAACCCATTTTAAGTTTTCAGTAAGACAACGATGATACAAAGGATCTCTTTGTTTCTATCTTATCTATCAAGTGTCTCTTGACAAAAAATATCTAAAATCCTCAAAGTTCCAAAATGAACCTTTAGAATTTCAGCAATTGTCAATCCTTAAGAAAACTTGATAATTGATTCATATTTCTTATTTTTAATCTCCAAGCTCAACATTTTTTCAATATAGTAGTTCTAGTTTTTCACTATTCCTCACTGTCATATTTTGTTCTCACAAAAAATAGTTAACACTTTCTCTCAAGTTTACAAATGATCTCAAAAATCATAATATCTCTATTTTTCTTCTTACATAAATTTCATCATTACATCTCAAGTAAATTACAACAAAGTAACTACTTTTTCCATTTTTCAAAACAACAGAGGTTGTTTTCAAAGTACCCACTTTCTATCAAACAATATTGCTAGGTATTGTTGTGTGTTTGAGAAAATGTTCAACATGGAGGTTTTCTTCTAACAAAATAGTCAAGGAATATGCATTTTTAGAAAGGGGACTTAACCCTATCCACATAAGGAGCCTACATAGGCATGCTAACTAAAACAACATTAAAAAAAAAAATCCATGTACAATACCCTCAAAAACTGTTGCAACAGTAATGTAACTGAAACCTCATAATAGTGCACCCAAAAACAATTATCTCTGGATCCAGGTGAAAGACTGAAAAGATTTACAGAATGAATAATTACCCACAAATCAAAAACACCATCCCTTAAAGCAGGAGAAAAATTAATATGATAAATTATTTTGATATGCATTTTAGATTATGTGAAATCAACATGCATTATTTCTGATCACAAACAAATAAACCCAATTTACCATTTTCCAAAAAGAAGAAAACACAAGTCTTCAACTTTTTGTGCCAATAGAAATAATGATTCCTCAAAAGATAGTTGATAAGGTGAATACCTGAGGAGAACGAAAGAGAGTCTATCATGGAGCTATTTACCAGACCAACAGAGCAGCAAAGTAGCACAAAATCCTTCCTGGTTTGAGGCTTTACCCAGTGACAAAAGACAAAAAAGAGTATTGACCATGGAGAGGATTTTGCAAAGAGTCCCATTCATTGACAAATAATTTTAGAAAGCCAACAAACACAATGAAATGGTTGAGTAGTTTTATATGGTGGCGGTCGAGTTAGGGTTCCAAACCCTCGAGCGTGTGAAAAAAAAATGACTGCCCTAAACTTTCCAAAGCAAAGCAATTGATGAATTTTATAAGTATTGATAAAGTTTGAAGTCTGAAAGGACTGAAGTAATAAGTAGAAACCCATAATAAATTCTGAATTCTATGGACAAACCAATGCAATGCATGCCAAACATCTCATTATCAATATTCAAGTATTAATCAAGTGAAATGTTGACACAATAATGCCTTAAATAATTTGTCATGACCACTTTAAAAACCAAATTCCAATTACCTTAGCCATCCTTATTACAAAGAAGTAAAATCAATCTTACTATCATAGCGGCTTTTAAATATACATAACTTCATACCTATTGTCAACCTTAAGGCCTAGTGATCTATCAACCATAAGACTCGATATCATATGCAAATGTAATGATCAATTTGTTTACCTTTATTCAAAGTTGATTGCCATGACATAATGCCCAATATATCCAATGCCTTATGAATTGTAATAAAGGCTAATTCAATGCCAATTTCAATGTGCCATATATACCCAAGAAGTTATCAATTGTTTAAGGAAACCCGATAGGGTTTTCTTAAAACTGAAAACCAACTGCATTTTATAATACCAAGAACCAAAAATTGAAAGCATTACTTGAACGAGGTTGAATAGAGAAAGATACAATACTAATTTAGTTCAAAAATATTATCAAAGCCATGATGTTAGAAATATGAACATGCCAATACCACATAAACCTATAGACAAGATTCCTTATGATCTGCACATGGAGTCAAGAAATCAGTTCCATCAAAAATAACATCATAATGTCGAAGAAGTATGCCAATGATAGAATAGAAGCAGTGCAACTGGATAATCAACTACAAAGATGCCAAATTGAAACACTATATTTTCATCAAGGAAAAATAGCAAAAGAGAAGCTCAAAAAAATCCCCCTTTGTCCTTGATGGAAAAAAATAAGCCACCAAGCCGAAATACTGAACTACAACCAAGAGCTCATAATTCTCCCCCTTTTCGTCACAAGGATAAAGGGAAGACAACAATGAAATGCCATGAATCTGTAGATATAGCAATGGAGTAGCAAAGTATGAGCTACAAGGAGAGCTGACTAGCTCCCCCTATCACCAAGATAGAGTTATTAAGATAGCAAAGATTGAGAGATAACTCCCAATCTAGACCGAAGTCTTTCAAATAATTCTTTAGCCAAAGGCTTAGTAAAGATGTTAGCAACTTGTGCTTGTGTAGGAACATATTGCACATAAACCTCATTAGCTAGCACTTTTTCATGAAGAAAGTGAAATTTAATAGCAATGTGTCTAGTGCAAGAGTGCATAACATGATTTTTGGAAATATTAATTGCACTAGTATTATAACACATAATAGAAATAGGTTTAGGAATTTCAATACCCATGTTAGATAGGGTTTGTGACATCCAGATTACTTGAGTACAATAAGAGGTGGTAGCAATATATTTTGCTTCAGCAGTGGAGAGTGAAATAGATTCTTGTTTTTTGTTGTGCCATGCCACTAATCTATCACCAAGAAAGAAAGAAGCACCACTGGTGATTTTCCTTTCATCTAGACAACCAACCTAGTCAGAATTAGTATATGAAATTAATGAAAAATCATTGCTTCTAGGATACCAGAGTCCATAATCAAGAGTGCCCTGAACATAATTAAGAATCCTTCTAACAACATTAATATGAGATTCCTTAGGAGATGATTGAAATATTGCAACCATGCAAACAACTTGCATTATGTCAGGTCTTGAGGCTATTAGATATAATAGGCTACCTATCATTGACCTATAGTCATTTGGATTTATAACAGGAGAATCATCAACCTTGTTGAGTTTGCAGATGGTAACCATTGGAGTGCTAACTGGATGACATTCATCCATTTGAAATTTCTTTAGCATCTCTCTTGCATATTTTGTTTGAGAGAGAAACATACCAGTTTCAAGGTGAGAGATTTGAAGACCTGAGAAGAAGGATATTCTCCCAACATTGACATTTCAAACTTAGATTCAATAATCTAAGAGAATTTTTGACTCAAAGCAATATTGTTGTAGCCAAAGATAGTATCATCAACATATATTTCAACATCTAGAATATTAGAACCTTCAATATTAACATAAATATTGTTGTCTACACCTCCTCTAATAAAGCCTTTTGAAATTAAATGACTGTCTAGTCTAGAGTACCAAGCTCTAGGAGCTTGTTTTAGGCCATATAAAGCCTTTTTTAGCATGTAAAAATGATTAGGCTTGTTTTTGCAAATGAACCCTTCAGGTTGTTCTATAGAAACTTCTTCATCCAAATAACCATTCATAAAGGAAGTTTTGACATCCATTTGATATACAATAAAGTTCTTGAAAATAGAATAAGCCAAGAAGATTCTAATGGATTCCAGTCTAGCTACAGGTGCAAAGGTTTCACCAAAGTCAATATATTCTTGTTGAGCATAGCCTTTGTAGAAATATCTAGCCTTGTTATGAACAACATGGCCATTTTCGTCATGTTTGTTTCTAAATATCTATTTTCCTCCTGTGCCATTTTTGTCATCTGGTCTTGGGACTAACTCCCAAGTTTGATTTTTCTCAATTTGATCAAATTCTTCCCGCATTACATTAAGCCAAAATTCATCAGTTAGAGCTTCATGATTTTTTTTTGGCTCAAATTATGTAATGAAACAGAAAGCAGTAAGCTCAACTATTTGAGCTTTTTCATCAGAGTTAACAGTTCTTCTCCTTCTTTGAACTCCTGTAGATTTATCTCCAATAATCAGATCTTTAGGATGGTTTCTAGCAAGAGATTTTAAAGGAGTTTTTGTTACACATTTTTCAGGACTAGTTTCAACATCTTTAGATTTTTCTTCAGCTAGTTTAGGACTTGTTGTTTCTACTTCAAGCTTTGTTGTTTCAAAGCCTTTTGAATTTATTTCAAGTTCAAATTCTTCTTCCTCATTATCCTGCATAGGTTCAACATCTAAAAGTAGATTTTCATCAAATTTGACATTGACAAATTCAATAATCTTAATCAACCTATTATTAAAGCATTTATAGGATTTTCTATGAGTAGAGTATCCTAAAGAGATACCTTCATCAAACTTAGATTGAAAGCTACCTAAGTTATCATCATCTCTCTTGATAAAACATTTGTAGCCAAATATCCTAAAATATTTAATTGAGGCAGATTTACCATACCATATTTAATATGGAGTGAAATTGGATTTCCCTCTGATTTGTAATCTATTCAAGATATAGACAATTGTATGAAAAAATTATTTCTGGTACATGTTTGGCAGTTTTGCTTCATCCAGCATAGTCCTAGCCATCTCTTTTACAGTTTTGTTCTTTCTCTCAACAACCCTGTTCTATTGAGGTGTTCTGGCAACAGTGTATTGTCTTTTTATGCCATGTCTTTCACAGTAGTCAATGAATTATTGTGAGGTGAATTCACCACCTTTATAAGATCTTAGACATTTCAATTTTAAATCCGACTCCCTTTCTACCATTTTTCTAAATACTTTAAAACATTCAAAAGCTTTAGATTTGTGCTTGAGAAAAAAACCATACCATACAAGAGTAGTCACCAACAAATAGCATGAAACATTTCTCACCATTGATAGATCTAGTCCTTGTAGGACCACATAAGTCTGTATGAACAAGTTGCAAAGGCCTAGTAGAAGAAAGTTATTTAGATTTAAAGCTTACCTTTATTTTCTTTCCTTTGAGACATTATTTATAGACTGTATTTTCAAGTTTTCTTAAGACAGGCAGACCTATTACATTCTGGATCTTACTAATCCTAACCATATTGTAAAAATTAATGTGACCTAGTCTCTTGTGCCACAACCAACTTTCTTCAACATGACTCATTAAGCACATACCTTGATTATTTTCATTTCCATATGTGTCAAGAATATTGTAGACATTTCCCTTAGTCCTTCTTCCAACAACAATAGCTTTTCCAAGTTTATTTTTAATCTCACATCCTTGTGAAGTGAACAAGACCTGATAGCCACTGTCACAAATTTGGCTGACACTTAGAAGATTGTGTTTTAAATCTTCTACGTAATACACTTTGTAAATAGGAGTGTCTTCATTCAGAAGAAGTGAACCTCTACCTTTGATTTGTATACTTGAATTATCTCCAAACTTCATATATCCACCAACATAATCTTCAAGATTAGTGAATTTTTGTTTGTCACCAGTCATGTGGTTTGAACAACCACTGTCTAGGACCCATAAGTACTTTTTCTTGGAGTGGAAAATAGTTTGAACTAACATAGTTTTTTCTATGTTGTTGACAGTTTTAAGTTTCCAAACCTTTTTAGTTTTTTGTTGTTTATTCTGTTGATCAACTTTACATTTCTTAGCAGAATGACCAATGGAATTGTTTATGAAGCATCTAATCTATCTAGCAAACCCAATATTTTTCCTATAACCAAATCTAGGTTTTTTATGATTTATAAACCTATAGGAGCTCACTTTGTGACCAAATCTATTGTAGAAATAATAGTACCCATAAAAGAAAGGATTAGAATTATATGATATTATTGTAGGAGTTGAGAAAATACAACTTCACAAACCCCGAAGATCACCTGCATGCAAATAAACTGTCACAAAAGAAGAGATGGAGACAAACGAGCAAGGGTTCTCTAAAAACTGAAAATGTATATATCAGAGAGAATGAGAGAATGAATTGATATAAAATACAATGGGATCAATCCTTATAAAAGGAGGATCATGCAAACCTTAATAAAACCCTAATAGGAAAAACCCTAATAGAAGCCCTAATAGGATAAAATTTAATAATTAATATAATTATTAAATGTCACTTTATGCAAACTAAGATGAAATCTTAAGAAGGGAATAAAGGTAACTTAATCAACATAATTAAGACCTTTACTCTAACACCCCCCCTTAAGATAAGAAACAATGCAGCTACAAACAAATGCAAAAAAACAAAGGTAACTACAATGCAAGAAGGCAAACATGGGTCTCGACAACTAGGCCAGATCAGGTACCTAAATACAACCAAATCTCTGTAAAATGGAGAAATAGAGAAAACCTCATGGGAAAAAGCTCTACTCCAAAAAGAGATGCAGAAATCCAAGAAGAAACATCACTGAAGTAGAAGAAGCTACAAACAACTGTCAAAAGATGACTGCTATGGTGCTAAAGAACCTCCGCTGAAGATAGGATGATCATGAACAAGAAGACAACAATTTGCATAAGTGCCCATACGACACTACTCGAATCAGATGGCAAACAAAGGCAAACACGTGGAATGAAGATACAAATGGCACAAGAACCAATAGTCTGAAACACTAATCAAATGGGAATGGAAGATTCCTTCCAAGGAAAAACCAGGAAGCATTAGCACGAACAATATAATAACCCCCCCACAATGCTGAACTAGGAGATCCTGACAAATCCACTGAAATGGTGTGAAACACCCTGTAGTGCATGAAGGAGAAGAAACATCTGAAAGTGTGCAAGATAGCACTTGCAACTGAAAAAGTGGTGTGCAAAATAAAGCACACATGCATGAGGCTAGAATCATATGGATCCATTGTCGTCATGGAGGGACACTCACCGGACAAAGGTGTGATGGCAAACAAAGGCAAACTACACAACCCCCAATGGTATGGATTCACTGTCGTCGTGGAGGGACACTCACCAGACAAAGATGTGATGGAAAAACAAAGAAAAAATACACAACCCCTCATGGCACTTTATAATATCAGTGCGAGTACAAAATATGGCACAACCTTATGTGCAAAATCCCCAAAAAAATGCATGTACAATAGTGTGGCACTTTATCTTAGTGCGTTTACATAAAAGATTGCTTACAAATGATGCTCAAAATGTCTAAAAAAGGACAAAATGCTGGAAATACATGAAGAACAGCCAAAAACAAAGCATCCCATGCAAACAAAAAGTTTCCAAGAGCAAATATGTCGAGGTAATCCACCAGAGTGTGAAAACACAAATAACTAAATAAAATATACCGAAAGTGAAATCTAAAAAAATTGCATGGATGAAATTGAAGAGTTCTGAAATATGGTTCCAATGTCGCTGAGATGGCAAAAAACGGAGAAACTGATCAAAAGTTATGAGCTTGGGACTGAAAATAGCCCCTTTGTCTTCAACTAGCTGTAGAATGCACCAACGCAAAAAAGAAGTGATGAGACCCATACCACTGGAAAGATGAAAAAACCAGCTTTCCGATGATATCTTGTTTACCAAAAAATAATATCATATACCCAAGTTATGGCCCTTGCAATAAAACAGCTCCAAAGAGGGAAAAAAAACCAACGCTGGGTTAAATTTGATGGTCATACGACCGTCGCAACAAAAACACTGGGTTAAATTTGACGGCCAAATGATTGTCACCGTAAAAGTGCGATAGAGCTTATTTTTTTTAAAAATGTTTTTTTATATAAAAAAACCATGTTGATTTTTTTTTTTAAAATCATTAAAAAATACATTTTTTTTATTTGTAAAATATTTTTTTTAAGAAAACAAGGCGGGTCCCGCATGGGGCTGCCGCCTGCCAATGTGGCAGGGCTGTACCCATGTGGTACCAGCCGCTGTAGGGTGGGGGCGGTGTCCAAGGGGCTGCTACCTACCATAAGGACAGGTTGCAGTACCCTTGGGTACCGTCTCTACCTGCGCAGGGGTACTCGCAGCTGAAGCCGCAGGCCTAAGTAGGCCTTTAAACTGCTTTTAAAATTTTTAATATATTTTTTTTTAAATGAAGAAAAATCGGCAGATTTTGCAGGAATTCTTATTTTATTTTTTTAAAAAAAGATTTCAACGAAAAAGCGAAACAAAAAAATTACCAAGGATTTTTTTATGGATCCGCGCGCAGATGACGACCGTACCTTAAAAAAAAATTGCCCCAAATTTTGACTTTGTCCAAAATGGATGAATGAATAGTCGATTTAGGGGTTTTGGACTGCTATGGATGCAATGACGATGTCCATTTGAGCTGAAAGTGCTTCAAAATTGCAGGTATGCCCTGGATCAAGAAAACAAACCCCAAACCCTTGAAGCTCCAAAAATCTTCAAAACAAGAACATGAAGCAGTAGGTGTGGAGCTCTGATACCATGTAGGAGTTGAGAAAATACAACTTCACAAACCCCAAAGATCACTTGTATGCAAATAACCTGTCACAAAAGAAGAGATGGAGACAAACAAGCAAGGGTTCTTTGAAAACTGAAAATGTATATATCAGAGAGAATGAGAGAATGAACTAACATAAAATACAATGGGATCAATCCTTATAAAAAGGAGATCATGCAAACCCTAATAAAACCCTAATAGAAGCCCTAATATGATAACATTTAATAATTAATATAATTATTAAATGTCACTTTATGCAAACTAACGTGAAATCTTAAGAAGGGAATAAAGGTAACTTAATCAACATAATTAAGTTAAGACCTTTACTCTAACAATTATGTTATTCCTAAAAGGATGAGTATGATCCTTATCAAAATCAAGATGATTAGATTCAAAACTTTTGTTTCCAGCAACAACATTATCCTTTGCACTGTCATTTGAACATTCAGCCTTCATAAATCCAATACCTACTTTTTCCTTGTTCAATTTCTGTTTACTGAGAATGTCATTCAATTTAAGAGTACTCTCATATTTCTCAATGGTCTTCCTGAGATCAAAATTTTCATGTTCAAGTTTTTGAATTTCTTGATCTTTAAGATTTATGCCAATACGAAGACAATCTTCAACTCTCTTGGTTTCTTCAAGTTGATTTTCAATGAGACAATTTCAAGATTTGTGAGTTGCTCTTGAGAAAGAGCTTCAACAGAGTTTTTTTCTTGAGAAAGCATTTTTTTTAAAGTTTTCTTAGCTCTTTTAATGCACATTTAAGTTCACCTTCAAGATCCACTTCACCAACTTCAGCATCATTGCTGTTAGTATCTTCTTGCTAAATGATTTCAGCCATGAATATGTTTTCATCCTCTTCATCTAAAGAGTCTTTAGATTCAGTGTATCTTTCAGTTTTGCTAAAGAAACTCTTCTTATTTTTGAAGTTGAATTTCTATTTAGGTCTATATGCCTTTTTCTTAGGAAATTTTTCAGATTTCTCATTGTCACTATTCTGATCACCATAGGGGCACTTTGCAGAAGAGTGGCCTATTATACCACAGTTAAAGCATTTGAAGGGAAGTTTTCCCTTATACTTTCCAGACCCCTTTTTGAGCTTCCTAACAAAGTGGGATTCTCTGGAATCAAAAAATTCTGATTCAGTAGCCTCGACTTTTTCTTTCCTTTCAGTATTAAAGGCAATTTCTTTTGCAAAGGTATTTTTTTTATTGATTCTCATTTCATAGACAGTCAGAGTGCCTTGTAGGTTGTCTAGGGTAAGCTGGTCAAAGTGTTTCTTCTCTTCTAGAGTAGCAACCTTAGCTTCAAATTTGGTTGGTAATGTTCTAATGACCTTAGTTACAACATCAAATTATTTCACTTCGTCTCCCAGACCTTTCATAGCATTGACAATTTCATCAACTCTCAAGACGTAATCAACCAATTTTTCATCTTCCCTCATTTTTATTTCTTCAAACTGGTGTTTTAGAGTGAGGAATTTTAACTATTTTAATTTTTCATTTCCTTGACAGATAGTTTCAAGTTTAGTCCAGATATCCCTAGCAGAGCTATATTGCATGACTTTGATAAAGACATATTTAGTCAAAGCACATAGGAGAGCATGTTTTTCTTTTGCATTAGTTTCATATCTTTTCTTTTCATCAGAAGTTGTGGGAAATGTAGTTGGTACAGTGTACACATTTAACACTATGCTCCAAACATCGAGGTCAATAGAAGTTAAATAAGTCTCCATTCTGATTTTCCAGAAAACATAATCAGTTCCATCAAATAATGGAGCTCTAGTCATGGATGTGCCTTCATGAGCTTGGGACATTTTGAATAGACTCCAAGGCCAGAATAAATCCTAGGTTGGATATACCTATCAGTGGACCCTATGCTCTGATACCAATTGTTGGAGTGAAAAATACACTGAGGAGGAGTAAATCAGTGCCATTAACTGTTTTGACAAATTTTAAGCAAACTGAAATAAAACTGATTTATGTTCTCATTTATCAATGATAAACTCAGTCATGTATTGAATGAAATCATATATAACTTAAATGAGAATTATAATAGTAAAACATAGCATATTAAAGAATTCATGCAATGAATCAGATGAACCACAGATAAGAAAAATGACACAAGATATGCCGAGTGGAAAAACCTCCTGGGGTAGAAAAACCACTCCTAAACTATTGCCTTTCTAGGCTTTATTTTAATAATCACTTTTGACAATGCCTCATAGGCTGATTTATGAGCACCAACCTCTCTTTTAGAAACATCGATTTCAAGGAGCACCAACCCCTTTTATTTTTTCAGTAAGACAACGATGATACAAAGGATCTCTCTATTTCTCTCTTATCTATCAAGTGCCTCTTGACAGACAATATCTAAAATCCTCAAAATTCTAAAATGAACCTTCATAATTTCAGCCATTGCCAAGCCTTAAGACAACTTGATAATTGATTCATATTTCTTATTTTCAATCTCAAAGCTCAAATTTTTTTCAATATAGTAGCTCTAGTTTTTCACTATTCTTCACTATCATATTTTGTTCTCACAAAAAATAGTTAACACATTCTCTCAAGTTTACAAGTGATCTAAAAAACCCTAATATCTTTGTTTTTCTTCTTAGACAATTTTCATCATTATGTCTCAAGTAAATTACAACATAGTGACTGATTTTTCCATTTTTCAAAACAACAAAGGTTATTTTCAAAGTACCCACTTTCTATCGAACAACATTGCTAGATATTGTTGTGTGTTTGAGAAAATAATCAGCATGGAGGTTTTCTTCTGACAAAAATGGTCAAGGAATATTCATTTTTAGAAAGGAGACTGAACCCTATCCACATAAGGAGCCTACATAGGTAATGGTAACTGAAACAACATTAAACAAAAAAATATTTTATGTAAAATACCATTGAAAACTGTTATAATAGTAACGTAACTGAAACCTCATAATAGTGCACCCAAAAACAATTATCACCGAATCCAGGTGAAAGACTGAAAAGATTTGTAGAACAAATAATTACCCACAAATAAAAAACAACATCCCTTAAAGTAGGAGAAAAATTAATATGATAAAGTATTTTGATATGCATTTTAGATTATTTGAAATCGACATGCATTATTTCTGATCACAAACAAATACACCCAATTTACCATTTTCCAGAAAGAAGAAAACACATGTCTTCAACTTTTTGTGCTAGTAGAAATAACGGTTCCTGAAAAGATAGTTGATAAGGTGAATACCTGAGGAGAATGAAAGAGATTCTGTCATGGAGCTATTTACTAGACCGATAGAGCAGCAAAGCAGTACAGACTCCTTCCAGGTTTGAGGCTTTACCCAGTGATAAAAGACTAACAAGAGTATCGACCATGGAGAGGATTTTGCAAAGAGTCCCATTCATTGACAAAGAATTTCATAAAGCCAAAAAACACAATGAAATGAATGAGTATATTTCTATGGTGGCGGCCAAGTTATGGTTCCAAACCCTTGAGAATGTGAAACAAAAATGATTGCCCTAAACTTTTCAAAGCAAAGAAACCGATGAATTTTACAAGTATTGATTAAGTTTGAAGTCCGAAAGGACTGAAGTAATAAGTAGAAACCCATAATGCATTTTGAATGCCATGGACAAACCAATGCAATGCATGTCGGCCATCTCATTATCAATGTTCAATTATTAATCAAGTGAAATGCCAACACAATAATGCCTTAAATAATTTGTCATGACCACTTTAAATACCAAATGTTGATTACCTTATCCATCCTTATTACTAAGAAGTCAAAAGCCATGTCACTATCATAGTGGATTTTAAATAAACATAACATCATACCTGTTGTCGGCCTTAAGGCCTAGTGATTTATCAACCATAAGACCCGATATCATATGCAAATGTAATGATCAATTTGTTTACCTTTATTCAAAGCCGATTGCCATGACATAATGCCCAATATATCTAGTGCCTTATGAATTGTAATCAAGGCTAATTCCATGCCAATTTCAATGTGCCATATACCCAAGGCATTACCAATTATAAAAGGAAACTTGATAAGGTTTTCTTAAAAATGAAAACCAACTGCATTTTATAATACCAAGAACCAAAAATTGAAAGCATTACCTGAACGAGGTTGAATAGAGAAAGATACAATATTGATTTAGTTCAAAAAAATTATCAAAGCCATGATGTTAGAAATCTGAACATGCCAATACCACATAAACCTGTAGACAAGATTCCTTATGATTTGTACATGGAGTCAATAAATCACTGCAATAAAAAATAACATCATAATGTTGAAGAAGTATGCCAATGACATAATAGAAGTAGTGCAACTGAATAATCAACCACAAAGATGCCAAACTGAAACACAATATTTTCATCAAGGACAAATAGAAAAAGATAAGCTCAACATAATGATGGTCGGGACGCCTACATGACATGTAGATGTCTATGCAGTGTGCACACGTCCTAAGATACTTTTCACTTAGGATTTTTCATAATGTTTTGTACGCTCACATGTATCTTCATTTTCCCTTACATGACTATCTAGATATTTGGGAGCATCCCAAAGGGTGGGTGTTTCACCTACTATGATACTAGAGAGATTGATTTATCGATGATGAGGTATCCCTTCTATAGTGGGTTGGGCTCTGGAATATATATAACATGCCAACGATGCTTTACCATGATCGCATGTTGATGGTGCTAATGGAGCAATGGGATGCTTCGACCTCCAGTTTCTAATTGCCCATTGGAGAGATGACTATCACACTAGAGGATGTCTATCATATCCTAGGGCTTCCCATCTATAGCTAGTGGGTGGTGATTGATGAGACATGCTCGATGGAGTAGAAATTAGACTGAGTCCTCTACTACTTCAAGAAAATAGACGACGGGAATGGGACTGACCACATCTAGACTTGGTGGTTCAACCTATTAGAGTAAAGTAATTAATTAACTTTACTCTACTTTACTCTCCTCTTAAGATTTCACTTTATGCACATATATTAGTTATTTAATAATTAATATTAATTATTAAATGCACTCATCTTTAGGGTTAGGGTTTCCTTTAGGTTTAGATCTCCTTTTATAAGGATTGATCTCTTGTATCTTTTTTAATTAATTCATTCATTTTTTTGGAATATATCTTGCACATTGTGAGAGCCAAACCCTTGTCTTGATCTCTCTCTTTCTCTATGACAAGTCTTTTGCATGCAGGTATTGATCGGGTTATGTGGATTTGTATTTCTCAAATCCTACATGGTATCAGAGCTAGATCTGCTGCAGCTTGTTCAGTTTTTGAAAGAATTAGAGATCTATGTTTTGGTTGCATTAGATCTGTGTTTGTTTTCTAATTTATTTGGAATAGGGGGGTTTCTTTTTTTTGGGTGCACTTTGAGCTCAAACAGACCTCACCGTTGAGCTCGCAGCATCCAAAAACCCCTATTTTGATATAAAATATGTTTGGTTTGGACAAAGTTGCCAGGTGAAGCAAAAATTTTTTACTCCAAGGCCGTACGGCCTCACGGCATGATCTTCGAAGCAAAAAAAATCCAAAAAAAAAACAAAAAAATCAATTTTTTATTGATTTTTAAAGGTTTTTTAAAACAAATTCTGCGCTGCCAATATTAAACCGGGGTGCCGCCCACCAGCCTCCTAGCAGCCACCCGAGCGTCACCGGGCCGGGCGGAGCCTCCAACCCACCGCCGGCATTGTGCAGCCCTCGTGGGTCCAGCCGCGGTCATATGCCGAACCAAGGGCTTTGGCCTCAGCCCTTGCGTGCGAGCCCCTTGGTTGGTCATGTGACTAGGGGCCGAAGGTCTTAGCCCCTGAGGGCTGTGAATTTTTTTTTTTACCCTTTGAGCTGCTTTCATGAAATCGGGTGTATCTCGGGCATCTTAGCTCAGATTTTCAAACAAAAATAGGCATTGGAAAGCTGGTTTTGAGCCCATTCTGATGGTGTAGGAACTTTTTCAAAAATATTCAGTTTGCATGTATTTTTTTGTAGTCAAAGTTAGATGATCATTTTGCACTCTGAGGGGCATAACTTGCTCAATTTTGCTTCATTTTTCAAAAGCGAATAGGCATCGGAAAGGTGGTTCTGTGCTCTTTCCAGATCTGCAGTTTATTTCTCTAGAAAATTCTTTAGGTACACCAAGATTTATCTCATACATATATTTCTTTCTATTATTTTCTGGCTTTCAGTTTGTATTGGGGATTGGTTTTTTGCATTGTGGGGGGGTGTTTTTTCTTGCTTTCTGTCATTTACATCAGAAAACCAGAATCTATAAACACCAAAACAAAAAAAAACCCTTCTGCATCTTCTTTCTAGTTTTGAAAGACCACTAAATAATAATCATAAAAATTCAGAGCAGTTGAGGCACAGTTCAAAACATGGCCAAAAATACTTCTATTGTTGAACTTCTCACACCTCATAACTATCATACTTGGAAGAAATTTATGACATGTCTTCTCAGATCAAAGGGGTTGTGGTCCTGTTTAGATACGGTTCAACCAATTTTGACAAGGCCATTTGAGGTTATGCAACATAGAAATAAGATGGATGAGGCTATGGGTTTGATTTCCTTACATGTTTCAGAAAGCTTCTTGTTTCATCTTGATGCATGTAACAATCCTCTTGAAATGTGGACCAAGTTCAATGATTTATTTGGTACCATCAATCAGTTTCATGCACTAAAGATTGAGGTAGAGTTGACTTCACTTGTACCTAATTCTTTTTCCCCCATTGAGGACTTTCTAATGAAATTCAAACAACGGAGATCTCTTCTATAGGGTTGTGGTAAGGTTAAGACTGATACAAAGTGTATTTACCTGATTTTGTCAAAGCTTCATGGGAACTTTCAGATATTCTCATCTACCTTCCATTCCACTATGGATTCCTTGGGTGCATGTTCTACCATGCTTTCTTTTGAGGTGTTTTGTGATCATTTGACACGAGAGCAGGCTAAGATATCACAGTTGGATGCTCTCACAAGATCACCACACCAAGCATTGGTAGCACAGTCATCTCAAGGGAAGCAAAAGCAGAAACAGAAACAAAAACCATAAACCACAGAGCATTGGAAGGATTCTAGTTCACAGAAGACTTTTGATTCACCTTCTCCTAAGGGGGAATCATCAAAGAAAGATAGACCTAAGTGTGCTTATTGTACTAAGCTAGGACATGATGAGTCCAAGTGTTATGAGAAGAAGATAGATGGATATGCAAAACAGGTTTCAGATTTGACAGCTATTCTTGAGAAGAACTATATTCATCACTCTTCTTCATCTACTTTAGGCGGGTCTTCTTCTTCACCATCATTCCAGATAGATGGATAGGCCCCACATAAGGGTCATGCATTATGTGCAACCACCAGTTCACATTCATCTAGATGGCTACTGGATTTAGGTGCTTCACACCATATGGAATCTTCTCAGGACATGTTCTCATCTTTCGAGGCTACGTCCTCACCACACATATTGATGGGTAATAACACTTATATGAGTGTATGTGGGAAAGGTTCTATTGATATTGATGATGGTACATTCAATGATGTACTATGTGTTCCATCTTTGTCCACTAACCTTCTCTCCATCTATCAGATTGCTCACAGTGGGACAGGGAAGACAGTTGAGTTCACACCTGATTCAGTGCACATCAAAGACATTCAGACTGGCAACATTGTTGCAACAGGGACAATTGATCATTCTTCTTGATTGTATGCATTTACACAATTTGGTCCACCATCTCCCTCTCTTTCTAAAAGAGAGCATGCAATATCTAAGGAGAAGTTCGGTCACTTGAACTTATGTGTTCTTCCATCTGTTCATGAGACTAGTGTTGAAACTTGTACACCTCTTCCTCCTGTTGAGATCACATTTGTTCAGCAGGATACCTCTTCAGTTGTGACTGACATTGTTGCTCCACTCATCAAGCCATCTAGTGCAGTTGTTGAGGCCACATCTAAGGATATTCCTTTCCTCATAGATGACAGCTTCAACACACCTGTTATCCCTTCTTCATTGGAGATTCCATTTTAGGATCATCTTGAGTTGTTTGATTCACCATTTTGTTATTCATACACTCATGTTGTTGTTTCATTCTTCAGTGCGCATCATCCAGGACTTCCATTTTCACCTCACATCCAGGGATTTCCTCTTCTTCGACCGTTGGATCTATTTCTTCCCCCGAGGCGACACATCGGTTTGATCATTGGCACAGGGGTTCTCTCATTTTGGGGGGGCTTTAGAGTCTCCACTCTCTCTCATGGGGGGTATCTAATTGTATATATGCATATGTTCTTGAGAGAGTCTCTTGAGACATTCCATTTGTACTTTCTTTTTGCATCTCTTTTTGGAGAGGAGTTTTTTCCCATTGGGTTTTCTCCTTTTCTCCGTTTCATAGAGATTTCCTTGTACTTGGGTACCTGATCAGGCCTAGTTGCCAGGACCCAATTTTACTTTCATTCATTGTAGTTACATTTTATTTTTTGCACATGTTTGTAGCTGCACTCTTGCTCATCTTAAGGGGGGGTGTTAAAGTAAAGTAATTAATTAAATTTACTCTCCTCTTAAGATTTCGCTTTATGCACATATATTAGTCATTTAATAATTAATATTAATTATTAAATGCACTCACCTTTAGGGTTAGGGTTTCATTTAGGTTTAGATCTCCTTTTATAAGGATTTATCTCTTGTATCTTTTTTAATTAATTCATTCATTTTTCTGGAATACATCTTGCACATTGTGAGAGCCAAACCCTTGTCTTGATCTCTCTCTTTCTCTGTGCCAAGTCTTTTGCATGTAGGTATTGATTGGGTTCTATGGATTTGTATTTCTCAAATCCTACACAACCAAGTCGAGACCACTACCCCTCTGATACATCACATCCTCATGGTTACCATTTCCATTAGGGTGACCATTGATGCACAAGGCTCTCACCTACATGAGGGCCTCCTCCACACGATTAGGGTGATGGTGGAGATATGTACCATCTTCTCTTGGGTGCAATATATTAGTGCACCTCTACTAAGAGCTTGGTTAGTACTTGCATTATGAGTATCTTAGCCTCATAAAATACACACTACTACAAGTGTGGGCCTTTTCCCACATTACATGCACGAGGCTAGAGGGATATTTGTAGATGCAAAACTATGTTGTCCCTATGGCCCACTGGTATGAGCTGACATGGTAGTGGAGGCATGGTGATTTTTAGTTTTGGTGGTTGTAGTTCGATACAATGATTCCATATAGGATTAGATAGATTCCCTATCAAGCCTTTTGGTGGGTGTTTGACCACAAGTTCCTTTGAAACCTATAGCATGATTGTTTTATCCTTGCATTCATCCTCTTGTGCTGACATACACCCAAGTCGTGTGGAGCACGATGAGGCTAGAGGACAATTTGCACCCTACTCTAGAAGGTGTGTACCTCTCCAATGATGATTTTGATGATGTAGGCTTTCCGCTTATAGGCACATTAGACAACGTCGATGTGGATCAAGATTTTCTAATGTGATGGGTAGCACACCGTCCCACCCTAGTTTTTCTAGTGGATTCCCCTAGAGGGGATCTAGGCTTACATAGGGACATGCCTCCATAGCTAGCCAAGCTGAGGAAAAGGTACAAAGGTAGCAGTAGTGACGAGGAGGAGCAACAGGAGCAATAGTAATCCAAGGAGGCTAGAGTGGTGTTGCCAAGACTTAGGAGGTGGTGGAGGATGTCATCCCCTTCACCAACTACTCTTGACTCATCGACCCCACCAACCCTTTCACCATACGGGAAGCTCTTGACACTGGCAGTGAAGGACTGAGTGGACCTCCTCCCTTTGACCCATTCTAGTAGCCAGCGAACCCAAGTATAATAGTTATTTATGTTATTTCTTTTCAGCATTTCCAATTTTTATCTCTTGTATATACATATCATGTTTCAATTTTATACACTCTATGATATTGATATACCTTTTGTTTCTATGGTTGTAATGAATACTTAGGGATGGACTAGGTTCTTTACCCAGTGCATATCATAGGTGGCCCTTATTGTGCCTATCCAGGGGATAGTTCTAGACACCTACTGACTAGCCTCAACGGGATGACATGTCCACCTCTTCAAGCGAGTAGTGTGTCTTAGTACTACATGTGAGAAGGCATGAGTTGGGGTGGTGCATAGGATGGTTGATGTCACCACAACATAGGGGTATCATGATCAACTATTAGGGGATAAATAGACTACACTTGTAGAGCGAGACGTGGTCGTGATGAGGGTTGATTCTATCGAGAAGGTACGTGATTCCCTTTAGATCCATCTTGATGACCTCACGAGTCAATTGACAGCCATGATCTTGACAAGTGACTAGCAGCTGCAACAAGATTTGATGCAAGCACAAATGTAGACAGCCTCCCTTTAGGGAGAGATTAGAGGGATGCATGCAACCTTGTCTAAATCATGCTAACACTGCTCCAGGTCTATCTCCATTGTGCAGCCCCTTCACAAGGCATAGCCATAGTTAGAGACAGAGGGTTCCAGGAGCCACACACCACAGCATTAGAGAGCTCCATTTTGTATATCATTTTTGTAGTTACATCATATATTTGTAGATCATTTTATACAGACATTGATACACATATTCAATAACCACTCATTTTTTGACGACAGTGGCCTAGTACATATACATGATATTTGATATATATATATGAGATACTAGTTTCATGATTATGACATTGTGTACTTCAATGTGTATGTTTTTTATTTTCATTTATGTTGATGCTATGCATGTTATGTATGTATATGGATGTATTTTTATATTATATGCTATCATTATTTAATGAACACACATGGATGTATGTTAATTAAATACAATAATGATCTAATTTACTTAAAATATATAATTTAATGCTTGAATACATAGAATAGTAAGATACATGTATATATGACACACGCACATGATAACACAAAAAAAATTCATAATTTGTTAATGAGTAATGTCAATGTATGCAATGCTACAACCCTTGAAGAGTGAATGCCAAACATATGACATATTAGACATTACACATAGTATCATCGAAGATGAATCACATTAATAGGATCTTTTAGAGGCTCTCCATCCATAGATGATAATACATAAACACCTGAACCATACATGGAGATGAAAATGAAGGGCCTAACCAATTAGGAAAAAAATTTCTTCTTTGATCAAGTGGCACATTTACATTCCTTTGATTCTTGTAGAGAACTAGGTCACCTAACTTGAAAGTTCTAGGAAGTACACTTTGATTATATTGTTTGGATAATGATCATTGATAAGCTTTAAGATGGTTGAGGGCCTATAATCGACACTCATCAAGCATCTCTAGATGATGCAAAAAATTATCTTAGTAATTATCGTCATCAATTAACAATTAAAGGGAAACCCGTAAAGACAAAATTTCCAACTCTAAAGGAATGATAGCTTCGGTACCATACACGAGATTGTAAGTCATCATTCCCATTGTCGTACGAACACTTGTGTGGTAAACCCACAAAGTGTATGCCAGTTGAATATGCCAATCATTACCATGCTTATTGATTGTTTTATGAATAATGAGCTCAAGAGTCTTATTAGATGCTTTTGCTTGGCCATTGGATTGAGGATAGTATGGTGTAGAGAATATATGTTGAATGCGAAAATTCTCTATAAATTTTTTACTTGTTCTTGAATGACATACCATTGTCAAAAAGAACTATAGCAAGCAATCCAAAATGAGAAATAATGTTGATCAAGAGAAAACTACAAATAGATTTAGCATTCATGGATCAAAGAGGGATAGCTTCGAACCACTTTGTGAAGTAATTTGTAGTAGTGATAATGAAAGTATTTCCTTTAGAAGAAGGAGGTGATATCTTTCCAATAATATCCAACCCCCATTTTGCAAATGGCCAAGGAGAGGTCTAGTTTTGTAACTCTTGTGTAGGTGCATGAATAAGATGAATGTGTTGCTAACATTGTGGGCAATTGTCAAAAAAATCAAAGGAATATTTTTCCATCATTTTCCAATAGTAACCCATGTGTATCAATTTCCTCACCAAGGACTTACCACCAAAGTTCCCACCCCTAGAGCCTGAATGGGATTCTTTAAGGGTAAGGTGTATTTTTGATTTACTGAGACATCAACGAAGTAAGCTGTTATAAGAATTTTAATAGAGGACATCTGACAAAACAACATAACAAACTAAAAGCTTTCATATATGAGTGATCAATTTTCATCACCTCATCGAGCAAGTTTCCATTCTTCAAGTAGTTGTAAATATTAGAGATACATTCTCCCAAGTCTACATGAGAACACACAAAAGCATTGGACTCAGTTTGATCGGGAACGACTGGAAACCGAAGGACCTAAACCATGAAGTGTTATTCTTTCATATCCTCGTCCAAAGGTACAGGGGAAGTAGTAATTTCCATGGAATACATGTGTCTATTCTCCATCCTAGGGACATTGTCTATTGGGAAAGAGGAGAGCCATTTAAGAAATAAAAAAGTGAGGTCTCGATATAGAGACATCTTTCTTTGCTTAGCTTGATAGGTTTCCATAATCTGATTCATAATAAGCTCATAATCATCTAGTAAATAGAGATGTCTTATTTTTAGTGCAATTGCAACACACAAGCCAACAATTAGGGCTTCATACTCAGTGATGTTGTTAGTGCAAGGAAATTCCAATTGAAAGGAGAGAGGGACTAGTTTACCTTCAGGTGATATTAGAACCACACCTGCTCTGAAACCAAACTAACATCTCGACCCATTGAAGTAGATTTTCTATTCGATATCATAATTAATTGCAAGAATTTTATCACCAGGAAATAGATCTAAGCCCAGGAAGGAGTGAGATGAGGGAGCATATGCCAATTGATCGGCAACCACTTGACCTTTTATTGAATTTTGAGTAATAAACTTTATATCAAACTCAAAAAGTAAAGTCATCCATTTTGCTAACCTCCCAACAAGGTTTTTAGTGGAGAACAAATTCTTTAGAAGGTCACTTTTTACAATGGCATCCATTTAAACATGAAGAAGGTAGTGCCTTAGCTTCTACATAGAAAAGAAGAGAGAAATACATTGCTTCTCCATGGAGGAGTAATGAGTTTCATAATCAACTAGGACATGGCTGATGTAGTAGACTGCTCTCTCTTTCCTGACATCATCATACTGAGCCAACAAAGTTGCCAAAGAATATGGTGACGCTACGAGATAAAGAGAGATAGGGTCTATCCTGCATAGCCAACATTTGTACAGGAAGATTGGCCAAAAAAGGTTTGATTGAATCAAAATATTTTTGACACTCTTTATCCCACATGAAGCAAACATCCTTCCTTAACAAACAAGTGAAAATAAGGGTACAATCAGCCAAATGAGATATGAATCTTTGAATTTCCTGAATCTTCCCTTGTAAAAATTGCAACTCAGTGATATTCTGTGGTGGAGGCATGTTAACAATAGCATCGATCTTATTTGTGTCGACATTGATTTTACGATGAGAGACTATAGATCCCAGAAGCTTTCCTACGTCTATGTTGATGATACACTTAAGAGGATTAGGTCTCATATTTTAGAGTCGACCTCTCAAAAATAAGATGAAGGTTCATCACATGATCTTGATGGGTTATATACTTTTCTAAGATTTCATCGACATAATATTTGAAAATCTTATGAATAAAATCATGAAATATTAGGGTAATTTCCCATTGGTAAGTAGCTCCCATATTCTTTAACCCAAAGGGCATAAACACATAACATAAAGTACTCCAAGGGGTAGTGAAGGTTGTATTGTACTGATCCTCTAGATTAATATAGATCTAATTGTAACCCAAGAAGCCATCCATAAAAGATAACAATGTGTGGATTGTAGTTGAGTCTACAATCATATCTATATTAGGTAACAAAAAATTATCTTTAAGAGAAGCCTTATTGAGGTCATGAAATTCAATGCATATACAAATATGGCCATCAAGTTTTCTAATAGTGACAATATTCAAAATCCAAGGGGAATAGTCAATTAGGTGGATAAAACCTACTTTTAGCAGCTTCTCTATCTCGATCTTAACCAACAACGTGACCTTGGGATTGATCTTTCAAATTTTTTTCTTAACTGGCTTGGCGTCAGGACATAAGATGATATTGTGAACCACTATGGACTCATCTATATTGGGCATGTCCTCATACATCCAGGAAAAGATATCAGGATGATAATTTAGGAGATCTGAATGTTCCTTTGCTTCTTTCAAACAAAGGCACTTCCCAATCTTAATCACTTTTTCAGAAGACTTAGGGTGTATAGAGATTTTAGTAGTGTCCCCTTTGAGGAGGGAACTATGATCTCCAAGATGTGTTATTGAGACACCATCTTGAACCTTAGCTAGAGGGTACTCCTCATCAACACTCAAAATAGATTCTCTGAAATATGGCCACTCATTCAAGTGATACAAGAATCAAATTTTATGATACAAAGAAGGAAAATGAACGTAGGAACCTAGGAATTCCTCAAGTTCTTCATCCAAAGAGAATAAATCCAAAGGAAATTTCTTGTCTTGCATCCCTTCTTCTATTAGTTTGGGATGGACCACACTAAGTGGTTCAACCAAGATAATATTAACACTCCACCAAGGCTTTTGCTTAGATTGCTCAGTAGAGCATGCCAAACCTAGATAGCGCTTATGATTATTCATCTGGAGAGGGACTTGGATTCCTTTCTCAATATTCCCAAGGAATTTCCACACATATCCATATTGATAAATGAGTCTATATCCAAACCCATAGCGAGTTTTCAAAACTATGAAAGGTGGTGGTTCCACATAGAGATCTTTGTTCCACCAATAAACATCAAACACATATATGAGAGCACAACAATCTCCTTTACTTAATTTGCAAATATTAACCTCCTTTGTAGGACTGGTATTACCCTCCTCGGTAAGGGAATTACTGGTCTCCTAAATAAGATTACAATTTTCCTCCTTGATGGTAGTATCGTATTCTTTTTCATCAAAGGAATTTAAAGTTATCAAAAGCTTTAGATGAGTGGGGTTTACTTTGTAATCTCCAACAAAGAACATAGAGAATTCCAAATATCCCCATGTTTCAAGCATGGATGTGTTTGATAGTGTTGTCATTAATGTTTTCATTGATGTCAGCATAGTTCAAGTTGAGTGATCCACATGAGATTATCTTGTTGGAGATGCATGTACTTCAAAGATCATTGGTGTTTTCATTAGGTTTGGTTGACCTAGTGTTTACACGGTACATTAGGTTTTTGCATCGACTTAAGAAAGCATGTGCTTGATCCAATATGTTTTTTGGGTCCTAAACTAAATATGTAATTGTTCCTCTCTCATTCTTATCCAACACAGGAATGTTGAGTAGCCGAACTAGTTTGAATTTGTAAATGAAATTATATAGCCGACCTTGGAGAATGTTTCTAAGGTTGAAGATGGTATAAATCCAAATGAAGTTGTGGAAAATTTCATATCCATCATCCACAAATCGAGCAAGTGAAGTGTGTGAACAAGTTCGAAAAGCAGAGAGTGGAAGAGCGAATTGAGGCAACAATACTTTAAGGTGTTAGATTCCTGAAAGTAGTGAGTTGGTAGCATCTACAATCTTTTGATAAGGTTGAAAATGTGTGGAACCCTAGTGGTGGATCTTCATTTATTCTTTTCTTTATTCTTTTGTAGGAAGTGAGCCTCCTTTCTAGATAGTGAGTCCTTTGAAGGAAGTGAGCCCTTGCATTTGGGCAGTGACCCTTTTTTATCTCGGTAGTGAGCCTTTATATTTGGTATTGCATTACTACTATATTGTGAGCTAATCCTCACTGTGGTTTTTCTCTCATTATGTTTTCCATGTAAATTTGGTGTCTCTGGTGTTTTCTTTTTTTATTTGCATTGCATGTTTACACTTAATAAAAAATTAAAGATAAGTTGAAAAGATTAAGTTTAAAATTAAAGTAATTTGATACAACTGATTCACCCCCCTCTCAGATTTCTTGTGCATTTCAACAATTTGTATAGGAGCTTTGGTTCCTTGGTGAAAGCTTAATCGCTAGAGGTAGATCAGATGGTGCACAAGTTGTAGATTTCTATTTTTGATGGAGTTTATTACAACGATTGGAAAGAACAAATGATAATTTATCTGTTTCACTTAGTTTCAACACCTAGAAAGTTGTGGAAACAAAGTATGTGATACCATCAGTTGTTCCTTCCTCTACTAATAAGATTGCAGCTTTTGAAGAGAATGAAAGAGCAAGGTATGCTATCTTCAGTGCCTTATCTAAAACTGAAAGAACAAAATTTATTTCTCTAGCTACTGCTAATGAAGTATGGACAAAATCAAAATACATTTATAAAGGGAATGATAGAGAAAAGTTGTCAAGAAAACTAACTGCTAAGAGAAAATTTGAGAATCTGAGAATGGTTTAGATGGAGAAGACATTGCAAGCTATTATCAAAGAGTTGAACTTATAGCAAAAAAGATAAAGAATCAAGGTGGTACCATGATAGATGAAGATATAATTGAGAAGATCTTGATGACATTACCAGACAATTATAGTGACAAAGTGTCTTCTCTTGAAGAACAACATGATCTAAAGAGATTTACTAAGGAAAATCTATTTGGTTTCCTAACTGCATTTGAAATGAGAAAATTTTCAAGAGATAAGGAGAAGATTGAAACAACCTTTAAAGAAATGAAGATAGGTGATGATTCGAATGATGATAATACAAAATATTTGGAAGAAAATTTCACAAGGAGATTGAAGAAAGGTACTAGTAAATACAAAGGTAAGTTTCCTTTTAAGTGTTTCAATTGTGGAAATATTGGTCATTATGCATCAAGATGTCCTAATAGAGCTACAAAAAAGAAGAATAAGGATAGTAATAATAATTACAAAGACAAAAAGGATAGGAAGTTCAAGAAATTATATTATGTAAAAGAAGATGTAGTGATTTTTGATGATGAATTTGACTTTGAGGAAGATAAAGATGAATGCTTGTTTCTAGCCCTAGAAAGTAAAGTTGTATCTACTAACCATGGAAGATGTGCAAATGAATATGGTCTATAAAGCCATAAGGATGAAACAAAAGGTACTCTAGTAACTACTCTTAATGCTAGATAGGATGAATAATTTTGGGTA
This sequence comes from Sequoiadendron giganteum, assembly GCA_007115665.2. Taxonomy (NCBI): domain Eukaryota; kingdom Viridiplantae; phylum Streptophyta; class Pinopsida; order Cupressales; family Cupressaceae; genus Sequoiadendron; species Sequoiadendron giganteum. The sequence goes on along the minus strand of CM021102.1, from coordinate 754,246,056 downwards.
ATTTATAGCAGATGTTCAAATCACATGCCTGGTGATAAGAGTAAGTTTACTAAACTTGAGAAGTATGATGGATGAAGAGTTATGTTTGGAGATGACTTTGGTGCTAATATTGTTGGTAAAAGAACAATTAGATTTGATGGAAAAAATAATACCAACGATGTTTATTATGTAAAGGGTTTAAGGCATAATTTCTTAAGTTTTGGACAAATGTGCAGCAAAGGTTTTAAGCTTGTATTTTAGGATAACACATGTGAGATCAAAAAAGGATTTGAAACTATGGTAGCAACTGGAAAAAGAACTCATGGAAATATCTATCAACTTAAGGGTGGTGATGGTTAGTGTTTTTATTCTCAAATTAATGAGATTTTTCTCTAGCACTAGAGGATGGGACATGTGAAATTTGATAATCTGATTAGGATAAGTTCTAGAGAAGTTGTGAGAGATCTACCTAGAATCATAAAACCTTCAAATTCAATTTGTAGAAGTTGTTAGATGAGAAAACATACAAGAAATAGTTTTAAAGGAAAGGATCAGTCAACTTATGGAATGCTAGAATTAATCCATACAGACCTCTGTGGTCCTACAAGAATAGGAAGCCTAAATAGTGACAGGTACTTTTTGCTCTTGATTGATGATTAATCTAGGATGATATGGGTGATATTTCTTAGAGAAAAGGCTTAAGATCTTGATAGATTCAAGGTGTTTAAGTCAAGAGTAGAAAATGAGGTGAATCTGAAAATCAATTGCTTAAGGTCTGATAGAGGTGGAGAATTTACATTTGGTGAGTTCAATGCATTCTATGAAGAGCATGGCATAAAAATACATTATTTTGTTCCTAGAACCCCTTAACAAAATTGAGTTGTGGAAAGAAAGAACTAGACTATTCAAGAGACTGATAAAACTATGATGAAAGAAGAAAATGTTCTTGATGTGTATTGGAGATAAGTAACAACACTTAACAAAGTTCATATCAGAGGTAACAACACTAATACCCCTTATGAGTTGTGGACTAGTAAGACTCCTACTGTTAAATACTTTAAGGTATTTGGAAGTAGATGTTACATTAGAAGAGATGAGGGAAATTTTGGAAATTTTGATGCTAGATGTGATGAAGGAATTTTCCTTGGATATTCAAATAACAACAAGGCTTATAGATGTTTTAACAAGAGACTGAGGAAAATAATTGAAAGTGCTAATGTAAAGGTTGATGAAGCTATGTATAGACTAGTGGAAATAATTGAACTTGAATCCGATGATCCAATTTGTGTGCCAATACAAGAAGAAGAAAAGGAGGAGAAATTACAAAGTGATGAAAAGGAAGAGACTCCAAAACCTACACCTAAGACTCCTAAATATGTTCAAAGAAATCATCTAGAGGAATCGATAATTGGAGACAAAAGTGAAGGAGTGAAGACAAGAAGAAAAGTGGTTGAGATAAACTTGTGTTTACTTTCTAAGATATAACCTAAGACTATGAATGAAGCATGTAATGATGAGATTTGGGTTAGAGAAATGAAATAGGAACTAAAATAGATAGAGAAGAATGAGACATGGGAACTAGTCCCTAGACTTGCAAACAAGAATGTAATTGGTTCAAAATGGGTATTCAGAAACAAGATGAATGAAGATGGTGAAGTGGTAAGAAATAAAGAAAGAATTGTATGTAAAGAATATTTACAAGTTGAAGGAATAGATTTTGAAGAAAATTGTGCACCTGTAGAAAGAATGGAATCCATTGGAAGGTTCTTGTCATTTTCAGCTTATAAAGACTTTAAAGTATATTAGATGGATGTCAAGTCTACATTTCTGAATGGAGAACTAGAAGAAGAAGTATATATGGAACAACTAGAAGGCACTATATGGACTTAAACAAGCTCCTAGAGCTTGATATGCAAGATTGGATAGATACTTGAGAAAGCAAGGATTCAACAAAGGGTCCATAGACAATAATCTTTACTTCAAGGTTGAGAAAAATAAGATATTGATAGTTGTGATATATGTTGATGACATCATCTTTGGTGGAAATGAAGGTATGTGTAAGATATTTTATGAAGAGATGCAAAAAGAATTTGAAATGTCTATGATTGGTGAATTGAATTTCTTCCTTGGACTTCAAGTTAATCAAATTGAAAAATGGATATTCATTTCACAATCCAAGTATGTTAAAGAATTGTTAAAGAACTTTGGAATGGATGACTCCAAAATGGTTTGTACCCCTATGGTAACTAGTTGAAGCTGAGTAAGGATGATGAATTTTCTAAAGTTGATTAGAGCATTTATAGATCCATGATTGGTGGAATATTGTATCCTACTGCTACTAGACCTGACATCATGCATGCAGTATGTTTAGTTGCAAGATTTCAAGCAAAACCTAAGGAAGAACATGTTACAAATGTGAAGAGGATATTCAGATATCTTAAAGGAACCCCAGATTATGGGCTATGGTATCCAAAGGAAAATGACTTCACATTGAATGCCTACACTAATGCAGATTGGGTTGGATGTGTAGATGACCGGAAGAGTACAAGTGGTGGTGCATTCTTCCTTGGAGGAAGATTATTTTCATGGTTGAGCAAGAAACAAGATTCAATTTCTTTATCCATTGTAGAAGTAGAGTATATTGCAGCAGCATCCTGTTGTACACAAGTACTTTGGATGAAGAAAACCTTGATGGACATAGGTGTAGTAAGTGATGAATCTATCTCTATATTTTGTGACAATACAAGTGCTATAAATTTTTTAAAGAATCTAGTGATGCATTTCAGAAAAAAGCATATATCTATCAAGTATCACTTCTTGAGGGAGAAAGTAGGAGAATGAAGTTAGACTTGAATATGTATCAAAAGAACAAGTTGCAGACATGTTCACTAAGGCCCTTTTAAAGGATATTTTTGAGTATATCATAGGGAAGTAAGGGGTTACTGCCCCTCCTTCCTTGAACTAAGTGCATATGGAAGTGCATCATTCCAGTGAAGTCAAAAAATTCTTTTGTTCTGGACTGATGATTGAGGTCTACTCCTCAGGGGGAGTAGAGAAGTGCATTGTTGTAGTATGTGTTATGGGTGTACTCCATAGGGGGAGTGAAAAAAACTTGATATGACAAGAATTTCCTTTTCCATTGATGTCAAAGTGGGAGAGAGAATCATGTGAAAATTTTATGCTTGGCAAGTTGTCGCTTCTGAAAATCATGTATGTTGTCTTTGATGGTTTTTCACATCATGTGTTGCCATCAATGACAAAGGGGGAGATTGTTGCAAGTATGGATGTGTTTAATAGTGTTTTCATTTATGTTATCATTGATGTCAACATAGTTCAAGCTAAGTACAAATGGTATTTGTATAGATGACAAGTTGTAGTTGTGTATTTTCCAATTGATTTTAAGAAAATTTGAGAAATAATGAAAGCAGTGTGAAAGTGTGCTTTGAGTTTGCTCAGATATTGGGATTTTTATTTCTTCTATGTTGATCCTATTCCTATGTGGATTTGTAAGTGTTTTCATAAGCTTAATGGATTGTATATCCTGAGTTTTAGCTTTTGAGTTGATGAAGAGTAGAAGATGTGTTCATCAGTGTGTGAACTAGTTTGGTGGATATAAGTATTTGTGGACTGTGAGAATTTTTTTGGCTCCGCAATATTCTAATATTTGGTTTTAGATCTTATGGATCTGAGAGATGACTCTTTCTGATGGTTTTTGTGTTTTAAAAAATTCATTTTTGGGTTCGCACTCTGAAAGACTTTCTCGAGAGCTCCTATGTTTTTACTAGTTGGTTCGAGTGGACTGGTGAAGAGTTCTCTATAAATGAAGTTTTTTGTAATTGCTACATATGTACTTGAGGTGTTCTTAGAGATGGTAAAATTTCTAGTGAAGCATGTTGAGTGATCCACGTGAGATTATCTTGTTGGAGATACGTGTTGTTGGAACTATAAAATTTTGATAACCTCATTAACCCTTCATGCTTGTTAGTTTCCCAAGAAGTTCATATTATAGACATGAAATATCCTCATATAGCATTTTTTCACCAAGGTCCAGGTTAAATTTTGTCATATAGCCCCATAAAATTCATCTAACATTAAATCTTTAAAAATATCAGCATAAGTTGATGCAGGTGTCACTGATAATAACATACATTTCTTCAATATATCGGTAAGACATCAGAAGTGTCATACCGATGAGGATATATACCAAGTGAATGCGGGTTTACATTTCTTATCATAAAGACAAAAGGTATCAGCATGATGATATGAGGTCATATCGAGCTAAGTTTCTTTTTACCGATTGGAATATAATAAAGTGTATCGGCCAGACTATGGCCATCAGAGTGAGATTTCAAAGTACTGCCCAAAGTGTTACTAGTCTTGCCAATAAAGAAAAAGGAAGATTACTTCAGTAAGACAATGATGCCAGGGAGAGTTTGAGGAGTCTTACCGACTCGTCATGTTATACCGACAGAACCAAGCATATGGAGATAAAGGTTGTCGAAGAAACAATGAGCGTAGTCTCGCTGAAGAAAAAGTGTATCGGTGAGATAAATTTCAGCGGGGAGATCTAAGAGACATCATGGAAAATATTATTTTTTCGGCAGGAAAATTACTTGGTCTCGGCAACTTAGGTTGACAAAGTGAACATCTCAGTGTGATGAAGAGCTTTCAGAGTAAAGTGAAGAATCATTGGCCCAATTCGTTAAGTCTGGGCAATAGTTTGCTTGGGTGAAAGTCATGGTGACATAAAAAAATAAAAAGGAAACTATCAAGGAGACTAGTGATGTCGGGGGAACTAAAATACATCTTAGAGGATGGGTGAACATTGAACAAATGGATTGACTAGAGATTTGAAATGTCTTGCCAATATGATCCTTGATGTGACAGCAAGAATTTCAAAAAACTTGTTGCATTCATGTCTCAGTGAAGACATTAATGGCACCACGAAGCATAAAATATTTTGCAAATCAGGGTGAGCTCAATTGAAATCATTGTTTCATAGAATTGGAAACAAAGGAGAGTAGGGGAATGAGCAGAAAAATTAAGGCATTCATCTAACTTGGATTTGTAGGCAAAATATAATAAGTTTCTCATCCTCTAAAAATTTGTGAATTTTGAAAATGGAAGGCACTAGTTCAGAAAAGATGAAACAAAGAAAACATGGGGAGGGTAGTCAACCAAAGACAAAAAAGAAAAAAATTGAGACGCGACCAGAGGGCACTGAGAGAAAATTGAACCATGATCTCATGGACTAGCTACCTAGTTCAGGACCTAAAGCATGATGTTCCACACAACTTACGGTGGAAGTAGATAAATTGGATGACAAATGCAAGTTCATAGAAGATGTTTGGACCCCAATTAGAGGATATGAATCATTCAATTTCCATTATCATAGAAGAAATCATTTTGAACCAGTATGTAACCTGTGGAGGCTCAATTTGGGAAAACTAGTGTGCACTAATGTTTTTTTTGGTGTCGAACTGGTGAAATTGTTGGTTGGACATTATAATCCGAGAAATAAAGTTATATGTGATTTATTAGGGAATCCATTGATACATGTATCTGAGAATTCAATAAGTGAGGTTTTCAAATTAGAAGGACTATGCAGTGAAAAGATAATAAGTGAGGAGCTCGACAGTGAATTCAGGAGAATGGATACCATTTGCAAAGGCTAGAGGTTACCCCTGCATAGAATTAGGTGGAATGGCAAACCGACTCTGATGGAAGACAGTGAGGGACCACCATTTCATGTGGATCTCTTCGAACCCTACCTAAAGTAGACTTATTTTTTAGTGGGACATGTATTGGGGATGGAATTCCCATAGCATATGACAATTGTATGCATGGTGATTGCTGCAAATGTTCAGTATCATAATTCTAGGTCTTTTTATTATGCTTCACATGTATTTAAGGAGTTGGATGTAGGGTTGATGGCAATAACAAATGGAGCCTTTGTCCTGTACCTCAAGAATTATTCATTTTGTATGCACTTGGTGCTATATTTTGGACAGGAAATGGAATTATGGCCCCGAGAGCTGAGGATTTTGCAATTTGATAAAGAAGGCAAGCCATTGCCTATTCAGTTGTGGATTGTTGTTTGGGACAATAGGTTTGCTAATTCTAATTTCTTGCATTTTGAGGAGTACTTTGTGAAGCCTTTGTATAGGTTTTATAATCATCCTTGTGACTATTCCTTTTCTAATGAAATAAAGAGATTTCTTAGGCCTAAGGATTATAATGGACAAATCAGCCACAACTGGGGGGATTGGTATTGTTTAGAAAATGCCACTATGATTAGGGTTTATGGTTTTGAAAATACACCATTTATTTTTCCTAAAACAGTTCTAGATAGAATTGCATACTTGGATATTGTTAGGAAAATGGATTGTTTCTAGTGTCATGAACTTAAGTTGTTATGAGAAATAAGCTTTTATGCCAAGTAAACTATGTTTTGGTGATTTTACTGTGTTTGCAAAGGAGGGCTATAACTTAATTTTGGATAAGTTATTGCATTAAATATGAGAAAAGTGCCATCAAGGCAAAAATTTGATCCAAAAGGATACATCCATTATGCCAGATAGAGGATAAACTTTGGAGGGTATCAGCATGTGCCCTATCAATCTTATGACATAATCAGAAACCTAGAAGTGGAAGAAGCAGAAATAGTGATTGAGAAACATGATCAATAATTGATAGATGAGTTGTTTTCTTCTATCAAAAAGTTATTAGAGGCTAATAGGCCACAAGGCCCATCCGAGGTGGTGTCAAGCACAAGAACTCAGGATTACACCTATTTTGCCAAAGAGATAAATATTGAGGAAACTATAGATGTGGATACAAGACATGAAGAATATAGATCTTTTATAGCAGATGATGAATTTGTGAAAACATCAAAGTTTAAAACATTTTTATACACACAAAAAGGAAAATAAATAAGAGGACTAGTTGACAATGTCACATCGGGAAATGAGGACCAGTTGTTAAAAAGCTTGAGGGATGAGGTGGACAAAGAAATGACAAACATGACCCCAGAGAAAGGGAGAGAGATGTTACAAAAGGCTAGTTTCATTATTTTCCCAGGGTTGGATCTCAATTCTGCATTGGTTTTTGATAGCTTCCTGAAGGACAACAATGCTATACACAAGCTCAATATAGAAAAAGTGATAGAAGTGTATACAGGATCAAGATACAATCCTGATGAAGAGACATTGATGATTTGGGCTTTGTATGCCCCTCACAAGAAGTTAGTTGTTTTTGATACTAAAAAGGAATTTGGACATGTCATGACTTTAAAGGCTAGAGAGGTTGATCCAGTTGCAACTACAGAAATTGGGATCAATATAGAAAAGTTGAATAAGGCCCAGATACAAGCATTGATCAGAGAGAGTGAAATGTACAAAACCAATAATGAGAGAATGATGAGAGAGAATGAACATTTAAAGGACTTGGTAGGTGTTGTAACAGGGCCAACAAAGATACTCACCCAAGGTGAAAGTTCACAGGTGAAGGACCATTGGAAGGGTCAAGTGCATACTCTCAAGGGAAAATGGACACACTTACTGCAATAATCAAAATGAGGCAGGTCATTTTAAGCACTTGGCTAAATAAACATTGGGGAAAGCATTCACAATACGTGGATGCAATAAAAGAACATAGAAGAGTGGATGATAGAATCCAAGAGAGAATTGAGGAGATGGAAAAGGGTACTCCTAATGTTGTAGGAATTTAAAATCCTAATAGTATCATGGATAAGCACAAGGAATTCTTTGAGGAATTACAAGGGGAAGTGCAGGGATTGATAGAATTTGTTGAAGACAGATTGACTAAGTTTTGTGATGATGAAGGAAAATTGAAAGAAATGACTACATGGAAGAGCGAATGTGAATCAATACTCCAAGAGATATTGATGACAACCACTACGAAAGATATAACATTGGATGAAGCATGTGAGCAAAACGAACGAATGATGATGATGAAGATCATGATATGCGATGTGTTAGGAGATGCAAATACACATAAGCTCCAAGAATATACAAAGCACATGTGTATAGTCCATTTGTGGCTTAATAGAAATTAGTTAAAGATAATCTTGTTAGCAATTTATGGTTAATAATTTTTGAAAGGACACGTCCTTCCGCAAACTAAATGTATAAATGTTCATTAATAGAGTAGAAGAAGGGGATACAAGTAGAATTAGAATAGGATAGACCGTTGTAAGCACAATATTTTCATAATGATGGAATTTAGGAGGACTGTTGTGTAGTTTTTGCACACACGCCCCACAAAATGTGGGGACCCTCTTTCTGAGGGTGTTGCTTGCTTGAGTTTGTGCCTTAACGTCCTATTTTTCCAATTGAAGTGGTATCCTTTTAAGCCATATTGAAAATCTAAGATTTCAACTTTATCTCAGGTTTTTCAGTGTTTTTGAGAAAATCCGCTTAGGCCAGATTCTCCCGGTTTCCCCTGATTGTCCGAAATTGAGTTTTTGCACTGTCTTCGGGAAAATCCATTCATTTCGGATTTCCCCAAAATCCTTCTTGGAGTTGAATCCCTGAAATTCCTCATGGCTACGGGTGTCTTGTCAAATGCATTAATGGTGTTTGTACGAAGGCAGGAGGCTTTGATATATTGATGGTTTGGGAAATAATTGATCACTTTGAGTTGTGCATTGGCTATCGTTTGAGCTTGTGTGAGTGAAGTTTTTGGTTTTCTGCTAATATTTTGATCTTCAGAATTACTTGAGCTGTGCATTTGTTTTTCGAGTGCGTGGGTATCCAGTCTACATCAGGTAGTTACTTATCATTTCCTTCATCGCAACCTTGACGCTTACATGGTATGTATATGCACTCTATCCTTTGTTGATTTCAATTTGCTTCTCACATGTTTTTAGAGTCTTTTGTATTTCTCTAGCATTTCTGGTTGTGCATCATCATCACGCGTGTTGGGGGGGTTTTGGTTTGATACACCAATTCATTTTGGATCGATTAATCGTTATGCTTAGTCTGGTGTTGGTTCTCGATTAGGCTTTGGTCCGCTATGACTTTGGTTTTTTCCATTTTGGTGAATTGCTGAGTTGTCTGTGCTTTCATGGTGGAAATTTAGGGTTCCCAACCTAGGGCATGGCTGTTTGTCTTTGAAATTGCTAGGAAATGGGTCATTCATTCATGTTTTGTTCATTAAAATCCTAGGTCATTTTGGTTTCATATTTCTGGCTTGGATCCGGAAGGATTTGAGTTCAATGATAGAGCACCGAGGATGTGAATAGGGTTCAGGTTTTCGAGGTCTTTGCGGAATTCCACTCTCCCCGGATTTTCCTGAATTTCTTGTTTTTTCCTTCGTTTTCGCTTTAATCCGGATTTCCTTTAGTTTCACCAAAATTCGTTCCATTCGGATTGTCCCGAAGTCCGCAGTCCTGTCATTTTCCCGATTTTAAGCTTAGATATTGTCATACGTTTGGTTTCACCAAAATCCGTCCCATCAGGATTCTCTCGAGAATCCGTCCCCTTTCATTTTCCCCGAGTCTGTCATAAAACTATCAATTTTTCCAGAATCCGTCTCTAGCAGATTCTTCTGGGTGTTTTGGGAAAATGATTGAATTTGATGAATGTGGATTAGGGGTATCTTGATGATGCATCTGATTAACTTAGGAGGCTTATCATAAATGTTCTTAGTGCTTTTCCTGGGTTGAATTGAGGATTTAAATGGTATTATGGGATTTAGTATGTTTGGTTCACTGGAATCTACCTGGTCCGGATTTTCCTGAAAATCCTTCCCAGCGTAGAATCCGCGAGGGGGGCTAAATCCCGAACTTTGAGATAATGATATTTTCGCATTCATTGCTTTTAATGGATCTAATTTTATGTTATCCTTGTGTGTTTATAGGAAGGATTAGGATAGAATGTTGCTGGTAAGGGCAAAGGAAAGGCAACTAATCCTACTACTGAGGCCTCTGCTATTTCAGATGCGGAAAAGGTTAAATTGGACATCAAGAGCAAAGTCCCTGATAGCAAGATGATCTCAATTTGGTCAGGCATAATGGATACCAATGTAGGAATGTGGGATTATGAGGAGTTCAAAGCTGAGATGTCAGCACCGACTCCTCCTCTATTGGCAATAGGTATGGTAAAATCCAAATTAGCTCATGTGGCAGGTTTCTCTCTTGCAGTAAAATGTTATGAGTTAGTATTGGAATGTGCAAAGAACTATGACAAAGCAATGCAAAGGATAGTAGGTCCCCAAGGAAGTATTCTTGTTGGCTTCAGTCCTGTGGTGATTGCTACAACCTTTGACATGCCTGACAGATCCCATGTGGTGGGTTTTAATATGACTGATTGTAGAAAATACTATGAGGATGACATGGTTAAATCACAACAGGTGATTAATTCCTGGCTGGAGAAGCCTAAATCCCATTTCTCTAAGTTGCCCAAATAGTTGTCCCGACTTAAGTTTAAGAAGGAATATTATAATGCTATCACCCTTCTTAGCAGGTTGGTGGGATTGAAAAGTGCAGGTTTGTTTGAGACATGGATGTTCAATATAATTGCCAGGATGGAGCAGGGAATTGACTATCATTGGGCAGGTGTCATCAGTGATGAAATTCATCATCAGTTGTGTAATTTCTTGCAGTCCAAGACTTTCACCATGACCTCTTACCTGGTTTGCTCATTGGCCAAGCTTTATCCATACAAGGGATTGAGTACCAGAGGTGTCTTTGGGCAGGATGCTATTTATGAGGTGTACCCACAATTGCACTTAACTGGTGGGAGTTATAGAAGATCAAATGATGCCTTCACCATGTATATCACCAGGCTACTCCAGGGTGCAGAGCATGTGAGAATTTCTAACAAGGCAAAGGAATTGGTGAAAAAATATGGAGCATGGTTTATCCAATTCCCTACCTTTTCATACATTCAAATTGATGGTTTTCAAAGGGCTCCTTACAGATTGCCAAGGTATCCCACAGATCACATCATTTTGTTGGAAGTTGTGAGACAAATCTATGATTTTGACAACGTTATAAAGGGATAAATGCATAAGATTGGGTCTGGGAATGATTTCCCTATGAAGATTGGAATGGGAGAAGTTTGTGCTTCTATTCAAAGTGCCCATGCTACTGAGGAGGAAATGAGTTCTTTTGGACTTCCTTTCCACACTAAAAGGGAAAGGTTTGATATCATAGGCGAAGCATGGAAGAAGGCTAATAGGGATTATAGCCATAAGGCTCATATTGAGGACTATTGGGAAAACCTTGTTGATGAGTTTGAGGTAAGAGAGAAGAAGTTTTCTAGGCTGCCAGTGGGTCTAGTAAGATTGTATAACGTGAGGGCCATCCCAAACCAAATAAAGGAAGATGGAAATGTGATTCAGGGCCATGTGTACAAGGCAGTAAAAGATAAACCAGTAGGGGAGGTTGATTGGTTGGAAGAGGAAAAGACTGACCTGGATCAGGTTATGACCGCAGTGATTAAATTCACCAAAATGTGGTTAAAACACAAGATGCTAGAGCTCAAGAGCGAAGGTGTTCCATGCACCTATGACCTAATGGGAGACCCAGAGTCCCATTCTACTTCTGAAGCTTCTATTGAACTAGACCAGAAGGGTAAGGAGAAGGTGGCCTCTCCTTTTAGAATTCAAGTAAGAGATGTTCAGGCTGAGAAAGTTGCAGAGTTGGGGAAATAGAGAAAGCCTGTTGCTAAGAAGAGGAAGCATGCCTCTAAAAAGGAAGTTGAAAAGAATCAGGGAGAACAAGAAGAGGTGGAGAGTGTCCATGCATTGATGAAAAAGAAAAGGACTACAAGGACATCACACAAACTGGAGGATGCTCCTAGGGTTGACAAGAAAGCTGAGCCACCAATGGTAGAAGTGGAAAGCTCTAGGGAAAAGACACAAGTTTACGTGAGGAGATCTAGGACTCCTTCCCCAAGGGATGTTGTGGCCAAGGAGGGTGTGCTGGTAAGTGTCCCTATTATTGAGTAGGCTATCTCCTCTATTCCTCATGATGCTGGTAGTATAGAAGGAGAATTAAAATAGGACGAAGATCCTAAGGAGCTGGATGGAGAAGAGTTTCAAGAGGGAGACCTCTTCAATGCAGAGGCAGAGATAAAAAGGGTGATTCAATTTGCCTTGGTGGCACATGCGGATTCTCCTGCAAAAGAATGGGATAAGTCTCCCCAAAGGCAGGAAGAGACACCGGCTAGGACTCCCTCACCAGTGAAAGTTGTTCTAGAAGAACAGAAACAGTAGGAGGAAGACCCAATAGTGGATGTTCCCAAAAGTCCACATGTTGAAGAGAATGTTACTGATGATCAATAGGAGAAGAAGCAGGGTAAGCAGAGCACTGTACCCACCGAGTTCACTATCCGTGACTGGCTCGAGAAGGAATTGAAAAGTAAAATGGTGATTGTTGAGGATACTCCTCCTAATTGGAGTGCCCTCATGGTGAATGTGGAGAAGTAGAGAGGTAAAAAGAAAGCAAGGGTTATCTCTCGGATTGAAAGAGATGGATTAGGTAATCGAGTGGCCCACATTGCTACTCCTACTCTGGACAAAGAAAGGGACAATGTAACTGCCCAAGATTATGATGTGCAAACTATTGATTTGGGGCATGCTACTGTTGAGCAAGATATTGAGGAATATGAAGGTTCCAGTGCGGTTATTGTGGGACAATTGAAGAAGGCAGTACAAACCAGGCATGAGCTAGAGAGGGAAAATGAAACTCTGAGAAAATACTTGTAGGATTTGATGAAACCCTTGTAGGCAATTGGCTCCTCCTCTTCTGCTGCAGGGTTCATTCCCCAGGAGACCATTTCTGAGCTGGAGAAGATGAAGACTACCTCCAATGCTGTAGTGACTTGGTTGAAAGGTGTCCAAGATAAAGGAGATGATGCCATTAAGGGCATATTGTCCACTGGAGGGGAAGCATTAAGATTGATTGATCAGTTGAAGGTGGCATTAGCACAAGATAATGTGGATACTAACCTCTTGTTGTAGAAAGTTATAGATATCATGGGATTCACTAAGGATAGATTGGTTAAATGCAGGATTCTTCCTTTTCCTAAGGTTTCTGAACCTTAGGAATGGTTCAAGATTCTACAAATGAGGCAGAAGGCCTTAAAGAAAATCCATAAGCAGGCAAAACTGGTTGAGGATGCCCTAACTGATGTTCATGGGAGATGCATCTCTTTCTTTGAAATCATGACTAGAAGGAAGAAGTTTTCTCCAAAGCATCTCAGTTTGGAGCAACTTAGAAAATGGTGGAGGGATGTATATTCTCTAGTTAGTGAAGGACCGATTACTGAACATCAACTAGATGATGCTGCAACCTATATTGTAGTCATTGATAGATATTTGACCAACAAGGTTGATTGGGATGGTACAATTCGACAGGCAAGGGAGGGTGTTGTAACCCTTGAGCGAAAGATCAGAGTTTTTCCTATGCCACCTGTTGCGGAGCTGGATAGGGTCTTGTTGGCCGTACATGGAGAGTTGGACAAGACAAAAGATAAGGATGGGAAGTAAATATATTGAATCTCATTAATATTTGTGCTTCCCATTTTATTCACATGTATTGGGCCAACCTTCTTGGGTGTTTTGGCAGTTGAGAATGAAAATTGGTGCTATGGCACATTGCATATGTCCAAATTTAGTCTTTGGCCTCTTGTAGGTTAGGGTTTTATTATGAAGTTATAATTTGGGTCGACCTATCATGTTTTCTATATAATAGGCATGTTGCCTCATTTTGGGTGGATAGATAGACAGGAAAAATTGAGAAGGAATTAGAAATAGAAGTGCAAGGACAAGTAAGAGCAAGTTAGGGTTTTATTTTCAAGCAAATATTGTAACAGAAAACTGGAATTGTTGCCATTTTTGGATGATTTAATATAAGGAGGATATTGTGTTTGGTATCCATCTTCTGGAATTTCATCTGGCATGGTTCTTGTTGTTCTATCTTTCAAATTGCTTATAGTTTATGGTTAAATGATTTGATAATGCTTAGGGTTTCATGTTTGAAATGTTTGTAGCAATCTCTAGTCCATACTTTTTGTAGATAGCTGATTGTTAGCTGCTTTGCAAAGTTAGCCTGGACTTACATTTTGTGCTTAGTTCAATTGTGAAAGTTTGTTCAGTATAGTTTCTATGGAATTATCTGAATGAATGTTTATGATTTGAAAATATTTCAACACCTTAGAAGATTGCACTATTTTTGTGGAATTGTAGATTTATCTGGGTCAAGCAGAAGATAGTTTATGAGAGATTGGTCAATTCTAAATATTTTATCCTTTCATATTCTAGTTTTAGGGTTAATAATAGTTTTAAGATTACTTTTGAAGCCTTTATATTTTGTTATTTCTTTATCATTTTAGTGTTCATATTTGATAGGATCCGATATCCAGTATTGCTCATAGTAAGGTCCCATTGTGATTACCAACATTTTCACATTTATCACTGAGTTGTTTACTGCATTGTCAAGACCTGACATTAGAGACCTTGGGGTTATCTCTTTTTCCATAGAGATTTAGCTTTCAAGAGAGATAGAATATCATATTCTATTTGAGTTGTTGCTGTGCAGAAAACACCATCAACAACGACTATGTTGCATATATGAATTTTGAGGAAGATAATGAAAGACTATTGATTTAGTGGTTTCATTCTGGTATCAATTGTTTGTTAGATTCCTACGATTATTTGATTGTCTCTACTCTGATGTTTCTTGATTGTTTAAATTGAAGTATCAGGTATACATTGAATGTATCAGTGCACATTTGTTGTTTATGTGTGACTTGATTTATTGGTTCTTTAATGAAGAATTAAATTATTTTCAATCAATTACAGTAATCTGGGAATGTTATTTGGATTAGTAAGAAGAATCAGATAATTAGATTTGATATTCTACCTCAAGTAGGGTTTATTAATTACATCCTTGCATGTTTATACCAGTAATAAACTCATAATTATATGCCAAACAATTAGAGAACTTGCTAGATAGAAACCACTCATCGAAGGCTCTCATTTGACTCTATTTTACCCAATAAGGCATTGGTCTCCTTTATTTTCATTACATTAGTTTTATTCATCTCATTTGAAATCTCTTAATTGAACATATTAAATCATACCTTGATATTGCATATATAATTCATACCAAATTAGGATCATATCTTTCCACTATCAAATTGCCATTTGTGGATAGTTGGGTCAAGTAGGAAACATAATTCAAAATCTATCACTCATATAGGTGCACCTGCCTAGGTTTAGTAGAGCCTTAAGAGTAGAGGGTTCAACCATATTGGTTGGCCTTGTTAGTTAGCCATTAACATAGTGAGAGTGTGGCAATCTCTCATGGTTCATTCAAACTAGCATTTTTGAGACCCAAAAAAATGGGGACTCTATTGGGGAAACTTGAGAGAAGTCCGATGGTAGACATCCTTTCCATATAGAGTCATTAAAAGAGAACCACAATTAAAAATTTAAAATCGACTCCGCTGGGTAAAATAACATCTTTTCTGACTTTTAGAAAAAGTGGGTGGTGACTCTTAATGAACAAAAGCATTGAGACTGATACAATAAGATACAAATAAAAAAGGAATCAACCTAGAGTTCAGACCATCACAGTTTCTCTCAACATGCAAGGAATGAGATATTTGTACAAGCAAGGGGATGGTCCTAATGATAAGGGTAAATGAACTTATAAAAATGATCAAGGCAAGAAGGTATTCAATGACCTAGATCCAACCACAAAAAATAGAATAACAAAACCATCAATGGAAACACACAACTCATGCAAGGCCTTAAAAAATGAGCATAGCCCATCTAAATAGCTTCACACTCCTGAAGAGAAGAGAAATCCCTTCCACCAAATAAGCCATGATAAAGATGAAGAGTTCATGGCTGAACTTGAAGCTAAGAAGAGGAGAGAATTTGAATGTGATTAGAGAGTTGTACTCTTTGAGGAAAGACTTGAATATGAGGTAGCATCTGAAGAAAATCATGAACTCATGACCCAAGATGAGACAAAAGCACAATGGGAATGTATGAGACAAGAAATAGAAAAGTCGAGGATAAAATATGAGCAAAGGCTTTAGGCCATGAAGGAATTTGAAAAATTAAAGTTACAGAAGGCTTGGGTTAAAACATCAATGGCTGATTCACCCAAATATATGCCCCCTCATAAGAACAACAATATGAAGCAATCAAACTCCTCTCAATCCCACCGAAATATTCAGCCACCTCCTCATTAGCAGTATGTACCCCCACAAGGTCCACAATATGTGGCAAATACTAACCCACTATACCAGCATCAACATTTCCAAAACTCCCCTCCACAATACACAACCATGATTAGAAAATTTGATATTAATGGATTTCAGATCTACCCTTACCCTTTGGACAACAATTGGAGGAACCTAGTCCCTGAGTTCATAGGAAGTAATGTAGTTATAGTCGAGGAGCATCTGAGAAAATTTAAAGCAGTCATTCAAGACTTGGATATGCAATACGAGGATGTACAAATGAGATTATTTATGATGTCATTGATTGAGGATGTTAGGGACTAGTTTAATAGTCTACCAACAACATCCATTTATTCCATTCAATTATTTCATGAACAGTTTCTTCAGTAGTATGGGAATTAGTGTGCATTGGATTTTTCTTTGCACGAGTTAGTGACTATCCAAAAGCATCAAAATGAGTTAGCCTTTGATTTTAACCAAAGGTTTCTTAAATTACATAATAAAATACCTTAGGGATCCAAGTTGGTTGATCCTACTACATTGAGTATCTGTTTGAAAGCCTTTTATCCCAAGACAAGATATGAATTGAGAAATAGAGGTCCTAGGAATCTTGTTGAGGCCCAAAAGATAACATCAACTATTGAAAATAATAGGAAAGTTGTAGGGATGATTTCTAAAAGGGAAAACCCTAGAATTCCCCAATATGTTCCCCCAAACAAACAAGAGAACACATATAGGAATGAAAGACCAAGGTTGCATGACATGCCTTATAATACAAACTGGAGGGATGGGAAGCCAGTAAATGATAGACCAAGAAATAAAGAAACACTAGATCCATTAAAAAGGAAGGGAGCATATATGGTTGATAAGAGTCCCTGGTGCTCATTATGTTATGCACCACATTCCCTAGAGCATTGTGTAATAGCTTAGTCAACACCGGATGAAGACACATTGGAAAATGATGATGGTGAAGACCAGAATGTCTACCTAACTTCCCACACTCTTAACTCTTTGGAGTGGGAATATGCATCTTTAGAGGAGGAAGGATATGAGTATAATGTTGATCACCAAAAATACAATATTCACATGGCAGGGCAGCATGTTTTTTCTGATCATGAAGAAAGTGATAATGAGAAAAATCCCCTTGTTGTATCAAGTCACACTAATAGATGAAATATAAGGAGACCAAGTGAAGACGAGATTAAAATATTGACAATTGTAGTAGTGGAGGAAGCTAGAAACAAATATCATTTGAGAAACATAATAGTGAATAGAGATGAGGGTGTCCCAAGGGGGATATTTGTAAAAAATAAAAAAAGTATGAAATGAGACATCAAAAGGTACAGATGATAAACAACCAAAAAAAAGGGAATAGAAGGGATCTCCTAAGGAGGAAAGTAAAGAAATTCCCATTGATAAGAAAAGGCCGGATCAAACCTCCAAAAGGGAAAAGGAAGAGAACAAAGGAGAATTGATAGTACCTAAAAAGGTAATTAGAACTGAAGGCATATCCTCTAATTTCATACAATCCTTATCTCAATTGAAGATGTCTGTCCCATTAATTGAAATGATGAAGATCAAGGAATATAGGGCAGGTGCTATATAATTAATGTCTAATGGAAATCAAAATATAAGACTTGAAAATAAAGAAGTTTCTAAGATCAATAATAAAAAGGAGGTGAGAATCCCAGAGGCCTACCTAATGAACACACCACAGATTGACCCATTCTTTACCACTTTACTCATAAGTGGAAAACTAGTAAGAAATTGCATGATAGACTCAGGTGCCTCCATGAATATCATGCTAGTAGGGTTGATGAAATAGCTTGGCATGTGGATAGATGTGGAAGGAGGTAAATGCTACGCCATGGATAGAAGGTCTGTTCCAGCTGTGGGAATAATGAAAAATGTGGAAGTAAGATTAGCAACTTACCCACAAGCTGCCTACAAAATTGACATAACCGTAATTGACACACGTCCCCATTTTGGAATGCTTCTATCAAGAAAGTGGACTGCAGCAGTAGGAGGCAAGGTATAGTTTGATTTATCATATGCCACCATACCATTGAATGGAGAAGAGGTCAAATTATATAGGGAACCTAGAATGAATCAAATTGTTGAATATGCTCCTCAAGAGCCACTTAATTGTTTTTGTGATGTTGATTTGGGGAGTTTTAGAGTAAAATTGTCTCAACCTAAAGTGGTAAACAAAGATCTGATTGATAAAAATATTTCTGAAAAATAGCAAGGGATATGGAAAATGTACTTTGATGGGGCCTACAGCCAAGAGGGTAACGGAGCAAGGATAGTTTTCATATCGCCTGATGGTTCAACTTTCAAATATTAATTTTTGTTAGCATTTGAATGTACAAACAATGTGGCAAAATATGAAGCTTTGTTGACCGGGTTAAATTTAGATGTTAAACACAAGATTAAACTCTTAACAATTTTTGGAGACTCAGAGTTGGTTGTGTCTCAGATTAGATCAAAATATGTAGCAAAAAATAAAAGACTGAAACAATACAGGAATGCAATATGGGATACAATTGAACTATTTGATTCTTTCTCTATTGATTGGGTGGACAGATCAAAAAATATAATGGCAGACTTCCTAGCCAATGTAGCACTAAAGCAAGATGACATCACACTAGCAAGAATATCCCAAGTTGAGTTCAAAACAAGACCTGTTGTACTTGACAATGTATATAGTTGGTAGGTTTTTAATGATGACACTGATCTTTTAAAATTCCTTCACTGTATATACCAATATGAGGCTCAAGAAATTGATTTCAACACCTTTGTGGAAGAAGTAAATGGAGAATAGACAATACTCGGGAAGAAAGTCTTACAACTTAAGACTAATAAACTTCCCAAAGGGTTAGTAGCATTGGAAAGAGTATACGATGGAAGTGATCGATCCCTTATGTTACAGGAACCGGTCAAAAGGGAAGATATTGAAGAAAATAACTTAGGGACTGAGCTGTCACCAAGGAAGGTATATATTGGGAAGAAGATAAGCCCGAGTGTTCGAAGAATTCTAATTTCATTATTGATAAAATATAAACATGTGTTCGCATGGTCCCATGAGGACCTTAAGGCATATAGGGAAGATTTATTTCAGCATGAAATCCTGTTGAAAATAGATGCCAAACTATTTAGACAGAAACAAAGGCCTATTAACCCCATGCTCGAACCAAAAATGCAGAAGAGTTGGCGAAGCTTAGAGATGGAGGTATCATTAAACCTGTGAGGCATTCAACATGGGTGTCAAACCTTGTTCCTGTTAGAAAGAAAAATGGACATATAAGACTGTGCATGGATTTTAGAAATCTGAATGTAGCATCACTCAAGGATAACTACCCTCTGCCTAACATGGAAGCTATACTACATAAAGTAACCAGGTGTGATCTGTTGTCAATGATGGATGGTTTTTTGGGTTATAATCAGGTTAAGGTTGGGGAATCTGAGCAGTACAAAACAACTTTTACAACCCCATGGGGAACATATTTCTATGTGAGAATGCCTTTTGGTCTCACAAATGCAAGAGCAGCCTTGCAAAGAGCTATGGACTTAGCATTTTCAGACTTAATTAATGTTATAATGGTGGTGTATCAAGATGACCTTGCTACTTATTCAAAAAGAGTTGAAGATCATGTAGAACACCTTGAAAAAATATTCATTAAAGCTTTAGAATATGGCATCAGTTTGAACCCTAAGAAATATCATTTTGTTGTTACAGAGGGAAAAGTATTAGGACACATTGTGTCAAAAGAGGGAGTAAGGATATATCCTGAGAGAGTTGAGGCTATAGATAAGGTCCCTATCCCTAAAACTATAAAATCCATCCAATCATTTTTTAGGCAGATTAATTTTGTTAGGAGGTTTGTGTCCAACTTTGCTGAAATTGTCAACCCCATATCAAAGATGCTAAAGAAAGGACAAAAAATTGAATGGACCCCAGAAGCATTAGAAGCCTTCATATCCATTAAAAGAGCCATTAAGGAAGCCCTTGTCCTCAAATCTCCTAATTTCACAAAACCTTTTCAAATATTTTCATTCGCTTCCTTGCACACTATAGCTATTGTTATGTTACAAAAAAATGAGGATGGTCATGAGCAACCTGTCTCCTTTTTTAGTATATATTTGCAAGGATCGGAATTGAAGTATGACATAATGGAAAAATAGGCCTTTGTGTAGATACTAAAAATTGGTCTAGGCCCGCGAACATCACTTTTGACATAATTTTCTATAGTCCGTTGTCAGGATTAAATAATGTTAATTATTTAATTAACCTTTCTAATACATATTTCTTCTATTAATTAAATATCCCCTTTTAATTAATTAATTAATTCATTATTAATCTTTATTCAACTTAATTAATTTAATAAATCATATTTATTTAATTATGTTGCGAACTAATTAATTTCCCCCTTTATCATACTTTTTCCAACTATAATTAAATATCTTTATTTAATTATTCATTTAACCCCTCTTCAACTATAATTAAATATTTATTATTTAATTATTCATTCTACCCTTTTCGAAAGTCAAATTAAATAAATTATCTTTATTTATTTAATTAAGTCTCATATTTTTGAATGTTGAATTAAATTAACATTTAATTCATTATTTAATTATTTATGTCACTTTCTTCTGTCAATTAGTTAACTAATCATTCACTCACCTTCAAACTCGAGTTTTATTTTTAGTTCTCCAATTATCTCTTGAGTTAAATACCAGTTTATCTCTGCGAGAGAACTTTTCGTCACAACTAGTCGATTAACTATTTCTAACTCATATGCATGTATGCATTTATTAATTAAATATATTTATTTAATTAATTAACTCAAGTTTGCATTCAAATGCATTATTCTTCAAGTTCTAACTTTGGCTTTTGCATACAAAGTCTATTTCTTCTATTTTCAAAGATTCTTAATTGAATATAAAGATCTTGTTCTAAAATTAGTCTTTATCCTGCAGTTGAACTCATGTTCTAACTCACGTTCTATCTATCACATAACTCACATCACATGGCATTCATCAATCTCATCCGTCGATCTCTCTTTTCAATCTGAGTTGATCGTTCGAAAACACACAATCTATAAAATGGCCTGTCATTATCATTATTCCTCCTCTCCCGAAATCATTATACACTTTTGAGAAGAAACAATCTTCGATATTTTGTTGAGACACTCGACGAAGTTATGCTTGCATTCAAACACAAATGTCTGAGGGCAAGAATAACAAGACAACAAAATGGAGAATGGCAATTGAGATAAATCAAGGAAGTATTTGCATATTCTGTGAGATCATTCTAGCTTTATTAGTTTAGATTAATCATGCTTACTTATCATTCTTTGTTATTTTATTTAGATTAGAATTGATGTTTAATCTTTTGCAACTTTAGCATCCATCCACAATTCCAAAAAATCTAAGTTACATTTGGTGAACCCGACATGAACACGCTTCAAATTTTGTCTTTCCATTTTCTGTTTTTCATTTTTTGTAGGTTTTCTGTCTAGAACACTGCATCTGTCAAAAACAATGATGCAACTGTTAATACGAACCGCATCTGATACACCATAAGCCGCATCCGCTTGTCAATCGCTGCATCTACCTATCAATCGTCGCATCTTCCTGTCAATCACCACATTTGCCTATCATATGCCACATCCGCCTGTCAAAATCCGCATCCGCCTATCAACGAATTATCGAACTGCATCTGATACTTCATTAACCCCATCCTCCTATCATGAATCGAACCACATATGTGGCTTCAAAAGCTACATCTGGCTGGTAAAAGTTTTTCATTTTTTTAATTGATTTTTATGCATCCATGTTTTCAGTTTTCACTTTTTAGGTGATTTGGATTTTCGCTAATGTTTGTTATAGTTGTGTCAAGGTGGAATAACAAGTGTTTGTAGGATGAAGCATAGAAGACAAATACAAAAACCAAAGACAAACATTGTACTACTGACAAATTTGCATGCAGGACCTAATGCTTTTATCTTTTTAGCAAGCTTTTCATTTGATAGATAGTTAATCGTCATGTGGAATAAAATGAACTTCTGTTTGGTAGTGTAAATAATCTCGTTTGGGCTTAATAATTTACCAGTGTTTTTCGTGTCTGCATTGTTAGTTTAGAACCCCACGATTTAGTAATCGAAGTATCCTCTCCCCTTGCGCATTCATGCGATCCTGGGTGTAAGAGAAATGGTTACTGACTCTACAATTTGGGCCTATCTTGGTGGGAAAAAGTACTCACCCTAAGATGACTCAGACCGGTAGCACGCTAAAGCCAAGCGACTTCCAATTGGTATATAAAAGAGGATTCCTGGGGAAACCCCATGAATCATGCACACTATTCCGATGAGATGGACATAAATGGACTCTCGCCGACGTTGGATAGTGTCCCACGAACATAATGCCCTTATTAAACACCTTGTTGTAGAGTTACCAAAATCCTACCTATTTGTTGGCGCAACAAGGTTAGCCCTGTGAAGCCGTCTTACATATTTATGGTTTATGTGTGGAAATGAAATGTATGCCATGGGAGTTTCATGGATACAGTAGCTTGGCTGCCCCGTATAAGTGAGTGTCATGGAGGGGAGCCAGTGGGGTCAAGCTACTAGCCATTCACCATAAATATGCGTAGCTGGAGAAATCCAAGTAAGAATTCAACAAATATTGTCCTAAAAGCCTAGGTTGTACATGTTCTCGAATCTAAACAGTCCTCCCATCACAAAACTGAAAATACATTGATTGTTGTGTTTGTTGTTTGTTGTATTCATCAAAATCTTGATCAAACAACCAAAAATAGTCAATAACTTTCGGGAAAATTTTCAACGGTCTGAAAACTGAGTCGCATATGTCAGTTTAAACGCTGCATCTACCCTAGAGAGTCACATCTATTAGGGGAAATACCACATGTGTCTGTCAAAATTTCCACCATTCACAGTCTGGATTTTATGAGTCACAACTGTCACATTCTAACTCGCATGTGTGCATGCAAATTGCATCTGTCAGTTCTAGAGCTGCATGTGTATTAGAAAGCTGCATCTGTCAGTTTTCGGGTCGTATGTGTTTTTATAAACCGCAATTGTCCAAAACATTGTAGGCACTATCAAAAGCCACATCTGTCAAACTATGAACTGCAACTGATTAGGTGAACTGCATTTTCCTGTCAACAGAAAACATCAAAAACTGCGAGCTGAGTCTGAAACATTACTATCACTATTTGCTTTAGGTTCTTAAGATCAATCTTGGACAAGAAACTCTCAAAATTTTTCTCAAAAATCTTGCGTCCATTAGGTATCATATAAATCTTAGTTACACTCCACGTCTTAGTCATAGTCATCCTAAGTTGCATGCATATAGATACTTCTTAGGACATTAATATCATAGAATAGATAACTTTCCTTGTCTTTGGAAATGTCCATATTTCGGTTTGTCACAGTTAGTCAACCTAGTTGCATGCATTTATCCCATAGGTAGGTAGGTTATAGCTGTCTTAGAACCATTTTATCATCGTAATCTACTAGATATTTTTGCATAGTGTCCATCTTACCATTCATCATCTTAGAAACGTCATTTTAGTTATCATCTTAGAAATGTCATTTATCGTCGAAAAATCCAAAAAAACATAGAAATAGGTCATATCAGTTTTAGACAGTCTACATTCCCTATTTTTGAGTAAAATCTTTCATGGTCGAAACGAGATCCCAAAAGAAACACAAAGCAATGACAGACCCCAACGAATTCATCAATCCGTTCGGAAACCAACCGTTAGGAAGTAAACGACCACAATAGCCTTTGCTAGAAAAACATGTCACTAGAGACACACATGGTCAGATTTACATAGAAGAAATAGATACAGCAGTTCAAGATCCTGAGTTTGCAACCTTCATGGATGAATGTTCGCTAAATGATCCTCAATGCTATCTAGCAAAATTGTTAGCAAACAGTGCCAAACTACCCATAGGATTTGATATTCATGCCTTGCAAACACAGTCAACCCAACCATCTCAAACTACAATGTCAACTGTCTCAATTCCCCAAATAACCACAACGATACCAACAGGGATACCAACACAAACATCATCAATTGTAAACACAAGTCCTTTTAACATAACACAAGGTTTACAATTCACTGCAGGCACAACTTCCTCCAACCCCTTTGGCACCAACACGATTGCTAAGAGATCCAAAGTTGGCGAGAATATACATATACCAAACCAAATCATTCAAATAGGAAGCATCCCTATACCAAATTAGACAATCTAGATGGGAAGCATTCGGATACCAACTCCGACCATTCAGATAGGAAATATCCCTATCCTGAATCAGAACATTTTCGTAGGATATATTCCCTTGCCCAATCATAACCCATCACAAAACATGGCATATCAGAACACCTACATTGATCCAAATAACATGAACACCATGTCTTTGACACAAGTCAGTGTCCTTCAAAACAAGATGCAAGCTCTTCAATAGCAGATGGACAACATGTCTATGTCCAGAAAATTAACTATCTTAGCACAAGACCTATGTTCATGTCCATTTGATAAAGCACTCTATATGACACCTTTTCCCCATGGATACATATACCGGTTTTGCCTAAGTATAATAGAAAAAAGAATCCTATAGAACACATTAAAGAGTTCTCAACAACATGCATGGACATACCGTACGACCCCACATACTTGATGAGACTATTTCCACAAACCCTTGTCGGGATAGGACTGGAATGGTTCTCTAACTTACCATATGGTATATGATCTTGGGGCGAATTAGCTAAGAAGTTTATCGAACATTTCACCTTTAACATAGACAATGAGGTAACAATTGCAACCTTGTGCCATACGACACAAGAAGATGGCAAAAATTTCACCACTTTCTTTCAAAGATGGCAAAGTCTAGCTAGTAGGTGTCTAGTTGAAATACCAAAAAAACAAAAGGTCACAATATTCCTAGAGAATATCAACCCCAAATTGCGAAGTGATCTAAGGGTACATTGTTGTACGTCATTCTCAGACTTAGTACAAAAAGGAATCATCCTTGAGAAAGGCCTTATAGATAAAGAGAAATGAAAGTACCAAGCAGAAATCAGGTTGTCCAACATCAAAATGTGCCAAATGATAGAAATAAGTTCTGGTCTAGGAACAAGAATGTTACAAATGATGACATCATCAATGCTAAACATATACATACATGACCAATTATCACCCTTAAGGGTTACAATCCCAATCAAGACACAATGAACAATCCAGATTAACAAGCTAACTATGTCCAAAATTCACAACAGCAAAGACCACAACAAAGGACATTTCCTACACATGAATTTACACCTTTGGGACAACCAATCGAGACTATCTTCAAAGAATTGATTAAGCATAATCTCATCAAACCTTTGGAACCAAGAGAGTATGATCCTGGATAGTTCAAACCTTCATGGGGGGATGATAACTCTTTTTGTGACTATCATCGAACCAAAGGGCACAACCTCCAACAATGTCATCAACTCAAGAACATCATACAAGAATTTGTTGAAAATGGAACCATAGAGGTTGGTGGGCAGAAAAACACTAAGAACAGTGATCATAAGGTCTTCATGGACCCATTACATGACCACACAAAGGGAAAAGCCTCCAGTTCGGGACCTCCAAATAATCCATCAGCCAACTATAACAATACCAACTATGACTATGGTAAAGGAAAGACCATAAACCACCTCCAAGCCACCAATGAGAATGTTAATACCTTCACCATTAAGAAGCATCCAGAATGTAATGTAAACACACATAGAACTAAGATTACTATTCTGGGTCCTTCTTCAGAGACATCTACCCAAGCCTCCAAGTTCAAGTACAACCTTCTCGATCAATTGAGTAAAGCCCCTGCCCAAATATCTATCTTGGAATTGTTGATCTTATCACCTCAGCATCGTTCCATCCTTGACAAAGCTCTACAAAATACAACTATTCCTATAGATTTGGATGTCAATCGTTTCAAGGAAATGGTGGGATATTTGACCAACTCGCACCATGCAACATTTTCTCAACAAGACTACTCAACTAAAAAGTCAGATCATAGTGACCCCTTACATCTAGAAGTCTTAGTCCATCAAAACAAAGTTCGACGAGTCTTGGTAGATGGAGGAGTAGGTTTGAACCTATGTACCCTTAAATTGGTTGAGGCATTAGGATTCTCAGAAGACTATGTAGACACTTCCAAGAGTATAGTCATTAAAGCTTATGATGATGAAGAAAGGTCATCCAAAGGAGTTGTAATGCTCCCTATTAGAATTGGCCCAGCTATGTTGAACACTAGCTTCCAAGTCTTGGATCTCACCCATCCATACAACTTGTTGTTAGGTAGACCTTGGATACACGCAATGAGAGTTGTCCCTTCTACATACCATCAATGTCTCAAGTTCCCCTATAATGGCACTAAAATCACTATTGATGGTGATCTAGATCCTTTCCAATATTGTACAAGCCTAAGGGACCTTCCACCATGACAGGTACCTATTAACCAAGAGGCCTCATCATCCACTTTATCCCAATACGTTGACCCATCACGTCTCACTAAAACCCTTTCATTCAAACCACCATCATCCACTCCTAAACTTGAGATCCAAGACAAAGGCTATGGCAAATATCAAATAAAGGCCTCATACTGTGTTACTGAACTGATTCCACCCAAGGCATATGGCCTACCCATGGTAGATAGAAGATAGTCAATGGTCACATTTCATGTTCCCCCTACAACGACATTAACCAAATGGGGAGAGTTAAGTGAAGAAATTGTGGATCAAGGTGATTCCTGGTTGTATCAAGAAGAACATGAATACCCCTCCCCGTCTATTCAAATAGCCAAGGACCAGTATGGGAAAGGATTTAAGATAATGCAAAAGGAAGGCTATGATGGGCACAGCGGGTTAGGACTCTTAGAATGGAAGGACAGAACCGATTACTGTCTACCCACGATCGAAATATCTAGGGCTAGGGTGTCAACCGCTTAGAATTGGGTTTCCTGGTACTTCATCATTGTTTCAAGAGCAAGTGAATGATTACGTAGGCATCAAGACATCTCATGAACCACTACCCCCAGTTTTCGACAAACTCCCAATCTACGACAAACCTCCAATTTATGATGAATCCCCTTACTCTAGTGATGATGAATGGGAATCCCTTTCATCTACTAGCACCATGAATATCGATGCCCTATTTGGAGAATTGGCCCTCAACATGAAACCTGTACCACAACAATCTAGTCCTCATCCTAAGAAACACTTGTCAAAGGTAGACTGGCAAGAGAACTATTATTGGGTAGCCCTTGATCGTTCATCTTCAGTACCTAATCAACCATCTTCTGATGAATCCGCCCTCACTATAGTCCCACATTAGAGCATCCCTACCCCTAGGAGAAAGAACAAGAAGGAGTTGGTCCAAAAATTCTGTGACCATGTCAATAATTCTATACTCACCTTGTCCGCAGCTACCTTTAGGAACTTCGATGATGACATGCCCCTTATCTATCCTGAACTTATCGACTGGGATCAACAAGGTACACCTATCATAGATACATTCGAGAACAACGAAGCAATTGCTGAGTTCATGGGACTTAGAGAAGGTATACCACGAGGGGATCATAAGGCAGGTTTTACCATAGACTTGGACGATAAAGAATATTTCGGGGAGTCTGTTTACACCTCTAGTCACAAAAATGAGAATGAAAAGAAAAAAGATAATGAAAATAAAAATTATGAGTCCCTAGGTGAAAACCGAAAGGCACCTTTGGATGATGAAAAATTCAAAAGAAAGGATGTATCCAAGGGAAAAAACCTCTCTGAGGCACCCAAGGATAGAGGTTCCCCTTTGAACAGGAAAAGTCACTGATGCTAGTAGAAGAATCTGTTGAAGTCAACATAGGTGCAAAAGAGAATCCTCGAAAGGTATATTTTGCAGCTTCTTTAACAGAGATAGAAAAACATAAGTTTAAAGACTTCTTCACAAAGAGACAAATAAACTTTGCATGGTCGTATGCTGACATGCTTGGGCTGGGTCCTGACCTAATATTGCATCATCTACCACTACAGCCATGTATCAAACCAGTCAAACAGAAATTGAGGAAAATGCATCTGTAGATTACTCTATTGGTCAAGATAGAACTTAAGAAACTCTTGGATGTAGGGTTCATAAGGAAAATAGACTATGTAGATTGGATATCCAATCTTGTACTAGTGACTAAGCCAACTGGGGGCATTCACATTTGCACTGACTTTAGGGACATCAATAAGGCATGCCCTAAGGATGACTTTCCTTTGCCGAATATCAACATGATCATGGATCTGATAGTAGGATACGAGATGATATCCCTTATGGATGGTTTCTCTGGATACAACCAGATTAAAATAGCACCTGAAGACCAACACAAAAAAGCTTTTACGTGTCCATGGGGCACATATTGTTGGAATGTTATGCCATTTGGCCTTAAGAATGTAGGAGCCACCTATCAACGGGCCATGACTATAATTTTCCATGACTTTGTACATACTTTTATGGAAGATTATGTTGATGACATTATAGAAAAATCAGAAAGAAGAGAGGATCATTTAAAAGTCTTAGACAAGATATTCCAAAGGCTAGAGAACTACAATGTTAGGCTAAATCCGAATAAGTGTGCCTTTGGGGTGAAATCAAGAAAACTGTTAGGTTATATCATCTCTCGAAGAGGCATTGAAGTGGATCCAGAGAAGGTAAGAGCTATCATAGAAATGCCTCCTCCAACTAGCATTGGCCAACTCAGAACTCTACAAGGAAGATTATAGTCAATTAGGTGTTTCATAGTACAACTAGCGGATAAAATACATCCATTTCAACATCTACTCAAGAAAGGAGTACTATTTGTGTGGACACCTAAATGTCAAGAGGCCTTCCAGAAAATCAAGGACCATTTGCTTACTCCACCCATCTTAATGCCACCTATAGAGGGAAAACCATTGATTCTTTATATATCAACAACTTACTCGGCATTAGGGGTTCTTCTCGCACAACACGATGATCAAGGTCATGAGAGAGCAGTTTATTATATCATTCATACCTTAGTGGGTTATGAATTGAATTACAACAACATAGAATGTGCTTGCCTTGTGATAGTTTTTGCTACCCAAAAACTTTGGCACTATATGCTCAATTGACATACAATGTTGGTTGCGAAGATTGATCCACTTAAATACCTTCTAAGTAAGGCAACTTTAACAGGCTGATTGGCTAAATGGGTTATGATACTTAGCGAGTATAAAATTCAATATGTCGAAAGGAAGGCTATAAAAGGATAGGTGATTGCAGATCAATTAGCTGATGCACCTATAAAGGCAGACCATCCATTACTGGCAGACTTTCCAAATGAATTCCTCTTCAACATTGACTTTAAAATTGAATGGAAACTGTACTTTGATGGGTCACATACAAATCGTGGTTCAAGAGCTGGTATCTTATTTGTCACACCTCAAGGTGATACCATTCCCAAATCATTCAAGATTGCATTCCCTTGTACCAACAATATAGCAGAATATGAAGCCTTAGTGACAAGGTTAAAAATGGCAACACAGTGGAACATTAAGAGCCTACATGTCTTTGGCGACTCTCAACTGGTAATCCGATAGGTGAATGATGACTACGAGACTAAAGATGAAAAACTTGCACCTTACAAGAGGATGGCTGACAGTTTCAAATAGTATTTCAAAGATATAACTTTTCAACAAATACCACGTATCCAGAATAGAGCTGCAGATGCTATGGCAATCATGGGTTCCTTGTTGGATATTCCAAGTAATGTGCCTAAGTTCAAGTTCCTGGTTGAACAACTGTTGGTCCCCACTTATGATGTCCCTAATACTACGATAGTGTGTACCATTGTTGGTCCTATATCTCCTTGGTATAAAGACATATTCGATTACCTCACTGACCAAACCCTACCTCAAGACATGTCCAATAACCAATGTCGAACCTTCATCTGAAAGTCAACCAAGTATAGCATCATCGGAGAAACCCTATATAGACGCACCTTAGATAACGCCCTTATAAGATGTCTCAATGCTGAAGAAGCACAAACAACTTTGTGAGCAATGCACAAGGGTATATGTGGATCTCATTCGAGTGGTCCCACTTTAGCCCACAAGATTATGAGACTAGGTTACTATTGGCCTACGATGGAGAAAGACTCATACGTCTTTGTAAAGAAATGTAGACAATGTTAAATACATGGAGACTTGATAAGAGTGCTAGCACAGGAACTTCGTTCGATTACTTCACCATGGCCCTTCACCCAATGGGGACTTGATCTCATAGGTAAGATACACCCTTCATCATCTAATGGCCACAAATTCATCATCACTACCACCGAATACTTCACCAAGTGGATTGAAGCTATTCCCATGACCTACATCACTGACACACAAATATCTAAGTTTATCCTAAACTATATCATTTGTTGGTATGGTGTACCCCAATACATAATCACAGACAATGGTTGCCCATTCAAGAACCAAGAAGTATGCCATTTATGTGAAGAATTCCACATCAAACACTATTTCTCCACTCCATATTACCCACAAGGTAATGGCCAAGCTAAAGCATCTAATAAGACAATTATTAGAATCCTTAAGAAGTCTGTCAATGACGCTGGTCATGACTGGCATCTACAGCTTAATCCTGCCTTATGGGCTTATCACACAAGCATTTGTACTCCCACCAGTGCCACTCCATATTCCCTCGTATTCAGGTCTGAAGCTATCTTACCTATTGAGGTCGAAATAACTTCTCTATGGGTATCCTTGAAGGTTCATATCAACGATGAAGAGTACCGTGTCTCTAGGTTACAAGAGCTAGAACTGCTGGATGAAAGAAGATAGAATGCATTAGATCATTTGCAAGCATATCAAAATCATCTTCATCATAGTTACAATAGAAAGGTTCTCAATAGACACTTTGACATTGGTGACCTGGTATTAAT
The DNA here is from genome assembly GCA_007115665.2 of Sequoiadendron giganteum. NCBI lineage: Eukaryota > Viridiplantae > Streptophyta > Pinopsida > Cupressales > Cupressaceae > Sequoiadendron > Sequoiadendron giganteum. The sequence continues at coordinate 754,214,830 of CM021102.1, read as the reverse complement.
GGAGAATCCTAAGAACCAAGCTGAAAGAGAGAAACCAGGTAAGTTTGAGCCTAACTGGTTGGGGCCGTACATTGTCATAGAAGCCTTTGGATCAGGAGCATACCAACTCTCTACTCCTGAAGGAGAGCCACTTTTGTCCCCTATCAACAGTCTACATCTAAAGAGGTTCTATGCTTAGTCTCTGAGAATCCATGTCTTAATAAAAAATAAAATAAAATAAAACAAAAAAAAGTGGTTACCTTGATGAAAACCCAGTAAACAGGCGTCTTTGTAACACCAAAAAAAATGAGAAAATAAAAAAAGTAAAGAGAAATAAATCCATCCACTAGTGAAAACTACTTCGGTGGCGCTATGGATAAGTACCATGTGAAAACCTAGCAAACAGGCGCCATGTGTAGTCAAGCTCGCTCTTCTGTCTACCATCATTCTAATCTGATTTTTTCACCATCACTCATAATAAATGGTTGTCTTGTCCATTCCTTGGAATGATTGACATCTAGCATCCATCCCATCACGTTATCCACTCCATTTTCCAAACATCTTCCCAACTGGGGGAAATCCTTGTTCTATGCCCTAACACCTTGTACATAATGTCACACCATTGAAAATGTCCTAAACAAAACACCAAAAACATTGGAAAACATCAAAAATTCAAAAAAATCAAAATAGTCAGAAAATCCCAAAAATAGAGTTAAGTCCATCATGTCACATCCATCATGTCAAGTCGGTCATGTTAAGTCAGTCATAGACATAGTCGAACTACGTTGCCTCTGTGACTGGGACATAGGCAAGGCCATGAATTGATGTGCCCCCGAGGCATTAGGTCTGTCAGTCTACGTCTGTCATGTATCACACACTTTAAGTCATGACTCTTTGTACATACAAATTCATTGGTCATGTCGAACTACGATGTCTTTGCATGTACAACGTAGGCAAGGCTAATCAATTGATGAGCTCTCGAGACCACAATAGGTCAGTCCAATAAAGTTCATTCACAATCACTATCACACAAGTTGCATATCATAGTTTAGGGTATCATTTCATGTCATACACGATCAACACACACACACACACACAGTTTATCAGTCAAGGAATCCAAACAAGTCATGCAACAACAAGGCGAAACATCTCAAAGTCATCAAATCAATATCCAACACATTGTCAAAGCGATCAACCTATGTCTTACGCAAGCTATGTCTTTCTTGTCAACTTCTCATAGTCTCATGTAGCTTTTCACTTCAATGTCATCAGACTCCAACATCTTATATGACACGTGTCTTACTAAAACTAGGTTTTTTCATGCCTTATACAAAAGTCACCAAGTCAAAACTAGACTCAACGTCTTATGCGGTATGTGTCATTCTCTCACATTATGCTATGTCAAACATCAACACCAAACAATCCCACAAGATCAAGTTTTGGAAAATACATTTATTTGGCTTTATGACTTTATATCTTATTTTGTCTTATCTTTTTATCTATTTATGCAAGATCTTGTTACTAGCTTTCTCAATGATGTCCCTTGAAGGATTTAGAGAAGCAACAATGTCTCAGGACTCTTTTTCTTTGGCTGCTGTCTGTCAACTATCTTTTTAACACTGGTTTTTGAGTCATGTTACTAGTTTCCTCAAGGATGTCCAATCAAGGATTTAGAGGAGCAATGATGTCTCATGACCCGTCTTTTATTTGTCTGCTATCTGTGGTTTGTCTCGACAAAATGACTGGGGCATCATGTCCTTAGTCTAAGTTAAGACACTCCTTGTCTACGACTGTCTGTTTTTCACAGGTGGATAAATTTGTACACTATGGTCTATCTCATATCATAGTGTGTACTATCCATCTGTGTCATGTCCCGCCCAATGATGTTAACAAGAAAGTATAGCGTATTTGGCAATATATCGAAGATTATATCTTTTTCTCAATCGATCAACTTTCATTCTATCATTTTCTCTGTCAATCACACTTGCATTATTTCTTATTAACATTCTAAATTAATTTCATCCTAACATTTCTCTTCTTTGACATAAAGATAAGGTCCTATGACACAATAACAACATTAGATCATTTGCATTCTCATACATTTCACATAAGTTGCATTACATTTCACATCATTACATAATAGGAATTGCATCATCATATAAGGTAAACATTGCATGTACATATTTCCATCACATATAAATATGCATCATATAGATCATTGCATCCATTGTCATAAGTAAATAAAATCATCCATAAATATTATTATAAAATGCATAACTCATAAACATGTAGAAACATTTCATTCATAACACATGTATATACATCATCTAAGAAACATAATCATGTAGAAATAAAGCATCATCCATAACATAGAATTGCATATCATATAGAAGCCGCCAAAATCATATATATATATCACTCAAATAGTGTGTCACAGTACAATGTCTGAATGTATCAATAAATAAAACATAAGCTCGTAGGCTCTCTGGTCAAAATACAAATGTCTACATAAGTCCATGTCATCGTGTCCCACTACCCCTGCTGTCACGAGGTGATGGTGGTGGGAAAATAGTCGAAGGTAGCCTCTATGAGGTGGAGGGCCTATCATATGGGCCTATCCTCGATGGTCCTACCACCCCCTCTATACTCTGTGTCCTTTGACTCCGAGTATGAATCCTACCCTAACTACGCACCTCTGAAAATGTAGGAGCTCGTCTATCTGTTGGCACTGCTACCTCATAGAGATCTCTGTAGTATGTAGGTCTCTCCACCGATCTAACTAACTCTCATACCATGCCATCAAAAGAGGACCCACTGCAAAGGTGTCTAATCTCTGTGAACTGCTACTCTATCTCATGTCTCCGAGCTATAGCCTAGTCTCTCTCCATGAGAGCACTATCCCTCTTTGTACATACACTGTCCTTCTTGGTGTAGGCACTATCCCTCTCTGCATATGCACTATCCCTCTCCACGTAGGTAGTGTCTAGCTCTAGTCTCACCACCTCAAACTCTGCAATCATAAGTCTGAGTCTCTCCTCCAAAGCCTCCCTATCACCATCCCTAGGAGCATCCTCATCCTGTCTCTCCTACTCCTCCATCGGTGCCTCCTCCTCAAAATCATCCTCCACATCATCCTCTCCATATCCTGCCAACACACCCAATAAGTCTATGGCCACATCCATGTCTGCATCAGAATCCTTTGCAACATCTGCTACTCTGACATCTACCACTACCTTCATTGCAGCATGCTCACCTCCAGCCTGTACATCCACTCTATCTCTGATATCTGCCATCGGTACATCTGCTATTGCTGCCTCCTATATGGGTGCATCTCCACCTGCTCGACCCCCTCTCCATCCTCATCTCCCGCCTATACCTCCACCTCTGCCATCATCTCCATCACCTCTACCACCAACTATACCCACTTTGGCACCTCCATCTCTCTGTCGTCCTCTCGGCCCTGTGCCTCATCTCTCTACTGGTGCTGGCTGGTTAGGATCTGTATATGGAATCGGCCGATGAACCACCCACCATGCATCATATGCAGCCGTAGTCCCTGAATCTACTAATCCATCTCTCCATACCCACTATACTAGTTGTAATGCCTATATGTTTGCCTCAGCTGTAGTAACTGGTACCATGGGTCCCCACCATGGAATCTCTCTAGATGAACGAGAAAACTCTGCTCTGCTCAGAGGCACATCCTGAACCTCTCAGAACTGTCTCAGAACTTTGTCTGGCAAGTGTCGCTCAATGATGTGAACACTAGAAACAATCCTCCCAATAAGGTACTATGTCTGTCTATAGAATGGAAAATGTATATCATCATCCACCCACACCTCACAATCCATGTAAGGTCTCCATATAAACTGATCAAGTGTATCCAATGCATGTCTCCAGTATCCTGTGTCTCCAACATGTGTCTATGTAATTTGTCCTTTATATCGAAATAGATATGGAAGTCTCTCATCTCTCTCTACTTTCACTGGAGGACGAAATACAACTATCCTCTCAAAACCCCATATCATCAGCTGTGTCATCCCACAACTCAATGACTATGCATCTCTGTATGCAATGTCATGTAGATGAAAATACAACATCCCGAGTAGACATGGAACCCATGCATATCTCGTCTCACTTTCCAACATCCCAACCAACATAGCTCCCCATCCCATTGGAAAGCCATGACCTCATCTGTCTGGAAGAACGATACCCCCAATCAAAGTACATAGGATAAAATCAATCCTGTCATATCTATCTACTAACACTGGCCATCTAATCTCATAGTGCTCAATGCTGAGCCTACTGATGTCATCAACCTGATAGAACCATGCCAACTCAGTCAACCCTCGCTGGGGATCATATGTAACCCGCTCTCCTCTAATGGGTAGCCTCAAAATCCTATACACATCCTCTAATGTGACAGTGGCCTCCCGAGTCAGCAAATGAAATGACGATGTCTCTAAATTCCATCGCTCGCACAGTGCCATCAGCATCCCCCTGTTCACCCGAATGGCAGCCATCAACAAACAATGTCATAGACCTAGAACCCATAGCAATCGAATCTCTGTAGAAGTCAAATTCTCTCTCAAATCAAATGTATCTGGTCGCAAATTCCATGTATAAATTGGATCTAAAACCACCTATATTTAAACCATGATGTGAGAAAATTTTCAAGTTTTACTTCGCAAAAATTTTTGAATTTTTTTTTTACTAGCCAAATGTGGCTCACATTGACAAATGCGCTGTATTTTTTTCAAATGCATTGCACAATGCCTCAGTTGTGGTGCATGCTACATATGCATCACATATTTCTTACACACCTATTCTAAATAGCATATGCGGTTCACTAGGTCACATTTGTTTAACCCCTCAATAGATGCGTTGCATGTATACACATGCAGTGCATTAATCTTCAAATGTGTGCATTCCTCTAAATCATATATTAGCCTATGCGTGATTTTGCACATGCGTCATTTCACAGTTAGATGCGGCGAATACGACGACATATGCGTTGTTCACGAAGCACTGCATTTGCAAAACTAATTTTCTATGCCTAGAAAAATGTGCCAAAAATACATTTCAAGCTCTTGTTTTCATGTACATACCGGTGGTCTTGCGTCAGTTGGCCGCTGGAAGGTCTGGATCTGATATCCTCAATGCCTGGTGTATGGAATAGGTGCCATTTCGACAATTAGTTGGAGCAAATTCTTAGTTTTTTCTATCTCCTTCGGGTGCAAATGAATTGAAATTTGACCTAATTCCTATTTATAGGTGGATTAACATGGCATTTCTTCAGACCTACTCTATTGGCCACTTAGCCTTTCAACTTCCAATGACCCGTTCTTGTCCGTAACATCTCCAAATTCATTTTTGTCGACTCCATCGCATTTCTGACTATCAAATTGACTTATCGGGAATATTTCTTGAAATTTTTGAAACTTTTCAAAATTTGTCAATTTTCTTGAGGGGGCATACCTTAACCTGTTTCATGCTAGGGCATGATAGAGGCATATTTTCTTTGACACAATGTCGTACCAACATTGTATCAAAGAGGGGCAAACTATAGATATCAAAAATTGGTCTAGGCCTGTGAACATCACTTTCGACATAATTTTCTATAGTCCGTTGTCAGGATTAAATAATGCTAATTATTTAATTAACCTTTCTAATACATATTTATTCTATTAATTAAATATCCCCTTTTAATTAATTCATTACTTCATTATTAATCTTTATTCAACTTAATTAATTAAATAAATCATATTTATTTAATTATGTTGCGAACTAATTAATTTCCCCCTTTATCATACTTTTTCCAACTATAATTAAATATCTTTATTTAATTATTCATTTAACCCCTCTTCAACTATAATTAAATATTTATTATTTAATTATTCATTCTACCCTTTTCGAAAGTCAAATTAAATAAATTATCTTTATTTATTTAATTAAGTCTCATAGTTATGAATGTTGAATTAAATTAACATTTAATTCATTATTTAATTATTTATGTCACATTCTTCTGTCAATCAGTTAACTAATCATTCACTCACCTTCAGACTCGAGTTTTATTTTTAGTTCTCCAATTATCTCTTGAGTTAAATACTAGTTTATCTCTGCGAGAGAACTCTCGGTCACAACTAGTCGATTAACTAGTTCTAAATCATATGCATGTATGCGTTTATTAATTAAATATCTTTATTTAATTAATTAACTCAAGTTTGCATTCAAATGCATTATTCTTCAAGTTCTAACTTTGGATTTTGCATACAAAGTCTATTTCTTCTATTTTCAAAGATTCTTAACTGAAGATTAAGATCTTGTTCTAAAATTAGTCTTTATCCTGTAGTTGAACTCATGTTCTAACTCACATTCTATCTGTCACATAACTCACATCACATGGCATTCATCAATCTCATCCGTCGATCTCTCTTTTCAATTTGAGCCGATCATTCGAAAACACACAATTTATAAAATGGTCTATCATTATCATTATTCCTCCTCTCCCGAAATCATTATACACTTTTGAGAAGAAACAATCTTCGATATTTTGTTGAGACACTCGATGAAGTTATGCTTGCATTCAAACACACAAATATATGAGGCCAAGAATAATAGGACAACAAAATGGAGAAGGGAAATTGAGATAAATCAAGGAAGTATTTGCATATTCAGTGAGATCATTCTAGCTTTATTAGTTTAGATTAATCATGCTTACTTATCATTCTTTGTTATTTTATTTAGATTAGAGTTGATGTTTAATCTTGTGCAGCTTTAGCATCCATCCACAATTCCAAAAAATTTGAGTTACACTTTGCACTAGTAAAATCCACAAAAGCCTTTAGACCGTATCTTGTTGGAGCCAAAGTGATTGCTTATGTCCCTCATGCAACTGTCAAAGATCTTTTGACACAATCAGAAGTAACAAGGAAGAGGTGCAAGTGGATCAATAAAATTTAGGAATTTCATATGGAAATATAGATTACTAAATTGATAAGGGGCCAAGGATTGGCCAAGTTAATGGCAGAAGAAAACATTAAGGAAAATCAAATTTGCAATGTGGAAGAGGAAAGAAATGTAATTGCAAGCATTGAGCATACACCCCGGTACACAAACATCATATATTACCATAGAAACACAAAATTCCCCGAGGGATTCAATGATAACCAAAAAAGAACTCTAAAAATATAGGCCTCTGAGTATGTATTCATAGAAGGTGATTTATTTTGGAAAAACAAAGATGGAATATTGTTGTTATGTTTAGATGAGTCACAAGCTGATCATGTTTTGAAAGAAATGCATGAAGGGGTTTGTGGATTTCATTATTCCACAAAGACAACTGCACATAAAATCCTCAGGACAGGTTATTACTGGCCAAATTTTTTTAATGATTCATTTTCATATGTAAGAAAATGTGAAGCATGTCAAAATTTCTCAAGAAAAATGAAATATCAGGGAGCTTTACCACTCAGACCTATGTAGGTTGAAGCCCCTTTTCAACAATGAGGGATTGAATTTATTGGGGAGATACAAGATAAATCAAGTGGAGGACATAGATGGATACTGGTAGCCATGGATTACTTTACCAAATGGGTAGAAGCAATCCCAACCAAACAGGCGACAAGTAAAGTTGTGATAAAAAATTTGATGGACAACATTATTACTAGGTTTGTTATGTCACTAAGATTGATCACAGACAATGGGATGTGTTTCAGATCAGATGAGTTTAAAACCTTTTGTAGTATGCATGGTATTGCTATCTCTTATTCTGCCCCTTACCATCCACAAGCTAATGGCCAGGCAGAGTCCAGTAACAAAAGTCTTCTAAAGATCATTAGGAGAATGTTGGGTGGAAACAAGAAGATATGGGATTCAAAATTGAAATTGGTTGTATGGGCTGATAGGATCACTATCAAAAAAGCAATTGGAAAATCCCCATATGAACTAGTATATGGAACACAAACCGGAATGCCTTTACAAAATATGTTACTAGTTTATAAATTTATTCTTCAGGAAGACATGGAGGTTCTTGAACCAATGGAAGAGAGAATGGAACAATTAGCAGAACTTGATAAAATGAGAAGATTAGCACAAAACCAGAACATGAAGTTGCAAACACAAATGAAGTATTTTTTTGACAAAAATACAAAAAATAGAAAATTTGAAGAGGATGATCTGGTATTGATGTGGAATGCTAGGTGCTAGGAGAAAGGAAAACATGTAAAATTTGAGGCCTTGTGGTTAGGACCTTTTTTTGTTGTTGGTAAACGAGGAGAGAATTCATACTATTTGCAAAATATGAGTGGTGAAGAACATGAATTTATTGTACATGGGCAATTTTCGAAGAACTTTTTCTCTTAAAAATTACAAAGGATCAAGGGTTGCCAGTGCACAGACAACTTTTGAAAAAACTTCTCATAAAATTTCCATGCATAGTAGTATAGGAAGTGAAGGATACATGAATTTTCTAGTATATGGAAAATCTTGGAATCCCTTATTTGATCTTTTCTCCATGTATAGTAGTTTAGGATCATGTTCATCTCCACTTGCTTTCAACAAAAATGTTTGGTCTACTCACCCAGAGATATGGATCCTTGCAATAATCTCACAATCATACATCCCCAAACGAAGCCACTGTTGGAACTATAAAATTTTGATAACCTCATTAACCCTTCATGCTTATTAGTTTCCCAAGAAGTTCATATTACAGACATAAAATTTCCTCATATAGAATTTTTTCACCAAGGTCCAGGTTAAATTTTGTCATATAGCCCCATAAAATTCATCTGACATTAAATCTTTAAAAATATTGGCATAAGTTGATGTAGGTCTCACCGATAATATAATACATTTCTTCAACACATCGGCAAGACATCATAAGTGTCATAGCGATGAGGATATATACCAAGAGAATGCGGGTTTACATTTCTTATTGGCAAGACAAAAGGTATCAGTGTGATGATATGAGGTCATATCGAGCTAAGTTGCTTTTTACCGATTGTAATATAATAAAGTGTATCGGCCAAACTGTGGCCATCAGAGTGAGATTTCAAAGTACTGCTTGAAGTGTTACTGGTCTTAACGATAAAGAAAAAGGAAGATTCATTTGGTAACATAATGATTTCGGTGAGAGTTCAAGGATTCTTACCGACCCCTCATGTTATACTGACAGAACCAAGCATACAAAGATAAAGGTTGTCGAAGAAATAAAGTCTATCTAAAGAAAAAGTGTATCGGTGAGATAAGTTTCAACGGGGAGATCTAAGAGACATCACAATGAATATTATTTTGCCAGCAGGGAAATTACTTAGTCTCAATGACTTAGGTTGACAAAGTGAACATCTCAATGAGACAAAGAGCTTTTGAAGTAAATTGAAGAATTGTTGGCCTGATTCATTAAGTCTGGGAAATAGTTTGCTTCGGTGAAAATCGTGGCGACATAAAAAACTAAAAGGGAAAACTATTGGGGAGATTGGTGATGTCGAGGGAACTACAAGACGTCTTAGCAGATGGGTGAATGTTGAACAGACGAATTGTCCAGAGATTTGAAATTTCTTGCCAAAATGATCCCTGATGTGACAGTGAGAATTTTGAAAAACTTGTTACATTCATGTCTCAGTGAAGAAATTAATGGTGCCACAAAGCATAAAAGATTTTGCAAATCAAGGTGAGCTCAATTGAAATCATTGTTTCACAGAATTGGCAGTGAAGGAGAGCAAGGGAATGAGAAAAACAATTAAGGTGTTTGTCTAACTTGGATTTCCAGGCGAAATACAGTAAGTTTCTCATCCTCTGAAAATTTGTGAATTTTGAAAATGGAAGGCACTAGTTCAGAAAAGATTAAAGGAAGAAAACATGGGGAGGGTAGTCAACCAAAGAAAAAAAATCAAAAAATTGAGATGCGACCAGAGGGCACTGAGAGAAAATTGAACCAGGATCTCATAGACCAGCTAGCTGGTTTAGGACATAAAGCAAGACATTCTGCACAACTTAAGGCAAAAGTAGATAAATTGGATGAAAAATGCAAGTTTATAGGAGATGTTTGGACCCCAATTTAAGGATATGAATTGTTCAATTTCCATTACCATAGAAGAAATCGTTTCAAACCAGTATGTAACTTGTGGAGGCTCAATTTGGGAAAACTGGTGTGCCCTAATGTTTTCATTGATGTCGAATTGGTGAAATTGTTGGCTAGACATTATAATCCAAAAAATAAAGCTATATGTGATTTATTAGGGAATCCATTGATACATGTATTTGAGAATGCAATAAGTGAGGTTTTCAAATTTGAAGGATATGCAGTGAAAAGATAATAAGTGAGGAGATTGATAGTGAATTCAGAAGAATGGATACCATTTACAAGGGCTGGAGGTTACCCCTACATAGAATTAGGTGTCATGGAAAACTGACTCTGATGGAAGACAGTGAGGGACCACCATTTCATGTGGATCTCTTCAAACCCTACCTAAAGTACACTTATTTTTCAGTGGGACGGGTATTGGGGATGGAAGTCCCAGAGCATATTACATTTGTACCCATGGTGATTGTTGTAGATGTTTAGTATCATAATTATAGGTCTTTTGATTATGCTTCACATGTATTTAAGGAGCTGGATGCAGGATTGGTGGCAATAAAGAATGGAGCCTTTGTCCTACACCTCAGGAATTATAAATTGTTGATGCACTTGGTGCTATATTTTGGATAGGAAATGGGATTATGGCCCCAAGAGCTAAGGATTTTGCAATTTGATAAAGAAGGCAAGCCATTTCCTATTTAGTTGTTCACTATTGTTTGGGACAATAGGTAGAATTGCATACTTGGAGATTGTTAGGCAAATGGATTTCTCTAGTGTCATGAACTTAAGTTCTTATGGGAAACAAGCTTTTATGCCAAGTACACTATGTTTTGGTGATTTTACTGTGTTGGCAAAGGAGGGCTACAATTTGATTTTGGATAATTTATTGCATTACAACTTGAGAAAAGTGCCATCAAGGAAAAACTTTGGTCCAGAATGATACATCCATTCTGCCAAACAAAGGATAAACTTTGGAGGGTATCAGCATGTGCCCTATCAATATGATGACATAATCAGAAACTTATAAGCGGAAGAAGTAGAAATAGTGATTGAGAAGCATGATCAAGAATTGATAAATTTGGAGTTGTTGTCTTCTAGTAAAAAGGTATTAGAGGTTGATAGGCCACAAGGCCCATCCAGGAAGGTATCAAGGGCAAGAACTCAAGATTACACCTATTCTGCCAGAGAGATAAATATTGAGGAAACTATGGATGTGGATAGAAGACATGAATAATATAGATCTTCTATAGTAGATGATGAATTTTTGAAAACCTCAGAGTTTAAAACATTTTTATACAAACAAAAAGGAAAATAAATAAGAGGACTGGTTGAAAATGTCACACCAAGAAATGAGGACCAGTTGTTAAAAAGATTGAGAAATGAGGTGGACAAAGAAAAGAAAAACATGACCCTAGAGAAAGGGAGAGAGATGTTAGAAAAGGCTAGTGTCATGATGTTCCCAGGGTTGGATCTCAATTTTGCATTGGTTTTTGATAGTTTCCTGAAGGAAAACAATGCTACACAAGCTCAGTATAGAAAAAGTGACAGAAGTGTAAACAGGATCAAGATACAATCTTGATGAAGAGACATTGGTGATTTGGGCTTTGTATCCCCCTCACAAGAAGTTAGTTTTTATTGATACTAAAAAGGCATTTGGACATGCCATGACTTTAAAGGCTGGAGAGGCTGATCTGGTTGCAACTGTAGAAATTGGGATCAATATAGAAAAATTGAATAAGGCCCAGATACAAGCATTGATTAGAGAGAGAGAAATGTACAAAACCAATAATGAGAGAATGCTAAGAGAGAATGAATCTTTAAAGGACTTGGTAGGTGCTATAACAGGGCCAACAAAGATGCTCACCCAAGGTGAAAGCTCATAGGTGAGGGACCATTGGGAAGGGTCAAGTGCATACTCTAAAGGGAAAATGGACATGCTTACTTCAATAATAAAAAAGAGGCAGGTCATTTTAAACACTTGGCTAAATAAAAATTGGGGGAAAAAATCACAATACGTGGATGCAATAAAAGAACACATAAGAGTGGATAATAGAATCCAAGAGAGAATTGAGGAGAAGAAAAAGGGTACTCCTAATGCTGTAGGAATTGAAAATGATAATCGTATCATGGATAATCATAGATAATTCTTTGAGGAATTACAAGGGGATGTGCAGGGATTGATAGAAGCTACATAAGACAGATTGACTAAATTTTGTGATGATGAAGGCATAATGAAAGAAATGACTACATGGAAGAGTGAATGTGAATCAATACTCCAAGAGATATTGATGACAACCACTACGAAAGACATAACGTTGGATGAATCATGTGAGCAAAATGAACGAATGATGATGATGGAGATCATGGTCCACGATGTGTTAGGTGATGCAAATACACATAAGCACCAATATTATACAAAGAAAATGTTTGTAGTTCATTTGTGGCTTAACAAAAATTAGTTAATGATAATCTTGTTAACATTTTATGCTTAAGAATTTTTGAAAGGACACGTCCTTCTGCAAACTAAATGTATAATTGTCTATTATTTAAAGTAGAAGAAGGGGATAGAAGTAGAATTAGAATCGGATAGATTGTTGTAAGCACAATATTTTCAAAATGATGGCATTTAGGAAGACTATGCTGCATGTATGAATTTTGAGGAAGATAATGAAAGACTATTGATTTAGTGGTTTCATTCTGGTATCAATTGTTTGTTGGATTCCTGTGATTATTTGATTGTCTCCAGTCTGATGTTTCTTGATTGTTTAAATTGAACTATCAAGTATACGTTCAATCTATCAATGAAAATTTGTTGTTTTTGTGTGATTTGATTTATTGGGTTCTTTAATGAAGAATTAAATTCCTTTCAATCAATTACAGTAATTTGGGAATGTTATTTGGAGTAGTAAGAAGAATCAGATAATTAGATTTGATATTCTACCTCAGGTAGGGTTTATCAATTACATCCTTACATGTTTATACTAGTTATAAACTCATAATTGTATGCCAAATGATTAGAGAACTTGCTAGATAGAAACCACTCATCGAAGGCTCTCATTTGACTCCATTTTACCCAATAAGGTATTGGTATCCTTTATTTTCATTACATTAGTTTTATTCATCTCATTTGACATCTCTTAATTGAACATATTAAATCATACCTTGATTTTGCATATACAATTCATACCAAATTAGGATCGTATCTTTCCACTATCAAATTGCCATTTGTGGATAGTTAGGTCAAGTAGGAAACATAATTCAAAATTTGTGTGACTCATATAGGTGCACTCGCCTAGGTTTAGCAGAGCCTTAAGAGTAGAGGTTTCAACCATCTTGGTTGGCCTTCTTAGTTTTCCATTAACATAGTGAGAGTGTGGAAATCTCTCATGGTTCATTGAAACCAATGTTTTTGAGACCCAACAAGTCTCATTTAAAGATCATTAGTGTTTCCATTAGGTTTGACCGACCTAGTATTTACATGACACATTAAGTTTTTGCATCGACTTAATAAAGAGTGTGAATGATCCAAGATGTTTTTTGGGTCCTAAACTAAATACGTAATTGGTTCTCTCTCATTCTTATCCACCGTGGGAATGTTGAGTAGCCAACCTAGTTTGAATTTGTAAATAAAATTGTGTAGCCGATCTTGGAGAATGTTTCCAAGGATGAAGATGGTATAAAACCAAAACAAGTTGTGGTGAGTTTCATATTCATCATCCACAAATCAAGCAAGTAAGTGAAGTGTACGAACAAGTTCAAAAAGTAGAGAGTGGAATAGTGAATTGAGGCAACAATACTTTAAGGTGTTAGATCCCTGAAAGCAGTGAGCTGATGGCATTTACAATATTTTGATCAGGTTGTGAATGTGTGGAACCCTAGTGGAGGATCTTCATTTATTCCTTTATTTATTCTTTTGTAGGTAGTGATCCTCCTTTCTGGAAAATGAGTCCTTTGTAGGCAGTGAGCCATTGCATTTGGGCAGTGAGCCTTTTGTATCTAGGCAGTGAGTCCTTTGGAAGTGAGCCTTTATATTCAACATTTCATTACTACTATATTGTGAGCTAATCCTCACCATGATATTCCTTCATTAGTTTTTCCACGTAAATCTGGTGTCTCTAGCATTTTATTTATGTTATTTTCATTCCATGTTTAAACTTAATAACAAATTGAAGATAAGGTGAAAATATTAAGTTTATAAGTATAGTGATTTGATACAATTGATTCACCCTCCCTCCCTCTCAGTTGTCTTGTGCATTTCAACACCCCAATCATCACCAAAGAACACATTCAATTCAGAAGAAGAGGTGGGGAAGACTTAGGGCTCTCTCATATTAGCATCAACAATTGAAGATGGAATAATGTTGTTGTAATTAATTATTTAATTACACTTTCATAAGTTTACTTAGGAATTTAATTATATTCCTAGGTATCATTTACTAGGTGATGGGTTCACATGTATTTAGGATAAAATATTCCTTCTAAAAGATGAGTTGTCTTTTCTAGAAGTCTTATCTTTTCTAGCATCATTTCCTAAGTAGTTAGTTATTTGTTACATGTCATAAGATTATAACACATGTCAACATCATATTAACTACTACATCTCAACCTTGTCTATATAAGAAAGGCTTCATATGTACTTTGTCATATTCAATTTAGTATTCTTGCATCTTAATGATAGCATAATATTTATGTCATTTCTCTCTTGTGGAAGTTATTTTTTCTCGCAAGTGATCCTCGAGTGTTTGAGGAGTTCACCATAAATTCCTACATGGTATCAAAGCTTTAGTACTATAGACTTCTTCTCATATATGAGGGACCAATCTTGGTGTGAAAGTTTTGTTGGGAGTGAGTTGGGGTCTTGAGAACCTCGCCATTGAATCCAAGGTGTAATAGAAAGTCAAGATCGGCTTTTGTTTTGTCAAAATTTGACATATTTTGTCAAACCTACAAGGGTTTGATCCAGTCGTTTTTACTGGAGCCATTTTCAAATTTTCTTCAGAAATCTAGCTTCCACTCATTTGTGAGAAAAATGATTTCTAGGTTTTGTAGTCGGGGTCAAAATATCAACTGCGTATCTTTTAGATTGTTGATATCTTGCACAGATCTGAAGAAAAATGTTGTCCAAAAAGTGTCACACACCATTTTTCTTTTGGCTGAAGGTTTAAAAAAATCATTTTTTTCATCTTCTGCTTGCTAGATCAAAAAATGATTTCTGGGTTTTGTTTTTAGCTTCAAAATATTTTTGGATTTCTGTTATTGTCTACAAACAATGAGTAGATTTTTCAGAAATCAAATAAAAATGAAACTTTATTTGCTAGAAAAGTCGTTTCCTACAAGCTAAATTTAGTTTTTTCAAAAAATTCATAACTTTTGGCCATGGTGTCCATTTTTGGGAAATGAGATATCGGTGGAAAGCTAGTTTCGAGCACTTCATAGTGGTGCATGCCATTTTTTCAGATTTTTTCATCTACAGAAATTTGAGGTTATTTTTCATCATGGAGGCAGATGTGACCATTCATCAATGCATGCATTATTTCCTTTTTTGTGTGCATTAGGTTTTCATTTTCTTTGCACTTCATATCTATTATAGATCATTTCTCAATCGACCGTTGCTTCATAGATTCTAGAGTTGTACCAGTTTGCGAGTTTCTAGTGTTCCTTGGCATTGGGTCTGTTGTTGCTTTATCACGATTCCAACTTGAATCCTTGAGTGACTCTAATATGGTTTCTAGCAAACAAAAGTATCTGTCCTTGCTTTCCGAATTGGGGATTCAAGTATTAATCCATAGTGTACTTTTAGTGCATCTCTTGCAATAGGTTATCTCATTATGGGGGGATTGAATGCTCTCTCTTTTCATCCTTTGTGTGGATGGAGATTGATTGGATTTGTGATGGATATCATTATTATTTTGAATTTCATCTCTTTTTTGGAGAGGATTTTTGTCCCACTGGGTTTTCTCCTTTTCTCCATTTGTAAGAGATTGCATTTTCATATGTACATGGGTACCTAACATGGCCTAGTAGCCAGGACCCATCATTGCATAATTGCATCATTCGCATAGTAATTTTCTTCCTAAGTTTCACTTATGGGGGGTGTTGGTGTAATTAATTATTTAATTACACTTACGTAAGTTTACTTAGGAATTTAATTATATTTCTAGGTATCATTTACTAGGTGATGGGTTCACATGTATTTAGGATAAAAGATTCTTTCTAGAAGATGAGTTGTCTTTTCTAGAAGTCTTATCTTATCTAGCATCATTTCCTAAGTAGTTAGTTAGTTGTCACATGTCATAAGATTATGACACATGTCAACATCATATTAACTACTACATCTCAACCTTGCCTATATAAGGAAGGCTTTATATGTACTTTGTCATATTCAATTTGGTATTCTTGCATCTTAATGATAGCATAATATTTTTTCCATTTCTCTCTTATGGAAGTCATTTTGTCTTGCAGGTGATCCTAGGGTGTTTGAAGAGTTCAACATAAACTCCTAAAAATACAATTCTTGAGAGTGGAAATAACTGAAGCTTGACTAGTGGCCACTAACTCAAAAAGGTGAATAGCTGTCGAGTCAACTTTAACTATGACCACTCAGTTGTTTGTAACAAACTTTAGAGAATAGTGTAAAGTAGAAATTACAACAACCATAGCATGGATCCAAGGTCTCCCCAAAAGAATATTGTAAGGTAAAGGGCCATACATGACATAAACCAAAGTAGGTAATGTAATGGGGTCCAACTGCAAATGTAGTATTATTGTGCCTAGAGCTTAGCAACCTACATTATCAAACCCAGTAATGTAAAAAGAAGAAGCAGTTAGAGAAGATGAATCAACCTTAATTTTAGGAAATAAATCCATACCACAAATGTTGAGAGCTAGACTGGTGTCAATGAGGGTACATCTAATACTAATATTATTAACATTCATTATAATCATTAATGAGTCTACTTGTTTTTGCACATCCAGAGGCAAGAGTTCTTATGGATGGAAAGTAAAATTTGGCGAATCCACATGAATATGAGCCAAAAATGCACTAACATCCATATGCCTAGCAGAGGTAGGCAAGAGGATCTTCTGTAAGGATTTTTGAAGCATTTCCTGATAAACTAGAGTGGTCTAAAGAAAATCTCAAAGTGAGATCTTAGTCAGAGTAACACAGAGTTTCTCTACAAGATCATAATCACTTGGTGCTTTATTCAAAATTTTAGGTGTTGAAGGAAGAATTGGTTGGGAAGGTGGTAAAGAAGTAGGAGCTTTTGTAGATTTGGTGTAGGAACAAAATGTTGTTGATCCATTTTTTTTTGTTTCTTCTTGTATTATATGTGTGTCCAATAGCATTGTAAGAAGTGGAGTCCATAGGTTTTATGAACCTTGAATACAAATCCGATGAATCATCTTGATATGAAATACCATAGATAGAATGATCCTTCCTTAGAGAATGGATAGCTCAGGTCAAGTAAATGATGGGTTTCTTAGGGCTTGGAGGACACACTGAGACCACCACAACATTTACCGACTCTTCAACCTATGAAGAAGAGGTTCATTCAGAAGATTTATGAATAAGGGAAGATGCTTCTAAGAAATCCTCTAGAGCATCCTCCAACATGTCAAAATATTCCTTGGAAAAAGAATTATCATAGACATGGAAACATTGTGAAAATAGATTCGACATGTTTCACGTTAGGTTCACCAAAATGTGAAATAAGAGGGATTCACTGCACACGGGTCTCTTTGTTCTCAAGATATTCCCAAGGAATGAACTGCCCTTATCCACCTCAACATAAGTTGAATGAAGAAATTAAAAATAAAATGAATACAAGAAAACTTTCAGAGAAAACTACTTTAGATCTCAAGAGAGTGAGACTTCCCGATTTCTACCTTTGATAGAGATCTCTTGGCCAAAGGATGATAGCACATATTTAGGATGCTAGCACCACATGTTGTCATCCAAATGGCATGCTGGAATCCTGAGCAATGGAAAGCTTGGGAGCTCAGATGGGTAGAATATAATTTCACTTCCTAACTCAAATCTAAGGTTTGCTAAATAGAATAGTAAAATAGAGAACAAAAACTATGAGAAAAGCACAAGGAGAACTTGGAGAAAACTTACCCTCAATCAGACATTTGAGTCTTCACTACAAGATTTTATTTGTAACCTACACACAGAAGAATGATGGGAAAATGTTGGGGTTATATAGGGGCCTACTGAGTTAGACCCCCGTTTTGGTGTTCCCACCTCCATGGACATCCAGATAGAAAGAGAGTGTAACTAAAATGGACAAAGCATGTGGTGAAAGAAAAACTTGCTTCAGGAGTAGAAATCGCACCACTAAGTAGTAAATGAAAAAGAGATGTAAGTAGAAAAGAGAGAGAGAGTGTTACCCATGGGCCTAGGCCCTCTCTAGAGCACACAGATGCACCATTGAATTCTTGCTAGAGAGATGTAGCTATTGGAAGGACCTCAGTCCAACATAACTTCACTTGTAGAAGTGCTTCTATCAAGGATGAAAGGAACTCAAGAGTGGAGTTGAAGAGAGAGCTTGAATGAATGAATTGAACCCCCAAGATGAGGGAAAATGAGGGGTTTTTTTGCATGCAAGGGCAGCAAAGAGCCATTTCACCTGAAACCTGATTGCTAACACACATGTTAAGATTCAAGACTTGACATTCTTCATTTCAAACTCGAAAAATTGCCCCAGGATGCTAGTGCACCGTGTAGATGTCGAAGGCATCAATTTTTGGGAAACATGTCATTGAGTTGTTGTTTCTTTGCCACTATTCCACATGGAGTTAGAATTGTGAAATTCCAACCCATGGGAATTTTTCCATTAAAGCATTTAGGCATCATATATGCTAGGAAAAGTGCTAAAATGTGGAATTTCCCCTAGGTGCAATTCTGCAACATTACAAGAACATGCAGATTGCTAATTTATTTTGATTTATCTATGAATGAATTACAAATGATATAATCTTGATTTTTGGTTCTAAAATGATAGGGTCCACCACATATTAGGAGAACCTAAGAGGCCACCTATTCAAACTCCTTCAAGATCAGGTCCCACTACTCTCACTTTTAAATAAATGGCATCTTTATGCTATCAATTTATTCTAGGTTTACATCATCCCCACCATGAGACACCATGACACGATGTTGATGACACTCATGGAGTGATGGGATATCAAAACCTCTACCTTTCATTTATCGATGAGAGAGAAGATGGTGACATTAGAGGACACATACCACATACTTCGACTACCCATATAATATATGATTGTGACCCATGAAGATGGGAGAATCTCAGAGGATATCTTAAAGGATCAGTATTATTACATTGGCTGTGAGATTCCACAAGATGGCAATGGCCATATTTAACTATGATGACTATTATATGGAGGTGTTGAGATTTTTATTCTTCACTAAATCATGATTGCTACTATATCACTAATGATCACACTAGATGAATGAGGCACACACTTGCATGGAGGAATTTTTCATACTATATGAGTGATGGAGGAGTACTAGACAATGTTCACCTAGGGGTGAAGTATACTATCACCCCTATACTATGATATCTAACAATATGTATATTATGATATGTAAAATCCTTTGGGTTTTGGAATTCAATCAAATTTCTTGCACGTGGCCCATGGGATATCCTATAGAGGTACCATGGAACTATCCTCAAGACTTCTATTGTCCTCTTAAGATACAATGGCAAGAAAAATATGTACTATACTAGTACATCACATTCCATTTGTTAGATGCTATAGAGGTTATTTGGAGACCCTCCGAGACTTTACAAGATAGGCCTATCATAATAACTGGTGAGGATGCATCATGATTGATTCTTTATAGGTAGCTATGAGTATATTATGATTCTTTTCTACTAAGATCAAGTGATGAGATAGTTTGGTCACACTTAGGGGATTCCCATCCCTTGACCAAACTATCTCAGGTCAACTCAAAATGGTGCCAATCCATAAGATATACCTCATCCTACCATCATATACATCCCATTGAGTGACTCATATGATGAGTGAGAGAGACATCCTATGTCTAAGGTAGATGATGTCAGATCCAACATTGCATACATTAGGCACAATGGGAAACCACATGTTTAGATCTTATATTTACAATAGACTATCCTTTTGGAATCTTGGGCGATGTCCATGACATCAAGAGGATTACAAGGAGGGTGAGGATGATGATGGAGGTGAATGAAATAAAATTATGAGTAGACAACCATGAAAAAAGGATTTCCAAAGGAGGAGGAGACTAGTTATACCCTTGGGGAGAGACCTAGGACTCATCATCGTGTATCCAAAGCACAACCTACTACACTTGAGAGAACACACACCTATGAGTACATGAAGATGATTAGAGCATCAAATACTATTCCCCTACCCTCCAAATGGAGTATAGACATAATTAAAGTAGTCACATGCAAGGATTCCCACTGGTGAATTGGCGATCTAGGTGATGTGATATGCTATTCTATTATTTTATAGTCTACTATATGTTGTATTTAAGTTTGATTTATGATTTATATAATATTGTTATATGATATTATTCTATGTTTTTCTATTTTTTATATTTGGTAATCAAGATTGGCTCAACATTATAGGTTGATTAATAGAAAATATGATTCCCAAGATGTATCTACATTAGCCAATGTGAGGTGAACATAGGGCATCACAAAGTACAAGGTACGATGTAGAGTTTTTTGAGCCTATAGAATGACTAAGTTGTGCACAAGGAGTTGAGAGTCACAGATAAAAATTTAAGAGATCTCAAGCTTCTGTCTATAGCAAGATGTAGGCATTCCTATAGAAGGAGCTTGGTAGGGTATAGGTTGAGAGAGATAGGTTCTATTAAAGTAGCACACAACAAAATTTGAGGCTAATTTTGAGTTGAGAGGTGAGATCAAGGTTGTACTAGCATAAAGTATCTCTAGGAGCTACTCATGATCTATAGTATCATGTTGACCACCATTGCTAGGCCCCAAGGATTCTGGAAGTCATAGGCCCATAGAATGATAATATGATTTTTATTTGATACACCACATTTTGTCAGCGTGGTGATATGTGAATGTATATGAGTACCTTGATATATATATATATGAGCATATTTTATTTTCTATGTATGTTTTTTACTTAAATGATTTTAGTACTATATGTGATCTTTTAATAACATGCATTACATTTCCATATACATAAAATTTAATACACTTGTGATCTATTAAGCAATTTGATTAAGATGATTTAATCAATAAAACAATTATCTAATTTATATATGTAAATGAATCATGTGATCTAACTAAATATTTAAAAGTAGTTGTTTAATTAAATTTTATATTTTTTACTAAGTGTACACATGTTAAACTAGATGTAACTATGATCTAATTTGAAAAATTAAATACTATAATGGTCTAATTAATATGTCACACAAATTGCTAAATAGTATGCTAATAAGTAATAATCAAATTTAAGAAAATTACTCTAAGATCCAAGCCACACCAATGTTTGTCATGAATGAAGCAATGCAACATTAAATTAAAAAAAAAATCTATCTAATCTAATCTACATGATTTAGATTACAACATACTTCTCAAAGATTGAAATGAATTTTATGTATAGAATATATGAAAATTCTTTGTATTAATATGCTTTGTATTAATATTTTCTTTGAGAGGCATACCATCTATCATAAAAATCTTGTATGTGCCCAATCCATAATATTTAATAATGACATAGGGTCCCAACCAATTCAATATAAATTTCAATTTTTCTCCTCGTTCAGTGTTTATATTGTGTTGATTTTTCATACAACACCAAGTCACCAATATTAATTGAATGGTGGATAACTCCATTATATTTGGATTCAATACCTTTATAATAAGATTACATATGTTCAAGAGTGTGTATATGATGTTCATAGAGCATCTCAAGCTATTTAAGTTGTCCTCTATAAGAATTATCATCTAAAATTATGTTGAGAGAAATTTGTAGTGAAGGAATTTCCAACTCCAAAGACATAACAATTACATTAGTACCATATACAAGGTTGTATAAATTAGTACCCATAGACATACAAACACTTGTGTGATAAGCCCAAAATGCATAAGAGAGTTTAGTATTCCTATATTTACCATTTTTGTTAATAGTTTTCTATAAAACTTGCTTAATTTTTTTTTTTTAGATGCTTCCATTTGTCTATTTAATTGAGGATGATATGTTGTAAGAAAAGGATATTGTATGTGAAAATTTTCAAGGAAATTATTCACTTATTTTTTCTTAAATGATGTACCATTATCTGAAACTAAAGCAAAAGGAAGACCAAATCATGGTATAATTTTATCCAATATAAAGTGACAAATATCTTAAACTTTTGTGGATAAAAGTAGAACCAATTTGACCAATTTCATGAAGTAATATGTAGTTATAATAATAAAAGTATATCCTTGATATGAAGGAGGATAAATTTTACCAATGAGATCCAAGCTCTACACAAAAAATGGCCAAATAGAAACTTGGGTGTGAAGTTCATGAGTAGGAGAATGAATCAAATTGTTTTTTTTTTTTATATGACTGCAAGAATCGGGTAGCATGATCCCCTATAAACTGCAGTGCGCCTAGTAAAATTTTCAATGTGACCGGCGGTGCTAGCATGACACGCCCTTCGATAGCACGGGGGGTGGGGAGACTAGACCTCATGACCAACCTCCTGCAACAGGAAATATTTATCCAATTGAGCTAGGGCCCCAAACCCAGCATGAATCAAATTGTTATGTTGTGCATTTCTAGGATATTTATTAACAAAGGAGAAAT
Organism: Sequoiadendron giganteum; assembly: GCA_007115665.2. NCBI lineage: Eukaryota > Viridiplantae > Streptophyta > Pinopsida > Cupressales > Cupressaceae > Sequoiadendron > Sequoiadendron giganteum. The sequence goes on along the minus strand of CM021102.1, from coordinate 754,191,936 downwards.
AATCTTGCTCCATATTTTTCCAATAATATCCAATATTAATTAAATTTGGAACCGAAGATCAACTACCAAATTTTCCTCCACAAGAACCTCAATGGACTTCTCTGAGAATAGGGATCTCTGATTTGCTAAGGCAATGGAGAAGGAGACCATTATATTCTATTTGGTATAACATAGTAGATAATATTATATATCACATTGTGATCTTCTGAATATGAATAAATATTGAAATATCACAAAAGGTACCATCATGCAAATATTAAAATATGTGGGAGTATCATTCATCTAATTTAATTACACACCATATTATCTCATCCTTAATGTTTTATGCTATTGATGGAAATATAAAATTATAATTAGTAAATTTAAAATTTACAGATGAATCATTGAGGGATATAAGGGAGGAAATCCTCACCATTGCATTCACATGTTGATTATCCTTCTATGGAATATTATCAATAATATACGAGGAAATTTTTTTTAACATCACTAATGCCAAATCTTGGGATAGTTTATCTCATTTTTCTTGATATGATCCATTAATTTATTTTATGATTAATTGAGAATCTCCAAATATGTGAAGGTGTTGGATATTAAGAGATATTGTTTCATGCAAACCAATAATAAGAGATTCATATTCCATAATATTATTTGTACATTGGAAATTGAGATGGTATGGTAAGGGAATTGGCCTACTTGAAGGACATAATAGTATAAACTAAACATCAAATCCAGTTTGACACTTATAACCATCAAAATATAAATCCCACATTTTGTATTCCTCTAATGTTAAGACATGTTCATCGAGAAATGATTGTTGGTTTGGTAGAGCTAATGGCGAAGGAGCCTTAGCTAAATGGTCAATCAACACTTGCCCTTTAATTTCCTTTTGAGAGAAAAATTTAAGATCAAATTCTATTAACATTACCCATTTGGCTAGGCATCTTAATAAACTAGTTTTGGAGAACAAATGTTTTAGTGGATTGAACTTTGGAACAACATGCACTTTATCATATTAAAAATTTATTCACAGCAAACATGAGATTCAAACACTATTTTTTTATAATACTATATCACATTTAATAATTAGTCAATGTTCGACTAATATAGTAGACAAGAAGTTATTTACCATTCACATCTTGTTGCACTAAAAACACATAAAGAGCATTAGATGAAGAAAAAGTGTAAAGAATAAAGAGACATCTTGATGAAAGTGGTTGTAAAAGAGGAGGATCAACCAAATATTTCTTTAAATTCTCAAAGTCTTTTGGAAAATCTTCATTCTATTTAAAATGGGACTCTTTCTTAAGAAACTGAGTAAAGGGAAGAGTTTTATCTACCAATGATGAAAAAAAATGATAGATAGCTTGAATCTTTCCTTGTAAGCTATGAATTTGAGAAATGTTTTTAGGAGGTGGCATGTTTATTATAGCATCATTTTTTATTTCCACCTCAATACCTTGATATGACACAATAAATCCTAATAATTTTACACTATCTACACCAAAGATGCACTTTTTTGGATTTAACCACATGTTATACTTACGAATTCGTTTGAATATTTGATGGATAATTTTGACATGATCTTGAAATGATATGGATCTAGCCAAGATATTATTGAAATAATTCTCTAAATTTTTATGTATAAAATTATGAAATATTAATGACATAGCTCTCTAGTATGTTGCTCTAGTATTTTTCAATCCAAATGGCATGCCAACCCAACAAAATGTTCCCCAATGTGTAATCAAATAATTTTTTTAGTGGTCTTAAGGGTTGATAAAAAATTAATAGTATCCAAAAAATCCATCCATAAATGATAATAAATCATGTCCCATGGTTGAATCAATAATCATGTCTATGCTAGGAAGAGGGATACCATATTTCAAATATTCTTTATTAAGGTCACAAAAAATTTGTACACATTCGAATATGATTATCTAGTTTTGTGATAGCCACTATGTTTGATATCCAAGGTGAATAGTTGATAGGTAGATGAAATAAACTTGTAAGAGCTTTTCAATCTTAGCCTTAACCAAGACATCCACTTTGGGATTCATTTTATGAATATTTTGTCTTATAGGTTTAGCATAATCTTCTAACACAATTTTATGTATAACTACATTAGGATATATGTCAAACATATCTAAATAAGACCAAGAAAATAATTCATGAAATTCATATAATAGCATAGTATGCTCTTTTTGTTCATCAAATTCAAGATATTTTCCAATTAAAATTACTTTTTTTGTGTTAGAAGGGTCCATCGAGAAACTGATAGTATCTCCTACTAGTAGTGTACTAAGTATGGAATATTAGGGAAATTTTGGGGTATGTCTTGATATTTTATCATATCATCTTTCCCAAAGTATGCTTCAACATTTAGACAATAGAGATGTCCAAAACCATGATGGTAAGTAAGCAAGTTTTCATAAGCTCCCAATTTTTTTCCAAGGACTCATCATTCAGAAATATATCTAATGAAATATTTTTATTGTTTGATTTATCAATTTAAGATGAACCAAATTAAGCGACACCTTAAGGGGGTCTTATGTTATTGTTTTCACATTAAGTGAAGGTCTTTGTGAAGATATTGTGGGTTTTAAAGTATGATAATCAAGACCATTTATTGTACCTTGTGTGTTTAATTCTATAGGGACCTTGATACCTTGTTACTTTATACCACAACCATTACCATTTACCCAAATTGAGAAAATATTTTATATCCTCTTTTATAAATAGATTCCATTTCTTTTAAGAAAGGTGGTTTTCATAATTACTCAAATTATATGTGGATGTATAATTGGTATCATATTTATTGTTAGAAGTTATATAATTAGATGTTTGAGGAGAGTCTATACAAGATTGTCTAGATGTCACTGTGACCTCAGTTTATTCTTTAGATGTAGACATGATATTTTATACTCTCCCATGAAGGTAGGTGTAAAATATAATGAACCCTAATCATCGTCCAAGATTTTTTCATGGGTGACACATAATCATCTAAGTCATTATATTTTTAATTCATAGGTTCCACCTTTGAAAATGGAATCAATGTGTTAAAGGGTGTTATATTTCCTATTTCAGTTTCCTAACAATTTTTGGACTTAGGATCAACTTTGACCATGTAAACCTTGTTATGATATGGATACTTCATAATGCCATGAAGGGTGGAAAAGAATCCTTTCATAGCATGGATTCATGGTCTTCCAAGAAGAATATTATATGATAGGGCATTTGACATGACATGGATGATGGTAGGTAAAACAAAAAGACCTACTTTGATAGGTAATGTGATTATTCCTAATGGTTATCTACCCACATTATCGAAATGATGAATAGATAAGGCATCAAGTTGAATGAGAGGCCTATCAACACCAAGCTTGTTTAAAAGGTTAATGCTACAAATATTAGGCCTTGACCCGTTATCAATAAGGGTGTGACTAGCACCAATTTTATTAATGAGAACCATTATCATTAAGGAATCATATTGCTTTTGAATTTTAAGAGGTGGTAACTCACTTTGATAAAATAAAATATCTATTTTTTTTAAACTCATATCCTCAAGCAAAGTTGCTACATCATTTGGTTTAGCACAATGTACCATAGGAATAATGTTTAAACCCTATTGAAGCATACCATGATAAGTAGGTGAGTTTTGAATCAAGTTCCAGTACAAAATATTAGTCAGAGTAGCACAAAGCTACTCCACAAGATCAAATCCTTACCATTATGTTGAGGCAAACAAGGTGTGGGAGGGAGAATAGGATTTAGGAATGGTATTGATAAGGGGATGGTTGGTGTTTATTTTATTTTCTTGTTTTTTTTCATGTTATATGTATGAGAAATGACATGGCAATGTTGTTGTTGTGATACATGTTGTATATGGTTATGTTGAGTCAATTATCTTGCAAAGTTTAAGATATGACCAATATTTTTTTGTTTGTTTGACGATGGTCCAATAATAAGAAAAGGTGTTGCATTTGAGGTTGATTTGAAGGTGAGTAAATAAATATTTATGGTGTGATGGAATTTATTATTCTTTGACATTTTTGAAAATTTAGGAGTCTTAGTGGATGATTTAGGTGAGATTCAAATTCATCAAGGGCTTCAGCTAGAATATCAAAATTATCAGTACTAAAAGGCTCATTATATGTATAAAAAATTGTAGAAAGATATCTAACATGATTAGATTATTGTACCTTCTCCAAGAGATTAATTAAAAAATTAATTATAAAGTTCAACTTATGTATATGCTTCTTAACACTAATTATAATCAAGTACAACCACTCAAGTTTGTTACAAGTATTGTTTTCAGGAACACATTTCAAATTTTTAAAGAGGACATAGATAATAGTTTGCTCTAAAACTAGGAAAATTTTGAGAAATTCAAGGGTGTTTGGTGCCTTATACTAGAGGTACATGTTTTAAAAAGTTTGAATTTGTGAAAATGATTATAGTTAATAGAGGTCTGATATTGATATAGTCTAGGATTGAAACTAACAATACTACAATTTTTTTAATTTTGTAAAAATGTGACCTAATGAAATGAACTAGGGTTTCCAAATTTTACAAAAATGATATTATTTTCAACCAAATTATGCAATAATTCAGAAAATTAATTAAAAAAATCTATAGTTCTAGTGTATTAAAAAAATGAAAATGAAACCAAATTCCCAATTATTGCAAGAATGTAAAAAAAGAACACTTCTTTTCTAATGCAAGCACACTTTTTGTAAGCACAAAGATATCTTTCTTGATAATGCAGATCTAAAAGGATATAAAATATAAACCAAAAGATTTATCTAGTGTAGGGTGTGTTGGGTTCACCAAAAATGTGATGTGGAAAATTAGATCCTAGACCTAGTGTAAAGATTATTAAGATCAATATGTTTTTACATCAACATTAGAAACTAAGCCAACAAGGTAATGAGATTGGATAACAACCTAGAAGTAAATCAAATCTACCTTGGACCTGGTTATTTTGTTTCCTTGAAAATATATTATATTTTAATGTTAATTAATTGACCTATTTAACCATGTAACCTAATTTGAGAATTTAATTTTTTTGCAAAGATGAAACTGAAAGGTCATAGAATGAAGATAGATCTGAGAAGGGTAGATTTTTGTGCACCTATACTACAAATTTGGGGATGAATTAAGAGGTCAAGGGAATTGGGAAACCTTGACAAAGAGATGATATCCAAATCTACAAATATTTGGTATGGAACTTTCAGATCTATAGTCAATACTTCTACTCTAAAATTTTCTACCTTCAGATCTGAACCTACAAAAATCATAGAAAAGAGGGGAAAAGGGATGGATATGTAGGATTTCACCTTGGTCAAACCTCCATTTTGGTATTTCTACCTCCACAAATATCTAATTGATTAACTAATAAAATATGTGTTCTCCTAACCTTAAGTATTTATAAGGATGTAATGAGCTAAAATGATAAAAATCCTACTCAAATGTGTTAGAGAATGATTCCTAAATAGCATGAACAAGATCGACCCAAGAGAAAGTCAAATAATTATCGAAAAAATTAAATGCATAAATACCTTGTTTAGGGAGACAAGTATATCAAATTTTTAAGATGAGAACACTTTGAAAACAAGTCATTAGGTGTTTAAAATAAGCCAAAGATATTTCCAAAACCTAGATTTCATCATGTCCATCCATTGGCATCATACTCCAATAATTTTGCTAACTTGAATAATTATAAAATTATCTTTGTAGATCTATAAAAATGGATGTATTTTGGCAGAGTTGTTCCTTATTAATTTCTTCCTCCCTTTTATTTGAAATAAAAAGTCATGTTTATATAGTGGAACATAGGAATAAATTAAAGTGTAGGCCAAGTAATTTAATTTAACTTTCGAGATTGATTTACCACCAAGGCCCATGTTTGAATTCACATCTCTAAAATTAGAGATAAAAAAAAATGATAAATCAAATTTATCAGGTAAAATACCTAGACTAGGGTGTTGGGCACCCCTATACATCTATTTTTCACCATTTTAAATTTTATTTGAAATTTTAGGGTTTTGTTTAATCAAAACTTATCCAACACACAAGAAATTTTTGAGGTCATTCTAATGATATTTGATCAATAGAGAATATTTTAGGGTAGTACTAATATATTCTCCTAGGTTGATAAGAAAGGTCAAGGCTAGGGAATGTCTAAAATTCATTAATGTAGAGGTTACAAGAGAATTTTTTGTTGGAAGTTTGGAAGTCTGTCATTGTTGATATAGCTTGGAAAAATGAGCATGAAGTGTACATACATCGGTTGATTTGAATGGAATAGTGTTGTCATTGATGTCAGCATTTTTGGTGTCATTTGTACAAATACTAACTATACCAAAAATTTGATCTATCAAAAATTTGGCCAAGTATTCTTTGTTGATGGTGTTTTGGTTTAGTGCATCAATTTTTTTGGTTCTGCACTTCACCACAAGAAGGGGTATAACTTTTTTATTTTAACCATATCTTTATGACTAGATCATACAGTTATATTCAAGATCTTGAGAAGTTTTGTTAAGAGTACTGGAAGATATCAATGACAAAGTTCAGCTCTGTATATCACTATCATCTCTCTATTTAGTATACCAGTATGGAAGATTACACATTTTATTGAGAAGAATGTTTTGAGGTTGTGGTTTTAAAGTTAGTCTCACTGATGTTGGTGAAATGAGAAACTAAAGAAATTTTTGGTGTAGTTAAATGTTTTGTACCTTGTCCTAGGTCATAATTACACCTTAGTTAAGTTTACTTAGGGACCACATAGGAGTTGTTGGAGAATTTCCACCTTTGGTGGATTTATCATGTTATCACTTTATCACCTCCACATTTCATGTACATATCATGTGATTAGGTTTCCACCTTTTGTGGTAGATCCACTATTTGTGGTGGTTATCACATTATCACCTTTCCACTTTAGGTGGAGTGATAGCTTCTCATTGTTGTCTCGAGGGAACACTCTAACCCTCTTGTTCATTCTCTACATGATCATTCTTTGTAGTTTGACATGAGTGTGGATAATTTTGGAAAACATTTGGAGGAGGCTTCTTTGTCTTTAGAGGGGATATCATTCTCTTTGGATCATGTTCTACATTCTTTTCTACTAGATGTTGGATTGTACTCCTCCGCAGTGTGGCCTAGAATGCCTGTTTGGAGTGTGTCAATTTTCGGCATCGACGTGGAGACACTTGAGTATGCTTCAGAGACATCATACATCCTGCATACATCCTTGGTTTTATTTCTTCCTAAGGGGAGGAATGTTGTTCAGCGAGATTGGATCATCTTCAACATTCAATGTCGAGCTTCTACCATCATTGCAAGAGACTCAACATTGAGGGGGGGCTGCCTTGTCTCTCTTATGGGGGGGTCTTTTTCCTCACATGGGGTTTTTACCTTCTCATGCATCATTGAGAGCATTTCTATCTTGTATTTCATATCTCTTTTGGGGAGGAGTTTTGTCCCACTGGGTTTTCTCCTTTTCTCTGTTTGTGAGAGATTGCATTACATTTGTACATGGGTACCCATCTTGCATTGTTTGCATTTGTCGGGACCCATCTTGCATTGTTTGCGTTTGTGTACATTCTCCCTAAGTTGCACTTAATGGGGGGTTTTGGTGTAATTAAATGTTTTGTACCTTGTTCTAGGTCATAATTACACCTTAGTTAAGTTTACTTAGGGACCACATAGGAGTTGTTGGAGAATTTCCACCTTTGGTGGATTTATCATGTTATCACTCTATCACATCCACCTTTCATGGACATATCATGTGATTAGGTTTCATACACTATTTGTGGTGGTTATCACATTATCACCTTTCCACTTTAGGTGGAGTGATAGCTTTTCATTGTTGTCTCATATCATAAGATTACGACACTTATCATAATCTTATGCACTCCTATGTTCTCACCTTGGCTATATAACCAAGGGGTCTCTCATTGTAAAATCAAGCAATTCCATTATCATATTGACATTGAATACAATTTATTCTTGTCATATTATTTTCTCTCTTCTTTGTGCTTTCCATTTGGTCCATAGATCTTGGCATCCATAGCCAATTCTAACAGAAATATTGAATCTAGAAGGTGTGTATTTTGGGAAGTGTGTGATTGGAAGTTTTTGTGATTAGGTCCTATTCCTCGTTGACCTAATTCATGATATTTATTGAGAAGATTAAATATACATTTCAGACGTGAGTTGGATATATTTTGGGTCCATGTTGACTTAAAATTGAGTATTGCATATTTTCTTGGGTGTGAAGATGATTTTGAATCTTATGTGGTGCCGACAAAAGCTATTTGGATTGTTTTTCTTACATCTAATTAGGCTGACCTAATTTATGTGTGCAGATGTATTTGCGTATATATATATATAAGATATTTTGTAGTTGAAAGAGGAAGAAAAAATGAGAAGTGTGTGTGGATGAATGAGCGAAAAATGACATATCAGGCGCGAGTGGTGTTATATGATGTGAACATGCAAATTCAGTGGTAAGATTTCAAAATCAGAGCAGAATTGTTGAGTGATTACTAAGAAGAGTAGTACTTTATATTTAGAGCTTCAAAGGAATTAAAATATAGCACAAGGAAGGTGCACTTTGTATTAGTTCATACTTTGGAAATGAGCCATTTTTGTATTGTACTTAACTCTAGCTGTGAGCCCTATAAGGATAGAGTGTCCTGGTAGTGAGCCTCTGTAATATACTATATCTGGATATAACATATTGTGAGCTAATCCTCATCATGATTTTTACCATTTTGGGTTTTCCACGTAAAAATCCCAATGTTCATGTATTTTTTAGCTTTTTGGATGATTCATGCTTTCATTTATTATTTCACTTAATATGGTTTGGTGATTGAATGTGTTGTGTTCAAAAAGTTATAGAATATTGATTCAATCCCCCTCTTATTATTTTGAATGTTCAACAATTGGTATCAAAGCTTGGTTCCTTCTGATAAGACTAATAACTTGAGGAAGATCTTGGAAGTTATAAAACATGGTAGGCAAGAAGTCTCCTATTCCTCCAGAAGAAATTTCTGCAATTGAATATGTAGAAGATGATTACATGCTTGACAAAGAAGAATTGGAATTTTCTCTTGAAGATCTTGAAAAAGTTGAAATTGAGAACAAAATCTTGAAGGAAATCTTAGGAGAAGAAAATGAATGAATCAAAAAGCTAAGAGAAAAAATCAAGAAGTTCAAAGAAAGACATAAGGAACTAAATATATAGTTGAAGAAAGAAAATGAAGAGATCATTGGATTGAAAGTAAAAATGGAAGAAAATAAGAGGATTGGGGAATGTTTAAATGCAGTGATACAAAACAAGACTGAAGAATTCTCTAAACTTGAACAAAAAGTGGTAAATCTTAGATTTGATCTAGAAAAGGAAAGAATACATGAGGAGAAATTTAAAATAAGTACTATAATGCTTGATGAATTGATTGCAATACAGAAACCCTCTAAGAACAAAGGTATTTTGGGACTTGAAGAAGGACAAATTTCAAAGGAAAATCAAACACCTACCAAGGTTGACAATCGAAAGGAAATTCGAGGTAATAAGAGACAATTCAAAAATCAAAGAAGCAATGTTGGAATACCTTCTATCAAACAACCAAATAATCAAAGGTACCCATCTTTCAATGGTATTTGTTTTTCATGCAAAAAATATGGATATAAAGCAATAGAATGTTGGAGTAGAATGAATCAAAATTTTGGATTGATCACCGGAAAATGTTTTGAATGCAATAAATTTGGACATAGAAGTACTGAGTGTAGAAGTTAGATGATGAATAGATATAATATAGGGAGAATTTTTCAATATTTCAATGGCTACTATTATACATGAAATTTATTTGGACATAAGGTTTACTAGTGCAAATCAATAATGAATAGAAGTTAGTTTGGTTATAAAAATGTTGTGTGAGCTAATTTTGCAACAAACCTTGAAATATTTCAAGATTTTGTAAAAGAAAAAATAGAAGACAACCTAATCTGGTAAAAGGGAATGAATCTGTGAAGAAAGTTGATCCTACTAAGGTTAAGAAGGAAATGGAAAATATATGGAGAAAGAAAGATGACTCTAAAAATAGAGATGAATCAGGAACTTCAAATGTATTTGTACCTACCTCGAGTATAGATAATTCTTCTAAAAATTAAGCCCATGCCAAGGCTTAGGGGGAGCAATAATAAAAAATTCTAATAGCCCCCTGAAATACAAGGTCTTGAGTCATGGTACAAAGATATGTAAAAGGAAATTTTGAAGCTATAGAAGGAAGTTATGATAGAAAATATTATGATGCAGAAGTTTGTGGAGCATTTGTAGATTAACTATGGATACAAGGTTTCAAAGTTTGACAACTTTTTTTGAAGTATTTATTGCTAACACATTTATTGATATAGGTCAAATCATGGAATTAAAAAAATATTTGAGAAGAAAAATTCATTTGATGCGAAGGAAAGGAAAATTGAAGAAGAGGAACTAGATTCGAGGCATCCTTTGAAAGAAAAACATCAAAACCCTAATCTTCACCAAAACAATTTCAAAAGGTATTCTTCTTACACAATTATTTTCTAAATTTTTTATATTAATGAAATGGAAGGGTTGAAGGTAGTAAATGTCTTAGACAAACCACAAATTAAATTAAAGAGGCATTCTTGGAAGAATTTTTCAGAAGACAGCGAGTGCATTTTCTGGCACTCCTCTTAGATTTTCATCTACTGAGGATATATATGCATACATATATGGGACAATAGAAGAAATTTCCTTTGTTGGACTAAGATTTTTGTGGACAAATGAATTGGAAGAAAATTATAATACCATTAAACCAGAGTACAAAACCTTGGTTGAAAATAAATTGAACATATGGTGGAAGTTTCCATTGTTTGTCATGTCTCTAATTTTGGCAATGCTTACTTTTACTTCATGTGGTTTCCATTTCATGGTTTCATGATTATGTGTGGTATATTAAATGAAAATAAGTGTGTCATTTAATTTTTTGGAAGTTGCAATGAATGAAATATTATTTTATTTTGGAAATAATTCAAAATGGAAAATATTACTCAGAATTAATATATGTTGATGTTATGAGTTAAGTTGATTTGATTTAATCTGATACTAATTTTATGTCATTGCCTGAGTGTATTTGAGTGGTAGGTCCTTGAAGACCAAGAGTGTGTTTAAGGAGGGGAGATTAGCCTCTTGGTAGGATAAAGTAAGAATGATGCTCTCAATCACACACAAACACATAGAGTCATACAAATGCATTTAACATATGTTTTTTTGGGTGATTGTTTAATTTTAGTAACTTTTAAATGATTATTTAAAGTCTTGTATCCATATATGCATGCAATTAAAGGAAAGAAATTAACTCTAGTTTGATTAGATATTGCATGTACAACTAGAAGTGTTGATTAAAATAATTGTTGTATTCAATGAATATGAATTTCATGCACATGTATTAATGTTGAATGAAAATAAATAGCTCATTTAGAATTTTGTGTATAGAAAAATGAAGAAAATAATTAAATAAGAATAATTATTATATCTCAAATAAAAAGTTAAAAAGGAAAATATATTTAATTTTAATTTCCCAATTTCAAGATTAGGGTCTCAAAAATGAGGAAAATATTTAAAATGTGAGAAAAGATAACGGGAAGGCAATCGTTTCTTTATTCAATCTTTGGGTTTTTCTATAGCAAGAAAAATGGGAAAAATGGGGGTGCAAGAAATGAGAGTTTTACTATGACTATAGCATGGCTAGTTAAATTTCAGGGAAATTGGAAAGGGAATATAGGGAAGGAGAGGAACTCAATGGCTAGGATTTCAGTAATCATCTTCGAAGGAGAAGCAATTTCTAGGTTTTTAACACTTTTCCTGTGCATCTAAATACTTCTCTGCGAAAAAAATTTAGAATGAATTCATTGTGAATATTTGTGGAATGGAAATACATATATTTGTTTATTTACACAAAACTATGTATGTTCAATTTTATCTGATCATGTATGCACAACCAAACATTTTCTTTGGTGAAATTATTTCTGATCTTGAAGTATAATCAGACCTAGATAATGAAAATTGATATACATATTCTCATATATATATACATATATTTTGAAATATATATATATATATACATATATATGAAAATATATATATTATTTAAGAATGTGTTATCCCTTGAAATTTTTGTTGGAACCAAAACCAAAGTTCTTACTTCTGCAGGCATGAAACTATGTATGCTCATTTTCCCTTTAGAGAGACTCGGATTGTTGGGTGATGGGGATACTGATCCCCATAGTCCTCCCCCCCCCCCCCATAGGGAAGGCTGCTCTGTGGGAGTGGTGGCTCCCCATAGCCCACGACTTGTGGGGAGGCACCACCCACAGGTCATGGCTTGTGGGGAGGCATCGTCCACAGGCCACGACTTGTGGGGAGGCACCGCACACAGGCAACAGACTCCAAAGGAGGGTTTGTGGCTTAAGGGCCGACTTCTCCACTATTGATAATAAGGTTCAGTGGCTGTGTAAAACTGTTCTTTGGTTTTTCCATGGGTAATTATTTTTAAATTGATTATAATATTTATTAAATAAATGTATATATATATACACACACACTTTATATGTGTGTAATTTTTGTCTCACTAGGTTTTTAATGCTTAAGTAATTCTAGAAATCATTACTGTATGGATTTAGATCAAAACGTAATAAACATATGTAGGAATATTTTCTTTTAAATACATACATATATATATATTATATATATGTATATACATGTAAGTATATATATTCAATCTCCTTTTGCTATAAGTTTGTACTTATAAACTGTTGGGAAAATAAGAGTTTTACAAACTTGAGTAATTAGATACAAAAGTAAAATGCATAAAATATAAAAGTAAATTTATATACATATATATTTATTTTCACATGTGTGCTAAGTTCTTAATGAAAACATGAGTTTAAATATATATATAAATTCCTCTACAAATCGAGGAATTCCTTTACTTGCATGAAGTAAATAATTCTGCTCACTTAACTTCTGCTCTAAGTGGAACTTGGCTGCAACTTACTAATTTTTTGTTAGAATTTGATGAACTCCTTATGAAAATGTGTTAATTTTCTTTTCCAGTGAAATAAAATAAGTGTATTAGTTGTAATTTGAATTAAATGGAGGAATTTGATCAATATAGTGGCCAAGTTTCTTTAGTTAATCATTTCAAATCAATTTGAATGAGTTTTTATTACAGTATTTGAAAACAACCCAAAAACATGATGTAAATGAAGATGAAAACTTGTTTTATTTTGAGAATGTTTATGTAGAGAAAAGAGAAATATTATGAAGCCCTTGATTTATGCTGAATTGAGTTGATTACTTTGTTGTGTGAGAATAAAATTGAAAACTATTTTCTTTAAGGAACAAAGCTACACTTTGCAGAATTATGTATAGACATTGAGAATGGAATTGGATTGAGAATGTGCTAGATTCATAAACCTCAAATCTGATTTTGGAATCTTTTCCTCATGAATTATTGTGATATTTTGGTAAATTCACTAAGCGTATGCACAAATAGTGTAATTGTTAAATGCTTAAATTTTATGAGATTTTTTAGATCATGTGATGTTTTATTCTGTATTATATAAAATTCCGAGGTAGGATGCCGAATGTGGATTCACAGAGATAGTATTTTATCATTTTCATAAACTACATCATTTATATATATATAACTTAATGCTTGGCCAAACACTGTACCATTGAAATAGATGGATTAAAATCCTAAATTTTATGTATTTTATCTCTTCCACATCCTGTTTGTAAGAAATATGTTTTTCTAGTTAGAAATGCATATAGGAAAACATGCATGCATTGAGAGTACCCTCCTATTTTACTATTCCAGGTTGCTAGGCTCCTCATGCAGGGTTGGGGATTTCTTTGAGTTAGGAAGAAACCTGGGGAGGTCATGTGCCTTGTGGTTGGGTGGAAAAGGCACCTTAATCACACTCTTGGCCTGAGCGTGAGAAGATCGATTATGTCAAGGAAAATGAGGTTCAAAGATTCTATTGATGGGATAAGCTTCATATTTTGTACATTGTATGGCTTGATAGCCAATTTATAAATTATAAAATCTTAGATGTAACAATTGATGTATATTTGACTTGTATCATTGAAACAAATGATTTTTAACACCCTATGAGGTGTATATAAACTCATACTTGTAACATAATTGAATTAATGACATTTGGAACATGTGTAGATGCTCATTTCCATTATTGTTGTATCTAAATCTCTTTTGTAATGTCCAATGAACTTGGAAATGGACATAATGGAATGTGTTAAATTTTTTTTGCCTTACATTGTTTGAATTTGACAAGAATTATATTAGGATTGTGTTGAGTAGATTCATGATGAATCTATTTGGATTGATAGTGCACACTCAATAACCAAGGAAGAAATAAGGTATGTGACTAGTTTGTGGTCCTTCGGACCATTTCCAAGGTGGAATTTTTTCAATGATCAAGAATTAATTGAAAAGACTGGTGCAACTCTAAAAGGAAAGGAAATCATGTTGAGTACATTTGGAAATCTAGTTATCTGATATGCCACAATTCTTGTTGGAAATAAAATCTATCTACCTAACAATGGTTGTATAGTCTCTACTAGTGCTACTCACATTGTACTTGACATGATTGAGAATGGTGTAGACTATGATGTTTGTGAGTTACTTCGATAGCACTTGATGAATAATTTTAAAGAAATCAAAAAGATAAAAAAGAATGCATTCAGGTACAATACTTTGATAGTTTTCTTAATTTTTTACTTCATGAAGGAGATACTAGTAACTGGAAAGGTAGAATGGTTAGATAAAAAACTGGTAACACATCAAATAAGGATTCTTATGATGAATCTTGGTGGATTGGATGCTTAAGAAGATGCTCTTGTAGCATTATTTGGAATGTTTCAAATGAGGATGAATAAGAGAATAAAAATACTAGAGAGTGTAGTGGAAAGATACTTTGAAGACATTAATTTCCTTGTCTCTACTAATTTTTGTTACATGGAAACAGTTGAACCTAGACTTGTGTGGATTTCTGAGTTAGATTATGAAGTGATTGTTGAGGAAGTTGTTCATTATGTCGAAGTGATTCTCAAAATCACAAAGGACCCCAATTATAGATCGGGTTTAGTGGACAAGTCTATTATTGAGGCCTCTGGTAGTTCAAGAAGAACAAGTAAGAAAAATAAAAGTGTTTATATTCCTCTAGTTGAGAGAAAGTGAGAGCTTACAGAATAAGAAGGAAAATAATTTGATGTGACCCAACATGAGCATGAAAGCGGAAGTACACAAGACTTGGATGAAGCAATAAAAGCTTTATAAGAGGTAATCCTTGATGCAAGCATTAATACATTAGTGTCTAACATAGAAAATCTTAGGAGTATGGTTGATTCATTGAAATAATACATCTTTAGTCTAAAATAACAAACTAGAAATGAGTTAGAAGCAAGATCTACATAGGAGAATCTAGAGGATGCTAGAAATAAATGTGCAGATGCACATCACAGAGTCTTGAAGGAATTGAAGGATGTTCAAGATTGTGAAGAAGAATCACAAGACTTAATATCATACTACCTAAATTTGTCTAACTAGACACAAAATGAGTCAAAATGAAACTTGGATAAGCACTCAAGTAGATGTTTATAATCTAGAAAATGACAAGAACAATCAAAAGTGGTCTTACATCATGCAACTATAGTACAATTTCTTTATCTTACAGAATCTAGGGACAAATAAAATTGTAAGAGAGGGGGACCAACCACGTCAAGGCTCCAGGTCACGAAAATCCAAGAGTGGAGGCATGCCCTAACTTACCTCACTCTATAGGGTGTTTTGGGGTGAAGGTTGAGAATTAAGAGCACTATGATGTGCTTATGCCACTTTGCAGACTTGAAGTTCAGGTTGGGGCTAGGTGAGATAGGTTTTGGAGTCAATATTGAACCCCAGATAGCTCTTTATATGAGGACGACAACACGGTTCCAGGACAATAGCACGATGCATTGGCGTCTCTCTAGCACACTCGCATTCATATGACCAAAAAATGTAAAATACAATAAAGGACACCAAAAATTGACTAAACAACCTACCTAAATGATTTTAGTGAAAAATGGAGAATGATGAAATACAAAAATTAAATATGGAAATGATAAATTAAATAAATGAACACAAGGGTGATGAGAACTAACTCACTTAAATAATGGTTCACCAGATAAATCCATGTGCATGTTCACCTACACACAAACAAGAAGTGGAGAATTGTTGGGGCTGTATAGGGGCCTACCTCAGTCATAACCCCAATTTGGTGTTTCCACCTCCATGGATAGCGAAAAAGCAATGAAGTAGAATATGTGATAAAAGAAGATAAAGGAAGTGCAATGAACACTACAAAAGACTAAACTACTCTATCAAATCATGAAGGAGAGGAATGAAGTGTTACCACCTCCACCCAAAGGCTCTCAAGGCCAATGGAAGGAGAATACAAGCAATGAATTTGGAAAATTCACCACCTCCACAACTATGGTGAAGGGAGGTCTCACAAGACCCCAAGCTCACAACTTCTATGGTAGCCTCACACATGCAATGTGGAGTTGATGGAGCATTAAGATATTGTAATACTCAAAATGCAGTGCTAGAATATTGAAGTGAATGAGAATGTGCTTGATAGATAGAATGTGAATGAAAGAGTTGAAGTGATAGTGAATAGAATGAATTTGAAGGTGGGATGAGAAGGAATAGGCCATTTTTTGGGTCGGTTGGTCGAAAGAAGGATGTTTCAATTTTTCTCAATGAGGAGTGTAACACCTTTACCAACTTCAGATGTGGGAATCTATTAGGGATGATAGTGCACCATGTAGAAATTTGTGTGCCACACTTTCATCCTTGACAAATATTCTCTCACTGAAACATAAAACACATGCTAAGTGGATGCATTCTGAAAGGGTGATGTGGAATTTTTCCTTAGGACTTGATTTTCTAAAGTGAGAGTATGTGAAAGGGGAATTTACATAGGGGGTGAAAATTCACTCCTATACATTTTCCCTCACTTTAGCGAGCGTGAGGATCGATGAGTGTTCAGTAAAGTAGATTGAAGAGTTAGAAATGTATATAATCTAAACCATCAAGGAAGTAGACCATGATCTAGTGAGCTCAAAAGTGTAGGGTAGAAAAATGTCTCCACGAGTACTCTCTCCTAAGGAGTTTTGAAAAAAGGTGTAATAATTGGCTATGAAGGTAGCCACTCAAGATCTAGAGCCCTAATAGAAGCACAAGCATAAGAGAGATAGAGACACTATGACAAGAATACATTGTATTATGCCAATAATGCAAATAGAATCAATGTATGTATCAATTTACAAATGTAGTAGAGACCCCTTGGTTATATAGCCAAGGTGAGAAGATAGGAGGGCATAAGATTACGACAAGTATCAGAATCTTATGACATGAGACAACTGTGAAAAGCTATCACTCCACCTAAAGTGGGAAAGTGATAATGTGATAACCACCACAAAAGGTGGATCTACCAAAAAAGGTGGAGAGGAATCACATGATGTGTTTATGAAAGGTGGAAATGATAAAGTGATAACATGTTAAGTCCACCAAAGGTGGAAAATATCCAACAACTCCTATGTGGTCCCTAAGTAAACTTAACTAAGGTGTAATGATGACCTAGGACAATGTACAAAACAATTAATTACACTAACACCCCCCTTAAGTGCAACTTAGGGAGAATGTACACAAAAGAAAACAATGCAAGATGGGTCCTGGCAACTAGGCCATTTTAGGTACCCATGTACAAATGCAATGCAATCTCTCATAAAGTAGAGAAGAGGAGAAAACCATGTAGGAAAAACTCCCCCCTAAAAGAGAGAAGAAAAACAAGAGAAAATGCTCTCAAATGTATGAGAAGGATAAAACCCCTAGAAGAGGAAAAAGTTCCCCCATAAGAGAGAATGAAGAATTCAAGTGACCTCCTCAGATGAAACATCCTACACCCCCAAGAGAGCTCACAAATGATGATAGGTACTCTCAGTGAAAGGTTTGGTAAAGATATTTTCAACCTGCTCTGCTGTAGGACAATACTGCAAATCAATGACCCACTCCTATATCAGATCCCAAATTTAGTGCATATGAATCTCGATGTGTTTGGTCCTCTGATGGTGAGCTGGATTCTTTGAGATTTGGATGGCACTCTTATTGTCACAATGAATGACTGAAGGATGTGGAATAGTGAAGCCAAACTCAGTGAGAACATTTTGAAGCCAAATAGCCTTAGTAGCAACATTAACAACCCCTCGATACTCAACCTCAGTTGAAGAAAGAGAAATAGCATGTTGCTTCTTACTCTGCCAACAAATGGGCCAGAACTAAGATGAAAGTTGTAACCAAAAGTGGACTTGCGATCGTCAATATCGCCAACCCAATCAGAATTTGTATATCCCACCAAGGTAAGTCATGTACCTACTACATAGTGAATCCCATGATGATGTGTACCTTGTATGTAATGCAAGATGTGTTTGGATTCTTTCCAATGAAGCTCATGTGGTTCCTACATAAAGTGTGAAACCATGCCAACAACAAAGGAGATATCAAGGCATGTGTGAATCAAGTAGATGAGACTCCCAACAAGCTGATGATACAAAGTGGCATCAACAAGTGGAGTAGAACACTTAGCCTCAAGCTTGACTCCTAAAAGAAAGGGAGTCAGAGTAGGTTTACAATCAACCATGTGAAACCGAGATAGAAGATCAAGAGCATACTTGGGCTGAGAGAGATATATCCTAGAAGCTGAATGTGAGATCTCAATCCCAAGAAAATAGTGTAAAAGGCCCAAGTCAGTCATAGAAAATCTATCCTACAAAGCATATTTGACACTGCCAATGATGGATGTCATACTCCCTGTAATGATCAAGTCATCAACATAGAGCACAAGTAGCAAATGAGAGTCACCTTGTCGCAAAATGTAGACATTTGGATCTGAATGAAACCTCGTGAATCTTGTAGAGAGAAGAAAGGAATCCATCTTGGAATACCAAGCCCTAGGGGCCTATTTGAGGCCATAGAGAGACTTCCTCAATTTACAAACCAAAGAATAATCCTATATGAATCCCTATGGCTGCTCCATGTAAATCTCCTCATGAAGATCCCCATGAAGAAATGCACTCTTCACCCATCTGATGTACAACCCAACCATGAGCTATAGCAATAGCAAGTGTCAAGTGAATGGAGTTCATCTTAGCAATAGGTGCGAAGGTCTCTGTATAATCAACACTTGGAACCTATGAGAAACCTGTTTCCACAAGTTGAGCCTTGTATTTATCCACACTTCCATCCGTTGCATACTTGGTCTGATAGATCCACTTGCATTTAACCATATTTCTCTCCTTGGGGAGTGGAACTAAATCCCATGTGTTGTTCCGCATCAAGGAACTATACTCTTTCTCCATTGTTGAATCCCACTCTGGAACTCCTAATGCTTCCTTGAAGGACTGTGGATCAGAAGAAGTAGCAATAAAAGCACGTGGAAAATATTGATGTTGTGATTGAGTCCTTTGAGTATCTGAAGGATCCCCAACAAGAGAACCTACTGACTCAAGAGTTTGTCGAGCCCAGTGAGGTCTAGTAGGAGATGAAGGATGAGGCTCCTCAACTGCATGTGGACCCTATAAAGGTGTGATCCTGCGAGTCGAAGTTGAGGGAGAATCATCATCTAAGTCACTATTGTAACTTTCCACTATGGAGGAAGGAA
Organism: Sequoiadendron giganteum; assembly: GCA_007115665.2. Taxonomy (NCBI): domain Eukaryota; kingdom Viridiplantae; phylum Streptophyta; class Pinopsida; order Cupressales; family Cupressaceae; genus Sequoiadendron; species Sequoiadendron giganteum. The sequence goes on along the minus strand of CM021102.1, from coordinate 754,172,127 downwards.
GAGGAGGATTAGAGGCTAAGCTAGGAGAGCTTTCCTCAAAGTGAACACTCCTCTCAATGAATAAATCATGTGTCTCTGGATCCAAAATTTTGTATGCCTTAACACCTTCAGGATATCCAACAAAGATGCAAGGCCTACTCTGAGGTTCCAATGCCTTGTGTTTCTTTGGAGGTATGCATGCCCAAGATGGACAACCAAAAACTCTAAAGTGTCTCACAACTGGTTTTATACCACACCAAGCCTCAAAAGGAGTCATACCCTTCAAAGCCTTATGGGGAACCCGATTCTGGATGTGAGTGGCACAATTGATAGTTTCTGCCCAAAATTGAGGACCAAGAGAATGAGCATGAATCATGCAGCTATCCATCTCCTTAAGGGTTCTATTCTTCCTTTCTGCAACACCATTTTGTTATGGAATGTATGCAACTGAATGCTAAATATCAATCCCCTCAAGAGTACAAAATTCCTCAAGTCTAATGTTCACATATTCCCTTCCATTATTTGTGATGAGAATCTTGACTTGCTTCCCTAATTGCTTCTCAACATGAGCCTTGAAGGCTGGAAATCTATCAAACACTTCACTCTTGTGAACAAGAAAATAGACCCATGTGAAGCGGGAGTAGTCATCAATTAAGGTGAGGACATAGTAGGCCTTGCTGAATGATGGCACTAGAAATGGACCTGCTACTTCACTATGAACTGATTAAAGAACTTCCAAGGCTCTCCAAGACTTCCCTTTGTCAAACTTCTCTTTTGGTTGCTTACCCAAGGAACAACCTGAACAAACACCTTCTGAAAATCTGATTTGAGGGAGTCTTGTAACCATATCCTTAGAGCTAAGCTGCTGAAGATAGCAGTAATTGAGATGTCCAAACTGCTCATTCCATAACTTACTTTCTAAATTTGAATGAGTGAGCAATGTTGTAGAAGGATACTTAGGAAGAAAGTGGGAAAATGAGTAAAGTCGTGTGTTGTGATTGGCTTGTCCCACTACAACCAATGTATCATCCTTAAGTTCTTTGACCACAACTAAATTTGGTAGAAACTAAACTTTCTTGCCATCTCCAAAGTGAGTGATTTGGTAGATTGAAAGAAGATTGGTGCTCAAGTTAGGAACATAGAGAACATCCTCAAATGTTCCATCATCCATGACAATCGAACCTTTTCCTTCAACTTCCACTTGAGTGTCATCACCTATGAAGATGTGAGGTACCTTAGATGGATCCAAAGAAGAAAATTGCTCCCTTGTAGAACCCATGTGATGAGTAGCACCCGAGTCAAGTATCCATTGTTGTGAAGAACCTATAGTAGCCATAAAAGCTTTCCCTTTTCCTTTTGATTGTGAGGAAGTGGAAGGAGATGAATCCTTCCTCTTGTAGGCGGATGGAAAATTGATGTTATTTTCCTTGATGATGTTTGTCAACTCATCAATTTGCTTAGTATGGAAATGATTCTCATCATGACCAAATCTCTTGCAATATGAGCAAATTGGTCTCTACTTCATGCTTGAATTTCCCTTCTTAGCAGAAGGTGAAGAATTCCTTTGTTTTGGAGAGGATGATTATTCTTTATCTTTTTGTGTCTTTCGCTTAAATTGCTTCTACTTCTTGTTGGAACCCTTTCCTTGAATCCCTTGATTCCCTTTATTTTACACCATAGCTTTGGACTTTGAAGACTTGAGAATCACCATGATTATCAATTTTTCTTGCTCTAACATCAACATTTATGTGAATGCATCAAATGATGGAAGAGTGAAATAACTACCCATTGTCAATCGATGGGTTTGGAAGCTAGAAACAAATGTTGCATATTCTGATGGAAGCTTTCCCAATAAATTGTAAACCATTTGTGCATCCTTTTTATCAATTCCACAATCCTTAAGTTGTGCTCTTAACTCATTTGTTTTAGTGACATAGTCTTGGATTGTATCAAAATTATTAGGATCTAACATTGTGAGATCATTGTCAAGCTAATAACCTCTAATCTCATCAACTTGGCCATACAATTGACCAAACTTTTCCCAAGCTTCTTTAATTGTTTTACACTTTTCAATTTGAAAGATTAGATCTTTTGATACATATTTCATCAATTTTCCAAGAGCCATAATATTTTTAGTGAGCAAATCCAAATGAGCACTAGGATCAGTTTTAGGATTAGATGGTGCAACAATAGTTCCATCAATATAATGAGTTAATCCTTTTTCCATCAACTTACTCCAAGCATCAATTTTCCAAGAAGCATAGTTATGTGGAGTTAACAAAGGAAACTTAGGAGAACCCATAGCATAAAAGAGAACAAGAGAGAGAGAGGCATTATCACACAAGACACCCCCCAAATTCACTCAATCAAAGACCCCCCCCCCCCACCAAAATGATGATTTGACACTTTATACTTAGCGCGTTTACAATGGCCACTTGCAAGCCAAGCAAAGTGGTCTTCTAATTTTCAATGTCTTACAATAGCCTTAAGTAGGCAACAACAGACTCAAATGACTGATACAAAAGACCAAACTGAGATCTTGTCCTTACAAATGCCAAAATAGGCCAAAAATGACCAAGTGATGAAAGTAAAAATTCTGATCAAAATCACTACAAAATGATAGCACCAGTATGAAATTCAGGAAAAATCATGCACTTTCAAAAAAATGGCACCTAAAAAGGAGTTCATATGAGCCTGAACAGAGCCTTGGAAGTTGCAAAAATGGTGACAACTCAGCTAAACTTGTGAAAAATTGAATTTTCTGAAAAAAAATTTGCATCAAAATCAGAAACCGATCACACCATCATGTAGAGCACAAAAAATTAGCCCAAATCGAAAAACATTGCTCGAAAAAAGGAGCCAAAATGAGCAAGATATCAAGCTTTAAAGTTGAATTGTAAATCCAAAACTACAAATGGAGAGGGGTAAAAAATTTCAAAGCATTGTTGACGTAATGCTGATGTCAGAAATTCATGAGGTTAAATTTGACAGCCATTTGGATGCCACAGTCACCGTCGCCCTCTTGCTATAATTTTTGTCGGAATATTCTCTATTTGCTGGTATATTCTCTAGTGTTGGAATCTGCCGTATTGTTGGAATATTGGAGGATGGACGAAATTTGTTTTTTTGCCTACTACTGGAAATTTATGCCAGTATTCTTGTTTGTCAGCCGGATGTTTCAAAGCCCACTGGTGGAGGCAAGAGGTGGGGGCCGTAGGTGGGGAGAGGGGTCCGCCCGACCTAATAGGGGCCCATCACATGGCGGAGGTACTAGATTGGGGGGTAGGGTATAGTCTACAGACTGTACCCTATACTCCTGTACTTCAAACGCAAAAAAATCTTTTTGAATTTTTTTTATGATTTATGATTTTTCAAATCAATTTTTTTTCGAAATGATTTTTTTTTTGTAAAAAATCCTTATACAAAAAATCAAATTTTCTAAAAAAAAATTCAAAAGATTTCCGTAATTTTTTTATTAAAAAATCGTACCTAACGTTTGCAATTATGACAATCCAAATGGTCGAGGAGGGCAAATTTTTTCCAAATGGCTCCGCGAAAAGTTGTCCGATTTTGATGAATTGACAGTCAATCTTAGGGTTTTTGTCCCTTCTGGATGCAATGGAAGTGTCCTTTTTGGCTGAAAATGCTCCAAAAATATGGCTACCTCTTGGATCTGGAAACCACCTTCGATCTTCAAACCCTTGTAGATTTGGCCTCCAATGTCCAACTAAGATGAAAAAAAAGGAAAATCTGACTTTCTCAGACACTCCAGACATAATGGTGAGCTCAGATCTGATGCAACAAGCTCCCAAAATGTACCTACAATACAAGATCAAAATTGGAACGCCCCAAGAATCTGATATTTCTATGAAAAAATGCAAGATTTCTCTCAAGATCTCCCCAAAATGGCAATCCAAAGGCACACCAATAGCTCTGATACCATGTAAGAATTGGATATGAAGGTAGTCACCCAAGATCTAGAGCCCTAATGGAAGCACAAGAATAAGAGAGATAGAGACACTATGACAAGAATAGACTGTATTCTACCAATAATGCAAATAGAATCAATGTATGTATCAATGTACAAATGTAGTAGAGACCCCTTGGTTATATAGCCAAGGTGAGAACATAGGAGGGCATAAGATTATGACAAGTGTTAGAATCTTATGACATGAGACAACTGTGAAAAGTTATCACTCCACCTAAAGTGGGAAAGTGATAATGTGATAACCACCACAAAAGGTGGAGAGGAATCACATGATGTGTCCATGAAAGGTGGAAATGATAAAGTGATAACATGATAAGTCCACCAAAGGTGGAAAATCTCCAACAACTCCTATGTGGTCCCTAAGTAAACTTAACTAAGGTGTAATGATGACCTAGGACAAGGTACAAAATAATTAATTATACCAACAAAAAGGACTCCATAGCTCCACAAAACTATGAGGTTTCACAAAGTACACCGAAGGCCCTCAAACCAATGATGGACAAATCTCATAGCATGTAAGCACCTCAGGCCCATAGAATTGCAAGAAGGCATTCCCCCAAGTACTCTCTCATGAAGGAAGCCTAGTGTAAGGGGACTTCATAGGTTTAGACTAGAAAGTGGCTTCGCAGTTGAACCTACAAAGCAACATGTTAATCCATAGATAAAAAATGTCAAAAAACAAAAAATTAGCCACATAGGCAAACAAATAGACAGTCATGCAGATAGTCAACAAATTGAAAGGCTTTCAAAGGGGTCCCTCAAGAACCCTTCAAAAGTAGAGGGGTCCACTGAAGGGATGCATTGTTTGAAAGTGTCAGAATATTTTTCACAAATCGGTTCATCATTAAGGAATTCAAAAGGAAGAAAATGACCCCTCATGAGGGGAAGGTCAAGGCTTCTCCCCTAGGAAAAAATTCTCCCTCCTTGGAGGAAAATTTTCAAGTTCTTTCTTTATGAACCCATGATGAAGGAAACACATTTCATTAGGGGTCCAATTTGAGATTGCGATTATCTGAAAACATCTGCAAAGATTTTCGATAAAATATTTGTTGGCAACGAATGCATTTTCTAAAAGTCAAATTATCATGGAAATGACATTGTCATGCATATGAGGCAAAAAACAAGCAAAGAAGAGAGAAAGACAAGAAAGTTGTAAAAGAAACAATGACATCACAGACATAAGGCATAGGGGTGATCTGATATTTCAAAGTCAAAGCTACTCATAAATATATATGTATAATAATAGTATATAAATGAACTTTCATCAACCAACTACTATACCAGACCATGTGAAGAATGCACGAGAAGACAAAGTAAAAATAAAAAGCTGCATCAACGTGGAGGGGAATCCTTAATGCCCCCAACACTTTGCATCATCCCCAATTTTCCAAAAATGAAGGCACATAATAGAGGAAGAATGATGACACGAATAGAGGAATTTTTATGACAAAAAATCACTCCTATATACAAGCACCTAAAAGGGTGACAAGGGTCATATAGGAACACATAATGCAAGCATGGGGGAACAAATTACAACACACACACACACACACACACCTATTCTAAAGGTAAAGAAGAGGCCTCCCGCTAACACTCATCGACCAAGAGGTCATTTGCTTCCCAATCTAGATCATTATAAGGGAAAGGTGGATGAGCCTGCAGTGGTGGAATATTAAGGGGAGGAGTGTCTGACCATCCCACAATAAGAGCTAAGGAAGAAGGCCTTGTGGTGTAGGAGCACCAAGTTGCTTTCAAGCCTCCATGAGACCATTTGTAAATATTTGATCTATTTTATGTATTGGATCTTATAATAAGGTTTATCAAACCATTTTATAGGTTTTTGATTCTTAGGAATTCATATTTGAAGTCATTTGTCAAATAATGTTTAAAGTTGTTCCATATTGTAAAAAATTGTAAAAGTTGCTCAAGAAAGTTGTCAAGCAACTTGTCAAAAGTGTCATTAAGGTGTTTTGTCAATAAAATAATTAAAAGTTGGTTGAAAATAGTTGGTTTTAGTTGTAAATGTATAATTAAAACCTCAAAAACTTGAATTGGGGGGTTGGAGACATTTTTTTTAAAAGTTTGATGAATGACAACCTCAAGTTTGGTGTGCATTTTTTGATTTTTACATTGTTTTCAGCCTGAAGTTGTGATTTATACGGCCTTGTATGGACTCAAATAATGGAGTGTCATATATGTATGGAAATATCCCTGTTTCTAGTTTCCAATTCTTTTTGTCTCATTAAATTGTGTTGAGTTTTGTGGAAGATATGACTATTCTGGTGAGACTGCCTATTCTAACAATATTTTGCAGAATTGACAGTCTAAAAAATGTGATGGTACAGATTTTATGGATTTTAAAGTCTATATTTTGGATCTGAAACCAATTGGATTTTGTTTCTATGTGAATATAATTTCATTTTCTTCAAGTATCATCAAAATTAATTAAGTTTTGAATTAGTTATGACCATTTTTGTGAGAGCAGTTTTGAACATTGCCTAGGGTTTGCAGTTTTGGTGAAAATGTAATAAATTTATTTTCCACCGTTGGAGCTTCATAAAAATTGGAAGGAAAGTCTATAATTATTTTATCTCCAATCTCACTGAAGATATTGGATTTATTATTATTTTTGTGGAAGTTATAAATGGTACTTTAGTGCATTGAATTGCGGGCTACCATGAGAATGTTTCCAATGTGATCTAGAATGCACTTAATCATTGTTTGAGATGAATAATTTTATGAAATTTGTCAAGTGAATGGAATTTTCAGTTGTGAATCCATTGATTTGCATCACCCTGCAAGGTCTTCTCTGCTTGGCTCTTCTAGACCTATGGTTAGAGATTTTGCAAAGATCGCCGATAAGGCCAGGACCTCATCAAGAGAGTTAAAGATGTGCTTTACGAGAGTTCCATGTGGTACCTCAATGGATAGGGAAGACAACACTTGAGATTAACTATAAGGCTCTTTGAGTAACTCATGAGTAGTGACAAACTCAAGGGAAGCTGGAACTTGCTTTGTCACTAGGACAATACAAGTTAGCACAGGACCACCCTTTTAAAGAGGTGGGCTCCTCTTATGACCTCCATTGCTAGAAGGGCCAACCTATTCTTTATGCTCTGTCAAAGGATGTGAACTCCCCACTGACAAGTCAAGAGGCACAAAAGAGGAGGATAAAACCACAAGAGACACTACCAAGGTATTCAACATTTCCCTGGGTTTAGGGAATGGTAGGATGTCTAGAAGGGACATCAAAAGAGGTGGATCGACCGATTGGAGCGATAAATACGTACACCTCAAGGGTGTTTATGCTTGTAGCAGGAGCTGGATGACGAATTGGACTTAATTGAACTGAAGTAGAGGGGATGAGAGAGGAGGACATAGCAGGGGTGATCAACTCCTCTTCCTTTTTCTGTAAAGTGAGTTGCTAGTGCTTGCACTCATATGGAAGGCAGTTTCTATGACTCTTTAATATAGAGGTCGGGAGCTATGAAGGGACGTAAGGCTCCTACTCAGCCATAGGAATGTCGATCAAAGTCGTCTCTAGCAGAGGGATAGACTCTTAAATGAGAGAAAGAGGAAGAGATTGAGAAACAAAAGGGGGAGTTAGCTCTAGCACCTCGATGGCAAGCCTCTTCCCATTTACTAATTTAGGAGCAAGAGCAATGGGAGGTCATAGAGGCTGAGACATATAAGATTCCCCATGGGAACCTTCCTTCTACCATATCGAATAGGTCTAGTCTTTGTGGGCAGAACATGAAGCTCAAGTGCAAGACTCTTGGGCTTTCGCCAAGTAGACACCATAGGATTCCCCCCAAAAAATGAAGTAGAGTTTGATGGCACCATGGGAGGGCATCAAAAAGCATCAAGCTAGATAGTGGAAGAGGAAGAAGAGGAACCTCAAGATCACTTCTCTTATTCTCTTCTATGGGTTGTGGCAACATCACTGTCAGCTTTTAAATATGCCCTATACAAGCAACATAGGGAGATAGAGGGTATCTCACTCTAGGGGTTAATCACCCTTTCTTGTACTTATCATAGGTCTAGTACAAGAGATCATTCCTAGGCAGGATTAGACCAATGGGTATAGGCTAGAAGTGATCTAAGGAATAGCTACCACATGTAACTAGCAGTTTATAGCTAGCGTCATGGATCACATGCACTAAACCCTCATGAATAAAATTTAGACATTTATGCACAACTAAGGGAACTACATTCATAGATACTAACTAGGGGATACCTAGCTTCATTCTAAAGAGTTCAAACCTTGGGATTATGTCAAAAATAATGCTCACTAATTTAGTCCCAACCAAGACCAAGAAAACAATGCTACCAAGGGGAGGTACATAAATTTTGTTATGTGTAGGGATGTTACTTATAGGTGAATCATACCCATATTTATGTAGGAAGTTAATTAACATAATCTCCTCAATTATAATGTTCACTTGATACGTCGGGTCAACAAGAACACCTACTACAATTTTTTCATTGATTCACATAGGGATGTAAAGAGGATATGGCTCTCTATTAAAACCCATCGGCAGGTCCTACAAGATAAAGGTTATACCTAGACCACTACTTGTATGTTGCACAAAGGGGATAGGTAGATGCAAGAAGGAATCCATCACACACACTAAATGATACTCTCACAAATCCCTCCAAAGGTTCACAATCAGATAGTGACCCAACTAAGGCTTCTTTTTGCAACGCCTATGAAACCTTCCAACTATGCCTACTAGGGGTCACAGGTTGGGTTGTAAGGTGAAATGCCTCACAACACTCACACCTACAATGCTCCTAGAAGATGAGGAAAGGAGCCTTCAGTAATACTAAATGGAACCAAAATGGTTCATGGTGGGTTCACCAAAAATGTAAGAGAGGGGTACCAACCACATCAAGGCTCTGAGTCATGGAGAGGCGAGAGTGGAGGGCTGCTCTAATTTACCTTACTCTAAAGGGTGTTTTGGGTGAAGGTCGAGAATGAAGAGTACTATGACATACTTTTGTCACTATACAGACCTAAAGTTTAGGTTGGGGCTAGGAAAGTTGGTTTTTGGAGTGAATATTGCACCTCAGACAACTCTCTGTCCGAGGACGACATTGTGGTTCTCAGATAATAGCGTAGTGCACTGGCATCTCTCTGGAACAGTGGCATCTGTACAACCAGAAAACATAAAATGCAATAAAGGACACTAGAAACCAACTAAATAGCCTAGCTAAATGATTTTAATGAAAAAGATAGAATGATGAAATACAAAAAGTAAATATGGAAATAATAAAGTAAATAAATGAACACAAGGGTGATGAAAACTAACTCACTTAAACACTAGTTCACCAGCTAACTCCTTGCACACGTTCATCTACACACAAATAAAAAGGGGAAAATTATTGGGGATATATAGGGGCCTGCCTTAGTCAGACCCCCACTTTGGTGTTTCCTCCTTCATGGATAACCAAAAATAAATAGAGTAGAATATGTGATAAATAAGATAAAATAAGTGCAATGAACACTACAAAAGACTAAACTACTCTATCAAATCACGATGGAGAGGAATGAAGTGTTACCACCTCCACCCAAAGGCTTTTAAGGCCAATGGAGAGAGAATACAAGCAATGAACTTGGAAAATTCACCCCACCACGATTGTGATGAAGGAAGGTCTCACAAGACTCCAAATTCATAAATTCTATGGTGGCCTCACACGTGCAATGTGGAGTTGATGGAGCATCAAGCTTTGCAATGCTCAAAATGGAGTGCTAGAATGTTGAAGTGGATGATAATGTGCTTGATAGATAGAATTTGAATGAAAGAGTTGAAGTGAGTGAATAAAATGAATTTGGAGGTGGGATGAGAAGGAGTAGGCTATTTTTAGGTCAGTTGGTTGATAAAAGGACATTACAATTCTTCCCAATAAGGAGTGGAATGCCTCTGCCAACTTAAGATGCAAGAATCCGTCAGGGATGGCAGTGCAGCACACAAATTTCCACATGCTATAATTTTGTTCCTGATAAATATTCTCTCATCGACACACACAAAACATGCCAAGTGGATGCATTTTGAAAGGGTGATGTGGAATTTCACCTTTGGACTTTGTAATACCCCTCTATTTTGGCTTCTTTCTCAAACAGTGTTCTTTGCTTTGTTTTAGTTTTATAGTGACTTTGATACTTTGACATACTTTATCATGTGTGTGTTATTTGATCACTATTTATTAAGCGACATAGACTATTTGTGGTTGTATGATGTATCTCTTTGATGCTTTATTGTCATGCTTTAATTGGCATAATAATGTTAGTTTGTTATAAAAAAATTATTGCACATGAGTTATTTGATTATTATGGAACTGTGAGTTCATGTTAAATGTATTGGTGAAGGGGATGGGATTGCATCACTCACTTGCGAGCGCCCTATGATTCTCTTCATGGTGTGTATTCTATGTTGTCTATATACATGTACTTTGATATCCCGTTTACAGGTTTGCAGGTACATGACATCGACTCCACCTGCCTTCTTAGGTTTGACTGTGCCGAGCCAATGGTAAGATTATTAGGAGATAGTAACTAGGTAACTTGTTTCAAGTCTACACCCTAGCCATAGTGTGTCATCATTCCATGTTTGGTATGTTAGATTGTCTTGTCTGTTGTTATTTAATTATGCAAAGTTTATTTTATGGAACTAAATGTTAAATTAATGGTTTATATGATTTTAGTATTTATTTAACTAATTTTGGAAAATATTGATGGAAGCTTTTTATCTAATTTAATTAATTTAATTTAATTTATTTAGTAAAGTGATTTAATCCTCGTGGTTAAATTTATTTGTTAAGTAATTAAATTATTTATTAAGTAAATAGTTTAATAGAATTAAATTTATTTTGGAAATTAAATTATGTTTTGAAATTATTAAATTACTTTGAGAAAATGAATGTGGGTTGTTAAAAGATATTTTGATTTGCCTGCAAGTTTTAGTTAATTAATTGGGTTGTTGGGAAAATTAATTCCCAGAGGGAATCTTCACTTTGGGTGAGGAAGCAGAAAGGTTCTTCACAGCAAAGGTCGGGATATTTTTGATACGTTGAAAAATTTGGGAAGAAGATTTGGCTAGCTGTGGAAAATTTGAAAGAGATTTTGGGTTGTAGAAAAATTGTTGGAAATTGTGCATTCTTAGATTTGTGTGGGAAAGATTACTATTGTATTAGATTCAATATTGTGCTCAGGAAATTTGGTTTCTTGGAAGAAGTCATGGAATCTTTGTTGGAAGATTTGGAGGAGGCTCAGCACCAAAAATTCCATTTACTCCAGAAGCTTTATTGGAAACAGGTTTTCTTCTTAAAATCTTTGTCTTTGTTTAAGTTTTAAATGAAAATAAATTGTTGTAGAAAAGATTGTTGTGCTAGATCTATAGTAAAATCTTTTATTTGTTTGAGAAATTTTTTAAGGCTTCTATGTTTGCCATGAATAAATACAGTGCCTCTGTAGGAAGATTTTATAATGAAACCAGAGAGTAAAATCAGAGAGCCTCTATGGATTTAATAGTTAAACAATAGAAAGTTCCTAAGGAAAACAATATAAGATTTAGGAAATTTTATTTAAAGATCCATGTTGAAAATTGTTAGAACCTATGTAAGGAAATTGTGTTAAAAAATAGGAAATTTCAAAGAAAACAATAGAGATTAGAATTCTTGTAGGAGTAAATTGGGAAATCTTCTTGTCAACAAATTTGGGGAAAAAAATTGGGGTTTTCTAGGAAATTTGCACAATTTTGCCTGTAGAGTATGTTCTAGAATTCTTTTCCTTGTTATAGTATTTTTTTCATTCAGAATTATTTATATATATATATATATATATATATATATATCCATATATATATCCAATTATATATACATATACATCCATGTTTAATATATATGCATATATATATAATGTATATGGTGAATGTCCCCATCGCTGCCCTTGAGGGGATGGCGGGTGGAGGCAGAGCCTCCACTGCAGCCCAAGCTCCCTGCACATAAGTGTGATGGGGAGGGTTGGGGAATGACTATGTACACATCCGCCCCCTCCCTTCAAACATAAACATAAACCTTGCAATTTTTGATTCATTCCATACCCCTAAAATGTAACGTTACAGATCTCGATGCAGGAAATTAATTAATATTTAAATGAATAATATGTATATATGTATATTATATTTAATGTATATATATTTATAAATATATTTTTGGAATGGATATTTATTGTGAAACTTGAAAATTATTAATTGAATATTTAATGTATATACATAATTACATAATTTTAAAACATAACTATGTATATATAATTTATGTATTAATTTATGTATATATATATATATATAAATATATAAATATATTTTTAAAATAGTTTTATTTTAAAATGGTTGTATGTGTTAGTTGGGAAATTGAAGGTATTTACTAGCAGTGAATTGATGTTGCTTTTAAAAGTAATCAAGGGATTTGATTTATTTGTTTAAGTTATTTTTTCCCTTCTTTGCAATTAAAAAGGAAATTAGTTATTTTTATTAATTATTTTATTAGGGAAATTATTATCTTTGCTGTGAAATTGATATGAAAGGGAAATGGACTTAGGATATCCAAAAGTAGTTTATTTCCTTGCAATTACCTTCCATGATTATTTCCTTTGTGTTCTTGTTTGGAGAAATGGGATACGTGACTCAATTAATTCATAAGTCTTCCAGAGGTTCTTTATATGATGGGGGTTTTCGTATTGTGATGTCAACCATTTGTATTTTCCTTGGGTAGTGCATGGAGTCATGTAAGTAATTTACCTAGTTTCCACGAATGAGATTTGTGCCTCCTTGAATTAGGAGTGGATTGTGTGGTTTGTTTCCTCTGGTGTTTGGAGTGAGATACATTATATGTTGACTCCTGGGATTGGAGAGGTTGTGTTATCTATTTTGTGCTCACTATGGTACCCTTGGTGATTGTTTTGTTTGGTATGTTGTCAAGTAGAAGAGTGGGTTTTGTTAGGTGTCAAAGCCCTAAAGAGGTAAACTGGATAACCTTCGGAGGTAGTTTAATCAAGTGATAACTTAAATAATGTACTTAGGAGATTAGGTAGTATATCACACTAAACAAGATAAGTTATAGACTCACTCATAGACGGAAGTAATCATTTAGGCTTGGGATGAGTGGGAAGGCCCAGAATGGTAAATTTCATCTACCTTGTCTTTATGAGAGGTATTTGACTCCGTATGAGTGAGTATGGGGGCCAGGGATCGATTGAGGCTTCCAGGAGATCCCAAAATGGGGGTCGAGGCCTAGGAAGATCCCATTGGATATCCCATGTCGAGTTGTGCGATGAAACTCTATCTATGACAATGATTGGTTCATGGTTATGTGTATGGTTCTCTTAACATACTTGATCTATTTTATATCTAGAAGTAATGTAACCTATGTTAGTGTTGTACTGTTGTACTTATGGTTGTATGATTCATGTGTTTGGTTGAGTTAGTATGAGTCAGTATGAGTCAGCCTGTGTTTAGTGGTTGTAGGACTAGTGATGTTATTTTGTTACTATCTCCTAGCACGGGGGGTGGGGCTTCGAGTATCACTTGGTTGGGAGGAACATGAACCATCGCCATTGGGTCCCCCTTTGATCTTTAGTTCGTGATGGTGAGGTTTCCAGTTGGAGAGCTTGTGGTTTCCAGTATTCATTTTATGTTATGTTATTAATCACCCCTCATTTGTATTTGATATGGTCACTTTGTATAATGTATCACATTTGTATAATATGCCTCATTCGGGGAATGAGAGATGTAACCCTATGATTAAGTTAATGTAATTGGAATTTTATTGAATATCTTTATGTTATGGTGAAATTTATTATGTATGGAATGTATGAGTAATCAATTCTTTATGTAAGTAAATGTTATAGATGTTATGTGATGTATGCATGGGTTTAAGTAATCTCAGTCTCGTAGCCTTAGAGGTTGTTGTCAATTAGTAAGTGAACATGTATGTTAATTATACTTTAAATAAATAAAAAATTATGCACTTAAGTAGTTAATTGCAACTTCCTCTAGGGTTACATGGTGGGGCATTACACATGGTATCAGAGCGAGGTTTAAACACTGGGTGCTCAGGGATTATGATGTACCCATTAAGCTTTAGTTGTGTAGGTTTTCAAGTGTTTACCTTGTCTAAATACCTTTATGTGTCTGTGTAGGATTATGCCTCCCAGATGTGGAAGAGGTAGAGGGTGAGGATGTGGCCGTGTAGGCGGTCGTGAAGGGAGTCAACATGACTCTCCTCCTATGGTTCCACATATTCTAGATCACAAGGAGGAGCAAGCATCACAGAATACCCCAGGGGGTGGTGATTGACAACAGGATCCTCCAGGGATTGAGGCCACGTGCAGAGAATTTTGAGGCACTAGCACTCCTTGGGTAGAGGCAGGTAGGTGTACAGGGTAATCCTGGTGTGAGGGAAGTTCCAGCTCAGATGGAGGTAGTATCCTCTACACATATGAGGGATTTACTCAGGGCATGACTACCATTGTTTGATGGAGCAGGAAGGGGCTTAGAGGCTGAGACTTGACTCATAGACCTCAATCAGTGCTTTGTTATGCACCTGTACGGTAGTAATACCAAAGTGTGGTGTGCTATCATTCATCTGCGGGGGTTCGCATCCACATGGTGGAGGTTTGAGGAGAAAAATCTCTACATAGATATTAATTTAGTGTCCTAGGATATGTTTTTAGATAGGTTTAGATTCGACCATTGGTTTTAGTGTCGAGGTGATGAATTTCATGCCTTGCGATAGTTAGCTTTGATAGTTGAGTAGTATGAGTGACGCGATTATGAACTTAAATAGTTTGCTAGTATAGGTGATGACGAGGGGATGATCGTTCAACACTTTATTAGGGGCTTGAATGTCTGTATTAGTGGAGGTGTGAGGGTCTTTGAACCCAAGACCATGGTGACAGTTGTGGAGAAAGCACGACTAGTGGAGGAGAATCTAGCCATGACACTAGGAGGTCATGCTAGTGTTCAGATCAGTAGTGGTTCAGTAGTAGGGTCTAGTGCATGAGGGGGTCAGACTCAGGGAGTTGGATCACCAATGAATTATTAGGGACCTACTCAGAGTGGGCAACATCAGAGTATGCTTGGGAAGTGTAAGTACTCTCAGTCACATCAGGATGATGATGGTTCTCCACCTAGGAGGAACGAGAGTGGGTGTCGCAATAATCGCAATCAACAGGTGCATCCAGCCTAGAGTTCATAGTTTGTGGCTGATTGGGGTAGTATGTAGTAGTCTATTGAACCATTAGGAGACAGTTGCACAATAAGATGTTACTCTTGCAGCCAATAGGGCCACCTTGCTAGGAATTGTTTGCATCAAAACACTATTGGATTTGGTAAGGGCCTAATAATTTTTAACTGATAGTAGGAGATGCAGGTAGATCTCATCGAGCTTACACTACGGTTGATAACTGCCAGATTGGTTATCAGGGAGCTGTATTTGAGACTTCTCGAGTGGAACGTGCAGTGCAGGATACTCATCCTCAGGGGTCGAGGTATTGATTGTGGATGCAGTTAGTATGAGGGAATTAGATCCCTACTTGTTTATAGGCTTCCAAGAGTAAGCCTGACCCTGGGGGGGAGGATGTAATACCCCTCATTTTTGGCTTTTTGCTCAGACAGTGTTCTTTGCTTTGTTTTAGTTTTTCAGTGACTTTGATACTTTGATATACTTTATCATATGTGTGTTATTTGATCACTATTTATAAAGTGACACAGACTATTTATGGTTGTGTCATGTATCTCTTTGATTCTTTATTGTCATTCTTTAATTGGTGTAATAATGTTAATTTGTTATAACATGTTTATTGCACATGAGTTATTTGATTATTATGGAACTGTCAGTTCATGTTAAATGTATTGGTGAAGGGGACGGCATCGCATCACTTGCTTGTGAGTGCCTTATGATTCTATGATTTCCTCTTCACGGTGTTTATTCTATGTTGTCTATATACATGTACTTTGATATCTTGTTTATAGGTTTACATGTACATGATATTGACTTCACCTGGCTTCACAGGTTTGAGCATGTCGACCCAATGGTAAGATGATTAGGAGATAGTAACCAGGTAACTTGTGTTAGGTCTACACCCTAGCCATAGTGTGTCATCAGTCCATGTTCAATATGTTGGATTGTCTTGTTACGTTTGTCTTGTCTATTGTTATTTAATTATGCAAAGTTTATTTTATGGAATTAAATGTTAAATTAATGCTTTATATGATTTTAGTATTTATTTAACTAATTTTGGAAAATATTGTTGGAATATTTCTATCTAATTTAATTAGTAAAGCGATTTAATCCTTGTGGTTAATATTAAATTAGTTGATTTAAATTATTTATTAAGTAAATAGTTTAATAGGATTAAATTTATTTTGGAAATTAAATTATGTTTTGAAATTATTAAATTAATTTGAAAAAATAAATGTGGGTTGTTAAAAGATATTTTGATTTGCAAGCAAGTTTTAGTTAATTAATTGGGTTGTTGGGAAAATTAATTCCTAGAGAGAATCTTAGCTTTGGGTGAGGAAGCAGAAAGCTTCTTCACGACAAAGGTCAAGATATTTTTGATATGTTGAAAATTTTGGGAAGAAGATTTGGCTGGCTGTGGAAAATTTGAAAGAGATTTTGGGTTGTAGAAAAATTGTTGGAAATTGTGCATTCTTAGATTTGTGTGGGAAAGATTATTGTTGTATTAGATTCAATATTGTGCTTGGGAAATTTGGTTTCTTGGAAGAATTCATGGAAGCTTTGGAGGAGGCTCGACACTAGAAACTCCATTTACTCTAGAAGCTTTGTCGAAAATAGGTTCCCTTCTTAAAATCTTTTTATTTGTTTAAGTTTTAAATGGAAATAAATCATTGTAGAAAAGATTGTTGTGCTAGATTTGTAGTAAAATATTTTATTTGTTTGAGAAATTTTTAAAGGCTTCTATGTTTGCCATGAATAAATATAGTGCCTCTGTAGGAAGCTTTTATAGTGAAATCAGAGAGCCTCTATGGATTTAATAGTTAAACAATAGAAAGTTCCCGAGGAAAACAATATAAGATTTAGGAAATTTTATTTAAATATCTGTGTTGAAAATTGTTAGAACCTTTGTAAGGAAATTGTGGTAAACAATAGGAAATTTCATAGAAAACAATAGAGATTAGAATTCTCTGTAGGAGTAAATTGGGAAATCTTCATGTCAATGAATTTGGGGAAAAACTTTGGGGTTTTCTAGGAAATTTGCACAATTTTTCCTATAGAGTATGTTCTGGAGTTTTTTTTCCCTATTGTAGTATTTTTTTCACTCAAAATTATTTATATATATATCCATATATATATAAATACATAGTTTAATATATATACATATATATACATATATATATACATATCTATACATATATATATATAAATATATATATATATATAATGTATATGGTGCAAATTCTATTTAAAAATATATGTGCACAGTCACCATACGATGCATATGAAAATCATCATTTTAATTGAAATCGTGTTTTATTTCTTAAGGGTATCGTTGTTTCTTTTAAGTATGTATAAACATTTTTTGTATTGAAAGGGGGGGTCCGATGGCGGCATTTCCCCCATCACCGCCCTTGAGGGGATGACGGGTGGAGGTAGAGCCTCCACCACACCCCAAGCTCCCTGCACATAAGTGCGATGGGGAGGGTTGGGGAATGGCTGTGAACACAGCCGCCCCCTCCCTCCAAACATAAACTTAAAATTTCTGATTTTTTATTCATTTTGTCCACCTAAAATGTGAAGTCGTGGATCTCGATGTAGGAAATTAATTAATATTTAAATGAATAATTTATATATATATATATATTTTATATATGTGTATATTATATTTAATGTATATATATATGTATATATATTTATATATATTTATAAATATATTTTTGGAATGGATATTTATTGTGAAACTTGAAAATTATTAATTGAATATTTAATGCATATATATTATAAATGTATATACATAATTACATAATTTTAAAACATAATTATGTATATATAATTTATGTATATATATTAAATATATAAATACATTTTTAAAATAGTTTTATTTTAAAATGGTTGTATGTGTTACTTGGGAAATTGAAGGAATTTACTAGCAGTGAATTTATGTTGCTTTTAAAAGTAATCAAGGGATTTGATTGATTTGTTTAAGTTATTTTTTCCCTTCTTTGTAATTAAAAAGGCAATTAATTATTTTTATCAATTATTTTGTTAGGGAAATTTTTATCTTTTGCTGTGAAATTGATATGAAAGGGAAATGGATTTAGGATATCCAAAAGTAGTTTATTTCCTTGTAATTGCCTTCTGTGATTATTTCCTCTATGTTCTTATTTGGGGAAATGGAATAAGTGAGTCAATTAATTTGTAAGTCTTCTAGAGGTTCTTTATATGATGGGGGTTGTCGTATTGTGATGTCAACCATTTGTATTTTCCTTGGGTAGTGCATGGATTCATGTCAGTGATTTACCTGGTTTCCACGAACGAGATTTGTGCCTCCTTGAATTAGGAGTGGATTGTGTGGTTTGTTGCCTCTAGTGTTTGGAGTGAGTTTCATTATATGTTGTCTCATAGGATTGGAGAGGTTGTGTTATCTAGTTTGTGTGCATTATGGTACCCTTGGTGATTGTTTTTTTTGGTATGTTTTCAAGTAGAAGAGTGGATTTTGTTAGGTGTCAGAGACCTAAAGAGGTAAACTGGATAACCTTCAAAGGTAGTTAAATCAAGTGATAACTTAAATAATGTACTTAGGAGATTAGGTAGTATATCACACTAAACAAGATATGTTCTAGCCTCACTCATAGACATAAGTGCTCATTTAGGCTTAGGATGAGTGGGAAGGCTTGGAATGGTAAAGTTCATTTACCTTGTCTTTACGATAGGTATTTGACTCTACATGAGTGAGTATGGGGGCTAGGGATGGGTTGAGGCTTCTAGGAGATCCCAAGATGGGGGTCGGGACCTAGGAAGATCCCATTGGATATCCCATGTCGAGCTATGCAATGACACTCTATCTATGACAACGATTGGTTCATTGGTATGTGTATGGTTCTCTTAACATACTTGATCTATTTTATATTTGGAAGCAATGTAACCTATGTTAGGGTTGTAATTTTGTACTTATGTTTGTATGGTTCATGTGTTTGGTTGAGTTAGTATGAGTTAGTATGAGTCAACCTATGTTTAGTGGTTGTAGTACTGGCCATGCTATTTTGTTACTATCTCCTAGCATGGGGGGTGGGCCTTTATGTACCACTTTGTTGGGAGGAACATACACCATACGTCGTTGGCTCCCCCTTTTGTCTTTATTTCGTGATGGCGAGGTTTCCAGTTAAAGAGCTCATGGTTCCGAGTATTCATTTTATGCTATGTTATTATTTAGTTAGATTTTTTTATTAATCACCCCTCATTTATATTTGAGGTGGTCACTTTGTATAATATGCATCATTCGAGGAATGAGATGTAACCTTATGATTAAGTTATTATAATTGGAATTTTATTGAATATATTTATGTTATGGTGAAATTTATTATGTATGGAATGTATGAGTACTCAATTCTTTATGTAAGTAAATGTTATAGATGTTATATGATGTATGTATGGGTTGAAGTAATCTCAGTCTCATAGCTTTAGAGGTTGTTGTTAATTAGGAAGTGAACATGTATGTTAACTATACTTTAAATAAATAAAAAATTATGTACTTAAGTAGTTAATTGCAACTTCCTCTAGGGTTACGTGGTAGGGCATTATAGACTTGATTTTCTAATGTGAGGGTATTTGAAAGGGGAATTTGCACAAGGGGTGAAAATTTTATCCTATACAAAAATTAACCAATCTGTGGCACTGAGAGACTTAGTAAAGATAAGGCACATTCCTATATCCAGTGCCCTTGCTAGTGCTAACAAAATATCAAAAATAAATCTCAATCCCAACATTGTGGAAGAAGGAATAGAGTCTTTAACAAAGCTTGAACTACTATGCAATAATCTTGTACATGCAAAAATTTCTTGGGAAGAAGGAAAGTATACTTGGCAGGATACTCTGAAGAATTTCAAAGGATCTTCATCTTCAGGTTCATCTTCTTGATCAATTATATTATTTTTAAGATGATGCATATAGATAGATATCTAAGAGAAATATACTAGACCCTTGCATGACCTTTTCCATTGATGTCAAAGGGGGAGAGATAATGTGAGAGATAGTGGGAAGATTTTTTTTTTTTAATAGTATCAAACTTTTTTTTGGGAAAATTCAATGTCAATTTTGAAAGTGGGAGTTAAGGCTAGGAAGAAATAAGCTTTGATTCATAATATGGATTTTTTTATTGATATGCATGTTGAAATCAATGATAAAGTGGGAGATTGTTGAGTTTGGAAGTCTGTCATTATTGATGCAACTTGGCAACATGAGCATGAAGTGTACATACATCAATTGATTCATCTAACATAGTGTTGTCATTGATGTCAACATTGTGGGGAATAATTTTTGGTATCATTTGTACAAATACTAACTATACCGAAAAGATGATCTATCAAAAATTTGGTTGTATTCTTTGTTGATGGTTTTGTGCTTTAGTGCGTCAATTTTTTTGGGTCCACACTTCACCGTAAGAAGGGGTATAACTCTGTTCTTTTAACCATATCATTGTGATTGACTCATACATCTATATTAAAGATCTCAGGAATTTTTGTGAAGAGTACAGGAAGATATCAATGACATAGTTCAACTTTGTATATCACTATCATCTCTTTGTTTAGTATACCAAAGTGGGAGATTTTGCATTTTCTTGAGAAGAATGTTTTGATGTTGTGGTTCTAAAGTTAGTATCACTGATGTTGATGAAATGAGAAATTGAATAAATGTTGAATCTAAAAGGTGCATATTTTGGGAAGCATGTGTATGATTGGAAGTTTTTGTGATTAGGTCCTATTCTTGGTCAACCTAATTCATGATATATGTTGATAAGATTAAATATCCATTGTGGATGTGATTTGGATCTATTTTGGGTCCATGCCGACTTAAAATTGAGTATTTCATGTTTTTCTTGGCATGAAGATGATTTTGAATCTTTTGTGGTGCCGACAAATGCTATTTTTGATTATTTTTCTTACATCTAATTAGGTCGGCCTAATTGATGTGTACAAACGTATTAGGGTTATATATATAAGATATTTTGGTATTGAAAGAGGAAGACAAAATGAGAAGTGTGTGTGGATGAATGAGCGAAAATTGACATATCAAGTGTGAGTGGTGTTATATGATGTGAAAATGTGAATTCAATGGTAAGAGTTTAGAATCAAAGTAAATTTTTCGAGTGATTACTAAGTAGAGTATTACTTTATATTCAGAGCTTCAAAGGAACTGAAATATAACATAAGGAAGGTGCACTTTGTATCAATTCATACTTTTGTAGTGAACCATTTTTGTATTGTACTTAACTCTGGCTATGAGCCCTATAAGGATAGTGTGTCCTAGCAACGAGCCTCTATAATCTACTATATCTAGATATAATATATTGTGAGCTAATCTTCAACGTGGTTTTTCCCATTTTGGGTTTTCCACACAAAAATCTTGGTGTTCATGTGTTTTGTGGCTTTGTGGATGATTCATACTTTCATTCCTTATTTCATTTAATATGATTTGGTGATTTAATGTGATATGTTAAAAAAATTATAGAATACTAATTCACCCCCACCTCTCAGTATTATGAATGTTCAACATTTTTCAAATAAAGCATGAAATTATACTTTCACATTAAAGGGAGTATAATTTATGATGCTACAAGGAATTATGCTAAGAATACAAGAAGGATATAATCAACTATAGCATGAAGTGGCTTTTTTATCATAGGCCAAATTATGTGACTAGAAGGATAGTGCATGTTCCTTATAGAGAGGTTGAGCCCCTTAAAGTAGACAAGTTTGAGGACTATCTTAGGGTGATGTTCATAGCACTCTTCTCGGTGATAGGATTTTATTATAAAAATAAAATTATTATATCCTTGATGATGTTATCTACTAATATTCAATACATACTTGAAAATAGTTTTTTTAATTTTTCTTCATTATTATTTAATGGGGTCCACAAAAATAAGGTGTCACTAAAGATTGACAAAATAATACTATCTTTTCGATAGTATTCCCTATTATACCATCTCTCATTATTTTTGGGAAAAAATTATTGGGAAATTTCCTTTAGAGTAACTTATGTTTCATCAGAAGGGAGAATTATTCCTATACACATATGGAATTATGTATGGGACTCAAATTACCATAATTTAGACTATTTCATATTTGAATTTTATTCTATGACCAAGGTTGTAGGTATAATATGACATAAGAGAGGAAGGAACTATAGAAAATTCACTATATTATTGAGAAAAAAAATAGGAATTGAGTACAAATGGATTGCCTTGTTCTATCACAATTATTGGACTATAACCATAGTCTATGGAGTAGAGATAAACCCTCATGTACTTCCATTTTGGGTACTTGAGAGAGTGAATTTTTGCAGTTCCATGTGACAACTCGATAATAAAAACATAATTTATTTGAGATAACATAGAAAGGGATCTTTCTTCCCTCCAAATTTGAGATTCTTTAATTTTAATATTGTATCTAAGGAAGGTTTGGATCTCTTGGATTCAAAATTCTTGGAATATAAAATGGGCTTGACCAATCATAGAAGATACGACCATGATCATTTCATATATTGAATAATTTTTTTTTTAGTAGGTTAGGGTATAATCATGAGTATGATGATAATGAATACTTGATCAAAATTTTCTTGGATAAATAGGACAAGGATATTAAAAGAAGAAAATGGGGAGACATCCTAATATTTATAAGAAGAAGACAACTAATTGGTAACAATTGTGAAGGAGATTTCTTGGACATTTGAGATCTAATTGACAAGATGAAAATATTCTTGGATAATGATAAAAAATTGAGTGATACCTCCTAAACTCATCCCAAAACTCATGTCCGGGTATGTGCAGGATCATGATGGGCCAAAAAGTGGCGATATCTAAGTGATATGATGGCCCATGTGGCTGACAATTTTTTTTTACCCAAAATTGATGAAACGAAAAGGGTTTTTAAAGGAGATTCTCAAATTTCCACCAATATAAATTATGCTTTATTTTGAATTTAATAAATAATTATTATTCATTTTCTATTTGAATTATGACTAAAGTCCTGATTGATAGGTTGATTGAAAAAAACTTCATAGCTTTCAAACGATATCACATTTTTTGAATCCAAAAAATGTGTCACATTCTATGCTTCAAAAACTATAGGATAAAAAAAATAGAACTGAATTTCCGGAATTTCTAACCAAGTTAAGGTGGTTAGACATACGAGTTTTTATATTTTTTAAAATTTGTAATAACAAATTCATAATTAATTATTCACTTGGAAATAAATTACAAAAAAATATGCATCACATTGGGACATGAGTTCACTACTTATATCTAAAATATTATAAAAAATAATTATCTTTTTATTGTGGTTAGGGTGGTCAGATAGACACCTACTTCTTATTTTTTCCCTAAAATTTAAGTACTACTAGATTGAAATTTCAAATTTTCACCAAATAGATTTTATTTAAAAATAAATAAACCTAGTAGTTTAGAAACTAAATTCAATTTTCTACATATTATATTCTTACATATTTTTGAAATAATATAGATAACTTATTCAAATTTTTATGTCAAGTTGCCTAACTCTGATTTTCTGAATTTTATTGCCACTTAAGGGCCCATTTTTTCCATGATGATCCTACAAATACCCGCCCATGGATTTTTTCAATGAAGAGAAATAATTATACTTGTAAGAAGTTGAAAAAATAGTTGATCCAATCTGTGGGCTATCTACTACATCAATGAGTGTTGGTTGACCACCCGAGAAGACTTCAAAGATAAGGATTTTCCAACCCTTGGTAGATTATGCTATCATAAAGGAAAGTGGGGAGCATTCCCTTGAATAATTTTTTTTTCTTCTCTTAATTAAACCAATTATGACTATCATGCTCAAAAAAATAGAACCTTCTTAATATTTTAAGAGAGAGATCAAGCTAAGAAAGATGTTAGAGAATTGACATGTGAAAATTTTATCTTTGGTGATAAATTTATATATTTTGATGAGTTAAAAATGATACTAATGAAGGTGATGATAAATTTAGATGTACAAAGAATAAAATATGAGAGATAGTAATGGAAAGAATATATTTAAGAGGATGATACTCAAAGTATTGGAAAGCATATTGATATTGATGTTGTAAACATGACCCTAAAGGAGGGAATAATAATAGTGAAGTAAAATGGTCAAGCTTATTGTTACCTAGATGTGACATATTTTTTTTCATTACATAGAACACTATAAGAAGGCATTATATGGAAGATGATAACTTTAATTGTGAGCAACAAGCAAAATAATTATTTTTTGGTTCTAGATTCAACACTATATATGATACACTAGCCATATCCCCATTGTACCAAAGTATAATAAAACCTAAATAGCTCAAAGTATTGGTTTATTAGGTGGAAATTTGGTTGTAATAAGACCAAGAGATACCACTACATGGCAAGCGACATATTAAGTGGTCAACACTTTATTCAATGAAGTAGCCACAAAAAATTTCCTATCTAGATTATAAGAAGTTGCAAGGGAAGCACACCAAGTTACTTCATGATTTTTTAGACTTCCATGCATGGAGGGGTTTGAGTTGCAGTTGCAATTGTTTCAGTTTGAGTTCCCATTGTAGTGCTATATTGAGTTAACTGATCATGTAAATTAGTTGAACTGAAGATTATTTTCATGCACCTTGGAGAGCTTCAATTCAATTTTCTTTGACTTTCAATCAAACTAGCATTTTTTTTTTAGTACCTTTTGATCATGCATGATATGAGTTGGAGTTTGCAATG
Source organism: Sequoiadendron giganteum (assembly GCA_007115665.2). NCBI lineage: Eukaryota > Viridiplantae > Streptophyta > Pinopsida > Cupressales > Cupressaceae > Sequoiadendron > Sequoiadendron giganteum. Next base: position 754,147,165 of record CM021102.1, on the reverse strand, counting down.
TATCTGATTCAATTTACTTCAATGGCGAGCCCTCTTATCGAGGATTTTTATTTTTTCTCGTGAGAGGACACTTCAAGATATTTTTTCACTTCTAGTTCATTATTTCTTCCACCTCTTGGTGCATTAGAGTTATCACTTATTGTATTTAGAGGAAAAGATTCATTATTTTCTCTCTTAGTTCTTGTTTTTTCCTTTGCATTCTACAAAGAGTCTATCTTGTAACTCAATTTTATTTATAGTTTAATACAATACAACAGGTTTTATAGTTATTTTTATTTCATCACAGTTTCTCCTCTTGTTGGCTTAAGGATACAAGATTTACCTTCTTATAATTGATTTTATGCATTAAATGATTTATTTGATGAAGTTTAATGTGTTTTATTAATCAAAACCTTTAAAGTTTATCTCTTTCATTATTACAAATTCTTGGATGCAATCAACTTTCAAGTCTTAGGTTGTGCATGCAATTATCAATTTCAGGTTGTGAGGCATTTGCTTCCTTCCAGAAAAGGTTAATTAGCCTTCCTTTGAAGTATTTTTTTCATAAGATTGCAATTAGTGAGTTGTGTGAAGTATTTCCTAAGTTTATAATTGTGAATTAATTTACCCTTTAGATCATCATGTTTGGTGCAATCACCTCCTAGAATTGGTTTAGTTTCTATTTTCAGTCAATCTTTCTCACCATTTTCCTTCCAAGTCAATAGTTTCTAAGAGAATAAAAAGGGGAGCCAACCCATAATCTAGAGGTCTAGCTTCACAATAGACTACCCACAACTTGAAATTAGTCCAATGTTACAAAGATTTGTAGAGATTTTCAGTCTTGCATGTAGGTGCAAATCCCGGTGATAACAGTTTTTGGCACGCTCTGGGATTCTAAAGTTCACTTTAGAGAAATAATTTAAAGCTTTCACACTATTGTTTTCAATTTTACAACATATTTTTACCTATCAAAGGTTTATATTTGATTAGTGACTCTATTTACATGGTTTTAATCCTGATTTCAGTAGCACATGAGAAGTGTTCAGACTCAAAGAAGTGTTGATCCATTCAAATAGCTAAAACTATCATCACCCAAGAGAAGAGGCAGGACAACAAGAAGGAGATTGAGCAAATCAAAATCAAGATCACGATCAACACCAAGATCTAATTCCACATCGCCTAGTCTCAAACCTTCAAGTTTTGTACCAATTTTTTGTGTAACATGAGTAGTACCAGTGTTACAAGTACCACCTCCCAGAGCAGCTCTAATGGACAGAGCACATGCATTTTTACCATTCAATGGGGGTAGCCCATTGAATTTAGCCCAACATGATGTCATACTAATGGATGCCTTCAAGAGTTTTCCCTGTTTCACTGGCAAAGAGTAGATTACGCCAATAGAACACATAAGTGACATAACTTCACTTTGTGTAGTTCATCACATAACTCAAGAGAACATGGCATTAAGGTTGTTAACAACGTCACTCAAGGGAAAATTTAGGAGACAAGCTGAGAAAATAGTTTTCTAAAATTTTTGATCATTTATCTCTATTCAAGAAAATGATGACTATAAAGAGAGCACCACAAGAACAAATGACGAATTTTAATTTCCGGTTTCAAAGAATTTGGAACCGTATACCAGCAACGGTAAGACCTTCATTAGATCACATTTTTTTGTATTATCTTAGAGCATTAAATTCTGACATTGTTGTGATGATACAATCTATGGGTGGAGTTACATTACCTGCAACATTTGAGATAGCTATTAGGGCTGAAAATAACTTGTTTCAAGCTGGAAAAATTGCACCAAGGCCTCCCATGCCATTTTTCCTGATATTCAGCCATCAATGCCTATCCAACTGCCTCCTATTGCCACAATTCCTATTGTTCTCACCTTAGGTTTTCAAGCAATAGTACAAAATAATGTTGTTCTAGCAAATCCAAACCTGTGAGAGCTTAGGGGTAGCCAATACTAGCTAGTATATGACCAACAAAAAATGGCCAAATGATTGCAAATTATGAGTAACAGCTTGGTAAGACTTAAAAACCAACAAGGCCATGATTTCAGGCCTTATCAAGCACCCTTTCAACCAAATAGACCACCTTATTAGGATGACTATCAAGGATAGAGGAGGAATTTCAATGTAAAGCCCAATCAGCCTTATAACCAAAATAATGCTAGCTCTTCTAAAGAGCTTGTACCTATACAAAATAACTTAGCACAAGATCATGTGTGGTGCTATCCCTATAATCAACCTCATAATTAGGCCACCTATATGAATGGGGTGATTAATCAGGAACTCATGGTACAACGCAATTACGTTGCTTCATAAAATATAGCAAAAAAAGGCAATGATCAGTAAGATGATCAAAATCAATAAAATGACCTTGATGTTGCCATGATGAATTGGCAAGGGAATGAGTTATGTGGAGTGAGTCACACACAAGACCAAAATCAGTCAGCTACATCCATTGCATCCAATACAAGGTCACAAAAGAGAGAAATTGACCTAAGACAACAAGATGTTTCCAATGAACAACAAGCAAAAAAGGATAAACATTAGGCTGAAAAAGGCAAGGAGCAAGTTGTTCAGCAAAAAAATTAGACTTTTGTAGGTCAAAAGGAGCAATCACAACCCTCTTCTTCATAGAAATTCATATTTTACCAAGAGGATAACCTGAGCCTAGTAAAGAGTAGTTAAAGAATGTTGAACCCATTAAAGAATAGCTAAAAACTCAATCACATCCTTCACTGGTACATAAAGATGGTGTTCCTAAAGCACAAAAATAGGTGAGTGCTACTACCTTTAATATTGTTGATCATATGAAAAGGCCACTTTTAGCATCACCATGTTGGATAATTTACACCTTCCTAGGCAGAAAGAAAGCCTTCAAGAGGCTCTAGCTAAAATATCAATTTATGATGAACACATTAAAGATCAGCTAAGAGTACTTGCAAATAATTTAGAAGGAAAAAGGGGACAACCAGCTCAAGAGGTAAAGCCACCACCCTTTTTATGTCAGTCTGATTATTGGTGATAGCATAGTACATAATTGGATGATAGATTTAGGAGCAAGCAGCTCCATTATGCCTAAACAATTGGTAGATAAGTTAGGAATAAGTTATGAACCATTGTCAAAAGAGGTAGTCCAACTAGATGGTACAAACATTAAATCTATTGGATTAATTAAGAGTTTTCCTCTCAAACTACATGCTTGTCTGAACTTTTCAATTCAACAAGACGTCTTTGTCATTGACTTACCTCCCTACTTCGCCATTTGCCTTTCCAAAGATTTTACAACAAAGTTAGGAGGTTATTTGTCATTAGACTAGTCACACATGTTTTTCAGGATTAGGTATGGTACCAAAGTAACTATCAAATCATATCCATAGGTTAAGGACCATATCAAGCCTTATGTTGCAAATCTTATAAATGCAAACCTAGTTTTCCATGATCAGGGGGATCAAACCATGACCCCCGACCCCACTGTACCTATTGAGGGCATTCCCGACATAAATTTAGACATGTGGGCAGCCGAGAATCATGAGCTTGATCCATTCAGTCTCATGGATGAAGTAGGTCTGGGTGTTTATATTGTCCAAGAGCCCAATGTAACTATTCCAAATCTAGTCAAAAGTGAAAAATAGCCAAACCAATAGATGAATTAGCTATGGAAGTTGTATTTTGATGGTTCAAGAAGTAAAGTAGGTGCTGGTGGAGGAGATATGTTGATTTCACCTAAAGAATAGAGGTACTATTCAACATTTCACTTTGCTTTCAGCTGTTCAAACAATATAGCTGAGTATGAAGCATTAATTCATGGCATAAAATGGGCTAGAAAGAAAGGAATTAGGTGTCTACAAGTATTTGGTGATTCTGAGCTGATCAGAAATCAGGTGAGAAATATGAACATAACCAAAAATGATTTGCTAAAGTTGTGCAAGCATAGAACTTGGGATTTAATAGAAGAATTTGATGCATTTAATCTGCAATCTATTCCATGAAATCTGAATAAAGAAGTAGATAAGCTTGTTGTTATTGGATCACAATTTGATATACCAGCTAACATACACAATATCAAGGTACATCAGTACGTTAAAGTGGTAGTAAGACCATCTATACCCGATAATAACATTAGTTGGCAAGTTTTTGATAGTGATGAGCAGATAATCAATTTCTAATGGAAGAAGTAGATTTTTTTGCTAGAAACCAACATAAGTTTGAACAACAATATGAAAATAAGATTTTGTAGCTAAAGTATAATAAGTTGTCAAAGGGTATGGTAACCCTTGAATCAATTTTTAACACTAATGATCAGGTTAGAAAAGATAAATCCAACATCATGGTGAAGCAGAAGAACTGCGAACCAATTGAAATATTCAAAGACAAGCTCCTCAAGCTTGGAAAAATCTGTACAAAAGAGGAATAACAAGCCTTTATCTTGCTTTTCCAAGAATTCAATGACATTTTTGCTTGGGAATCTGGAGATCTAAAGGGTTTCAACCCTGAATTAGCTCAACATACTATTGAGCTGCAACCCAATGCGAAACCAATGAGATAGAAACAAAGAACCCTGAATCCGAAGTTGGAGCACCTGATGAAAAAAAAATTGAACAAGTTGATTGAGGGTAGTCTTATATTTCCAATTAAGTACACCTCTTGGATTTCAAATTTTGTGCCTATTAGTAAAAATAATAGAGAGATAAGGTTGTGCATGGATTTTCATGATCTAAATAGAGCTTCACTCAAAGATCACTATTTGTTGCCTTCAATGGAGCAGATATTGTAGGTTGTTTTAGGTTCAAAAAGGTTCTCATTGTTGGATGGTTATTTGGGATATAGAAAAATCTTGGTTAAAGAAGAAGATTAGTACAAAAAATCCTTTACCACCAAGTGGGGTACTATGGCTTACAAAAAGATGCCCTTTGGATTGTCTAATGCAAGGGAAATGTTTCAAAGAGCAATGGATATGGCCTTCCAAGGCCTTATTAATAAGTTTTTTCTTATGTACTTAGATGATATAACTATGTTTTCAAAGAAATTTGACAAATATATTTCTCATCTTAGGTAGATCTTTGAAAGATGCAAAGAGTACAGGGTATCATTAAACCCCCAAAAGAGAATTTTTGTAGTTCATGAGGGGAAGCTTCTGGGTCACATTGTTTTGAGGCATGGAATCACCATTGATCTAAAAAGAATAATAGTTATTTTAGCTTTACCACTACATGCCCATAGGAAATGTTCTAGGAATAATTAACTTTGTTAGGAGATTCATTCCTAACATTGCAACCTTGTTGCAACCACTTACAACCATGCTAAGAAAGAACATTCTATTTCATTGGACTAGGGAAGGAAATAATTGTTTTGAAGAGATCAAAGAGGCACTTGTAGCAGCCCCAACACCTATAATTTTGATAAATATTTTATCTTGTATGCATTTGGAAGTGTTGATACCATCTTTGCCATGCTATGTTAGTAGAATGAAGAAGGCTTAGAATAGCCAATGACCTTTTTCACTCAAGTTTTGCATGCCTATGAAGTTAAGTATTCATTCATTGAGAAACATGTTTTATTTTTCATAAGAATACTTAAAAACTTTAGGCATATGCTTTCAAATAATAAGATTCAGCTAATAGTTTCTCATTCCACTGTTAAGGATTTCTTACTTAGCAAAGATATTAATGATAACAGAGTAGGCTGGATCATGAAAGTCATGGAGTATGACATTGAAGTCAAGGTTACTAAGATTTTCAGAGGAAAAGGCCTATGTGAGTAGCTTGTTGGTGATGAGGAAAACACCATACTAGTTGAAACAACTTTTAACAATGAAGAACAAGTTGCTATTCCAGATATACCAACAAACTGGAATCAACAAATGGTCCATTATGCACACACAAGTGACTTTTCGGAAGGCTTGGACAAGTCAAAACAAAGGTATTACAGACTTCAAGCCATTCCCTTCATTGTAATTGATGGTATTTTGTACAAAAGGGATTATAATGGTGTTTACTTAAATGTGTAGAAACATAATAGATTAAAAAAGTTCTACAAGAATTTCATGATGGGCCAACAGAAGGCCACTTTGCACCCAAAACTACAGCCTTGAAAATAATGAGAGTTGGTTATTAATGGCCCAATTTATTTAAAGATTACCATGCCTAGGTCAGAAAATGTAAAAAATGTGCAATGTTTGTAGGAAAAAAAAAGCTTGCATCTCTGCCATTACATCCAATACAAGTGGAGCATCCTTTTAGCAAGTGGGGATTAGATTTCATTGGTCCCATCAATCCACCTTTGAGTGTTGGATATAAGTGGATACTTACAGCCACAGACTACTTTACGAAGTGGATTGAAGTAGTAACACTGAAGGATGAAAATGAGACATCCGTTTTGAACTTCTATCAAGATCTGGTTTCCAGGTTTGGTACATCGGATTCAATTATTTTTATAATGCTTTAGCATTCATAGGTTTGAAATTTTTAGATTGGTCAGTAAAGCATAACATTTTTTTGAATACTTCCTCAAATTATTACCCTCAGGGTAATGGACAAGCAAATCCCACTAATAAGAACTTGATTCAAATCATAATGAATACACTTCAAGACAATTAGAGAACTTGACATGAGAAGTTGAAACTAGCCCTCTGGGCTGATAGGGTTACACCAAAGAGGGAAATAGGTAATTCACCCTATGTTCTAACATATGGTAAAGAGTTTGAGGTACCTATCTTAATTGATCTGCCTACCTTAAATATGATTAAAGAATTGGACCTGCCCTAAGAAGAGCCTATTCAAATTAGGCTGGCACAGCTAATGGAGCTGGAGGAAACAAGAAAAGAAGCCTTAAGGAATGTAGAAATTCACCAAGGCTAGATGAAGAGAACATTTGATAAAAAATTCTATTCCAAGGATTTTCAAAGAGGGAGATTTGGTTTTTAAGAGGGATGAATTGAAGAGTAGACCTAGAAAACACAAAATTTGATGCCATGTGGTATGGCCCATATATTATCACTAAATGAAAACAACATAATGCATTCCATCTATCAAAACTAGATGGAGAGGTGTTTCCAATCACTGTCAATGGGATTCACCTCAAACAGTGCTATTAAGAATCAAGTGTTTGCAGATGTATATAGTAGAGTAGTATTTACTGCTTTCAAGAAGTGCTCATCACACAATAGTATTTATTTGAGTATTGTTTTGATTTCAATAAGTGCAATGTTGCACATGTTTTTTGACTCTGTTATAAATAGAGTCATGATTAGTTTCATTTAGTTTTGTTTTCCACTATTTGCTTTTAGTAGTCAAGTTACGGGTTTTCTGAGTAAAAAAAGGACAAGAATGGACTCCATTCCCAATGGATTATCAAACTAGTATAATGGTTCTTAGCAGGCAAGCACTTAGCAGAGGTCACCAAATTGTTACCTTTGTTTTTCTACAACTCAAAATAGGTAGAGCTAAATTGTGAATTCAAGTTAAAGGTACACTAGGTATATATTTTTTCAGTTAAGTATCCATTATTGTGAAAAATATTGATGACAAGTGAGTTTCATTTTTATTATGCAAATACATTTCAAATAATATTATACATTTGCATAAGAAATGATGTATTATTCATATTGTAAAAACATGAAGTCCCACACAAGTTGTGGGAGTAACTGAAATAACTATAAGCATATGGTGAATGAAAAAAAGAGATGTACACTATAAAACTGAAGATAATATAAACATAGGGAAAGGAGTGATTCTTCATTGCTTGGAATGAAGAATCATAATTTCAGTTATGTGGTGTCTTCACCCATTCAGCTCCAGTTGGTATAGATCCTGCTCCAGTTCCAAAGGCACCACAAAATTGTTAAAATGTGGTGTTAGAGAAATGAAGAATCGCTATTTTCCTCATGTCCACATTACCAAAAAAAATATAACTTACATCCTATCAGGAATTCATCACATGATCAAGTTAAGAGAGCACAAAGGAGGAAAGATCATGAGAGCCTTTGTAATTATTGTTTTGATCTAACATTGTTTGTTTCCTATCCAGGTATAAGACAAGTCATGCTACAAATATTTTCATTCATCAGATATGTGGAGAAAAATGGGCTCCCATAAGGGCTAAGCCCAACATATCAAGATAACACTCTCTTATTTACATGAGAGTCATCAATATTCATAACATTCATCAAGAAGGACTATTGTAACAAAGTGAAGCTCATAAAGCATTCCTTAATTTACAAGTGATGAAAACAGATTGAGCAAAGCATCTTCTTTCTCATCATTCATAAGAACAATCAAAAGCATGTCAAGAGGTCATCAACTTTAATGTTATCTTGTTTTAGCTCTACCTTGAATTCACTATTTTGATTTTAATGAGGTATTAATCCCCTTTATACTGAAGGGAAAACATGTCTTCAATTCATTTAAACTGTTTCTAACAACTTTTCAAGTATATACATAGTCTATAAAAAATTAAGAGAAATAGACATGGAAGATGGAGCATCATCATCAAGAGGATAGTCTAATGATTGTAATGAGAGCGTTATGACATAAAGGGGTCAACATGTATCATCAAAAGATCAAGGGTATGGCTGCCATTATCATCTACTACCTCTAATTGCCTATGGAAAGATAGGAATGGATCATGATTCATGCTCATCAAACATAATATAAAGCATCAATTGTTGCATGAAGCTTTCAATTGACTCATACAAATTTAGAGAGGTAGAAAATAGGCCATAATATTCTAAAAGCATGTTGGGAAACGATGAAGAACATAAGGAGTTTTAAAATATAATGAAAGCATAAAAAAATATGACTGTAGCACATGATTGATCAAGTGTTACATGAAATATAGAAGGTATAGGTGCACATTCTCAAAGCTACAGGTGGACATTGTAAACAATGATAGAATCAAACAGTTCATCTAACAAGATGCATCATGTAAACAAAAGATCAAGGGCATATTCTACAATCATTATCTACTGCTACTAATTGCCCATAGGGAGCTAGAGGTATCTTTACTTCATATATATGAAATAAGAACATCAAAGAATAAAATTTTACATAGCTGGCATCTTGGCCATGAGGTGTATTATAAAGGAATAGTTACAATGCTTCAAATAAAGGTACCCTCAGGATCACATTTGAAACTATTTTTTGAAGTTCAGAACTTGTATCAGTGAATGTAAACTTTGCATCAGTCTAATAAATTGTGAAGAGAATTAAAACAAGACAACAAAAAATATTATTTCACATAGAATACCAAAATGTACTCATGACTACAAGGGTGGAACAACATAATGGACTTGCACTGATTGATAAATCAACACGCCGTGAGTTAATTCATATCATGTTGTTATAAGTTATAGATTGCTTCATGAAGCTTTCAAGGCATAGAACAATAATGTGTATTTGCACAAATTCAAGGGTGGAGTGACTCACATAGAATATAATTTCCAGAACATGCCCTTATGAATACAATTAAACTTTCACAAGAAGATGCATGGTAGTGTGTTCAAATTTCTAGATATGATTCATGAAGTTTCAAAAAACATCTACTTCTATAGGAGAATGCTATGAAAAAAATACAAATCTGTTTATGCAAGTAAAGTTGTATGGTGCAATGAACAAAAGGTTTGAAGTTCAAAAAAATGTATCTTCTATTGGAGTATCTGAAACCCCATTATTATGGAATATATTGCATGCATTCAATAGAGGTGGTTTCCTTTCTTAAAAATAGTGCAATATTCCTATTGAAAGGAGTTATTAAAGTTCAATTCTTAAAAAAGAGGAATACACAACATATTTTCATTATTCCTTTATCATATGTTGAGCCTCATAGCCATGATTCGGTTCTTTAAACAAAGCATAGCTAATGCTCAGAATGTTCACATCGAGAAAATAGGAAATGTCAAGGCGGTCTACAAAGTTATTGTTTGCTTTTTTTCCTTTCTAGAACCACTTAGGGTTTCATCATGGAAAAGCCCTACAAGGCTTTCACATTTAAAGGATACTTGTAATACTTGAAGAAGAGAGAACAAAAACTCATATGGCAGTCTAGGGTTTTTACAAACCCTCCAAAAATTCAAAGGAGAGAAATGGGTTATTCCAAGTAAGCCACCCACGAAATGGGTGTGCACATTGAAAACCCTCCAAATGCATTGAATCTCAAGTCACAGCTAACTCTTAGCATGGAGTCTGAACATAGGAAAAGTCACCATTTCTATCTTTCTATATTGAAACCAACTCAATCTTCACTTTTCTTCACTATTATGAAAAGAAAACAATATCTTTTTACAGAATAAAATCAATATACCAATAGAGGCCAAGAAAGATTAAATACAAAGAGAAGGAGGAAATGGTGGCCTAGAGCTTTGAAAAATTCTTTCAAACAATAAAAAGAGCTCGAATTCATGACTAGGGTGGCTTACATCTTCTTTCCTTGCTAGAATCTTTGAAGAATCAATAAAGAACAACATGAAATCCATGGTCTTAGCTTCAAATGGAAGCCACAAAAAATAGCCTCACAGTCTATTTGCATTGACAAGTGAACAATGACAATGATTAGGATTTTCCCTAATCTTCTTTTCTAGAGCTCGGAGTGAACTTTTTTGACCAAGTTTAAAATTAATATCATGGTGTTTATTCTGCCTGTGGCCATGACTTAAAGTCAATGTGCCTAATCATGTGTTTGATCAATGTATGATGGTGGAGCTTGGGAGTCATAAGGGGTTAAATTTATTTCATGAAAAATAATATTTTATTTCCCCCTTATTTAATGTTTAATGCCTTTCACTTGTTAAAAAAAAAATTCAATAATTGTTATTTTAATATTGTTGAAAGAAACTATTGTAAAAAAAGGGGGAAAATACTAAAACAAAAATCGCTCACATGCACGTAAGGTGGAGATATTTCATGATTTTTTAGACTTCCATGCATGGAGGGGTTTGAGTTCCCATTGCAGTGCTATATTGAGTTAACTGATCATGCAAATCGATTGAACTAAAGATTATTTTCATGCACCTTGGAGAGCTTCAATTCAATTTTCTTTGCCTTTTAGTCAAACTGGAATGTTTTTTTTAGTACCTTTTGATCATGCATGATATGAGTTGGAGTTTTCAGTGTATCTAATGCAGTTTCCTTCAATGGTGGGCCCTCTTATCAAGGTTTTTTATTTTTGCTCGTGAGAGGACACTTCGGGATATTTTTCACTTCCAGTTCACTATTTCTTCCACCTCTTGGCACATTGCAATTATGACCTATTGTATATAGAGGAAAAGATTCATTATTTTCTCTCTTAGTTCTTGTTTTCTGCCTTTGCATTCTGCAAAGAGACTATATTGTAACTCAGTTTCATTTACAGTTATTTTTATTTCATTGCAGTTTCTCCTTTTGTTGGCTTAAGGATACAAGATTTACCTTCTTATAACTGATTTTATGCAATAAATGATTGATTTGGTGATATTTAATGTGTTTTATTAATCAAAACCTTTAAAGTTTATCTCTTTCATTATTACAAATTCTTGGATGTAATCAAGTTTTAGGTCTTAGGTTGTTCATGCAATTATCAATTTCAAGTTGTGAAGCATCTGCTTCCTTCTAGAAAAGGTTAATTAGCCTTCCTTTGAAGAATTTTTTTCATAAGATTGAAATTAGTGAGTTGTGTGAAGTATTTCCTGAGTTTATAATTGTAAATTAATTTACCCTTTAGATCATCATGTTTGGTGCAATCACCTCCTAGAATCAGTTTAGTTTCCATTTTCAGTCAATCTTTCTCACCCTTTTCCTTCCAAGTTAGTATTTTCTAGGAGAATCAAAAGGGAGCCAAACCATAATTTGAAGGTCTAGTTTCATGATAGGGTACCCACAACCTGAAATTATTCCAATGTTACACAGATTTGTAGAGATTTTTAGTCTTGCATGTAGGTGCAAATCTTGGTGATAACAATAACATCATTTCAAAGAAGATTAAAACATAGCACCAAGAAGAATATGGTTAGATTAGAGAATATTCCCTAGTCATTCAAATGAATGACTAGGAATATAGATGATGGAAGTGAAGATGATGATTAGAATTAAGGATGACCCCTTGAGAGGATAGGAGGGTTCAAGAGAACATGGGTGTACTCTCAAAATGGAGAGGTTGCAAGGTAATGGATAGAAGGTAGGATGGGAAGAGGAAGAGATGGTGGATGGGAGATATGATAAACAAGCAAGCACAAAAGGATTCAAAGACAAATATGATGTTGCCTTGGTCATGCTAAAATCCAAGATTGATTAATGATGGATGGAGTGTTGTTAATGTGGGAACAAAATATATTGAAATAAAACAAGGATTGTGAAGGATACAACCTAATGATGTTGATCTTGAAAAAACAAAAGGATTGGAGTGTTTTTGATGTGGTAATGATATATCCCGAAACAAGACAAGGATTGGTAATGATACATCTTGATGATGATGATTGGAGTGTTGTTGATGTGGGAATGATATATAATGAAACACCACAAGGATTGGGAAGGATACATACCTATGATGATAATTATTAGAGTGGGATCTAGGCTTTGCAACAAGGCTAGGAACAAGACCAAAGATGTGATTCTTAGACTAGAAAATTTATATTATCCTAAAATGAGTGAAGAGATGATGACATGATTAGGATGAGTGAAAAGATGCTTAGAATAAAAAATCTGTATTAGCCTAAATTGAATTCGATGGATGAGGAAAGGATATGATGGATGGAAAGATTCTTATAATAAAAAATTATATTATCCTAAAAGGATTGAAGTGATGATGAAATGATGAGGATTGATGAAAATATTATTAGACTAAAAAATCTATGCTAGCCTAAAAGGAGTGAAGGAATGATGAGATGATTAGGATGGGTGAGATTCATATGGTTATTGTAAGAAAAAGATGAGAGGATAGATGAAAATATGGATGACAATTCCTATGCACACAAAATCTAAGATTAATTGGAGTTATGAAAACAAAGAGAATAAGTAGATGGGGAATAGCAATGAAGGATGAGTGGATTAGAAAGATGTTGGATAAATGGATGGGAGGATTTGGAGCACTGAATTAAAACTACCATGTAGTGAGAAATTAATTTGATATAGCATGGGATACTATAGACCAAGGTATGAGGAACCAAGGTGACTCTGTGTCATGTGTATAGGACTAACTCAATAAACAAATGGTTAGTCCAACATCTCACAAAGTCAAAAAGGGGATTTAGTGGGAACAATGTAGGAAAACCACAAATATAATGGATGCCCCAATGTAACACAAGGTCACAAAGGATCTTGGTGGGAACAATGCTAGATAGCCAAAAAACATAACAAACAAAAATCCAAGACTTGCCCCTATTTTCACTAGTCAATTCACACCATGATATGATGGGTCATGGAAACCTCAATTAGGTGAAGTAGGAAGCTCAAAAGAAAGATAAACATAGATTCAAGACCAATGAAATAACAAAATATCTCAAGTATATTTTGGCATAACAGTGATGGAAGGGGTTGATGTGGTCTAAATTAAGGAATGGCATATCCTATGCAGACCAAGGATGGATGGGTAAGACCTAAAATTCTCATGAAAAGAGATGATCAAGATACTTGAAACCAAAGGGGGAAAATGGATTTTGTTGAAGTACCATCTTGATAAGGGATCTTGGTAACCCAAAAAACACAAGGATGGGACATAGTGAGAACTATGTACAAGCATTGACCTAGATGATGACACAAGACTAACCTTATGTATAGGATGATAGATATAAACACGGATGTACAATATTTAAAAGAGGGAATGTATTAATGAAGCTTAGATATGGGATAGTTATTTGAATCATCAAAATATTGATTGGGAGGACAATGCAATGGATAGATGAGTGATGGAAAGTGATAGGAGATTAGCAAGATGTGGGGATAGGTAGTAGTGATGAAAATGGGATAGATGGCATTGGATTGCAGGATGGTAGCCTATAGCTAGATACCAATGACAAGGGATTATGGGTTGAATGAGGATAGGGGTGAATGGATGGAGGGATAAAGATGGGGAGATAGAAATATTTTAGGATGGATGGATGAATAGAGGGATAAGGATTTGGATATGGAAGGGAAGATAAGTATTTGGAAGATGGAAGGTATTATTGGATGGATGGATGGGATGAAATTTTTTGAGGGATTAATGGAAGGAGGAAAGAGAGATAAAGATGGTGAGGTGGAAGGGTTGATGATAGGATGGATGGATGGCATGGAATTATATCTCCAAGGACCATGTCACAAAGGAAGAAAAATTCCCCTCTAGATATGTCATGTGTGATGAGTTAGGAGGGATGGAAGATATGAGGATGGGTGGATAAGGAAGGGAGATGGATAATAGCATGATGAGGAGATAAGAAATATGAGTGTTCGGATAGAGGAAATGTATGCCAAGAGGGGTCCAAAGCATGTATATATTTTCCCCTATCTTTATCAAGATTGCTTGGAGGATGGAAGAATTGAGATAAGTCGGATATGATAGGTAGGATGGGTAAGATAGGTGGGATGAAGGAGATGAAGAATGGGGATGCTTAAAATGGAGTTACTCCCAAGTGTGGAGAGAAAATGGATGAGATATTTACACAACACCTATTTGCTAGGTTTTCATCATAGTACTTGTCCAAGGACCTATTTGCCAATTTTTTTTAACTATTTACTTTTTTTTGTTTTTTTAATTTTTTTTGGATTTTTTAGAATTTTTGACTTTGACTCTTTTTATTAGATTTTATGATTTATTTTTTATTTTTTGGGATTTTTGTATGGATGGAGGTAGATGAGGATAAGGATGTGGATAAATGGAGGAAGGAATCAAGTATCTATTCCATACCAGGGTAATAAGATTCCATGTTTGAAGTGACTATTGGATGTTGGCATAACCTTATTAGGATAGGTGAATTATGAAAGGGTGTGGATTAAAGGGATTTTAGGGAGGAGATATGTGGGATAATAGATGGGATGTTGGAAAGTGAAGGGATGGGATAATGGGAGAGGATTGTGAGGGGGGATTTCGTCAAGACCAATTGTAAGAGAGGGGAAACAACCATTACAAGGCCCCAAGTCATGAAAGGCAAAGAGCATAAAGGATTCCCTAACTTACCTCAGTTTAAAGGAAGGTTAGGATGGACAAGATGAGGATGATGTGGATTATGAAGTCCTTTGATCACTCTGCAATCATGAGAACTGGAGGGAGACTAAGTGAGTCAATTTTTAAGGTCAACTCTACATCTCAAGTAGCTCTATGTTAGAGGACAAAAGCGTGGTTCTGGGATGACAACGTGGTGTGTTGGTGTTTCACAAGTGTGTTGGTGTCTGTACAGCCATAAAACCAGAGAGACAAGGTTAATCCTCAAGAAAGGACTGCTAGCCTAGTTTAGAGGTTTCTTGAACAATAGAATGGGATTAAACAGAATGAGATATAAATGCGAATGTGATAAAAGAAATATATTATCACAAGGGCAATGAAGATAATTTCATAGAACAATCCTCTCACCAGCTTGCTTCAAGATCTCTCCTCTTGCACATAGAAGAAAGGAGAGAATGTTGGGGCCGTTTAGGGGCCTACCTCAGTCAAACCCCCATTTTGATGTTTCCACCTCCATGGACAACCAAGTTTGCAATGATAGGAATAAAGATAAAGAAAGGAATTCACGCTACGTATATAAAAGACACTACCAAAAAAGTATGTGCTTACTCAAACAAGATGATAGAGAAGATGAGAGGAGCTTACCACCTCCGTCCAAAGTGCTCAAGGCTTGTGGAGGAGAAAATGAGAGGAAATCAAGCCTCTGCTACAATGGTGATTATCTTGTGCTTGCACTATTGGAGTGTAAAATGCTACAAATCTTGAAGTGAATGAATGGAATGGAGAGAGTGCTCAAACAATCTTTCCCAGCTTCTTCTAAAGAGAACAATGGATGAATGGATGAAGAATATGAAGGAAAGGATGAAAAAAATCCATATTCGGGTCGACCAGCTGAAGAGGGGCGTTACACTTTGACTTCCAATTGAAAGTGTGACGTGTTTGTAGATTCCAACCGTAGTAATCTGCCAGGGACGTAAGAATTCCACACAGACATCTGCGCACCATGTGGGTGTCCCCGATAGAAATTCCCCCACCAACACAAAAAATAGGTGCCAAGTGTGATGTGGGTAGCGGGCTTAAGTAGCATTAAACCTCTGCCTTAGCTTTTCTAAAGTGTAAGGTGGGAAAAAGGGAATTTATGTTAGGGGTGCAAATTCATGCTTATATATTTTTCCCCCACTTTAGCGAGCATGAGTATTGATGAGTGCTTTGGTAAAGTAGAGTAGTAAGAGTGCCAAGGTAAGAGATGTATACCTAAAATGATGAGGAAGCAAAGCATGGTCTGGCAAACTTAGAAGTGCAAGAGAGGACTTTATAGTTTCTGCAAAACTATAAAGATGAAGAATGAAAGCACATCATAGGCTCACGATCCTGCAAGGGGGTATCCTTCAAGAACTCTCACATGAAGGAAACCAAGAAGAGCACCTTATAGACCCATAGACCTGCAAGGAAGGTATCCCCAAAGAACTCTCACATGAGGGAGACCGAGAAAAAGGGTGACATATTTACCCGCAAATAGAACATGTTAGGAAGTGGCCGCACAGGCCAGTGAACAGATAGTCACACATACCATCATTGAGTTAGAAAAATTTCAAAGGGGTCCTTCGAGAACCCTTCAAAAGGAAGGAGGGTTTGCTCAATAGATGTGCTATTTGAAAATTGAAGTCTAGTTGGGCTGCCCCTGGACTAGATGTGAAGAAGTGAAACCGGTCTCTTCAGGTTGCCCCTGGGCTAGATGTGAAGATGTGAAACTGGTCTAGCTGGGTTGCCCCCAGTCTAGACACCATATAGTTTTGCTAAGAACATTCGAAGGGGTCCCTTGGGAACCCAATGTGAAAGGGAGGGGTTCACTCAAGGGACGCACTTCTCCAAAAGCTAATGTCTTCTTTCTTGAATTGATTCATCATCAAGGAATCATTTTCAAAGATGTTCACATCATCAAGGAATCCTTTTCAAAGATGTTCACTTCATCAAGGAATTCAAAAGGAAGGAGATGTGCCCATGTGAGGGAATACTAAGAGAATTCCCACTTTGGAGGAGGGTTTCCAAGTCCTTTCTTTATGAACCCATGATGAAGGAAACATGTTATGTTAGGGTTTCGAGTTGAGAAAGAAATTATAACAAAGTAGTGTGAAGGATCTTTGAGAAAAGTTTCATTTGGAAAAAAATGCATCTTTTAAATACCAAGTAATGTAGAAGTAATGTTGTCAAACATGAAAGGGACAACTCAAGCAAATAAGAGAGAAAGATAAAGGGAAAGGTAAAAGAAAAGAGATTACACACAAAGGACACAGGGGGATTTGGTTTTGTAGGGTCAAATCTGCCTTTATTTACATGTATATGAGGTAGTTGCGGTAAGAGGTGAAAGATCATCAATCCCCAACTAGATCAGGAAGAATACACGAAAGACAAAGTAAATTAAAAAATTGGGTCAACATGGAAGGAGGCCTGAATGCTCCTGATGCTTTGTATCATCCCCAATTTATCGAAAGTCAATCACAAACATGGAAGAATAGAGATATATATAGAGGAAGGTTTACAACACAAAAACCACGCCTATATCCAAGCACCAATAGGGGTGACGAGGCTCATCTAGACACATATAACATGATCATGGGGGAATTACATAACAATACGCACATGTATCTAATCTAAAGATCAAGAAGAGGATCTCCCTCTAACACTGGTCAACCAAAAGATCGTCATCTTCCCACTCCAGATCATCATAGGGGAAGGGTGGTGAGCCTACAATGGTGTAATGTTAAGTGGAGGAGCTTTTGATCCTCCCACAACAAGGGCCAAGGTACAGGGACTTGTAAGGTCTCTATTGCTCAACTCTTGTTGGTCTAAGGTCAACAACTTCATGAAGATCATTGAAAAGGTCAAAACTTCATCCACTGAGTTAAACATACACTTGACAAGAGTGCCATGTTTCAGCTCAGCGGACAGAGGGGTTTGCACCTGAGGTTCACAGAGAGACTTGGCAGCGGTGATGAACTCAAGGGAGGTAGGAGTTGGTTTCATCACGAGGATAGAACAAGTCAGCGCGGGGCCACCTTTTAGAGAAGGTGGGATCTTCTTACGTCCTCCATTGTTGGAGGGACCATGCTCTACTTTCCTCTTCATCAGAGGAGGTGAACTCCCCACAAAAAAAGAAAGGTGGATAGAAGAGGACAGAACTGTAGTGGATACAACCAAAGTATTAACCATATCCATGGGTTTCAGAAAAGGTGATACATCCAAGATAAAAGTGAAAAAGGGTGGCTCCATAGAAGGAGCAATAAACACTTGCACCTTTCTAGGCATGTGTGCACTCACAGTGCGAGATGAAAGAGATTCAGAACTAGTTAGATCAAAGGTAGAAGAGGGGAAAGAGGAGGCTTGCTCAGTCAGGAGATCCTTTCACTAGTGCTTATGGTCACATGCAAGGCAATTCTTATGACTCTTTGAACCAAAAATCAGAGTTTGCGAAGGGATGGAAGGATTCTGCTCATCCATGGGGGTGTCTTCCATAGCTATTTTTGGTGGAAGGATAGACTCCTGAATGGGAGTGGAAGGGGCAGGTTCAGAAATGACAGGAGGAATCGACTCTACCACCTTAGAGTTGGACCCTTTTTTGTTCGAGGGAACAAGATTAGGTCAAGGGGAAAATTCTCTCTGTGAGCCTTTCTTTCTGCCATAGAGATAGTACTAGGGTCCTAGGCGCCCATTAGGGAGATCCAATATCTTGATCTTGGGCTTTCACCAAGGAGGCATCATCAGACTCAATGGATAGAACTCAAGCTTGTTCATCCAATACTCTTCCCAAGAGAGGGGAGTAGACGAGTCATCTGGACAAGGAGCGAACTTCTCCTTTCCCTTTCAGGAGGAGGTGGCAGCTGGTTGCTTAGTTACAAGAAGGGTCAAATTTGGTTTTCCCTTGCCTCTAGTCTTATACTTCACATATTTCTTGTAAATTAGGTTCATCCTTTGTGGGAGCAAACCGACAAGAGTGGGCCAAAAGTGATCCAATGAGTATCCCCCATGAGATACCACAGGTTAATATCTAGTGTTATGCACCACGTGCATGACACCCTCATGGGAAAAATTAAGGCATTTATGGATTACGGAGGCGATCCCATTCATGGAAGCTAGCCAAGGTATGCCTAGATTCACTCTAAACAGGTCCAACTTGGGAATAATGTCAAAGACCATGTCTAGTTCCTGGCTCTAACCAAGATGAACAACATTATTGATCCATAAGGTTTAAGAGAAATTCCATCATGCATGTAGATGATGGATTTTGTTTTTTGTATTCCTCCCTTTGTAGGGAATTTAAGAGTAATGTCTCCTCTATGATGGCATTCACTCTACTCATGGGGTCGACTAAGACCCCTTTCACAATGTTACCATTGAGGTGAGTGGGAATGTAAAGCGGAGAAGGCTTACCATTTGTTGGCATGTCTTGTGAATTAAACATTACATCTAGCAAAGTGATCACAAGATGAAGAGAGGGAGTAATGGTGACCATGTTAACATATGCCTTGAGGCAAGAAACAAAAATAGAGGGATCGATAATCATGTTAGCAGAATGTGCTAGAAATGGGTCTGTGTATATCTGCAAGTCATTGTTAGCTTTTTAATTTATTTTTTCATTTTGTGCTTACTTCCATCAAGATGGATAGTACCATCCTTGATGTGATCCTGTATCTTATGATGCAGGTGCATGCAACATTCAGTATCATGTATGTTAACTTGATGGTACTGAAAATATGTGTTTTCTTCATACCAATTAGGGTGCGGTTCTCTAATTAGCTTAGGAGGTGATAGGGTAAGGATCTTATCTTTCACCAACTTCTAAAAGATCAATGAATAAGATTCTGATAGCTTCATAAAATTTTGGTCACATCTAAGGCTGTTGTTATCCACAATGGCTACTACATTCACAACATTTTTACCTCTTCTCGAGATCGATACGATAGATCTTCCTTCAGAATGGGAGAACGAGGGAGGACCCCTGAATTGAACTATCATCTACTGGTATTCTCATAAATCCATGCACAAGTGTGCAAAAGGATAATTCATGAGGGAGAAATTCTCTTGCCAATGCCTTTGTAAGTTCCCTATGAAGACCTTTTGTACATCAGAGTTAGGTAACAGATATGAGATCTATGAGAAGAGTGCTTGGTACTGTGCTATAAATTATGTAATCTTCTCATTGTCCCCTTGTTTGCATCGAACAAGGTCTGAGAAAGTCATCTTTGGTCCGATGTTGGCTTGGAACTATCATAGAAACTAGTTCACAAGTTGTTCAAATGTGAAGATGGAATTATCGAGCAAAGAATAGTACCAATCTAGTATTGTATCTTTGAGGGACTAGGTAAATAGTTTTTCCATCAATGCATCATGATGGAAAAATTTTGTGTATAAGGCATTAAAGGTAGACACATGTGTCTGTGGGTCCTCTTTACCACCATATTTCTCAAATTTGGGAATCTCCATGCCTTATAGGAAACGTTTAAAATTGTAACTGACAACTAGCTATGTCAAAAGAAGGGTTGGAAAATAGGCTAGGCTGAGGCCTAAGAAAGGTTTGCCAATTGGTTTTGCATCTTCCCCATATTTTGAAGAAGAGTATTTAAAATAGGGTCATTAGAAGGCATAGGACCGCTGAAACCACCACCAGAGCCACTGCCTAGACTATCGTCGTGACCACCGGTGTGACTTCTGTCAGAGCAACCCCTGCTTCCAAGGCCACCACGATGACCTTCGCCAGAACCAACTCCACCAATGCCACCCCCACTTCTAAATTTTCCACCAACAAATCCCCCACCTATCATCCTGCCAAATCCTCCACCACCGGAGGCAGTGGAAGGGGTGAAGTGGAAACCCAAAGGGTTCATGTTTACTTTGATAGTTTCAAAATTCTCGGAAGTAGTGGGTACGCTAACTGAAGGTACCGCTTCAGCCATATATATGGATGTAGAGGGCATCAACATCTCTAGTTTTCTCTTGCGTTCCTTGAAGAGGCCACCTGCTTTCATGTGCCTATGGCTCGAGGGGGCGCATGCTTCAGCCATGCAAGTAAGACTAGCTAAGAGCTCTAATCATTTCTGGTCTTTTTCCACCATGTATCTTATTTCACTAATCACTTTAGCAGGCCTATCCATCTTTGGGTTTCCTTCTAGGTGATTTTCCAATACACCTAACCCTTTATCAAGGCTAATGATGTATTCAGAAGGGATAAAAATGACCTCATGCTCGTCTACGGATGAGGAGGTTGGTGATGTAGGTGGGGTAGGGATGCAATCAGTTTTGTCAAGAAACATAGATTCACCTTGTGACAAGTTCTCCTATGTAGATAGACCAACTATAGAACCAAAGAAAAGGCTGGTAGTGAAACTAGAGGAGACCTTCATCTTTTCCATCGGAAGGTATCACAAACTTTTTTTGACAATATGCCTAGAGGTCATAGGCTACATTGTGAAGCTCGTAAACTTTCACAACACCCAAGGGTTCAATGACCAAGGGGTATAAGAGAAAAAATTTAGAACATCGATGAATGGGTAGATGTTGGTTTCATTTTGAGTTCACCAAAAATGTAAGAGAGGGGGACCAACCACTGCAAGGCCCCAGGTCATGAAAGGCCAAGAGTGGAATGTTGCCCTAACTTACATCATTTTAAAGGAAGGTTAGGATGGATGGGATGAGGATGATGAGGATTATGAAGTCCTTTGATCACTCTGCAATCCCAAGAAGTAAAGGGATACTAGGTGAGTCACTTTTTAAGGTAAACTCTACGTCTCAGGTAGCTCTTTGTCAGAGGATAGAAGCATGGTGTGATGGAATCTCATAGGGTCATTGGTATTTGTATGGATAGAAAATAAGAGAGATGAGGTTAATCCTCAAGAAAGGACTGCTAGCCTAGTTTAGAGGTTTCTTGAACAACATAATGAGATTAAGAAGAATGAGATATAAATACGAATGTGATAAAAGAAATATATTACCACAAGGGTGATGAAGATAATTTCATAGAAAAATCATCTCACCAACTTGCTTCAAGATATCTCCTCCTACACACAAAAGAAAGGGGGGAATTTTGGGGTTGTTTAGGGGCCTTCCTTAGTCAGACCCCCTTTTTGGTGTTTCCATCTCCACGGACAGCCAAGTTTGCAATGATAGGAATAAAGATAAAGAAAGGAATACAAGCTACATAAATAAAAAGACACTACCAAAATAGTATGTGCTTACTCAACCAAGATGATAGAGAATATGAGAGAATCTTACCATCTCTATCCAAAGTACTCAAGGCTTGTAGAGGAGAAAATGAGAGGAGCTCAAGCCTCCACTACAATGGTGTTTGTCTTGCGCTTGCACTATCAGAGTGGAGTGGTAGATTGTTGAAATCAAGTGTAAAATGCTGCTACAAAGCTTGAAGTGAATGAATGGAATGGAGAGAGTGCTCAAAAAATATTTCCCAACTTCTATTGAAGAGAACAATGGATGAATGGATGAAGAATATGAAGGAAAGGATGAAAAATGACCATATTCGGGTTGGCTAGCCGAATAGGGGAATTACACTTTGACTTCCAATCAAAAGTGTAACATCTCTACATAATCCAACCACAAGAATCTGTTAGGGATGTAAGCATGTCATGTGGACATTTGTGCATAGTGCATGTGTCCCTGATAGAAACGCCCTCACCGACACACAAAATAGGTTCCAAGTGTGATGTGGGTAGTGGGCTTAAGTGGGATTAAGCCTTCGCCTTAGGTTTTCTAAAGTGTAAGGGGGGTAAAAGGGAATTTTTGTTAGGGGTGCAAATTCATGCTTATACACCAACATAGGCACATATTGTGATGGGTGTTGAAAATGGAAGGAGAAATAGATGAAGGATGTGGGGATGATGGAGGAGGTTAGATAGTTAAATTTGGGACATAGGGACCAAAAATAGATTTAGGAGATGGAAGATGGGGATGCTGAGCTTTTGAATTAGCGACTTTGGATGTCATTATGGATTTTTCATTTGAATGCATTGCATATTTTTTCTTTAGGATCCACATCATTTTTATTTTTTCTTTGTGGCATTTGGGATTGATTTGGATTTTGGATTTATATTTTTATTTTCTTCATCTATTTTTGAGGGGACATGGTGATCTTTAGTTCCATGTTGGTGTTTGCATTTATGCATTTCTATTTTGGCATCCAAATTTCTTCCAATAAAAATGGTATGGGTGTGAGGAGATGGATGATGTGGATAGAGTTTGGATATGGTGCATGAATGGAGAGTGATGTCAATAGGATTTTGGATGAAGTGCATGGAGGTGTGTCTTTGTTGATCGTGATGGGGATTATGAGAGTGGGATGCATATGATAGATGATGGTGATAGGTGATAGGTGGATGAAGGGATGAGTAGGATGAGATGGAGGATGTTATTTTGGGATATAACGGCCTAAAATGGATTTAGTAGATGGAGAATGTGTGATGGTGGATTGTGAAACATAAGGACCCAAAATAGACTTGGAGGATGAATGAGGGATATGAAAAGTTATTTTGAGTTTATATGATGGAGGAGGGGGGATGGTGACAAATGGTTTGGAGGAATTATGGGAAATTCTTTTTGTTATTTTAGAAGAGGCTCTCTTAGGTTGGGTGAAGGCTTTATCAACATTTTTATATTGTGAACCTTCAGATTGATTAGTTGAAAAATGGATGCTTTATGGTTTTAGACATAGAACATCACTTTTCTCCGACTAACATTCAAGGATTCCCTAAAGATCTCAATGCAAAGGAGAAATAGATATTGGAATAGGGTTGTCCTAGGGGTTGATTAATTACTAATGAAGGGTTCACCACCAAGTTAAGACTTGGAAATGACAATAAAATGAAATATGAAATGTAAACCCTAATATGATACTATGCATGTTCAAAATTGAAAACTAAATTGATTTAACATGTAAACTTGAATCAAATGACCTGGAAATTAATATAAAATGAATTTAAAAATTGTAAGATGAAATGCGTGCAACTAAAAACTTGAAGATGATTGGAAGGAGTCCTAAAATGTTGGAAAATCTAAAATTTTGACATATGGGACTAATTTGCCATACTGGGTGAATCAATCCCAGTTCAAGATTTTTGCACAGGAGCACATTTCAAACAAAAGGGTGTCTAAATATGCAAAAAAAAATGAAAAAAACCTACAGTGGGACTCATTCACCATTTGTGGTGAATGAGTCCAATTTGAATTTTCTAGAACTTTAAGGTCTAAATTTTTTCTTCTAATTCTTCTTAGTCTTCTCAATCTACTTCTCCAAGTTTCCAAATCTGAAACTCTAATTTTAGGGTTGTAGGTGACCTTTTAGTGAATATTCCAACCTTCCAAATGAGGAGACAATTCTAACAACTTTTTCCAAGCTTGTAACATAGTCTTCAATGATATTTCAAGCTCCAAGACACCTAGAATTGTAATCACACATGTGAAGAGGAGAAAACTTGTTGATTGTTAGTGGATAGGGGTTTGCCTTGGTCAAACCCATTTTAGGTAATTAAACCAAATGATGAAATAATGAACATGAAACATGAAATATAGGGCATTAAACATGGAAAATGATACCTTAAAGGATGTCTTGTAAATCTGCAACTCAACATTAAATGGCCATGAAGGATGTAGATCTTGATCTTGACAATAGGTGTAGAACAATGCTTGATCTTGGATCTTGAATGCTACATCACAACACTAGATCAATAACATGCTTGATGCTTAATATCCTTGACCTCATAATGGATCTTTAATTTCTGCAACAATTGATGAAGAACTCTACCCTTGAATGTCATAGAAATGATCTTGTAAACTCTTGAATTCTCTTTTGAACTCAAACTTGCTATTATGAATGCTCTCACAAAAGTCTTAGGTTAAAATGAGTGAAAGAACCTTGTATTTATACTTAATTATGCAAGAATTCCTGAAATTACAACACTAGAAGCCAACATCAGATTTAGGAGGATAAAATCCCACAAAAAATTGAATTAAATTTAATTTTGAGCTAAATGGGACTCATTTGCCCTAGGTGGTGAATGAGTCCAATTAGGCATAATATATGGTACCAAAACTCAAAAGTTCTTAGAAAGGTGTGAAATCAGGTTTGAGACCCAAAAATATAGGTGTGATTCATTTTCCCAAGGTGGTGAATGATTCCTAGATCACTAAATCTAGGCCACACAAGCCAAAAACACTTGAATTATGATTGGGTGATGATTAATGTTAGGATTATCCTCAAAATTATACATTAATTAAGGCTTGTGGATGTAATTTAAGGACAATTAAAGCATAATAAATCCCAATTATTAAATAAAAACCTTAGAGAAGTGTGAAAGTGTGTTATAACACTTTACAACACCTAAGAAAAGGTATTAATTAAGCACATTTTGGTTAAAAATAGGTTCATTAGGCTCAAATACTTAATAAAATACTAGAAAAGTGTGAAAGTGGGTTACAACACTTTACCAAACCTTTACAAGGCACAATTTGAATAAATTTTATTTATTTTACAAGGGCCCAAGAACTAAATCGAGGAAAAATTTAAGCTTAATTTAACAAGGAAGTAAACCAGCGTGAAAATGTCACTAACGATATTTTTTGACACTACATTTAACCCCCATTTTAGTGAGAGGATGAACTTGCTTCAAACTCACACTAAATTAGACATTCAAGAGGGGTCTAAGTGTACCAATGAGGATGAAAAAGGATGAAAAATATTGAAGGAGGTGGCCAAGCCCCCAGAATCTGAGATCCTTCATCAAACCAACAAAAGCACAAAAAGGGCACCCAAAAGGTGTATGATTTGTAGAAAAACAAGATACACAAACATACAATGCCAAAGATATAAATAATAAATAAAAAAATAAGATGGTTGGATCCAAATTTGATGAAAAATGCACCCATTTTGGGACCACAAAACTTTAGGTCATCCATGGGGTGAGTATCTACAATATCATCACTCTAGGGCCACAAAACTTCAGGTCATCCATGGGGTGAATAATCCAAAGAGCTAAGACACATGACATGTATGTGCCCGCATATGCAAGTGTTAAGGGAATTCATGCCTCCATTCTACTCCCATACAACCAGAGCAAAGCTATACCTCTTGATAATTTTGATAAGGTTCCATGCAATAATGATCTTTGAGCTTCATGAGACAACAAAAACTTCATATGCTTGGAGCTCATGAACAAACAATGAATTTTGAGCTTCATGAGGCAAGAAAAACTTCATATGCTTGGGACTCATGAACAAACAAGATGGAACCATAGGCATGCAAGGCGTGTTATACAAGATGGCCATATAACAATTGTTGTAAATGCAAAATAGTGTAAGGTATGTTCAAAGGGATTTTTCTTAGGGAAAATTGTGCCTAATGTCTCCAAGAGAGAACAAGTCAAATAAATATAATTCTCTTCGAGGAAATCAAACCCAATGATACCACCAAGAAATGGATACATCACAAAAAGAAATAAAATCACACAATGAAACATGAGTGTCGATGTAAGCCTCCACTTTAAAGTGGTTTCTAACACCATTACTGTGAGCAATTTATTTAAAGTAGAAGAAGCAATGAGATATTATTCAAAAATCCCTATGCCAAGTCATATGTTTCCAATAAGATACATTGTGAATAAGTATGTTGCATGCAAGTCAACTTTAGGCATGTCATCCACATCCCAAGCTTGTTCTTATATGTACATGAAAGGCGGTCAATTAGCCAAAAGAGACAATGAGAAGTGACATATGAGGATAAGGCTAACTAACCCCTTTCCCCCACTTAGTGTGAGAAAAGGGTGACCCGAATTGGATGAAAACAAGCGTAAATTAGAGGAAATAGGTGATACAACACAAGGAAGAACACCACGGTCCCTAATATGTTAGATTTTATTACTCAAAGCCTTATATTCATTAGTAGAATGACCATGAACTCTATGATATGCACAAAATGAATTATTGTAGTAGAATTTATTTCATGTTCTTGGAGGGAGAGATATCAGATGACCTTGGATGAGTGTTGAAAAGATACCTTCTTGATCAAAATTAGGGGATGTTTCCTTATTTTGCGACAAAGATATCTCTTACTTAGCATTAGGTGTCATACTTATACGAGACTCTTTAGATTGCAAGATTGTATTCTCTCCTTTACTGGAGGGTGTAAAATCTAACGAATTCAAATCATTAGTGTTTTGTGTGATGAAATTGACATTAAGCAAATATTTATTTGTTTTTTGTTTCTTGCAAAGGATAGCAACCAAGACCACTAGTGTCTATCACTTCAGGATGCACTACTATTAAAGTCAGCTTAGAAGAATCTTTTCTTAGAGTTTTGATATTAGGTGAAGACTTTTTTATGTCTTTTGAGAGATACTATCCAAAACCACTAGTTGTTCCTTTCTTGTTAGGATCTATAGGGACACAAATACCTTTTTTTCTAGCACCACATCCTTTTCCACTATATCCAGGTTGTTTTATAAGTTCATAACCTCTTCCATAAATATTTTTCATTTCTTTAGGATTCAGAGGTTGTTGATAGTTAGCTTCATCAAAGTTTTTTGTGTATGTATTTTCTTCTAAAGTGGTTGAGGTGGATGATTTTGAAGGGTCTTCAAAATTTTGTGTTGACATTACTGCTTTTTCTTTTCCCTTTTCAAACTCTTTATTTATGATCTTGTAATCTCCCATGAATGCTAGTTCAAAGTCTAAGGAACCCCAATCATCTTCTAATAGCTTTGAGATTTTCTTAATATGTTTTTCTTTGTATTTTTGTTGCATAGGTTCTACTTGTGTAGTTGGTGTAAATGTTGTCAAAGGATTTTCCTTGGCTTTTTCAATGTTCAAACAACTATTAGGGCCAGGTTTGACTTCAAGTGTGTATATTATTTTGTTGTAAATATACTTCATTTTACAATGAAGAGTAGAAGGCACCCCATTCATTGCATGAATACATGGCCTTATTAAAATAAGATTATTTGAAATATCATGAGGCATAACATGGATCGGTGTTTCTAATGTGGCCTTTCTAGTTTTAATAGTAAAATTGATCATACCAAGTGGCTATATTCCTACATTGTCAAATCCCTTAATGGATAAAGATTCGGGTTGAATTTTTTATTTATCCACACCAAGCCTATCTAAAATGGATATACTACACACTTTAAGGGTGGAGCCATTACCAACAAGGGTTCTCTTTATACCTGTTCTATTGTATTTAGCTATTATTATTAAAGCATCATTTTGTTTTTGCACTTCCAAAGGAGGGAATTCACTTTGGTTGAAAACAATGTCAACATTTATTCCTTGAATCATAGCTGATGTGTCATTCGCATTTGCACTAGCGGGAACCACAAGTTGTTGCAAGGTTGTTTGAAGCATAGTGTGATAATTAGGTGAATTTTGAATTAGGTCCCATAGGGATATCTTTGTAGGAGTATTCTTAAGTTTTTCAACAAGATCATATACCTTCCCACTATAAAAATTTAAACGGGGAGCACTAGGAAAAATGGGATTAGGAAATTGGATGAATGTTGACATTGTTTATCTTGTTTGCGGATTGTTTCTATTGTTATATGCATGAGCAACAATATTATGACTCAGTTGTTGTGACACATTATGCTTAGGTGGGTAAAGGATAAGCTCAGGTTTTTTTTGAGTTTGAATTTTGTGTGAAGGTGGGTAAAGGATTAGATGATTCTTAGGAGGTCCATTAATCAAGGGGGGTCAAACGAGACACTTGCACATTCATAACCTTGCCGATCTTGGTTTGATGTGTTGGAAGTTTTTCAATATTGTCATTGATGTCACCATGTTAGTCCAGTACTAGGTACCAATGTGAAGATCATGCGTATTTCATCTAGCATTTGATCTGGTATTTTTGGGATGTTGGTCCAGATATATCCTCCGATAATATGTATGGTCTGAGGTTTTCAAAATGGTTTATAATGGCTGGAAGCACATATACATGACTGGGCTTAGCATCAATTTTTTAATCTTGGCCAACATGCTATTGCATAACACAAGAGAATTACTTTTTATATGAAGATCAACAAGTTATCATATTGGAAATATTTTTTTCATCTATTAGGCTGACCCAACCAATGCATATAGTTACATCAGCTATTTATACAAGATAGCTAGAGAATGAAAAGTGTGGAAGTATGAAAAAGTTAAAGAAATGTGAATGTGAGGAGAAGAAGAAGTATGTATGAGAGAAGTGAAAATAGTGGTTGAAGATCAAAAAATATTTTGAGCATCAAAGGAACTAAATCTACACATGTGGGATATATTTCTCAGTTCAACTCTTGGTAGTTAGCCAATTTATGTTTACTTTTTATATAGGCAGTGAGCCTCCATTTTGGACAATAATTCCTTGTAAGTAGTGAGCCTCTTATTACCATTTTTGATATAACTTTATATACTGTGAGTTAATCCTCACCATGGTTTTTCCCTTATTGGGTTTTCCACGTAAAATATGTTGTTCATGTGTTATGGAACTTAATTTTAAACTATTATATGGTGCAAAAAAATTTTAAGTGTTTGTTCAATGAGTTTGTGTGGATATTGATTCACCCCCCCTCTCAGTATCCAGTTTATTCAAAAAAATATATTAGAGCTTTGGTTCCTCTAGAGAAGTTTAACACCTTGAGGGAGATCCTACAAATTGAACAATGGATAAAGTGTTGGCAGATGGTCAGTGCTCCCCTTAGGATTTGTGATATGGCTTAACCACCTCTTGTGGATCCATTGACCTCATAGTTGTATCAAGAATTTATAGGTCGATATTTTTGTGCAACGACAATTGTGTTTCCAAAAATTGGTATTAGATCCAAAGGTGTCAAGTTCGAATCCCCTTGAGTAATACTGAGGGGGAGTTTATTGGCAGATGGTCAATGATCCCCTCGAGATTTGTGACATGGATTAACCACCTCCCATGGATCCATTAACTCTCATATTTTTATTGGGCATTAATAGTTCAATCTTTTGGTGCAACAACAACTGTGTTTCCAACATAAAGAAGAGCTTCAAACTACCCTTGAAGCTCTAGAAAAGGTTGAAATTATAAATAGAGAACTGAAGGAAAATCTTGATGAAGCAAATGAGTGTGTCAAAAATTGAAAGAGCAGCTAAAGAAATTCAAGGGAAGATAAAGAGAAGTGAGTGAGGAGTTGAAGTAAGCAAATGATGAGAACACCAGACTGAAGTTAAAGATATATGAAAAGAAAAAAATTGAAGAATTTTTGAAAAAAGTGATACAAAGCAAAGTTGATGTTTGTCGTAGGCTTGAACAAGAAGTGATGAGTCTAAAGACAGAACTTGAGAAAGAAAAACTCTATGAAGAATATTTCAATACAAGCTCCACTGAGCTTGATGAATTGATAGCAGGACATAAACCTTCTAAAGACAAAAGTGGCTTAGGAAATGAAGCTGATGAAAAAATGCAGTATTCAAATACAGTGAATAATCAAAAGACTCTAGAAAAAGGAAATCAAAAAAGAGATTCTAGAAAGAAACCACTTGTTAGACAACAAAATGCACAAAGGTACTCATCATTCAATGGTGTTTGTTTTTCATGTAATAATTTTGGTCATAAGGCAACTGAGTGTAGGAGTAGGTTGAATCATTTTTTTGGTCCCTTCTTCAGACATTGTTATGCATGCAAGAAGATAGGACATAAAGCTACTGAATGCATATCTTCGATTAGTTGAGTGATGATGAATAAATTCAATGGAAAAAGGATGAATCAATCATTCAATGGTTATTGTTATAAATATAACATGTTTGGACACAAAGAAAACCAATGTAGAACAAGGATGAATGGAAATCAAACAAATCAAATAAATATAGTTTTCTATTATTGCAAGGAACGAAGACATGTCTCAAAAGTATGCAAAAATAGAAAACAGGAGTAGTCTGGTTTGGTGGAAGATATTGAAAAGATTGATAAAGAAGAGGTTGGGTGAGAAATGAGAAAAATATGGAAAGGGAAAGAAGGATCAGAGTTTGTTGATGCATCTGTACCCTCATTTGGTGCAGATGAATCCTCTAAGATTTAGACCTAGCTTGGTCTTAGGGGGAGGTTTATCAAAAAATCAACTAAACCCCCATAGATATAGTGTGTTAGATGTTGGAATGTGGATATGCTATAAAGAATGACAGGAAAAATGTGTTGCAAAATAAACTGGAAGAAAAGATGCAATCTTGTTTGTTTGTGGTGTAAATTAGGGTTTATCAATGTAGATGGAAGAGAAGTTTGTCAGATTTTTGCAATTAATACAAATTAGGGGAAAAATAATGAAATATAAAGGTAATCTTGCAAATAATTTTGGTCATCAAATGCATTTGAATAACTTGTGGAAGTGCTTGGAACCTTCTTGAAGCATCTTTGAAGCAATTTGAAGACCTTCGAAGAAATCATTGTGGTCACTCGATATAGGTAACTAAGTTTTCCCATCTCGTGGTAGAAAAGGAAAGGTAACTGAAGAAATTTCTTGTTAAAATTTTGAAGAGCTATAATGGAAATTTCTAAAAGGAATACCCCTCTGAAGTTAAAATTATTTGAGATGGATGAGTTCGATCATCAAAAAATAAAGAAACTAGAATTAGTTTGGAATCAAACAACTTGCTAAACATACAAACCCTAGGTTTGGATATATGGGGAGAATTCCCTTGGTTTGCCAAAAAATAATTTATCCTGTTCCTTCTAAGAAAAATCATGGATGGCAGCATTATATTGGACAAACCCTATCTCATTTTGAAAGAAGAAATTGAAGTTGTTACTAGACTCTACAATGTTGATAACTTCCACGATGAAAAACAATAAAATACAAGGAAGTGGAGGAAATGAAAAGAGTTGACAAGGACCCCTGAGCACTATTGATCAAAACTATTGGTGATTCCTCAATTAGGTATGTTGCATATGTAATTTCTTATAAAATATTCTTCAGAAATTATGAAGGCTCTACTTCGTCCATTGTAGTTTATCTAGCACATAAAATGGTAAAGGAGAATGTGCAATTTGATCTTTGTAAGTTAATTCTTGAAAATCCTATTGAGAATATACAAATGACACTGGGAGAAGGATATCCATTTAATTTTGGATCCTTGCTTACATGTTCGGTGGTTTATTTTATGAAATCCCTACCAAGAAAGAAAGATGTTGAGTGGGAATCTAGGATTCTCATTGCAAAATAGATATTTAGGAACTTAGAAAGGTTGGAAGATAAAGCAAGTGCATGCAAAAAAAAATCATATCGTTGTAGAATGTGATGAGCTCTGATGAGGTCATTGCAAGTCAATTTGAGGAAGGTTCTTCCTATAGGATGAAGGAATTGGAATTAGTCACTAGAAATTCCCCTCTGAAATGAAAGAAAATAAAATTTGTCTCTGAAGATTTCATTGCTATCTTTGAAGAAAAGAAAGAAGAAGAAGAATATTTTGTTGAATCTAAATACTTCAATCCAAAAGGCATCCATTCCATGATAATACAAGGAAATATGAAGAAATTTGGTGATGTATGGAGTATGGATTTTCCCAATGAAAAACTTAAAATTGACGATGTGTTAGTTGATTATCTATTTCGCAAAGGTATTGATGTATCTATTGTTTCTAAATTTTTACCTAAAAAATTTGGTTGAATTAGTTGAAGAAAGGATGTTGCTTGAAGGTTCGGGAGGACGTAAATTGGAAGCTTTAGTTGAAAAGAGGTGTTCAAAGAAAAATTAGAGGTTATCTGAACTAATTGTAGAGACAAAGAGATGCATGAAATAAATGACAAACATCTACAAGTATTGTCTTCAGTGGCCTGCTGTAGTTGACAACTTTTGAAGCAGAATTGAAGCAATAGAAGTTGAAGTGACTAACATTGGGAATAAATTTGATATTTATGAGGACAAAGAAGGGAAGAAAAGGTTGAGAATTGGTGAGCTTCAGGCTGAAATGATCATTGTATAGAGGAAAAGGGATGACGTAGGGAAGACCTATTGGCTTCTTAACGGGATTTTTGAGGTCTGGTTAGATCATCTTTCCAGAATATTCATTGATGTAGAAGACTATGAGAAACAATGTTCATCCATAGATTGGTCATCCTCCTTCAAACTGTTGGTTGTATTGGATAGTGTATGTGCAAGAATGGATTCAACAGTACTGGAATGGAAGGAATTTCTTCTTGTGATCAAGGAAAGGTACAAAAAGGTGTTCCAGGTGAAAGCAACTTTTCTGGTTTGAGAAATTAGATACTTGAAAGTCTTTAATTTTTGAAATTTTGCTTAAAAATATTCAAAGGTTGGATGCCACCATGTTTTTATCTTTTTTTGGCACCCTTTTCCTTTGATGTCAAAGGGGGAGAGATTTGGAGTTTTGAATTTTTGGAGAATTTTGAATCAGATTTTTTGCACATGTTGCCATCAATGACAAAGGGGGAGATGGTTGTATGTTTGTCAATATTGTCATTGATGTCACCATGTTGGTCTGGTGTTGGGCACTAGTGTGAAGATCATGCTTATCTCATATGGTATTTGATTTGTTATTTCTGGTATGTTGGTCTGGATATCTCCTTCGGTAATCTATATGGTCTGAGGTTTTGAAAATGGTTTATAATGGTTGGAAGTGTGTGTACATGATCGGGTTTAGCATCGATTCATTAATATTGGCCGACATGATATTGCATAACACAAGAGAATTAATTTTGATATGAAGACCAACAAGTTATCATCTTGGAAATATTTTTTGCATCTATTAGGCCAACCCAGCCAATGCATATGCTTACATCGGGTATTTATATAAGATAGCTAGAGAATGAAAAGGGTGGAAGTGCAGCAAATAAAAAGCAATGTGAATGTGAGGAGAAGAATAAGTATGTATCAGCGAAGTGATAATAGTGGTTGAAGATCAACAAACATTCTAAGCATCAAAGGAATTGAATCTACACCTATTGTGTATCTTTCTCAGTTCAACTCTTGGCAATTAGCCAATTTATGTTTACTTTTTCTATAGGCGATGAGTCTCCATTTTGGATAGTAAGTCCTTGTAAGCAGTGAGCTTTTGTTTGTGGTAGTGAGCCTCTTATTATCAGTTTTGATATAACTTTATATCATATGAGTTAATCCTCATCATGGTTTTTCCCTTATTGGGTTTTCCATGTAAAATATGGTGTTCATGTGTTCTAGAACTTAATGTTGAATTGTTATATGGTGCAATAAAGTTTTAAGTGTTTGTTCAATGAGTTTGTGTGGATGCTGATGCACCGCCCCTCTTAGTATTTCTTTTATTCAACATGATTTATTTATACTATAGGGAAATATAAAACCAAATTTTTATCATCACTTAAGGAAGCCACCTTACTATTGTTGTCATTTTCTTGCACCGTGATATTCTCCCTGGGAGGAGAGTTGTTAGGAGAACTACAACCAAATTTTCTTGACATTTAAGGATTGGTTCTTCCAAAATGACTTCATCGCAAGTAGGGGAATGATCAATGGTTGAATTTTATTTCTCAATAAGGGTTTCCCTAGGTGAAGGGGGAAAACTAAGATTCTAATGAATTTCATTGATCAAAGTATCTTCTAACATCAAAGTATCATCTTCACAACTAGGAGAGATACTAGGAGAAGAACCAACGTGATTGTCAAGATTGTCCAGATTTTCACTCCTTTCTCCTATAATGTTTTTTAAAATGGGATAAGTAGGGGAAGAAACATAAATAGGGTTGTCATAGACCTTAAATTTTTTATCACTCAATACCAACATGTCTTCCTCACTTACACTTTGATCCTCCAAAACATTATCACCAGAGGGGAAGATGTTGGGAGATGAATGTAAACTAGTTGAGGTTTCAATGATCTCTTGTTGTGTTGTGTTATCATCATGATTACCTATGGTTGTGTCCTCTTGTTCATCAATGCATTTCCTAATAAGAGAGGTAAAAGGAGAGAAACAACAGGATTCACAAAACTCTCATTGATTGGTTCTTCTAACACCAAAATATCTTTTTTTCCAATAGGAGAGATATCAGGAGAAAAACATATATGATTGTTGAAAATCTCCAAGGTTGTATTCTCTTTCACTAAAAAACTCTCATAGGGAGGGGATATGAACTTTTTCTTAGCATACCTAGATATGTAAGACACTAACATTGTTTGACCTAGAATGAAAAGCACTTCTAACCATCTCATGCAATGCTTCAACAATGTAAACAATGTATATCCAAAGATGAAAAACACTTTTATCCAATATATGAAAATAGTTTAGAATGCAAACAATGTATATCCAAAAATGAAAATCACATTTATCAAATTTATGCAAATTTTTATAAATGTAAACATTGTATATGAAAAAGTGAAAAGTACTTTTATCCATATTAGGAAAAGTTTCAAAAATGTGAACATTTTTCAGATCTAATTATTATTGTAATTGAAATGATTTCAAAAATGACTACCCTAAATTGATGTGTTTGACCTAGATGCATAAAACAAATGTTACAAAAAATTTCCAGACTTATAGTATATGTTACCAACAAGCTTAGGAAGCATAGAAATGAGGTTTCTAATGATGTTAAGGGTAGTTTAAAATATGGACCGGGGCTGATTCACCCGAAGGGGCAAATGAGTCCCAATTGGGGTTTTTTTCAAAAAAGAAAAGAAAAATTTAAGTGATTTTTATGATTTTTAGTTTGTATGATCTGTAACCTAAGTGAAAATGCAGATTTTATATGATTTTTAATGATTTTTAATGATTTGAGATGCAAAAATGCAACCTATATGCACTTGCACTAATGCAAGATTTATAAACCCTAGAATTCCAAATAACTAATGAAAACCATAATGCAATGTTAATGCAAGAAAGATCTAGGATGGTGATGGACTCCAAATCAGAAAAAGAAATGTTCTAAATGTAGGTTCACCAAAATTATTAGTTGAAAAATGGATGCATAATGGTTTTGAAAATAGAACATCACTTTTCTCCAACTAACACTCAAGGATGCTTCAGAGATATCAATTTGAAGGAGAAAGAGATCTTGCAATAGGGTTGTCTGAGGGACCAATCAATGACTAATGAGGGGTTCACCATGAAGTTAAGACTTGGAAAAGACAATGAAATGCAAGATAATATAATGCAAACTTGAATTAAATGACCTAGAAATGCATATAAAATAGAATAACAAATTGTAAGATGAAATGTGTGCACCTGGAAACTTGAAGATAATTGGAAGGAGTCCTGAAATGCTAGAAATTTTGAATTTTTGATCTAGTGGGACTCATTCGCCATTTTGGGCAAACGAGTCCTAGTTCTAGACTTTTGCACAAGAACAGGTTTCGAACAAAAGGGTATCTGAATCTACAAAAATTTATGAAAAACACCTATAGTGGGACTCATTCCCCACTTGTGTAGAATGAGTCTAGTTTGGATTTTTTGAAACTTCAAGGTCTAAATCTGTTCTTCTCAATCTTCTTAATCTGATTCTCCAACTTTTTGAATCTCAAACTTTGATTTTGGGGCTATAGGTGACCTTTTAGTGAAGATTACAACCTTGCAAATGAGGAGACAGTTCCAAAAACTTTCTCCAAGCTTGTAACCTAGTCTTCAATGATATTTCAAGCTCTAAGACACCTAGATTTGCAATCACACATGTGAAGAGGAGAAAACTTGTTGATTGTTAATGGATAGGATTTTTCCTTGGTCAAACCCCTATTAGGTAATTAAACCTGTAGATACTGAAAAATTGGTCTAGGCTTGTGAGTACCATTTTCGACATAATTTCTAAATAACCATGGTCAAAATTAAATAATGATAATTATTTAATTACTTTATTAACACATCTTTCTTCTATTAATTAAATAACTTTAATTATTTAATTAATTCATTATGACCTTTATTCAACCTTGATTAATTAAATAAATCTAATTTATTTAATTACGTCGCTAATTAATTAATTATCTTTCTGAATTAAATAATTTATTATTTAATTTACCTTTTATCATATTTTGACTATAATTAAATATTCATTTCAAATTATTTAATTATTCAATTAACCTTTTCAACAATCAATTAAATAAATCATTATTTATTTAATTAAATCCTTAAATTTTGAATGTTGAATTAAATAAACATTTAATTCATAAAAATAATTATTAGGACTGTCGCATTCTTCTATCACCTACTTATCTAAGTATTCACTTATCACTTGACTCGAGATCTATTTGAATCAATCAGTTATCTCTTGATTTGATATATGATCATCTGTACAAAGAGACTTTCTGTCATAACTAGAAAGTTATCTAGTTAATTCTATTATGCATGAACATATTTATTAATTAAATATCTTTAATTAATTAATTAATTCATGTGTGCATTCGAACAGATCGTTGTCCAAATTCTATCTTTATCCTTTTCATTCAAACTCATATTCTTCTAATTTTCTAATACTTTCAACTACAGATTAAATCATTTATTTAAT
Organism: Sequoiadendron giganteum; assembly: GCA_007115665.2. Classification (NCBI taxonomy): domain Eukaryota; kingdom Viridiplantae; phylum Streptophyta; class Pinopsida; order Cupressales; family Cupressaceae; genus Sequoiadendron; species Sequoiadendron giganteum. The sequence continues at coordinate 754,109,593 of CM021102.1, read as the reverse complement.
CTTGATCTCTTATTCTTTCAATTTTCGAATAGTCTTAACATCAGATTAAATTATTATTAAATTTAATCTTTATCTTGTAGAATTTTCCAAATCATGTTGTAATTGACAAAAATCTTTATCACATGACATTCATCAATCTTGATCATTGATCTCTCTTTCCAATTTGAGTCGATCGTTCGAAAACCATTTTTTTATAAATTGACCTGGCTTTCATCATTTCAAATCCTCTTGAAATTGATATACTTTTGGAAGAAAACTTGTTAATATTTGATATTTTTCTATAATCACATACATACAATGGCTATACTTGCACACTTATTAAAATTTTGACGACAATTATACTACAAAAGGAAAAATGGAGAAGGATAACAAAGATAATTCGAAGAAGTGGAAAAATATTCTGTGAGAATGTTTCAGTTATTGATTTTGTTTATATTTATTTTTTCTTTGATTTTTAATGTAGGTTAGATTAATGTTTATATGCTTTAACCAATTACTTTCCAATATTTTTCCTATGTTACATTTCGTGAACCCGATGTGAAGACATTCATCCTCACAAATCCGTAGACATTTTTTTGTTGTTGTTGTAGGTATCATATGGAACAACGCAGTTGACAGACAAAATGAAACAATTGTTATCATGAACTACAACTGATGAATCCTGAGACGCATCTGACAAAATTCGGCACATATGTGGCTTTTTTCGATGCAATTGATTGATGAAACCCACAATGCATCTACTACTTTAAATGATGCAACTGACTAGTAAGATTCCTGAATTTAAATTCCAATTTTCATTTTTTATTTCTATTTTATTTTAGCTAAGTTTCAATTTTTAGCGTGTGTTTAAGGAGGATAACACAACGTTTGCAGGATGTAGTGTAGAAGACATGAATTCAAAACTATTTTTTTACAAGACGAGTGATGAAGACAAATTGAAACCATGAACTACTAACAATTTGCATGTAGAACCTATTATTGAAGATTTTAATTTTAAAATATTTTTGTTTGGTAGATTAGATAACTTTTCATTTGGGCTTAAAATTATCAATTTTTTTTGTGCCTAAACATGTTTAGATTAGAACCCTGATTTGGTATATCAAAGTATCTTCTCCTCTTCCACATTCATGTGATCTTGGGTGCAAGAGAACCAATTACTGACTCTAGAAATTTGGCCTATGTTGGTGGTTAAGAGTAACCAATGTGACTCAAACCAATGACGAGATTTTTTGTTGAGCCACTCCCAACCGATATACAAATTATAATGCTCGAGGAAACTTAGTATTATAGGAGCTCCTACAGACAAGCATTTGATTCCCCTAGTACCCTAGTGGTACATCAAAACCTATAGAGCGTAACCTCTACATATTGGGATGATATTTCCCTTCACGTGGCCTTCTGAATGGGTGTCCAACCTAAAAAATATAAATTGTTGCAGTTAAGCCAAAATCCCTATCTATTTATTGGTGCAGCAAGTTGGACCTGTGAGGTCGTCTCACATTTTTTACAGTTCATTATAGAGATGAGAAGTATGCCATGGGAGTTTCATGGGTATTGTAGCTTGGCTACCCTGAGAAGTGTGTGCCATGGAGGGGAGCTAGTGGGGTCAAGCTACTAGTCATCCACCTTGAATATACGTAGCTGGGGAAACCTAAGTGAGAAATCAGTAATTATTGTCACTACCATCCTTAGGAATTGTACATTTTTTTTGGTTTTTAACATTATCATACACATCAAAACTAAAACATAGTGTTTTTTGTTTATCTTAAATTGCCAAAAGTTGATCACAAAACTGAGTCAGTCAGAAAACTTGTTGATGGAAAACCACATCTATAAATTGAGTTGCATCTAATAAATATAAAATTGCATGTGTAATATCGAGTCGCATTTGCTAAACCAAAAACCACATCTTCCTATCAATGAAGTAGTGTCCACTTTCAATTATGAGTCACATCTATAATTAAAGGTCGCATCTGCCATTAGAGTCACATCTGTCAAAATTTAAACCACATTTGTTTGTGTAAGTCAATTTCCTATCAACAACCGAGACTAAATTTCATCAGTTAACCACATTTGCAAACCGAAACATATCTGTCAATTTTAGAAATTCATCTACAAACTGAACCGCAATTGACCGTCAACAAAAAAATCTAAAAATTGCAATCATAGTCTGAAAACAAACTGTCATTTTCACCTCTATTTCTTACGGTCAACCTTGGACAGAAACTAGAAAATTTCTTAAAAACCTTGCATTATTTAGGTGTCATCTAAGTTTTAGAGATAGACGTCTTAGTTGCAAAAACTTAATTACCTCATAGGAATTTGCATATCTTAGAATAGGGAAACTTTCCACATTATTGGATAAGTTCATACTTCGATTGTCATTATCATTGAACCTAGTCACTTTTGTCTTACTAGTGAATCCTTCCAGCTCATTAGTCTAGTTAGGAAATTCACCTTATTAGTTTGTCCTTGTCCTACATCGGGTTCCTTGGTAAGATTAAGTCATAGCTTTGGATTATTCCATAGGTGGTAGGTAATATCCTCTTAGAATCATTAACCATCATAGTCTACTCAAAAAATTCCATATTGTCATCCTAGTATATGTTATTTTAGAAATCCATAATTTTAGTGACATTTTGTATATTCAAAAAATACCAAAAACATAGATTAGATCATATCATTTTAGGCATAGTTTGCATCACATCATCTTGAGCAACATTTTCATGGTTGAAACAAGGTCTAGAAAGAAACAAAAAGAGATGGTAGAATCACAAGACTTCATCAATCCTTTCGGAATCCAACCATCAGGGACAGAGAGACCACACAAAACTTTTCTTGAAAAATTTGTCACTAGAGACACACATGGAAAAATTTATGTAGAAGATACAGACATTACTATCCAAGATCTTGAATTTATATCTTGTATGGATGAGTGTTTGGAAAATGATCCTCAAAGATATCTGACAAAGCTGCTAGTAGAAGGTGCCACACTACCACCAAGATTTGATGTACACACCTAAAAAATAGCATCTACTCAACCAACACAAACAGTGACATCAAGTGTTTCCATCCCTCAAATTACCATAGCAATACCAATAGGCATACCTACTCAAACATCCTCAATTGTAAACACTACCCCATTCAACATAACACAAGGTTTACAATTTATTACAGGAGAATCTTCATCAAACCCCTTTGGCACAAAAACTGGAAGCAAAAGACCCAAAGTTGGTACAAACACAACATGATCTAATACCCCATATCAGCACTAGTACTACCGTTCCACACATAGGGGCTACACAAACAAGACATATTCCTATACCAAATTAGAACATTCAGATAGGACATATTCCAATACCAAATCAGAACATTCAGACAAGACATATTCCTAAACTGAATTAGAACATTCAAACAGGATATATACCCTCACCAAATCAGAACCCATCATAGAATATTGCATTTCAGAATACTTACTTTGATCCAAAAAACACAACCAACATAAAAGTAGATGTTTTCCGAAAAAAATGCAAGCTCTCCAACAACAAATGGACACTATGTCAATGTTAGGCAAACAAACTATCTCAGCACAAGATTTATGTCCATGTCCTTTTGACAAAGCACTATACATGGCACCCTTCCCACACAAATACATTATACCAAATTTTCCTAATATAATGGGAAGAGGAATCCTCTAGAACACATTAGAGAATTTTCCACAACATGCATGGACATCTCGTATGACCCCACATACCTTATGAGACTTTTTCCAAAAAACCCTTGTTGGGATAGCATTGGAATGGTTCTTTAAACTTTTGTATGGCATAAGATCATGGGGAAAATTAGGTGAGAAATTAGTGGAACACTTTTCCTTCAACATAGACAATGAAATCATGATAGCTACATTGTGTCATACCACACAAGAAGAAGAAGAAAACTTCACCACCTTTTTCTAGAGATGGAGGAGTTTAGCTAGTCACTATCTTGTTGAGATACCAGAGAAACAAAAAGTCACAATATTCCTTGAAAATATTCACCCAAAAATGTGAGGTGACTTACGAGTACATTGTTGTAACTCTTTTCTAGACATGGTGCAAAAATTCATAATACTTGAGAAAGCCCTCATTGACAAAGGGGAAATAAAGACACTAGGAAGGAATCTAGTTGTTCAACACCAAAAACCTCCCAATGATAGAAATAAATTTTGGTGTAGGAACAAAAACATAACAAATGACGGTATTGTTGATGCTAAGACCCTATATGTAGGACCTTTCATCACAGTTATAGGTTACAACCCCTCTCATGACATGGTTAATGATGCTGATCAAACTGCCAACTTTACCCAAAATTTGCAACAACAATGACCACATAGGAGATTTCCTAAATGTGAGTTTACCCCCTTGGGGGAACCAATCGAAACAGTTTTCAAAGAACTGATTAAACATAACCTCATAAAAATTCTGGAACCAAAACAGTATGATCCAAGACAATTTAAACCCTCATGGTGGGATGATAATGCCTATTGTGAGTACCATCAAACAAAGGGACATAACCTACAACAATACTGACAACTCAAGAACATCATACAAGATTTTGTTGAAGACAAAACCATAGAAGTCAATGGGAAAAAACATACCAAAAACAATGTTCATAAGGTCTTCACGGATCCATTACATGACCATGGGAAAAGAAAGGCCTCCAGTTCGGGAACTAAGAATAATACCTCAGCCAATTATAATAGTGCTAAGTACGATTATAAACTAGGTACCATCATCAATCATATCTGAGCTGCTAATAAAAATATCCATACCATTACCATAAAGAAGCATCCTGAATGTGTTATCAATACATGCAAAACTAAGATAACCCTTCCAAGTCCTTCATCAAAACCACAAACAAAGTCTTCCAAGCTTAAGTATAATTTACTTGACCAATTAGGGAAGACCCCAACACAGATATCCATCTTGGAACTATTGACAATATCATCAGATCATTGAGACATTCTTGAAAAAGCCTTACAAAGCACAATAGTCCCTACCAACATAGATTTCAATTGTTTCAAAGAAATGGTAGGATACTTAACCAATTCCAATCATGCCACATTCTCTCAACATGATTATTCAACTAAGAAGACCAATCATAATGATCCATTACACCTTGAAGTTCTCATCCATCAAACCAAAGTCAGACGAGCCTTGGTAGACAGAGGAGGAGGGTTGAACCTCTAGACCTTGAAATTGGTTAAGGCATTAGGTTTCTTAGAAGAATGTGTGGAAACCACTAAGAGTATATTCATTAAGGCATATGACGATGAGGAAAGATCATCTAAAGGAGTTGTCACACTCCCTATTAGGATTGGCCCTGCAATTATGGACACTAGTTTCCAAGTCTTGGATCTCACCCTTCCCTATAATATTTTGTTGGGTAGACCTTGGATACACACTATAAAATTCATACCTTCCACATACCATCAATGTCTTAAATTTCTATACAATGGCACATATATCACAATTGATGGTGATCCAAATCCTTTTCAATATTGCACATTCCTATGCGAAATACCATAACGATAGGTGCGATCCAATCAAGAGGCTTCATCCTCCACCTTATCCTTATATATTAATCCATCAACTCTTACCAATTCCATTCCATCACAACCACTGTCATCTACTCCTAAGTTAGATATCCAAGATAAGGGTTGAGGAGAATATCACATGAAAGCATCCTATTGTGTTAGTCAAATGGTTCCTCCTAAGTCATATGGTCTACCCACAACAGATAGGAGACATTCCATAGTCACGTTCCATGTCCCTCCTACAATGACATTGATAAAATTGGGAGAGTTAGGTAAATAACCTATGAACCAAGATGATGTCACCTCCTGGTTGTACAAGGAATACATTGAATACCCTCCACCATCTATTCAAATATCTAAGGATAAATATGGAAAATACTTCATGATAATAAAAAGTAACAGATATGATGGACACAGTGGGTTAGGACTACATCAAAATGGAAGGACTGAACCAATCATTGTCTCGCCATGACCAAAAGTCCTAGGGCTAGGGTTTCAACCGATTAGAATTGGCATTCCTAGTACTTCGTCACTGTTACAAGAGGAAGTAAGTGCTTTTGAAGATATCAAGATATCCCATGAACCTTTTGACCCATTTTATGATGACTCCCCTGACTCAAATTAATATGAGTGGGATTCCATTTCCTCTACCAACATCATGGACTTAGATAAGTTATTTGGGGAACTTGATAAAATGCTACGACCCTCACTAAATCCATCTAGCTCCCATCCTAAAAATTCCTTATCAAAAGAAGAATGGCTTAAAATTTATTATTGGGAAAACCTTGATCTTGAATCTTGGACACCTAATGAACCATCTTCTGATGACCTAGTCCTTATAGTAGTCCCACCCCAAAGTCTACATGTCCATAGGAAAAGGAACAAAAAGGATTTAGTCCAAAACTTATGTGACCATGTTAACCACTCTATCTTCACCTTGTCAGCCTCCATATTTGGCAACTCTGATGATGACATGCCCCTCGTATATCCCCAACTTATCAACTAGGATCAACAGGGTACACCCATCTTAGACATATTTGAGAACCACGAAGTGATAACTGAGTTCATGGAACTTCAAGAAGGCATACCTAGAGGGGATCATAAAGTTGGATTTACCATAGACTTGGATGATATGGCATATTTTGGGGAGTCTGTTCACACCTCCAATTGCAAAATGAAAACAAAAAGAAAAACAAAGAAAATGATGAAAATGACAAATCCCTAGGTGAAAACTGCAAGGTGCCTTTGGACAAAGAAATAGTAAAAATAAATGACGCATGTGAGGGTGAAAACCTCTCTAAGGCACCCAAGGATGGAGGTTTGAACATTCTTCTAGTTGCTTAGGAAAAATCACCAATGTTAGTTGAAAATTCTATCGAGATCAACATAAACACTGAAGAAAATCCTCGGGTAATATACTTTGTACCATCCTTGACAGAGACAAAGAAACCAGAGTTTTGATACTTCTTTACAAAAAGATAGATAAAATTTGCATGGTCATATGACAACATGCCTGGGATAGATCTAGACCTCATATTGCATCATCTACCATTACAACTAGGTGTTAATCCCATCAAACAAAAGCTAAGAAAAATGCATCCACAAATTTCTTTACTAGTCAAAGTTGAACTTAAGAAGCTATTGGATGTCGAATTCATCAGATCCATAGACTATGCAGACTGGATTTCTAATCTTGTTCCAATAACCAAACCATCTAGGGGAATCCGCATTTGTACAGACTTTAGAGATATCAACAAGGCATGTCCTAAGGATGACTTTCCTTTACTGAACATTCACATGATAGTAGACCTTACAACAGGATATGAGATGCTATCCCTCATGGATGGTTTCTCTGGTATAATCAGATCAAAATTGCAACAAAGGACCAACATAAGACAACTTTCACATGTCCATGGGGAACATATTGCTAGAATGTTATGCCTTTTGGGCTCAAAAATGTAGGAGCAACATATCAACGTGCAATGATGACTATTTTCCATGACCCTGTACATACTCTCATGGAAGACTACGTTGACGATCTAATAGACAAATCATTAACAAGAGAAGATCATTTGAAAGTCTTAGATAAGATATTCCAAAGACTAGAAAATTACAAAGTAAAGCTAAATCCAAAAAAATGTCTTTGGAGGAAAATCAGGAAAACTTCTAGGATACATCATTTCTAGAAGAGGCATAGAAGTGGACCCCACAAAAGTAAGAGCTATAATGGACATGCCCCCACCAGCCAATATCAATTAGCTAAGAACACTACAAGGGAGACTACAGTCTATCAGATGCTTCATAGTATAGTTAACAAACAAGATACATTTGTTCCAACATTTTCTCAAGAAGGGGGTACCATTTTTATGGACACCCAAATGCAAAGAATATTTTCAAAAGATCAAGGATTACATGCTTACATTTCCTATGTTAATTTTTCCTACAGATGAGATACCTTTGATACTCTATATCTTAGTAACTCAGTCAACACTAGGAGCCTTACTTGCACAAAATTATGATGAAGGTCATGAAAGGGTAGTATACTACATCAATCGTACTTTGGTGGGATATGAACTAAACTATAGCAACATAGAACGTGCTTGTCTTGCAGTAGTTTTTTCTACTCAAAAACTCAGGCACTATATGCTAAACTACCAAACCATGTTGGTCGCTAGGATAGATCCTTTGAAATATCTCCTAAGTAAAGCAGCACTAACAAGCCGATTGGCTAAATGGGTAATGATACTTAGTGACTATGACATCTAGTATGTTGAAAGGAAAGCTATAAAAGGGCGAGTGATTGCAGATTGTTTGGTAGACGCACCAATAAGGATGACCATCCTCTAGTTGTAGATTTTCTTGATGAGTTCATCTTCACCATTGACAAAAGAACCACATAGAGATTATATTTTGATGGGTCTCCCACTAATTGTGGTTCAGGAGCAGGTATACTGTTTATTACACCACAAGGCGACACTATTCCCAAACCATTCAAATTTTCTTTTCCTTGCACAAACAACATAGCCAAACATGAAGCCCTTGTGATAGGATTAAGAATCGTATCCCAATGGAAGATCAAGAGTTTACATGTTTATGGAGATTCTCAACTAGTAGTCTAGCAAGTCAATAAAAAATATGAAACTAAAGATGAGAAACTTGCTCCCTACAAGTGCATGGCCGATAGTTTCAAGCAGTACTTTGATAAAATCACCTTTCAACAAATACCTCACATTCAAAATAGGGCAGCAGACACTATGGCAACCGTTGGTTCATTATTGGATATACTTAGCAATGTGCCTAAATTCAAGTTTTTCATCAGAAAAATTTTGGTCCCTACCTATGATGTCCTTGATTCTATCATGGTGTGTATTGTAACTGTAGATTAATAGTAGATGTATCTTTAGAATGATGATGATGAATCTGCAACTAGAATAAACAAATTTAATCCTAATCTAAACAGTAATCTAAAATCTAATAACAAAGAATGAGGAAATAAACTAAACAAACTAAACAATTTAATGGAAAGCTCTCACCGAATATGCGTTCATCCCTTCGAATTATCTTGACTGTTCTTCTCCATTTTGCCTTTTTAGTATTCTTTCCCTCAAATTTTTATGTTTGAATGCAAGTATAGCTTTGTCGAGTGTCTAAGAAAAATATTGAAGATGAATCTCTCTTCTCAAAAATGAATGATTTCAGGAGAAGAAATAATGATTATGAAAGGCCATTTTATAGATTTTTGGTTTTCGAATGATCGGCTCAGATTGAAAGAGAGATCGACGGACAAGATTGATGAATGCCATGTGATGTGAGTTATGTCTCAGATAGAATGTGAGTTCGAACATGAGTTAGAACATGAGTTTAGGAAAGACTGAAGATAGAGACTAAGTTAGAACGTGAGTTAGAACACGAGTTCAAGATCTTAATCTCCAAAAATAGAAGAAATAGACTTTGTATGCAAAAGCCAAAGCTGGAACTCAAAGAATAATGCATTTGAATGCAAATAGGAGTTAATTAATTAAATAAAGATATTTAATTAATATACATATGATGCATATGAGTTGGAACTAGTTAACTGACTAGTTATGATGGAGAGTCTTCTCGCAGAGATAAACTGGTGTTGAATTCAGAGATAACTGGAGAACTAAAAATAGATCTCGAGTCAGAAGGTGAGTGAATGAATTAGATAACTAAATGATAGAGGAATGTGACATAAATAATTAAATATGAATTAAATGTTAATTTAATTCAACATTCAAAAATAAGAGACTTTAATTAAATAAATAAAGTAATTTATTTAATTGACTTTTGTAAAGGTGGAATTGAATAATTAAATAATAAATATTTAATTATAGATAAAGGGGGTTAAATGAATAATTAAATAAAGATATTTAATTATAGTTGAAATATGAAAAGGGGGATGTAATTAAATAATAAATTATTTAATTGATAGATAAAGGGGGAAGAATTAATTAGTTCGCAACATAATCAAATAAATATGATTTATTTAATTAATGAAGTTGAATAAAGGTTATTTATGAATTAATGAATTAATTAAAAAGGGGTATTTAATTAATAGAGGAAATATGTGTTAGAAAGGGTAATTAAATAATAAACATTATTTAATCATGACCATGGATAATAGAAAATTATGTCGAAAGTGGTGTTCGCAGGCCTAGACCAATTTTCGGGGTCTACAATTTTCCCCTCTTTGATACAATGTTGTTTCAACATCGTGTCAAATAAAATATGCCCCGATTGTGCCCCAGCATGAAACGGGTGAAGGTATGCCCCCTTGGGAAAATTGACAAATTTTTGAAAGTTTCAAAAAAATCAGGAAATTTTCCCGATAAGTCAATTTGATAGTCAGAAATGCTATAGAGTTGATGGAAATGAATTTGGAGTTGATACGGATGAATACGGGTCGTTTGAAGTTGAAAGGTTACGCAGCCAATAGATTAGGTCAGAAGAAATGCCATTTTTAAGCCACCTATAAATATAAATTAGGGCTAAACCTAATTCATTTGCACCCGGAGGAGATAGAAAAAGAGGAGATTTTTCTTTGACTAGTTGACGAAATGACACCTATTCCATACACTGTGCATCGAGGTTATCGGACCGAGACATTGAAGAGGCCAATCAATGCAAAACCACCGGTATGTACTTGAAAATGAACTCTTGAAAGTTAATTTTGCACGTAGTTTTAGGTGTTTGACAATCAATTAAGCAAATGTGATGCATCATAAACAACACATATGTCATTGTATCACCGCATCTGACTGTGAAATGATGCATGTGAAAAAACACGTCTAGGCTAGGTTAGTCGGTTTAGGAAATGAACACATTTGAAGCATAATGCACCAAATTTGTAGTTATGCAATGCATTTGTAGTATGAATAGATGCAGGTGTAGTTGTGAACCGCATATGCATTGTTGCAATGCATATGTTGTAGATAAACAGGCTAGGGAAATTGCACCGCATTTGTTAAAAATGCACCGCATGTGTTTAGTGATCCGTGTGTGCAGTAGGTTGAAAGGGGTTGTGGAAAATATGTGATGCATATGTAATATGCACCACATGTGATTCATAGTCTAATGCATTTGAAACATGCACTGCATTTGTTAAAGTGAGCCGCTTTTGATGGTAAAATTTTTGAAAAAAAATTTCAAAGGAAAACTTGAAAATTCTTGACATCTTGGTTTAAATGCAAGCGGTTCTAGATCCTATTTATACATGGGATTCACGACCAGATACATTCGATCTCAGAGATAGTCTCTCTTCTGCAGAGATTCAACTATTATGGATACTGGGTCTACGTCACTATTTGTCGATGCCTACTATTCGGGCGAACAGGGGGATCTTGACGGCATTGTGCGAGCAATGGCATTCAGAAACATCGTCGTTTCATTGACCGACTAGGGAGGTTACTATCACATTGGGGGATGTGTACAGGATTTTGAGACTACCTATTAGAGGAGAGTGAGTCATGTATGATAGCCAGCGAGAATTGACTGAGGTAGCGTAGTTTTATCAAGTCGATGACATCAGTAGGCTTGGGATCGAGCACTATGAGATTAGATGGCCAGTATTGTAGACAGATACGAGTGGATTGACTATATTTTATGTACCTTGATCGGGGGATAGTGTTGCATGATAGATGGGGTCACGGATTTCCAATTGGATGGGGAGCTATGTTGGTCGGCATGTTAGAGAGTGAGATGAGGTATGCATGGGGTCCATGTCTACTCAGGATGTTATACTTTCATTTACATGACATTGCCTATAGAGATGCACAATCATTGAGCTATGGGACTACACTGCTGATGGTATGTGGTTGGGAGAGGATAGCTGTCTTTCGTCCTTCAGTTATAGTAGAGAGACCAGAGAGACATCCTTATGGTATTGGAGACATGCACTTGACATTTTGGATCAGTTTACATGGAGACCTTACATGGATTGTGAGGAGTGGATTGATGAGGATACAAATTATCCATTATGCAGATAGACACAGTATCTCATTGGGAGGATTGTTTCTAGTGTACACATTATTGAGCGACACTTGCCAGACCGAGTTCTGAGACAGTTTGGCGAGGTTTAGGATGAGCCTCGGAGTAGAGCAGAGTTTGCTCGTTTGTCCAGAGAGGTTCCATATTGGGTACCTATGATACCAATAGCTATAGCTGAGGTAGAGATACATGCATTATAGCTAGTACAATGGGGGTGGAGAGATGGATTAGTAGACCCAGGTACAATAGTGGCATATGATGCATGGTGGGTAGAGCATCGACTTGTTTCTTACATGGATCCAAATCAGCCAATGCCTATAGAGAGATGAGGCACAGGGCCTAGAGGATGGCGGAGAGGTGGAGGTGCTAGAGTGGGGATATTTGGTGGGAGAGACGGTGATGATAGAGGTGGTAGACAAGGTCAGAGAGGATGGAGAGGGGGTTGGGTAGGTGGACTATCACTTATCCATGAGGTGGCGGTTCAAGATATACCGATGTTGGACATCGGAGGGGGAGTGGATGTACAAACTGGGGAGAGACAATGCTTACACAGAGAGGGATAGTGCATATGCAAAGAGGGACAATGCTCATTCAAAGAGGGATAGTACTCTTATGGAGAGAGACCAGGCTATAGCACGGAGGCATGAGATAGAGCAGTAGTTCATAGAGGTTAGATGCCTTTGCAGTGGGTCCTCATCTGATGGCACGGTATGAGAGTTGGTCAGATCGGTGGAGAGAGCAACTTATTACATGGATATTTATGAGGCCACAGTGCTAGCAGAGAGATAAGATCCTACATTTTCAAAGGTGCATAGTCAAAGCAGGGGCCATACTAGGAGTCAAAGGACACTGAGTACTGAGGGGGTGGTAGGACCATCAAAGACAGGTCCATATGAGAGGCCTTCCACCTCAAAGAGAGCACCTTCGAGTCTTTTCCCACCACCATCACCGGGTGACAATAGTGTTATTAGGACACGATGACAGGGTTACATATGTAGACATTCATTTTGACCAGAGAGCCTACGAGCTCATGTTTTATTTATGGTTATATATAGACATTGTACTGTGACACACTATTTTTTTTTGTTTTTGAGCGATATAAATATATGATTTTGGCGGCTTCTACATGATATGCAGTTCTATGTTATGGATAATTCTTTATTTCTAAATGATTATGTTTCCTAAATGATGTATGTACATGTGTTATGAATGAATGTTTCTATATGTTATGAATTATGCATTTAATAAATGATGTGGATGTCTTAATTTACTTATGATAGTGGATGCAATGTTCTACATGATGCTTATTTATATGTGATGGTGATATGTACATGCAATGTTTACATTATGTATGTTATGATGATGCAATGCCTATTTATGTCATGATTTTGAATGTATGTAGTGAAGATGAATGGTACTATGTATATGTTGAAATACAATGCAACTATATGAAATGTTTATTGAATGTATGCGAATGCAAATGATCTAATGTTTTTATTGTGTCACATGACTTTATCTTAACATCAAAGAAGAGAAATGTTAGTAAGAAATAATTAAGTGATGTAGAGCAAGAGGATTCAAAAACTCAACATGCCATTTACTTGAAAACTTTCATAACATTATTCATCTCAAACAATGATTAAGTGCATTCTAGATCATAGTGTAATCATTCTCACAACAACCCACAATTCAATGCAAAAAACAGTCATTAATAACTTCCATAAAACAAATAATGAAGACAATCCCTTCAGTGAGATTTAAGATAAAATAATTACAGACTTCCAATTTTTATGAAGATCCAATGGTCGAAACTAAAGTTATTGCATTTTTCCCAAAACTACAAACCCTAGGTAGTGTTTAAACCCGCCCTCACCAAAATAGTCATATCTTCCACAAAACTCAATAAAATTCAATGAGACAAAAATGATTGGAAACTAGAAATAGAGATTGTTCCATCCATATATGATACTCCATTATTTTAATCCATACCAATCCATAAAAATCACAACTTCAACCTGAAACAATGTAGAAATCATAAAATGCACACCAAACTTGAGGTTGCCATTCATCAAACTTCACAAATAATGTCTCCAACCCCACAATTCGAGTTTTGGAGGGTTTACTTATACATTTCCAACCAAAACCAGCTATTTTCAACTACCTTGTAATTATTTTGTTGACAAAACAAACTAATGACACTTTTGACAAGTTGCTTGACAACGTTTTTGAGCAACTTTTACAATTTTTACAATATGGAACAACTTTAAACATTATTTGACAAATGACTTCCTAAGACTCAAACACCTATAAAATGGTTTGATAAACCTTATTATAGAACCCAATACATAAAATAGATAAATTATTTACAAATGGCCTCATGGAGGCTTAAAAGCAGCTTGGTGCTCCTGCACCATTAAGGTTGATAGATGGAGACAAAGATATAATGAAGGTTGATTGATTGAGAAAAAAATATAATCTTTGATATTGTGCCAAATACGCTATACTTGTTATCATCATTGGGAAGGACATGATGCAAATGGATAGTACACACTATGATATGAGATAGACCATAGTGTACAAAGTTATCCACCTGTGAAAAACAATCAGTTGTAGACAAGGAGTGTCTTAACTCAGACTAAGGACAGGATGCCCCAGTCATTTATCAAGACAAACCACATACAATAGACAAATAAAAGATGGGTCATGAGACATCATTGCTCCTCTAAATCCTTGATAGGAAATCCTTGAGGAAACTAGTAACATGCCTCAAAAACCAATGTTAAAAGTACAGTTGACAGATAGTAGCCAAAGAAAAAGAATCCTGAGACATCATTGCTTCTCTAAATCCTTCAAGGGACATCCTTGAGAAAGCTAGTAACAAGATCTTGCACAAATCGATAAAAAGATAAGACAAAATAAGATATAAAGTCATAAAGCCAAATAAATGTATTCGCCAAAACTTGATCTTGTGGGATTGTTTGATGTTTGATGTTTGACATAGCGTAATGTGAGAGAATGACACATACCGCATAAGACATTGAGTCTGGTTTTGACTTGGTGACTTCTGTATAGGACATGACAAAGCCTGGTTTTAGAAAGACATGTCGTATAAGACATTGGAGTTTGATGACGTTGAAGTGACAAACCACATGAGACTATGACAATTTGATGACGTCTGTTGACAAGAAAGACATATCTTGCATAAGACATAGGTTGATCACTTTGACAATGTGTTTGATATTGACCTAATGATAGTTAAGATATCTTGCCTTGTTGGTGCATGACTTGTTTTGATTCCTTGACTAATAAAAGTGTGTGCGTGTGTATTGACAGTGTATGATATAAGATGATACCCTAAAGTATTGACCTAATGTGGCTAAAGATATGCATTGAAGTGAATGATATGCAATGTGTGTGATAGTGAATTGAATGTGAATGAACCCTATTGGACTGACCCAGTGTGGTCTCGGGAGCTCATCAATTGATTAACCTTGCCTACATTGTACACGCAGAGACCTCGTAGTTCAACACGACCAATGACTTTGTATGTACAAAGCATCATGATTTTAAAGTGTATGATACATGAGAAACCTAGACTGACAGACCTAATGCCTCAGGGGCACATCGATTGATGGCCTTGCCTACGTCCCAATCGCAGAGGCAACGTAGTTCGACTATGTCTATGACTAACTTAACATGACTAACTTGACATGATTGACTTGACATGACTAACTTGACATGATTGACTTGACTTTGTTTTTGGGATTTTTTGACATATTTTTTTATTTTTTGTGTTTTTGAAGTTTTCTAATGTTTTTGGACTTTTTTTTGTTTTTTCAAGGCATTTTCTGATGGTGGGTTGTGACAAATGCATGTAAATGATGCCTACACACAAGAATCCAAGCACAACCATGATCTTTCTCCTATTCTAGCTGAAAACCAATTACCAAGTGATGATGATGATGACGTTGTTTGACATGGGAAGGACACATCCCGAAACACCGTGAGGATGACAATAATGTGACTTAAGGATCAAGGTTTGCAGAAAGGTGAGAAACAAAGCCAAGGAATTTTTTAGATGATGCGTCAGGTTGCCATATTGTTGCATTTGGAATGACTTGATGAGGTCTGGATGGGATGATGAGGGATCTTTAGAGCATAGACAAGGAAAACCAAGATGGATGATAGGTATAAAATGACAATAGATGGCTTGGACTAGAGAATTATCATATGGTCTCCAAGGACGATGTCTCATAGTAAAAAGGAGGCTATGAAGGTAATGACATGATTTTTAATGAATAAGGTATGACCAAAAGATAGACATGTCAAAAAAAATTCCAAAGCATGAGCCTTTTTTGTATTGTAGTCCTTATCAAGATCAAAGTCGGTGGGAAAATGGATCAAAAGTGATAGGGTTTAGATGGATAGATGGAAATGTCATAGGAAATGTCATGTGAAGGGCATGGGAGATGAGACAAATTGTCCCCAAGTGTAATGATCCACATAGGTAATTTATTTTACACATGATGCCTGTTTGCCAGGTTTTCATCATGATACTTATCCAAAGCACCTGTTTGCCAGGTTTTCATTGTTGGACAAATTTTTTCTCTTTATTATTTTTGTCATTTTTTTTATTTTTGTGGTGTCACCATGACGCTTGTTTGCTAAGTTTTCATCAAGGTAACAATTTTATCAAGATTGTCTTGATACTTTATATGATCATTGACTGTGTTGAATCCATTGATGGTGCTAATGTAGAGACTGGAGCCATGATATGCCAATAATGACCTTTATGAAGTAGTTGTCTTGTTAGGATCATAGCACTTGCATACAATTGATCGATGTCATTGTGATCCTTTGTGATACTAGAGTTGTCCTTATCAAAATACACAAATCGCGATAGAGTGTCATGAGAATCCTCACAATAAAGAGTTGCTACCAAGATGCGATGGATTTGTGACATGGGATATTTGGAATTTAGATGAGATGTTGGATTATGACGGATGATGGTAGATGTAGGGGAATTGTTTAGAAGTTTAGATGAATCACTTTTTATTTTCCAAACTTGGGATGTTGGATGGTGGAGTTTGGAATTTTGATTGGGATAGCATTTGGAACCAACACTTTTATATGCCTTGCTTGATGACCATTGTGAAGGAGGTGGACATTTATTATATGTGGGAGTCCTCTTTTCTTGTGGCTCCACATTTTGATTGACTTTTGGATTTGAAATATTTTCTTTGCTTGATCCATTTGTCTTTGGCATCCATTTTAACTTTATTTGTCCACTCAGATTTTTGATTTCTTTGATGGTTTTTGACATTTGATTTTGAACTTTGGATTTGTAATAATTATTTTCTTTTTGTTGGTTTGAAATGGAAGGTTTACTCATGTTGGAATGATGGTTTATGGTGTGGATGGAAGGAGTTTTGGCAGAAATATTATGGTAAGAACTACTCATGGCCCCCATTTTGATGTTTATATCAGATAAAGTTGCCCCCAATATCGAGGAGGTATCAACAACATCATTAGATTCTCTGACTGATGTCTAGGATTTTCTTGAAGTTGTACTAGTTCTTGAATTCCTTGCTCATGTAGGCCTAGTCCTTTGCCTTGATACTGCATGTTCTGATAGATTTTGTTTGCAATGGGGTAGTTTTGGTTTTGAAAACAAGATGTTAGCCCATCATTGTGTATGTAGACACTGTTACTTGGAATCTTCTCTTCTACAAGAAATCCTACTTTGATAAATATAAATGATCCTATCTAATAAGATGTTGTAGCTTCATTAACATGTTGGATATATTTTTGATTATCATCTTTGGTTTGATTTTGTGAAACATTAGATTCTAACTGTTCTTCAAAAGATATCAGTGCTTCCATGTCGATGTAGAAACTGTCCTTATGGTCATTATCATGGAGTCCAGTGAATTTATCTATAGCTTGATCATTTGAAAATATGTCTAGTGTAGAAGACTCTCATTCTAAAGGAAGATCATCTATGTTTCCAAAGGAGGAAAGTGTCTCATTTTGGGAAATGACGGTGTTCAAATTTTGGGTAGGATCAACCTCAAATGTTTGATCATGAATGGCATAAAGGTCGATAAGTGGATCATTTTGGATTTCTTGATCAATGGTAGTGTCTTGGTCAAAGATAGGTTTGTCTTGGATGACTTGATTGGGAATGAAATCTCAATCAAGGATAAATGTATTTTGGCTGCCATGATTATCTAGAAGGACTTCTTGGATAGACCTAAACATAGGGTCATGGGATGGACTTCGTTGATCTTGACATGAAGGTGAAGCGATGATGTCATACTTTGGACTTTCTTTTTGACATGTATCCTCAAGTGTAAGCAATGGGATGTGATTTTGGAAACCATGAATAAATGTATTTTCATGACTAAATGTAGGTTGGGATGGAGTGAGTAGGAATGGATTAGTGGATGATGGACTAGGATGGGATGTGGAGGCTTGGAATGGGTTGAGAGATGATGTACTAGGATAGGGTGTGGAGGCTTGGAATAGACTAGTGAGAGGCTGGTTTTCCGTGTCAAGGTTAAGGTAAGGGTGATTTATGGATGTTTGTTGTGGATTAATGAAATGGATTGTGCTAAGAGACTCTTGATAATGAGGGTAGATGGATGGAAGACTAGAGTTTATGGGTTGTTGATAAGAGGGATATGTGGGTAGTTGATCATGGGCTGAAGTTGATTGGGATTTGGATTGGATAAACTTTCTTTTGAAGTCTATGGCTTGTTGGTATTGGCCCATGTGGAGTAATTGGTATTCAACTTGACTAGCAAGCATATCAAGGTCAATGAAAGACATGGTGATGGATGGTAATGCAAATGATATGGAATTATGTCTCTAAATGATATGATTTTTAGTCTATGTTTTTTTTTTGGATTTTCTGACAATAAAGGATGTTGTGAAAATGATTTCTAAAATGACGTATACTATGATGACATATGATAGGACACACAATATGCAAAATTTTGAGTAGACTATGATGGTAAATGATTCTAAAATGGGTATAACCTACCACATATGGAATAAATGCATGCAACGATTTTCATTTGACCAAGGAACCTAATTGTAGGACAAGGACAGTGACAAGATGAATTTCCCAAACTAGACTATTGAGCTAGAAAGATTCACAAATAGGAGTAAAGTGACTAGGTTCAATGACTTGTGACAAATCAGAACATGAATGTATCCAATGACGAGGAAAGTTACCTATTCAACGATATGCAATTTCCTAGGAAGTATCTATATGCATGCAAGTTAGGATGACTATGACTACGATATTGACTGTGACTAAGACGTATATGACACCAAAAAATACAAGGTTTCTAAGAAAAGTTTTTCCAATTTATGTCCAAGGTTGTTTTTAAGAAACAAAAGCAAAAATAACTGTTATGTTTTGGACTCGATTTGTAGTTTACAAGGTTTTCTGTTGATAGTCAAATGCGGTTCACCTATTAGATGCGTTTCTAAATTTGATAGTAGGGTTTACCAATATGCATGCGGTGATTTGACCAAAACTGAGTTTCGAACGCTGATAGAGTTTGGACTTTTTTGACGGATGCAGTTTTCCTTATGAAAGATTCAGTTTGGAAATATGCATGCAGTTTTGTTTTTGACGTATGTGGTTTGGTAATACACATGCGGTGAGAGATGGACTCTATGATCCTAAATTTTTTGACAGACACTTGCAACTTGAAAATTGATAGATGTGGCTTGCATGCACACATGTGACTCAAAATATGATAGATGCAACATTTAAACTAAAAATTGTGACTCAATTCTTGACAGTTGATTTCACTGACTTTGTTTGTTGATCAAGATTTTGGTGAATATAGCAGAAAACAAAAAACACAACAATCAGTGTATTTTCAGTTTTGTGATGGTAGGACTATTAAGACTCAAAAAACAATTACAACTTAGGCTTTTTGGACAATACTTGTTGAGTTCTTATTTGGATTTCTCCAGCTACACATATTTATGGTGAATGACTAGTAGCTTGACCCCACTGGCTCCACTCCATGACACTCACTTATACGGGGCAGCCAAGCTACTGTACCCATGGAATACATCTCATCTGTCCAACCTAGACTTTCTTTAGCTCCAAATTCTTTGTCCTCTTGATCCAATGTGTGCTTTGAAGTGTTTATTTTTTTCCTGCACATTCACAAATTCAACAAAGCCAAAACCCTAATAGCTAGTCAAGACAAATCTGATTTTTGGAAATATTTTTGACAGTAAAAATAAAAATACAGAAAATAGACCCATACTAAAATTTCAAGAGCTTTCCAAAAATGTAAATAAATCCAAAAGATTGTCTGTTTTGCACAAGAGATTAATTTTTTTTTGAAAAATCATAAAAAAATAATTTAAAATTCAAAACTTATCCAAAAAATCTGATTTTTTCACTAAAGATGCCTAACATAGTTCTAAATTTGCAAAAAATATTTTGTAAATAGATATGTAACCGTTTGGGAGATTCAAGCAAATATTTGTGAAACCTTAATTTTCAAAGATATGTTGTTTGACTAAGAAAATTTCATCCAAATTTGAAACCTAAAGAATAGACCCCTATTGAAATTGAAATTTATTTTCATAAATGTAAACATATCCAAAACATTTGACAATTTGCTCTCAAAATTGATTTTTTATGAAAAATAATAAAAACTTTATAAAAAATTCAAAACATCTCTAAAAACTCTGATTTTTTTTGTGGAAGCTCTTGATAATGTCTTCTACTTGTAAACAAATTTTCGTGAAAATATAAATATCCATTTGAAAGTTATGGTTGAATATGTCGGGTTCACCAAATGTAAATGTAGATTAATAGTAGATGTATCTTTCAAATGATGATGATGAATCTGCAACTAGAATAAACAAAGTTAATCCTAATCTAAACAATAATCTAAAATCTAATAACAAAGAAGGAGGAAATAAACTAAACAAACTAAACACTTTAGTGGAAAGCTCTCACCGAATATGTGTTCATCCCTTCGAATTATCTTGACTATTCTTCTCCATTTTGCCCTTTTAGTATTCTTTCCCTCATATTTCTGTGTTTGAATGCAAATATAGCTTTGTCGAGTGTCTAAGCAAAATATCGAAGATAAATATCTCTTCTCAAAAATGAATGATTTCAGGAGAAGAAATAATGATTATGATAGGCCATTTTATAGATTTTGGGTTTTCGAACGATCGGCTCAGATTGAAAGAGAGATCGACAGACGAGATTGATGAATGCCATACAATGTGAGTTTTGTCTCAGATAGAATGTGAGTTAGAATGCGAGTTAGAACACGAGTTTAGGAAAGACTGAAGATAAAGACTAAGTTAGAACGTGAGTTAGAACACGAGTTCAAGATCTTAATCTCCAAAAGTAGAAGAAATAGACTTTGTATGCAAAAGCCAAAGTTGGAACTCGAAGACTAATGCATTCGAATGCAAACAGGATTTAATTAATTAAATAAAGATATTTAATTAATAGACATATCATGCATATGAGTTGGAACTAGTTAACTGACTAGTTATAACAAAGAGTCTTCTCACAGAGATAAACTGGTGTTGAATTCAGAGATAACTAGAGAGCTAAAAATAGATCTCGAGTCAGAAGGTGAGTGAATGAATTAGATAACTGAATGATAGAGGAATGTGACATAAATAATTAAATATGAATTAAATGTTAATTTAATTCAACATTCAAAAATAAGAGACTTTAATTAAATAAATAAAGTAATTTATTTAATTGACTTTTGTAAAGGTGGAATTAAATAATTAAATAATAAATATTTAATTGTAGATAAAGGGGGTTAAATGAATAATTAAATAAAGATATTTAATTATAGTTGAAATATGATAAAAGGGGGGGTGTAATTAAATAATAAATTATTTAATTGATAGATAAAGAGGGAAGAATTAATTAGTTCGCAACATAATTAAATAAATATGATTTATTTAATTAATCAAGTTGAATAAAAGTTATTTATGAATTAATGAATTAATTAAAAAAGATTATTTAATTAATAGAGGAAATATGTGTTAGAAAGGGTAATTAAATAATAAACATTATTTAATCATGACCATGGATAATAGAAAATTATGTCGAAAGTGGTGTTCACAGGCCTAGACCAATTTTCGATGTCTACATGTATGATTGTTGGTCCTACTTCCCCATAGTACAAGGACATATATGATTGCATTCATGCCCAAATCCTACCCTTAGACTTGTCAAATAACCAATGTAGGACATTCATTCATAAGTCTTCTAAAAATACCATCATCGGAGATACCCTTTATAGACGTGCCTTAGATAATACCATATTGAGATGTCTCAATGCTGAAGAAGCACAAGCAACCTTATGTGCGGTACATGAAGGTATCTATGGATCCCATTCTAGTAATCCTACCTTAGCCAAGAATATTATGGGATTAGTCTATTATTGGCCTACAATGGAAAAGGACTCATATGTCTTTATCAAGAAATATCAACAATGTCAGGTACACAGAGACTTGATACATGCGCTAGCATAAGAGCTCCGATCGATAACTTAACCATGGCCCTTTATCCAATGGTGACTTGACCTCATATGTAAGATACACCCTCCATCTTCCAATGGCCATATTTTGATCATACTACCACCCAATAATTCACCAAATGGATTAAGGCTATTCCTATGACCTATATTACCGACACACAAATTTCTAGCTTTATCCTAAATTACATAATCTGTCGATGTGGTGTTCCTCAATCCATTGTCATAGATAATGGTCGTCCACTCAAAAACCAAGAAGTCCCCCATCTCTATGAATAATTGCATATCCAACATCACTTTTCCATGCCATATTATCCACAAGGTAATGACCAAGCATATGCATCTAACAAAAAAATCATCGAAATCCTCAAAAAGATTGTCAATGATGCTAGTCATGATTGACATTTACAGCTAAATACTGCCTTATGGGCTTACCACACACACATCCCTACACCCACTGGCACCACTCCATACTCCGTGGTATTCAGTTTTGAAGCTATCTTACCTATTGAGGTTGAAATTCCTTCCCTAAGGATATCTTTGAAAGGTCATATTTATGATGAAGAGTACCATGTTTCATGACTTCATGAGTTGGAATTCCTAGATGAATGAAGACAAAAGGAATTAGATCATCTTCAAGCATATATTTGAACTGTCTTCATCACAATTTTAACAAGAAAGTTCTAAATTGACATTTTGACGTTGGTGACTTGGTCTCAATGGAGAACCCTAAGAATCTGTTGTGTCTCAAAAACATTGGTTTAAATAAACCACAAGAGGTTACCACACTCTCACTATGTTGATGGCCAACTAACAAGGGCAACCAATATGGTTGAACCTTCTACTCTTAAGGCTCTACTAAACCTAGGCGGGTGCACCTATATGAGTGACACAGATTTTGAATTATGTTTCCTACTTGACCTACTTATCCATAAATGGAAATTTGATAGTGGAAAGATATGATCCTAATTTGGTATGAATTGTATATGCAATATCAAGGTATGAATTAATATGTTCAATTAAGAGATGTCAAATAAAATGAATAAAGCTAATGTAATGAAAATAAAGGAGACCAATGCCTTATTGGGTAAAACGGAGTCAAATGAAAGCCTTTGATGAGTGGTTTCTATCTAGCAAGTTCTCTAATTGTTTGGCATATAATTATGAGTTTATAACTAGTATAAACATGCAAGAATGTAATTGATAAACCCTACTTGAGGAAAAATATCAAATTTAACTATCTTATTCTTCTTACTGATCCAAATAACATTCCCAAATTACTATAATTGTTTGAAAGGAATTTAATTCTTTATTTAAAGAACTCAATAAATCAAATCACACAGAAGCAACAAATATGCACTGATAAATTGTACACTTGATACTTGAATTTAAACAATCAAGAAACATCATATTGGATACAATCAAATAATCACAAAAATCCAACAAACAATTGATACCAAAATGAAATCACCAAATCAACAGTGTTTCATTATCTTCCTCAAAATTCATACATGCAACATAGTCTTCCTAAATACCATCATTCTGAAAAAATTGTGCTTCCAACAATCTATCCTATTCTAATTCTTCTATTGTCCCATCTTCTACTGTAAAAATGGATATTTATGCAATAAGTAGGTGGAAATATGTGTCCCTTCAAAAAGTTTTAAGCATAAAATGCTAATAGGATTGACATTAACTAAGTTTTGTTAAGCCACAAATGAACATCAGACATGTGCTCTGTGCAATCTCAATGCTCGTTAGTATTTGTATCCCCCAATGCATTGCGGATTACAATCTCCATCATCACCATGCATTCATTCTATTCACATGCCTCATTCAAAGTCGCATTCTTTTCAGTGGTCGTCTTTAACATGTCTTGGAATATTAATTCACATTCATTCTTCCATGTAGCTACTTCATTTAGTTCTCCTTCATCATTACAAAACTTAGTCAATTTTGCCTCGGCGACTCTATCAACTCTTGTGCATCCTCCTATAATTCCTCAAAGAATCCCTTATGCTTATTAATGATACGATGAGAATTTTCAATCCCTGCATTATTAGGAGTATCCTTTTTCTTTAATTCCTCAAGCTTTTCTTGGATTCTTCTATCCACTCTGTTATGCTCTTTTATTGCATCAATGTAGTATGAATGTTTTCCCCACAGTTTATGTATCCAAGTGTTTAAAGCACCCTGCCTCCTTTTGATTATTGCAGTAAGTGTGTCCATTTTTCCATGAGAGTATGCACTTGATTCTTCCTAATGATCTTTCACCTTGAGTGATCATCTTCGTTGGCCCTGTTGCAACACCTACTAGGTCCTTTAAACTTTAATTTTCTCTCAGCATTCTCTCGTTATTGGTTTTGTACATCTCTCTCTTTGATCAATGCTTGTATCTGGGCTTTATTCAATTTTTCTATATTGATCCCAATTTTTGTGGTTGCAACTAGGTCAGCCTCTCCAGCCTTTAAAGTCATGACATGTCCAAATTCCTTTTCAGTATCAATAACAACTAACTTCTTGTGAGGGGGATACAAAACCCAAATTATTAGTGTCTCTTCATCAGGATTATATCTTGATCCTGTATACACTTTTGTCACTTTTTCTATGTTGAGCTTGTGTGTAGCATTGTTGTCCTTCAGAAAACTGTCAAAAACCAATGCAAAATTGAGATCCAACCCTGGGAAAATTATGACACCAGCATTTTCTAACATCTCTCTCCCTTTCTCAGGGGTCATGTTTTTCATCTCTTTGTCCACCTCATCCCTCAAGCTTTTTAACAACTGGTCCTCATTTCTTGGTGTGACATTGTCAACCAGTCCTCTTATTTCTTTCCATTTTTGTTTGTATAGAAATGTTTTAAACTCTGAGGTCTTCAAAAATTCATCATCTGCTATAAAAGATCTATACTCTTCATGCCTTGTATCCACATCCATAGTCTCCTCAATATTTATCTCTCTGGCAGAATAGGTGTAATCCTGGGTTCTTGTCCTTGATACCTTCCCGGATGGACCTTGTGGCCTATCAGCCTCTAATATTCTTTTACTGGAAGACAACAACTCAGCATTTATCAATTCTTGATCATGCTTCTCAATCACCATTTATGCTTCCTCTGCTTTTAAGTTTCTGATTATTTCATCAGATTGATAGGGCACATGCTAATACCCTCCAAAGCTTATCCTTTGTCTAGCAGAATGGATGTATCTTTCTAGATCAAAGTTTTTCCTTGGTGGCACTTTTCTCATGTTGTAATGCAATAACTTATCCAAAATTAAATTGTAGTTCTCTTTTTCCAACATAGTAAAATCACCAAAACACAGTGTACTTGGCATAAAATCTTGTTTCCCATAAGAATTTAAATTCATGACACTGGAGAAATCCATTTGCCTAACAATCTCCAAGTATGTGATCCTATCTAGAACTGTTCTAGGCAAAATAAAAGGTGTATCTTCAAAACCATAAACCTTAATCATAGTGGAATTTTCTAAACAATACCAATCCCCCCAGTTGTGGCTGATTGGTCCATTCTAGTCCTTAGGCCTGAGAAACCTCTTAATTTTATCAGATAATGAATAATAAAAAGGATGATTATAAAATATATACAAAGGCTTCACAAAATATTCTTCAAAATGCAAGAAATTATAATTAGTAAACCTATTGTCCCAAATAGCAGTCCATATCTGAATAGGCAATGGCTTGCCTTCCTTATCAAATTGTGAAATCCTTAGCTCCTAGGGCCATAATCCCATTTCCTGTCCAAAAAATAGCACCAAGTACATCAACAATGAATAATTCCTGAGATGCAAGACAAAGGCTCCATTCTTTATTGCTATCAACCCTGCATCCAACTCCTTAAATACATGTGAAGCATAATCAAAAGATCTGGAATTATGATACTGAATATCAGCAGAAATCACCATGGGTACAACTATCATATGCTTTGGGACTTCCATCCCCAATACTCGTCCCACTGAAAAATAAGTGTACTTTAGCTAGGGTTCAAAAATATCCACATGAAATGTAGGTCCCTCACTATCTTCCATCAGAGTCGATTTTCCATGACACCTAATTCTATGCAGAGGTGACCTCCAACCTTTGTAAATGGTAGCCATTCTCCTAAATTCACTATCGAGCTCCTCACTTATTATCTTTTCACTGCATACTCCTTCTAATCTAAAAACCTCACTTATCGCATTCTCAAATACATGTATCGATGGATTCCCTGATAAATCACATATAGCTTTGTTTCTCAGATTATAATGTCTAGCCAACAATTTCACCAATTCATCGTCAACAAAAACATTAGGGCACACCAATTTTCCCAAATTGAGCCTCCATGGTTTACATACTAGTTTGAAATGATTTCTTCTATGATAATGGAAATTGAACAATTTGTATCCTCTGATTGGGGTCCAAACATCTCCTATGAACTTTCATTTGTCATCTAATTTATCTAATTCCACCTCAAGTTGTGCGGAATATCTTGCTTTAGGTACTGAACCAGGTAGCTGGTCTATGAGATCCTGGTTCAATATTTTCTCAATGCCCTTTGGTCGTGTTTCAGTTTTTTGCTTTTTTATCTTTGGTTGACTACCCTCCCCATGTTTTCTTCCTTTCATCTTTTTTGAACTAGTGCCTTCCATTTCAAAATTCACAAATTTTTCAGAGGATGAAAAACTTACTGTATTTCACCTAAAAATCCACGTTAGATGAACACCTTAATTGTTCTTCTCATTCCCCCACTCTCCTTTGCTACCAATTCTGTGAAACAATTATTTCAATTGAGCTCATCTTGATTTGCAAAATCCTTTATGCTTCATGGTGCCATTAATGTCTCCACTAAGACATGAATGCAACAAGTTTTTTGAAATTCTCACTATCACATCAGGGATCATATCGGCAAGACATTTCAAATCTCTAGCCGATCCATCTGTTCAACATTCACCCATCCACTAAGACATCTTGTAGTTCCCCTGATATCACCAGTCTCCCTGATAGTCTTCATTTTTATTTTCTTATGTCTCCATGACTTTCACCGAAACAAACTATTACCCAGACTTAACGAATTGGGCCAACGAATCTTCACTTTACTCTGAAAGCTCTTCGTCTCACTGAGATGTTCACTTTGTCAACCTAAGTCACCGAGACCAAGTAATTTTCTTGCTGACATAATATTTTTTATCGTGATGTCTCTTAGATCTTCCCACTGAAGCTTATCTCATCAATACACTTTTTCTTCGGTGAGACTACACTCATTGTCTTTTTGACAACCTTTATCTCCATACCCTTGGTTCTGTCGGTATAACATGAGGGGTCGATAAGACTTCTCGAACTCTCCTTGCCATCACTATCTTACCGAATGAATCTTCCTTTCGCTTTATCGGCAAGACCAGCAAAGTTTTGAGTAGTACTTTGAAATCTCACTCCGATGACCATAGTCTAGCCGATACACTTTATTATATTCCAATTGGTAGAAAGAAACTTAGCTCAATATGACCTCACACTATCATGTCGATATCTTTTGTCTTGCCGATAAGAAATGTAAACCCGCATTCTCTTGGTATATATCCTCATCAATATGACACTTCTGATGTCATGCCAATATATTAAAGAAATGTATGTTATCATCAGTGAGACCTACCTCAACTTATGTCGATATTTTCAAATGTTACAAATTTAATGTTAGATGAATTTTATGGGGCTACATGAAAAAATTCAACCTAGACCTTGGTGAAAAAATGCTATATGAGGAAATTTCATTTCTGTAATATGAAGTTCTTAGAAACTAACAATCATGAAGGTTTTAATGAGGTTATCAAAATTTTACAGTTCCAACAGAATCAATCTGAAAGAGAAAAGCTAGGCAATTTTGAACCAAACTGGTTAGAACCTTATATTGTTATAGAAGTCTTTGGATCAGTAGCATATCAACTCTCAACCCCTGAAGGAGAACCACTCTTGTCACCAATCAATAGCCTTCATCTGAAGAGGTTCTATATATAGCTTCTAGGAACCATGTGTTAATCATAAAAATACAAAAAAATAAACTAAAAAATTGTTACCTTGATGAAAACCTAGTAAACAGGCATTTTGTAACACTAAAAAAAATGAAAAATCAATAAAATAGTAAGATAAATAATCCATCCAATAGTGAAAACCACTTCAGTGTGCTATGGATAAGTACCATGATGAAAACCTGGTAAATAGGCACCATGTGTAGTCGACTTCACTCCCTCATCTACCATCATTCCAATCAGACTTTTCCACCATCACCCATAATAAATGGTTGCCCTATCCATAACTTGGAATGATTGACATCAAGTCCACTCTGTCTCCCCACTCCATCACATAGTTCTTATACCCAAGTAGGGGAAAATCCTTGACCTGTGTCAATTAGACCTTGTACATATTATCCCAACCTTGGGAAATGTCATGAAAAAATCCAAAAACATCAAAAATCTCAATAAAGGCAAAAAAATCAAAACATGTCAAAATCCCAAAAATAGAGTCAAAGTCAATGGTGTCAAGTTAGTCATTGACATAGTTAAACTATGTTGCCTCTACGATTGGACGTAGGCATGACCATCTAACAATGCTCCTTTAGATCCCTCTTTCTAGGTTTGTCACATATCACACACATCAAATCATGACTCATTCTTTGTACATTTCAAATTCATTCGTCATGTCAAACTATGAGGTCTCTGCATGTATAACATAGGCAAGGCCATCAATCGATGAGCCCCGGAGGCCACACTAGGTCAGTCCATTAGGGTTTATCACATTCACTATCACACACGTCGCATATCATCAAGTTAAGTACATATTTATCAATCATTCATGTCAGTCAAAGTTAGTCAAACTATGAGGTCTCTCTATGTACAATGTAGGCAAGGCCATCAATCGATGATCCCCCGAGGCCACACTAGGTCAGTCCTTTAGGGTACATCATGTCATACACTATCAACACACACACACAATAGTCAAAACATCATGAAAAGTCACACATCAAAAGGCCAAGAATGTCGACAATGTCATCGGGTCAAATCAAACTTATGCCTTATACAAGATATGTCTTTCTTGAAAATAGACATCATCAATCACCATAGCCTTATGTAGTTTTTCACATCAACATCATCAGGTTTAACATATTATTCAATATGTGTCTTTATGAAACCAGGCTTTTCCATGCCTTATACAGATAGTCACAAAGTCGAAACCAGACTCAATGTCTTATATAGTATGTGCCATCCCTCACATTAGGTTATGAAAAACAATCAAATTATCAAACAAACAACGGATCAAATTTTGGAAAATATTTCTATTGAATTTTTGACATTTATAGCTTATTTGGTTTTATCTTATTTGACTGTCATTGAGTTTAGTTACTAGTTTTCTTGAGGATGTCCCTTGAAGTATTTAGAGAAGCAACGATGTATCAGAATTCCATTTTATTTGACTATTATTTTTCAACTATTTTAACCTTGGATTTTGAGTCATCTTACTAGTTTTCTCTAGGATGTCCCATGAAGGATTTAGAGGAGAAATGATGTCTCATGACCCGTCTTTTATTTTTTTGTTGTTTGTGGCTTGTTTGGACAAAAAGACTGGGGCAATTTTTCCCCTAGTATGAGTTAAGACACTCATTGTCTATGACTATTTGTTTTCACAAGTGGATGCCTTTGTACACTATGGTTTATCTCATATCATGGTGTGTACTATCCATTTGTGTCATGTCCCACCCAATTATGATTTAATGCAAAGCTTAGTATATATATGGAAAAATATCAAAGATTATACATTCCTCCAATAACCATTTTTTTTAATACTAACATTTTGAGTTATCCACACTAAATTTTCTTCTATCCCGCATAATGACGGAGTCCTGTGACACACATAGAAAAAAGAGAATCTGCATATGCATACATTCTACAATCATGATGTAAACATTTTCATATGTCTATATATAGTACATCATTTAGTTATGTTGCATTTTAAACAAGTACAAACAAATAGGCATATCCATCACATTTAGATAATCATGAAATACATCCATTTACCTATCATAGATTTGTATAAATTATGCATCCATCCACATGGCATCTCATTTTCATAAACCTAGAATACATTCATTACATTTGTAAATACTGTGCATACATCATCAACATAAGAAATGAAACAAAATGAGGAAACATCATAATCCATAACATGTATATAAATCATCTAACAAACAACATAATCACATATAAATAAAAACATCATCATATAGAACATATGAAAATCATATAAACACCACCAAAAATGATATACATATTGCTCCAAATAACATGTGTCACAGTACAATTTCAGAATGTATCAATAAATAAAAAGGAGCTCGTAGGCTCTATGATCAAAATGCAATGTCTCAATAAATAAAAATACATGTCCCTATCTAGAACTCCCACTACTCCCATGTGGAGACTATGAAGATGACTGATGATGGGAACCTGATGACCTGAGTGTAGGAGAAGGCATGTCATATGTGTTGATGGTGTTTTTTGCACAACAACAACTCAGACAGAATATGATATCATATCTCTCTTGAAAGGTAAATCTCTATGGAAAAGAGATAACCCCAAGGTCTCTAATGTCAGGTCTTGACAATTAAAATAAATCAACTCAAATTTAATGTGAAAATGCTGGTAATCACAAAGGGACCTTACTACAAGCAAACATTGGACTTCAATTTATCAGATCTAGCAATAAGTTGATACTTCAAACCCTAAATTGAACCTAGATAATAAAGAAATAACAAAAGATAAAAGGTGTTAGGGATATCTCTAAGATTAATTCTAACCCTAAGATTGGCAATGCAAAATATAAGATGCTCAAAATAG